>JAGPOW010001296.1:126448535-126472085 GCA_030014935.1 Caiman crocodilus
TGAGTACTGTTAAAACCAATACTTGCCTTCTTAAAATACGTACACACTACGGACTCTTATAGTTCTGATTTCCAACTATAAGCATCACAAAATAAAATACATTAAGAACTGCATTTTACTAACTACAACATTGAATCATGGGGCTGTTTGCGCTTCTACTGCAGTCAGAGAGTTTTGCTGTTGATTTAAATGGGAGTATATTTAGGCTGTATCCAATGATGGTTTTTCACAAGTTGGAGATAGACATTTTATTGAAAAAGTTGGCAAAATACTGTGAACAAGAACCTACCAACCAAAGAAAATGTGCATGGGAAAACCAAGACAGGTGCATGCCTTGATAAAGGGCCTGAACATTGTTCTAATAGCCAAAAACCTAAACTGTTCTTTTTAGTACTCACAGTCATTTTAAAAAGTCCTGTTTGTCCACAACATGCACTCCAAAATCATAGAAATAGTTTTCTTAAATACTGGATGCTTCTAAAGAAAAGATAATTGATCCAATCTAAACTAAAACCTCACGGACACAGAAAATATACAATACGATTACCCTTTTTCTTCCTTTCAAAGATCCAGTGGGATTCAGGACATATGTCCAATACATAGGATCTCAACCTTCAAATGCTTTGCCTTATATTTTAAACAAATATTTTTGGAACTATTACAGAATGGTATGTCATCTGCCACAAATTTTCTCCCTTTTATGTCAATGCAAAATAACAAACAAGTATATAAATAAGAAAATGTATTGTATATGCTAATAAACCATGCATTCAAAGGAAACAGTAAAAACCTCTCTAAAGACTGCATTCTTTAAAAAATAAGAATTCTAAATTGAGTTTATTTGCTATTTTCCAGCAGTATTGTACTTGAAAAGTGATCGGACAATAACTGCACCAGTGCCTAATTCAGCAGCTTGCCTTTCTGTGTGTATTCAGTCTGCTTGCAGAGGCAAAATGTGGGCATCTTTTGGTCAGTTTGGGAACACACACCCCTCTATGATGCCTAGTGACACCAAGAGGAATCGTTATTTTATTTCAAGAATAAAATTAAACAAGATAATACTAAACTAGGAAGATAAAACAGCAGATTAGCCAGCAAGTTTACACTGCACCAAATAGGTATAGTTGCAACAGATAGGGAATGACAAGTGAATCCTGTAGTGAGCAGAGGAGCAAGTTCAACTGCAGAACAAATAAAACAGGGATGAAAAGTCCATTCAAAATGTCCTTTTCATCTGAAGTAGTCTGTACAATACTAAAAATAAGCCTTCTTTTCCTTGAAATATGGTCAGGTCTGCATAGCTATTAATAATACTTGCTAATGATGCACAGGAAACATTGTTTTTGCAATACGCAGCCTAAGTCAGCATACTATTCCTGATATACCTACACTTCTAAATATAGAAATGGCCCTGAAGAACTCTCTCACAGGGCATGTCTACATGTGTCACTATGGAAGTACTAAATCACAGCACAGTGATCACCTATACCGTGCCATATACAGGGTGCACAATTATTTTGAATAGCGACTTCGCTGTAGCAGCGTTCTATACCAGGGGAGCATGTCACTACGGCAAAGTAGCTGCTGGTCACGTGTAGATGCCCACAGACTCTATGTTACCATAGCTTGCTGATATGGTGATGTCGTGTGACATGTAGATGCACCCATGGTGTATGCATGGTAATAATTTTGGGGCACTTGTAGAACACTACCATACTTTATTTTTAAAAAGGCCCTTTTAAACAATTTAATCCTGAACTCCAGCAATGTAAAGCTATTTGAACTGTATAATTATATAAAAAGTCACTTCTTCTCATTTATCACAAACTTAAAACATCAGCACAGGGCTGTAATTAATAATGCAAAACTTTATACTGTACAAAAAGGCCTTTTAGCATGTTTGGTACTAAAATGTCTTTATTTATATAATAAGAGGTATCATAAAACAAAATAATGAGCACTGTCTTTTGATAAGCTCATTTTTGCCTGTAGTTTTTCTAATGAGTCTATAAAAATTAATTTCCCAAACAGAAAATATGTTTTCAATTGCTTTGTGTATTGTATAGGAAAAACAACTACAGCAAAAGCTGTGTTAACCAGCACCTTATTAGCTGGAAATCTCTATTAACAGGCATCCGAGGGATGCAGCAAAAGCAAAACCAGAAGTATAATTTCCGGGGACTTCCCGTTATGCCACCACAAGCTGAATTTTTCTTTGCCACTTCTTCGGCCCATGGCCCAGGGCAAAGCAGCTTGTGTGAGGCAAAGCAGCCTGTGGGGGGTCCCCCCTCCCTGTCCCCTGGCACACCAATGCCAGGGAGTGCACCAGATGGTGCACATTTGATTAACTGGCATCCTCCATTCCTGGGCGATGCTGGATAACGGAGCGTTTACTGTAAATCATAATTTTACACACTATGGACAGGTGCAGACTTTACACTTTTATCAGTATAAGTGATCAGAAACTGGTCTACACCTGTAACAGAACAAAAGTTCAGCATATATAAACTGTTTAATTATAGAGGAACCTGGTCTATGCTTTGCTCCCTTCTTCCCCCCACACCCCATCCCCCCCACCCCGCCCACCAAGGACAAATGTGTTCTGTTCACTACCAACCTAAGCTACACTGCCTATGGAAAACTGTGCAACTTAGATCAATTCTGCCTCAGGATATCTGAATATCTGTACCTAGACTATAGGAGTTAGGATACGACGATTGGTTTAATTTACCTGTGTCGAGATTTAATCTACTGAAAACATCTGCATGATTGACAAGAGGTATAAGTACCAAACTACTGTGTAGATCACAAAAGGTTAACAAAAAAGTTCATTTATGTTTCACAAAAAGCATCCAAGCAAGGGAATTTCACTGGGATTTGACAACAGATTATCCTGTCTATCTAAAAGAGGACTCAACCATACTTCCTACTCAGTGATTACCCAGAAAACAGCATCTCAAATCACATGATTAACTGTAGTAGTAAATTACAGTTGCTGAGCAACAGTAATACGGGTGCAGATGGCTCTCTGCAGTTGACATCTTTAGCTATGCAGATTAATTTATAATTTACTTGTGCTAAAAACTGGATAGGAGAAAATCCTGAACTACAGGTAATTTTCTCAAAACCTTGTAGTTACTGTTTTAAATGATCAGATCTTTCCTGCCACATTTCAGAATTTGTTCACCCTACTTCAAATGCTTTTATACATTTATCTTTAGCATGATAGAAACAGGAAGCCAAAACAATTCTTACCTGAACTTAAAACAACAATTTAGAGATGCCAATTTCTTCGCCAAAAGACAGCAATGGATGGGGCTTCAAATACTTAAAAGGAGCATGTCATAATGAATAAAAATACTCTGCATTTCCTCAGAGATTTTCATTTAAGGATCATAATCATTCTCCCAACAAAATCTATTTAGGATAAAAATATAAAGTTGGTCTTGCTTCTAGTGAAGCATAATTAAAGAAGTTGCCAACAGATTCATTTTATCCAAAATACAGAAGAGCAAACTGCACTATACACCTAATACGGTACAAACTGCAGTTTAGTAACAAAGGAACTCTAGCTATTTGGAGTATGAAAAAAATATCTCTTGATATTGGATGATTTCACTGTAAAAATGTGAAAGAGTTGTTTTGTTCTGGGTAACTAAATGAAGAATTTTAAGTCAGATTGTCATCTGATCTCAGTCACCCTGGTATTAATCTTGATTTCCCCAGTGCAATTCTGAACTGAATATGAATCAATATTTTACATTTAAAACTCTAGCACCAATTTTATTTTCATTCTGTCCACACTTCCTTCTTACAGAGGTTTATAGATGGATTTAAACATTTACAACTTTTTTTATTTTATGATTCCTACTTTACGTCCCCATCAGTAATCACCCTTTAAGGCTAAGTTTATACAGGGTTGGCTCTGCCAAAGCTGTTTGTACCACTATGATAAAGCTTAGACTTCGGCTGTGTACAGTGTTCATTTATAGCAGTGTCCACCTGTGCACTCCAGAGCTGGCATGCAGGGCCAGTCTGGCAGGGCGCTGAATGCTGTATGCACCGTGCGGGGTCCCGCTGTTGTAGGAAGCACCCATGCAACCTGCATGCCTCAGGCAGTGCAGGCCCTAGAGTGAGCTGGAGTATACATGCAGCACAGGAGGCACACGCTGAATGAGGCACCCTGCTAGATCAGCCTCACACTCCCAACAGCTCACCAAAACTCCCTAGGTGGGATGGGGCCATGGGCAGGTGAGGAGCAGTGTTTGGGAGTGGGATGGGTCAGTGATGCTGGGATTGGGAGGCAAGGTTGCAGGGTGGTGACAGCATGGGGTGGAGCAGAGCCACAATCTCCTGCCTGCACAGCCCTATGTTGTCGCTGCCCTAAGATCCCAGGGTCTTCCCAGCACCACTTGCCTGCTTTGCTCTTGGACACTATTCTCCACCTGCTCGCAGCCCCATCCTAGCTGCTCAAGCAATCACCCTGCCCACACAAGTCCCACCCTCCAGCAGTTGCTGCAGATCAGATAGGCTGAAGTGTTCGGGTAGTGGGGCAGCAGCTGAAGTTCCTGGAAGGAGCTGCCACTTCCAGGACTGCCAGGAAATGAAGTTTGGCTGCCATGCTGTCCCAAGCACCACTGCATACCCAGGAGTGACAGGACTGGCCGCACATACCACAGCCCAGGCTGGCCCCGATCTGGGCTGAGTGGGACTGAGTGACCCACCACAGGCCGGAAAAAAAAATTCCTTGGCATGCTGGATCCAGCCCATAGGCCATATTTTGCCCATCCTTGAATTAAGGCATAATTAACGGGTTAACCATGCTTTAATTGCAATGCCTTCCAGAGGCCTGAATGTTATAAAACATGGATTGAGCTGAACTAAAGTTAGAATTATGTAAAAATAGTAGGCAAGACTGTGAGTGAGCTCCCTGAAAGACCTGTGTTGTATACTCACTAGTCTCAAAGAGAAGTTGAAGAGGATATCTCATATATAACCAGAACCTACAGAATCAAAGGCTTTATGGCTCCAGTCAACCTACCATTTTGGATTTACCAGGGTAAAGAACTTAAGTTTATATTATCATAGTGCAAACTACTGCTCAGTTTGTGTCAGTTTGCATTCTTTCTGGACCACAGAGAATGAGTATCTACTACAGCTACCAGCTTTAAGAGATGTACATTTAGTCCAACATATAGAGGAACATGAATGTTGGTCCCAGTTCTTGGTAAAGAGAAAATAAATCACTGTCAGCCTTTATAAGCTTGTTACACTCAAAGCACCCCTTGGAAATTGCCATCTCTTAGCATCCAGTTACTGTTTCATTATGGAAAAATAGAGCATTTTTTTTCTGTTGCAGAGAACTCAGAAATACCACAAGAAGTCAGAATGCTTTGGTTGCTGTATATCCCTATTTGAAATATCTGGGTTTATCATGTGATAAATGCAACCCACTTCACCCTTAACAGGATCTCATGGAACCCTGATTGAGAATTGCTGGTATAGAGGAACATGATTCTTGGCCCCAGTTGCAGGAAAGAAAATTAGAAAAGTGCTATAAAAGTATTCCCTTTGAATTCTTTGCTCATGACAGGGGAACTACTCATGCTCAAATCCATGGTGTACTGGTGTCATGGATCTGGTCATGATGGTTGTCACCATAGGAAAGGAATAAAAATAAAGGGTAACAGATGTAAAAGGGGTGGGTGGGGGCAAGCAGTAAGTTGCATAAAAAAGTACACATTTGATCTAAATTTGTATGCATGCGAGATCAAAAGGGAGAACTATGTTTAGTGTATGGTTTGGGGCTTTATTTTATTTGATATAATTGGTGCTAGGCACACATATACTATGGCAATGAGTGGAGTATAAATACTTAAACAGATTACAGGGACATATGTTGGCAAACACATGTTATTTATGGTGTGTTTCAGTCTAGACTGTGCTGTACAAAATAGGAAGTCTTCACTTTTACATAATTCAGGCAGAGCACTGGATGACCACATGACAACCCATCCTCCTAGCAGCAGTTATCCCTTTGACCTTGATTATAGTTTTCTCTAGTGAATAAAGTTGAAAGGGCTTCATAGACCAAGTGTATTTTAAATAGTTTTGAATGTAAATAGTGCAAACCATGCATGCTATTTGCTTTACAATTTGCAAAACTACTACAGTTTCTTCATTCAAATGCTTCCCAGGATCTACCTCATTTTGATGCCTATACAGAAATTACCCAGGACCCCCAAAAAACAAACCTGTGCCAAAAAGCCCTATGGAAGCAGTTATAACAGCTGTGCCCAGGAATGATTCAGAAGTACATGAAGAAAATCTTACATTCTGCACCTTTACTCCACTGTAGGTTAATTTTCCCTTCTGCTGGGACTGATAATTTTGGGATAAAGGCTTCATCTTAATAACTAATGCCAAACATAAGTAGATTGACAACACGGACTACTTTAATAAGTAGAAAAACAACACGCACAACAGAAGTGATGAATGCAAAGGTTACTGTTAAATGACATGGTAGGTCTACAGGAACTGAGAATTCCAGTAGGAAACTGAACAAGGTTTGAAGGAGAGCACAAGAAATCAGAACGTACGTATCATATGTATATATATCATAATGACCAATAATCACCTCTAATCTTCTAGCAGTTGGACGGAAAGAGAAGAATGCACAATATCTCATAAAGGATGATGCAACAAAATTCGGCAGAGTTGTAAAAAAAACTGATGAAGAATAATATAGAGCAATATGCCGGCAGAAAGAAGGGCTTAATGGAAAACAAAGGAAGGAGTTGACTTTTCTCTCTGTTTCATTGCAGATGGCAGCAAGAAGGCCAGAATGAGATTTCAGTGAGACAGTTATAAATGTGCATCTGAGCAGAAAGGGAAAGGTATATGTGGGAATCATCAGCATAAAACTAATAGCTGAATATATTAGAAGTGAAGTAGTTTCATTTACTGAAATGATTTCATTGTGGAATAAATGTACTACCCATGTTTATTTCAATGTATGATATGAAATTCAAATTTCCTTTTACATATGTATGCAATCAGATGGTCTTAAATGAAGCTGTATTTGTCATCTCAGCATGTTGAGTTTTACATACAGTACAGTACCTGCCTAGCAAAGGGAAAAAAAAGAGGATTTTCAGGTACTTACAGTTTCTCTCAGTAACTCTTGGACAGTTTTGTTCAAATTAATTTTCAAAGGGTCTTTAATATTTCCAAGGTTAATCTGACATTTTAAGAATAAACCAAATTTTGAGTTCACGTTGTATCAAATACCAGTACTATCAAATTAATATTTCCTGTGGTTGGTTAAAGATCTTTCTTTAACAGTACTTATAGATTATTCTTTTCATATCAACTGTTCGAAACCCAGACAATAATCTCATATTTTTCCCTGTGTCATGATCCAACTTTAAGATCCCATACTCAAGCCTTGGAAGTGTGTTACTAGGGGCCAGGGTTTAAATAAAGGGCACTTACACAAGTTGAATTTTCCACATGATTGGGCCCTTGCCATGACATGTGCATGGCTGAAGAGCACTTTTAAAGTGGCTAATTGCATGAAAAATTAACCCTCCTCAAATGAGGTATTAGTTGAAGGCACTCTGCTTTAGAGTGCCTTTGGGAACTTGTGTTCCCTAGAGGTAAGTTTTCTTGTGTTGGGCTGGTCTGATGCAGGGGGAGGAGGGAGGCAGAGGGAGGAAGCAGCTCCAAGCTGCCAGCTGGTATTTGTTTTCCAGCTTGAGCTGGAAGTGGAGGTGGAACAGAGCCCTTTCACCTATTGGATTCAGACTGGCTCTCCCCAGTATCCTATCCAGGGTACCTGGGGAGAGCCCACGAGGCAGGGGGACTCAGTTCCACCCCCTCTTTCCAACTCAGGCAGGGCAGCAAACCTCAGCCAGAAGCTTGGAGCTGCTTTTTCCCTCCCCCTCCCACTCCCCATCCCACTGACAGCCCTGGAGCTGGAGTGGGGAATGGATCTGGGGAGAGGGGTGCTGTAGGCAAGCTCAATCCTGCTGGCCAGGAGGGCAGGTGCAGGCAGCTGCAATCCCCCCTGACCCAACAGGAAAACAACTATTGCAGTGGGGCAGGGGGAAGGGGGAGGCACCCTAACTCGCAGCGGCTTATTTAAAGTGCCATGAGGTAGAGTGGGTATCTGGATGGCTGAATGTCTCTGTGCCCAAAATGCTTTAGTAGTTTCCTTTTTACCTTAAGAAAACATTTCCCTAAAACCCCCCTGATATCCTCCTTCATCGGTAGAAGTTCATGGTTACTCCCTTTCAACATGCCCTTCAATTTGAAGTAAGGCATAACTCATCTATCTGCTAATATAAGAAATTGCAAACATCAACTCCAGCTATCTCCACCCTGGGCATCCCAGGAATAGACTCAAATGATCTTGGAAGGTAAGCTGATAGGCTCTGCATAGTAGTGCAGCGTGTTAAAAATGGGCTACTACAACAGATGTATTCTTTTTTCAATAAACATTCAGAAAACCAATACATAATCAACACTGCCAGATGCAGTCTGCCATTTCTGAGCCAGGTAGCATCCAAAAATATCACTAATACAAGTTGTACATATAAATAAAGTGTGGTGATTATCACTGTTCTTTTTTTTTGTCTTTCAGTCTTTCATATAGCACTCTACAGCAGATCACAATTATTGACATGGTCAAGTTTAATTTCTGAATTGTTTCCTAGTCTATGCTGCTTCTCATTGATTTTCCTGACCATCTAAGGTAGCTAAAACACAAAACCCAAAACAAAAGCATAATCCGCCATTCCGTCCTTGCTGCTTCCCCACCAATTTGTCAGATTTTAATTTGGTGTCATTTATACTGCATTCAAATTCATGAAAAACCCTAAAATTGGAGGCACTAATAGGATCTAGGAAGGCAAACTTAAAAGCATCTTTGGGAAATAAAAATATGAAGGCCCATGTACTAATATGAAGTCCTGTTTTTTTGGAAGTGAATTAAATGCACAGTGGAAGAATATAATGGTGGTTAGCCAAGTTATTCTGAAACTAGCTAGAAGGTAGCATACAGTGGCACCTTAGGGACTAACTAATTCAGAGAGGCATGAGCCTCAGAAATCAGAATCTTTGGTATAGCATCTGATGAAACAGGTTTGTTGCCTACATAAGCTCATGCCTCTCAACTGGTTAGTCCCCAAAGTGCCACCCTGTGCTACCTTCTGCCTAAATGGAAGGGGATATGTTCAAGCTAGTGCACTAATCAGAATAAGACAAATTTATTTCCGTATAACTTAGGTCTCTAATTACAGCTGGACTGATAACCAGGATTGAAAATATAGATAGTCCACAGAGGAATCTGTCTTAAGAAATGGTCTGCCAGACTGAAATAATAGAAGGAACATCAAGCTAATGATTCTGAAGCAACTGATGTGAAGCAACTGATGCAAATCAACAGAGCTTCAGAGCATACTTAGACCTACAGCCATTTTAAACGCAAACGAGTAGTTGAATAAAAATAATCTTTTAAAATCTAATCAGTTTTTTACCATCTGGACTATTTGTTTACTTTCCTTATCTCACTCAGCAGAAGCAAGGAACACAGGCTAGTTGGTTTCATTTTTATTACTCAGTCAATTCCTATATCAGTTTATCTTTCTGGTTCACCTAGATCTGTAAAACACTATGGTGTCTGGCTTAGAAACACAGCAACAGAATATGGAAAAAGGAAGGAAAGGATGGCGGGCAGGCAGGAAAGCATTCACTTTTTTTTTCTTGTCGTTGTTCACATCGTGGTGGTGTTTCGAGTTCCAATCATAGAGACAAATCCTTGCCATGAAAGGCACAATACAAAGTGTTACTTCACACAAAAGTAAAATACTTCCCCTGAACAAAAGAGGTACACACATTCCAAAAGCCTGAGGCAGAAGCGATCTAAGTTACATGGTTTTCTGTAAGTGGTGCATTTTAGATTTGTAGCGAACAGAACATGTATTTGCCCTTTGCGGGGGACGGCAAATCTTAGACCAGGTTCTGCCACTTTTAATCCAGCCTGTGGGTGTGTCTACATGTTCGTTAATGTGCAGTACTTGCTTAATGAAGTACTAACTAACTGCACAGTAGGTACAGTTACTGCACAGTAGCGCCGGTGCACCTTTTTTTAGTGATGCTTATTGTACAGTGATCTAATATTAGTGTGTGGTAGTGTATTAGCACAGTTTTTGCCTGGCACGCTACTGTGCAGTGTTATTACTGAGCATTAAGCATCTCATGTAGATGTGCCCATTGTGTGCCAAACTTCTGTTCTGTTATGGGTATAGATTGGTTTCCGATCACTTACATCTGTAAAAGTGTAATAGCTGTACCTGGCCTCAGTTTCTTAGCCTGCTGCAACACTCCTAACAGCTACCCATTTTCTGGCAATACCTTATCAAGTGTGTAAGGCAATATCTGATAAAGTCAGCATCGTAAATTTTAACTGGTTTGTGCCCCATAGAGAAAAACAGATGTGTGAATCTACTCACCTCTGTTATATGTGGGTTGGGATTAAAGCCACACAGGCTGCAGACTACGGTTTGACACTGTGTGCACGTGTTGTAATTGGCCTTCTCTGGAATGTGCAGCAGCAGTTCAGTAGTAGTGCAAAGAGGACAGAAGCTTTTCTTTGGGGCAGATTCAGCAGGCTGGGCTGCAGCTGCTTGTTTTTGTGGCAAAGGTTTTGCAGGCCCTGGCTGCTGGCCTGATGGTCTTGTAGGTTCAATTTGCTGTGACGGTGCCTTTCCTGGTTGCTGCGATGGTGGCTTTGAAGGTCCCATCTGCTGTGGTGGTTGTTTCATAGGTTCTGTATGCTGAGGAAATGACTTCCCAGGTCCAGGCTGCTGCAAGGGTTGTTTTGTAGGTCCTGTTGCCTGAGGAGATGGCTTTGCAGGTGCAGGTTGCTGAGATGGTTGTTTAGCAGGCTCTGTTTGGTGAGGGGATGGCTTTGCAGCACCTGTTTGCTGTCCTGGTGGCTGAAATGCTTGCTTTCCAGGTCCTGGTTGCTGTGACAATGGCTTTGTGGTAGCAGGTACCTGGGATGACACTCTAGCAACATCTGACTGCTGTGGTAACGGTTTGGTTGTGCCCGGTTGCTGTGGTGCAGGTTTTGCAGGGCTCTGCTGTTGAGAAGCTGGCAGCATGGGTTCCGATTGCTGGGTCTGAGATTTTGGTGGGCCTCGCAGTTGAGCTGGAAGTTTTGCTTCTTCTGACGGAAGGCCTGCTGGTTGAACAGACCCTGGTTTTTGAACTTGCTTAACTGCCCCTGGTTGCTGCTGTTGAGGTGTTGGTTTGGAAGGCCCTGCTTGCTGGGGTATTGGTTTGACAGGCCCATGTGGCTGAACCACTGGCTTTGGAGGTTGTTGCTGAGCTGGGTGTTTTGCAGGTCCCTTTTGATCCTCAGGCTTCCCATGGTCTTTCTGAAAAACTTTTTGTTTCCTGTTGGCTTCTTCCTGTGCTGCATCTGAGTCTGATATCAAATCAAAAGGATTGAACTTGTTTACAACTGATGTGACTGCACTTAATGGATTGGCCTCTGAGAGGAAGCTGGGCATCATACTTGGTTTCTGGTCTTCTTTAAAGTCAGTCCTGGATTTTGATTCCCTCAGACTAGTAGAAGAAGGGCTCCTTCCAGGTAATCGTTGCTCTGTTTTCAATACATCTACTGTTCTACTTTTACTTAGAGTGGATGGCCCTGGATCTGGAGGCTTACCTGCTTGTCTTGGATAGTGGTTTATATCATGCTCAGGATGTCTGTGGAAGTAAAAATAAGAAAATAAATAAATAAATATAATGAAAGGCACTAATTTTGAATTAGTGCCAATTACTATTTGAAAATGAATATAAAAAGATAAAGATAATGAAACTAAATTTTAAAAACTACATAAAATATATGCATGAGCCTATCTCAACAATTTATTTATTTTACTCATATGAATAGCATTAATGTTACTCAGATGCTTAAATTAAATATTTGCAAGATCAGAACTTAAAAATATGGAGTATCTTTTTTATTATTACCCCAGTAATCTTTACATGCGTATTTCGTTATGGTCTGTCTGATGAAGTATTTGGAAAATAATCTAACACAAGGACCATGTTTACTCAGAGCATTTTCTTATCATAAGTCTGAAGCACTCCAAAAATAAGCTGTGACTTTCCATTTCATCTAAACCCAAATGACTAACTCGCTACGGTTATCCCTTGGGGTAGTCTGTTCAAAGGTGAAGACAAAGAAGAGAGAAAGAGAGAGAAGTGTTCCATGATTAGCAGATCAAAGCCCATCCATTCCAGGAAAGTACTTTACATGTTAGAAAATGTTTATGCAATTGCACTCTGGCTAGCTATACATGCCAACTTTTAAGGATTTATTTAGAATTCAATCTGCAGCAGAGATTTTATCACCTAAAATACTAGAAGATCAAGACATAGATGTATCTTGTATTGTTTTATTTATTCTGACATTCAGGAATTAAAAAAAAAGCTTCTATAAAATGAGGTACATACTGGCTAAGAGAACCACTTCTTCTCAGCTGTCACTAAGAGCACTGTTACTATTCCCCGAAAAAACAGAGCTTGTTTGACAACACAAGATGTCTGTCTCAGTCTGCAGGTGTTCTCCCTTTGACCAGCCTCATTTTGTATTGCTCTTAATAAAGTGGATGAAACTAGAGAAAGAAGGAAGTGATGTCCAGAAAATATCTTTAGGTGTGTTATGGTGTTTGTTTGTTCCTGTACTGGGTTATAACTAGAGGTGATGATATTGTATGCAGTGCTATTGTGCTTTAGCTAACAGGGTGTGATGTGATGTTATATTCAGTGCTAGCATTGCACTTTTGCTGGAAGATGGTACATTTTTTCCTATGCAACTGTTGCAAGCATGCAGTTTTCAGTTTCAGCTTCACAGCGTCAAATTAAAAATAGCCCCAGATTTCCAAACATGCCATTTCTTATTTCAAGTTAATGAAAAATAGGCAGTCCTTCATTACTTTTAACATATTTTTAAAAAACCCATACTCTAGGACTACAATAAAGAAGTGGTTGAGCACAGATTTTTAATTAAGAGCTTCATCATAAGTTGGCAAGTTACAAACAGTACTAGCGTTTATTGGATTCCAAATATTTCATATTCCTTAACTGATTAATATTTTGAGCTTTCACTAAATTCATGGCAATAATAAATAAGCAATGCTAGAAAATGTTACAGCAAACATCTTGCTTTCAAAATTCTAGCAAATGGTGACTTTCTATTAGTTCTGAGACTAACTTTTTTTAAAGTTTATTTCAAATATCAAAATGAGTCTCTGGGAAACAAAGGCTACCTATACATGTACTCAGTGGTGGGGGAGGGATGAATGTTAATTAGAGTAGTTCCTGAGCAGGTCCTCTAATTAAAATGACTCCTCATCACATTATTAAGCTCCTAGCTATTTAAAAATGGCCACAGGATATTTTATCTAAACCTCATTAGATAAGGTTTAGTTAAAGCCATCCCACAGCCATTTCAAAATGTGTGGAAGCTTAATACACATGAAGTTGTGGTGAAGATTAATCACGTCTGCTCCAATGCATTCTAATTCGAATGCCAACGAGCATGTGTATAGGCAGGCAAAGCTCTCATACATAAGATATCTAATGATTGTATTGTGTATAGCAGGTTGCTTTCTATAACTTCTATAACAGTAAACATCTTACTGTTTTTCCTCCATGGTAGTGACTTCAAATAATGGGAGCTATGTACAGATAGATAACTGAAGCCAACAGACTTTCCATTGGCTTCGTCATCCTAGAAATCAGGTGCAACCAGCATGGTCAAACCAGAAAACTGATTTAACAAAATACAAGTTATTTCACATTTTTAATATTAAGCTTCCCCTCGGTAGCAGGCAGGTCGATTTGTTCTCTATGTCATTTTGACGTACCTCAAAAAAACCCTGCACTTGTTTACTAACTTACATTAACTAACTTTGGGTCTACTTCAGGATTATATACAGGAAACAGAATTTGGAAGCTTTGGTTCAACAATGCAAAAGGTTTAGGGAAAAACTAATGGTACAGTCCTAAGTGATGGATGTAACTATAGCTTAATGCTAATTCAGTGACCTTAAATGTAAAGTCTTCAATGACCTGAGTAGAATTCAACAAAGATCAAGTCAGAAATTATAATATCAGCTGCAATTCCCAATACACTGTATAAATATATATATATATATTTCAGTTATGGGCTAAGTACAGGGAAACACTTTGCGTCACAGAACTCATTTTTGATGTTCAGTATTCCAACGTTTTTTGTCATCCAGAATACTATTCTTCTATTCATACTTTAAGTATTTTTAACATAAGAATGAACTCCCTCCACACCAAGAATCTATGATAAAAGCTTCCTGACATTGCCAGACTACATGCTTACTGCACAGACTGGACTTGTTTTGCCTATGTCCATAAACACACAGCATTTATAGATGATGGAGACAGACTGTATGTAAACTGCAAAGAAACTGGTTTTAGAGTACTCAAAATGTATTTAGGATTTTAACTTTCTTTCCTATGGCTGCATATGTTTCAATGGAGGAACTGCATCTTTTTAGAGGAGAATGGCTACTATAAAATAATAGTTTTAAATAGTTAGTCTAAAAATACCCTTGTCTTCCTTCCTGTTATTGCTGAGACTCCTCCTTACTCTGGCCCTGACTCAGCAAATAATGCAACTCTAATTACTTCATATGGTTATAGTGCTTTTATTATACTACTGTACTTTGGATCAGATCATTAATGTTCTAAAAATAATAATATAACAATATTTAAACCAAGCTGTTTTTGCCCTCAGTTAAAATTAATTATTTTCAGGAAATAAACCTTTTTTTTTTTTAAATCAATGATGCTTAGATGTCTCAATATATGCAAAAAAGACATGCACACACACACAAGCAGGTATCCCTGCCAATCTGTTTAAACTGAGTTAGACTCAGTATATTTATAGCATTAACAAAAGAGAGTATTTTTTTAGGAAAAATACAATGCCTAAGACGTGTGCTGCCCAGAAATGGCTACTTTCATGACTCAAAATAAAACAAGGGTTTGCCAGTGACAGACGGTTGATAAACGTATAAGAACATGCATAAAAATTAAACCCATCCAAAAACTGAATTGACAGTGTTTGATGTTCAGGTTTTTAATTTGGTCAGCTTGTTGCCTCTTGTTATAGAGCACAGACTCTCAACTAGTTTACATGCTACCATTGATATTAAATGGAGCTGTAACAACTCACACCAGAGTCTCTGGCCGAGTGTTTCATTCAAAGTTTCCAAATGTGGATGGCTGGATTTAAGGACCCATATAAAAGTCACCTGATATCCAAATCTTCTACTAAGGCCAACACTACAGTTGTTCAACAATTTTAAAAAAATCAGGTCAATTTATTTAGGTGACTCACTTTAAGCACTGATGCTTGAAAAAAATGGTCTTAGTGCTTATAATAACGTGAAAAGTCAGAATATGCATTAGTTGCTTTTATACCAGCTTAGCTGCTGAATTTCCAAAGACTTGAAAGCATTAAGCCTCTAAAATTACATATAACTACACTACTTGCCAGTGAAGGGGTAACTCTATATCCTATTACATGTGCTGCTCATTATTAAAAAGTCTGTGCTGCAAAATATTTGCCATGAAAAGGTTTGTGAGCTACCAGGTGTGCTTTTCTCCTTCCTTTCTTATGCACTTTAGGAGGAAATCATGTGGTATTTCAGACACCACTGTATAGTAGTAGTTGGTGAATGTTACAATGAAAAACGCTGCATGCAGAAAAGCAAATATCCAATTAACAACCAATAAACCAAACATGCACCTCCAAAATAAACATAGTACCCCCAAATCTAGTATGTCAAGAACACTCTACCAATAGGATACTGCACATATACTGAGCCACAACCTTAGCATATACTCTGACGATTGCTATTAGAATAATTTAAAAATTGGACTGGAAAAAACAGACTATAAATAGATTTTTGTGCTCTATCCTGTACTGGGAAATGGTGGAGCAAATTATTTAACTGGTCTTTTCCAAGTCAGGTTTCCTTGACTGAAGGGTTACACCTGGAAGCAACTACCCTCCAATAAGCAGAAAAGTTTGAATCCGGGGAATTTTAGTATCAGCATGCTTAGTATCAGCATGTGTTATTTAAGTTTCTCATTGAGGGATTATCATATCACCTAGGCTCCTAGTAATCAGATTTTCCATCCTTCTTAGTAAATCCCAAAAACAGTAAAGAAAAAGTAAAGTCAAACAGCATGAGTGAATACATATAGTAACCTTATTCAGGTATAATAAGCACACAGATACAGTGATGCTGGATAGCAATACACAAACCTAAAATAAGCTAGACAACAAATTAACTTCTACCATTTAGGATAAAAGAGCAAAATGGATTCTCAAAGTTTCAAGTTTCCATATATGGGTACAGAGGCTTTATGTTAATGAAGCATGAAAATGTGGTACTGCAACACTGTAGAACAATAAGAGGTTTCTAAAGGGTTTCCAGTTTCCAATAATATCATTTTAGGAACCATTTATAGCTATAAAATGACTATAATACATTTTACCCATCCCTAGAAATGGTTACCCTACTAAGTCCCAGTAAGTTAACTTGAAGGGAATAAACTTTCAAACCATTTGCATGTCTGTCACAAAAGCTTGCAATTAAAGATTTTTTTTTTTTGCAAAAATCTAGGTGGTCTAATAAAAGTTATCACCTCCACTACAAGTCCCGATTGCCATACAATAGTAATTTTTGAGCTTGCCACCCTTGGAAACAGTAGATGATTCCACTGGTTTCTACAGAAGTGAGGCCAAGCTTTAAATAAACTGGAGGTGGAGTTAGAGTCCACATACAATTCATCATTTCTAATTACAAAAAAAATAAAAAATAAAAAATCAGTTTTAATCCATGTTTAACAGTCACACAAGAAGATAAAAGGTGACACCTCTATTTGGGAAGAACAAGACAAATTCATCCTGGGTATCATCCCAATAACTTCCGCGGAGTTTTGCCAAGGGTGAATTTGAGCCAATTCTTCCTTTCATTTCTCCCTTCTGCTATTCTGATATAAGGCTGATCATATATAGATGCAATGGCATTATCTGGAGCGGGGTCACTGCCACCCCAGAACCTGTGAAACAGGCACTCCCACGAGGCTCCTTTTCACATCCCTCCACACAAACAACACACCCAAGCCCTCGGAGATGGTGAGCAGCTGAGCAGAGTTCTGGCTCCATGATGCTCCAGACTGGGGCTTCAGCACTCTGCACAGGGTCCAGGTCCAGCACCCTGCAAAGGGGTCAGCTCCAGCACTGTGGACAGGATCAGGTCCAGCACCATGGCCAGGGGCACGTCCAGCACCGTGGACAGGACCAAGTTCGGCACCCTGGACAGGGCTCGGGGACCCTCCCCTCTTCCTCAGCGCCCTACCCAGGGTCAGCCCCGGGCCTCCAGCTCCACAACCCCCTCTCCCCACCACTTATGGATGCCAGGGAAGGGCGAGGTAAGAAATCAGCTGATCCTCCGTGAAGCCAGCCCGGCACAACTGGGCCAGGCATCCCCCCAGCCTGCTTCCTGCCCTCCCCGCTCCCAAGCAAAAGCAGCTCCCATGAGGTGGGAGGCAGAGCCGCGCAGGGGGAGGCAAGCAGATGCCCGGGGACACGCGGGGTCACCCCCACGCACGCAGGGGAGGGGAGGGGAGAGGGATCGCGGCCGCCCCATGCAAGCCCCCAGCCCCAGCCCCGGGCCGTGCCTTGGCAAGGGAGGCGGCTCGGCGCCGGGCAGCCCCTGCGCCCTTGAGAGCACGGCGGCGATCTGCCTGCGCTCCGCCTCGCTCAGCTGGCTCAGGTCCGCCTGCAGCTCCACGCCGGCCTGGCCGAGGCGCTGCGGGGGGTGCCCGTCGCCGGCTCCCGCGGTCGCAGCCGCCGCCCCCTCGGGCAGCCCGGCCAGCCCCTCGCCGCCCTCCAGGCTCGCTTCGTTGCCCATGGCTGGGGCGGCTCCTCCTCGCCGGCCCGGGCGCGCTCAGTGCTCGGCGGCGGCGGCGGCGGCTGCTGCTGCTTCCATGTCTGCGGGGACGCACCGGCGGCGGCGGCTGCTGCTACGGAGACAGCAGGCACCGGGGCGCTGCCAGCCTCCGCCCCCCGCACGGCGCATGCTCCTGCCTTCCCCTCCCCGCACACCCGGCCAGACACGCACAGCTCCGCCGCCTCCCGGCTTAAAGGCACTCGCTCCTCGCCCACCGGGCTGCCGAGGCGGTGGGAGCGCCCCTGCGGCACTTGGAGGCAGTCTCTGCCCCGGCCACCCTCTCCGCCGACTTGTTGTCCCTCCAAAGTCACAGGCGTGTGCAAGCAAGCGCAGGTGCCCCCAGACGCTCCCTGTGGCTCCTGCCAGGGTGCAGCCCCTGCAATACAAATCTTGCAAATTTGCAAATCTCCCTGGGCCTACGGCATCCCTGCGCCTTCCCCTGCCTGATCTCTCCCTCTGGTTCAGGCGACTTGCCCAAGCCGCTGCATTGCTGCCTGCCCTACGTGGAGCTGCTCTGCTGCCTTCTCCCCAGTTTGACACCTGCACTTGTGGCCTGTCCACCAGCGGTCCCTCTAAGCTGCGTGGTGCAAGCACGGTCATGCTGCATAGCCAGGCACACCTGTGCACACCATGCACCTTAGACACTGCATGTTAGACACTACTAGCACACATGGCATCTCTAGCCCTCAATTAACCCTTGGCATGAGGCTATGCCACAGGTTAGGCCATTCGTTAGACTTTTTTTTTTTTTTCTGGCAGGCAGGGGGTGAAGAGCAGGGTGGGGGTGTTTATGTAGTCTAGGAATCACTATACAGGCAACCCCCACTTAGCGCTCTTAGCTGGTTCCTGAAAAAAAATGAGCATTAAGTGTAATAGAGTTAAGCAAAATCTGCTGCCAGCTGTACAATGTCCATCAGTATTATAGCAAAACTTGTTGAGTGTTAAGATGAATCGGGTATCAATGTAAAACGAGCATTATAGCAAAACAGCGCTAAGCGAAACAATGTTCAGCGGGAGTTGCCTGTACTTAAATTACACTACCTGAAGAATAAAAGTCAGGCTTCTTAAAATGACTGGATTTAAACTGAGTGGATCCATTGACTGGATCCATCAGGATTACAATGCTATCTGGATTGTCATGCCTATAATTCTAACTGTAATAAATTAGGTGCTTGGCTTCCCACCTGCACCAAGCAACAGCCAGACCTTTAGGACCCTGTTACACATAACATATATTACACATTTAACTGGTTAATCATGCAGTAAGTTCAGACTGGCCATATGTGCCAAGTAAGGCTGACCACAGGTGCAAAGTATATTTCAATTGACTGGTTGTATATGTACGTAAGAGTGCATAGGTGTTATTCAGGTGATGCCAATAAGTGCATTTGTGTAACGTTTAAATATGAAAATATGCATAATCACCGAGTAGATGTATGTGTGTATATGTTCTGAGCCGTCATATACTAAATCACATGTGTGTACAGCTGCTGTGCAGATTGAAGGCATGCATGGGCAACATGGAAAGGAATGCAGAGATTAATGTATTTCTTTCTGTGACACAAGTGCGCTGGATAATCTGTGTAATTCCTGTGTTGATTGGTGCAGTGTTGCTTCTTCAAGCTTTTTGGGAAAGACACTGTTTTTCAAGTCTGTCTATGCAATTGAAATATCAAACCAACAACAACAAATACATTATTTTTCCTTTGGATGTGTAATGAAAATCATGAAATGGTCACAGTTTGACTGTCGACAGCTTTTAAAAAACTTGTTGTCTGAGAGGCCTTAAGAGGAATGCTGACTTGGCCAATTCTCCTTGGAAGGATAAAGTTCCTTCTGAGGCCTGGGTAGAAAGTACAGCCTTTGTTGAAGTGTGGATGCCACAAAGGATACAACTGTACATGAACCAAAGCAAGAATAAGTAAGGATGGGTTGAAAATAGTTACATTTCAAAGTGAGGGGTTTTTTTTCCCTTAAATTTGAATGCCTATAAGCAGCATTTAATAGTGTAAGTACTTTATTTAGACATTTCATATTTCAAAAATAATGCCTGAGGTTACTTGTGCTTCAGAGAGTTAAATAGTTACGTAGGGAAACACATATGAAGTAGGAAACAGAACAAAATCCTAATCCCACTGAATCCTATGGAAGTTTACCTGTTACCTTCAATGGGACCAAGTATGCCATCCTATGCATCTGTATTGTGATTTTTCAAAAATTGCAAGCATTTATGTTGAAATGGTTGTCTTAAAAAATGCGGTATGAACAGACTTGAAATCAAGAGTAATCAGTCCCATGGTGTGCCCGTTTTCTCCTATACTATGTCCCATAATATAAATAAATCTTTCCTTCCCAAATAGCAACTTCACATTCTGTCTGAAAATGATACTAACTCAGTGATTTTGCTGTCCCTAATAAACCTGCAAGATAATGAGGTATATCTATATTGTTGCAAGCACAGGACAGCTATTTAAATGAATCAGCTTTTTTTAAATCAAAAATAATCTTTTCCATCACTGCTGTTCAGTGCTTTGTGTGAAATACTTTGGTGGTATAGGTCAAATACAACTGCTATTAAAAGACAAATCTAGCACTGGCATTAACAGACTAACTGAGCCTCTAGTGGAGAGAAAGCCATCTCTCAAAACACTGCAGGACAGATGAATTCTAACTGATGCTCTCAGCAACCAGCAGAATACTTAGTATTTATATAGGCTGAATTATTATTTACTTATTAACATGAAACCATAAAGTATGCAACACAATTAACAGACAGAAATATGAAGACTAGTTGCCTTGTCAACATGCTTTTTTTAAAGGGGTGCTTAGAGACGAATAGACGAATATATGTACCCTATCGCCTTTAGGGTTGCTTTTAGTCTTTATATACCTCTTTAACCATATCTTCTTGAAACCAACATAATTAAAGTAGTGCAGCTTTTTCAGATGCACATGTTTATACCACTGTAAAGACATTTTATGGCTTACGCATGCCTAGCAGGTAGGAATTTAGGTATTTGATACCATTTGAGTTGCATTTACAGTAGCGATATACTGATAACTATTGTAGTTAACACACACACACACACACACACACACACACACACACACACACACACAAAAACACCCTTCTCACTGAACATTTAAATCAGTGGAAAAGCTGAGGAGGAGGTAGAGGAGCGGAGGCGAATATAGAGGTAACTTGCCTAAATAAAACATGAGTCATATCAGTGGAAAAACATATTTCTTTTTTCTTAGTGTTGAATTTGATCTTTGGCTCAGGAATCACTACTTGTGTACATTGCATGCTAAAATTAGCATTCAGAGTTAAGTAACTGATTAAAACTAAACACATTAACATAAAAATACTATCATTATAAGAAAAACCTTCAGTGGGTGTAGGATGAAGAAAAATGTTAAAATCATCAAAAAGAAAAGTGGTAAGAAGTCTGAACACATACACACTGGATGTTAGGGTGCAGGTAGGGTAATGACACTCCTATGAATTAGTACTATGTCTGGCTATATGCCTGGAAGAAAAGTGGAGAAAAGATGGCATGTTAATCAGTTAAAGGATACATGGAGGCTATACTAAATACAAAGGAAAGCAAGCTTACAGGGTAGAAAAACTGGACATGGAATTTAAGTGACTTTGCCAAGGCCACCCAGAAGATGTCAGAGGCTAAGGTGGACCTCTGGAATTTCTGATTTCCATGTGCTATGCCTTGCTTCCTCAATAGGGTTTGACAACTGTTATAGTCTGTTTTGCTGTTATTTCTGGATGTTTTCAATACAAGAAAGAATCAGGATTTTTGAGAGAAGATATGCAGAAACCAGGTGCAAGGAAGATTCAGATGAGATCCCCCGTCCAGAATTGTCTATTTAGATAAGGAACTTAGTCAAATTCAATGAAATTAAAATACATTATTGTCATGGAAGCCAATCATGCAGAAGCATGTAATCAAAGAATATACAAAGGAGTAGAAAAATACTTGGATAAGAGCGGTGAAGTCACTTGAAAAGATACATTGCACAACATTGATTTCTATTAAATTCATCATCAGGGGGCGGGGGGGAGGAGCAGGTCTCTAAGTAAGATTTTTGGAGAAGATTGGCAAGCACAAAAAATACCAGGCAGTAGAAAGCCAGAATAGATTAATACTTAATGCAAACCATGAACTTGCAAGGAAAACGTTTGGAAGAAGGAGCTCATATAAAAAGGAACTGAAGACTTAGGAGCAATGGGTTCAGACAGAAAATTTAGGAAGCTGCAAGCTGTCATATGATGATAAAGCTCAGAAGGGGAAGAACTGAGCAATAGTATATGTCCTTAGATAGCTTAAAAAATCTGTATGTTAGGGCTGATCGTCTACCTAGTGCAGAAAAAGCTAATGAAAGAGGATCATCCACTGAAGAAAAGGGCCTTTTCTTCAGTGGGCTGAAGAAAAGCCAAAAAAAAAAAAAAATCTGGTTGATGTTGATAAGTGTTTTACTGAAAACAGAACTAATTTATGCATTTGTGCCATAGCATATATATTTGTAAAGTAAATTTCAGACAAAGAAAGGAAAAAGCAATTCTATTAAGTGTGCTAGAACTTGACACCAAAGTTATTTAGTGAGGCAAAACAATATGCTTATAACAGCTTCAAGACTGAACCTTTGATTTGTTTTGTACATGTGCCTTCTGATTCAACAGAACTTTTGTTACCTGGGTAGCAGCATAAGAGGAAAGAGGAATTGAAAAGACTACATAAAATAAAAACTATAGACATCCATATTTTGATTGTTTCTAGACAAGTAGGGATATGCACAATTACTCGACCAGGGGTTTTCAACCTTTTAAAGTAAGTGTATACCCCCCCAGCTGAATGTGCAGTTGAGGGGAGCAGTGTGCAGCCGGATGTGAAGTGGTGACAGTGCAGAGTGGTGGCAGGTGCCAATGTGTGCAAGCTTCTCCCCTGCAGAGGGGTGGCACTGCCCTTGCCCCTTCCCTCCCCCGCACAGCCCTACTCCTGGGAGGTGGCAGAGCAGGGTGGTGGCACTCTATCCCCACATGCCCTCACATACCCACTAGGGTCTTCTCAAGTACCCCCTGAGGTACATGTACCCCTTGTTGACAACCCCTATATTAGACAGTCCTCTGAAGTGGAGGAAGTTAGTGATCACATTAGTCAGATTACATTGCTTTCTTTGGATGGCAATTCTAAATCTAGGACAAGACAAATGGTGTCTAAGTTGACACTAGTGCAAGGTATCTGGCATTGGAAGGACAGGTTAAGCTATCTGTATTATTTGGTTTATTTTATTATTCCTGGCATTGCACCAGGAAACTGTGTGCTGCTGGGACAGGTTTCATAGTAGTTTCACACTAGCTAGGGTCAGGAGGGACCTGAACAGATCATCTAGCCTGACCCCCTGCCACAGGCAGGAATGAATGCTGGGTTCACAAGACCCCAGACAGGTGATC
>JAGPOW010001296.1:126472185-126501781 GCA_030014935.1 Caiman crocodilus
GTCTTGCAGGGGCCCTACATTGCCTGGTGCCCTCTTCTTGCTCCCAATGTACTTGAAAAAGGACTTTTTGTTGTCCTTAATCCTGGATGCTAGCCTGAGCTCCATCTCTGCCTTGTCCTTCCTAATAACCCTCCTACACTCATGGGCTGAGGAGGAGTACTCCTCCTTGCTGACAGCTCCTCCCTTCCACTGGTTGTACACCCCCCTTTTAGTCCTGAGGCATTCCTGGATCAGGCTGGCTCTACGCTGAATGTTGCAGTTCCCAGCTGCATGGCTGGGATCCATGTGGTGCAGCATGGAGGGGATTGGCTAGGCTGGCTCCGTGCTGCACGGCATGAGTCCTGGCACTGAAGCCAGGACAGGCTGACCCCATGCCACATTATATGGGGTTACCCATGAGGCCCTCGACAGCTCACCAAAACTCATTAAGTGGCCCTCCACCTGAAGTAATTGCTGCCCCTGCCCTAATTAATCACCCATTCCTGGTACACAACAATGCCTTCCAAGTATCCTGTAGACACTATGAGCTATTTGTAAAGGAACACAGGGATGGCAAACCCTTTGTACCATGGTTCCTGCATGGTTCTTTGTGCCTAAACCTAGGCAAAAAGGTTTGAAAGTTCGGCACAGTACTTTTAACTCACAACTAATGGCATATCCTTTAGATACCATAATGTGCTTAGTTTAATGGAAAGTCAGACAGTGTGTAGAGACTGTTTTCTTTGGCTAAATCAATGACATGAAGCTCAGGCAGAAATAATTAAGAGAGTAGCAACTCTGTCAAACTCCATTCACATTTTTGTTCTCTATTTTTTTCTTAAATCCATCATTATTTTTTCATCTCCATAGCAGATAGTTTAGATCAATTTCTATCAATCTAATCCAAAAAAAAATCAATTTACCATAGTAATTGCAGTGAAGTATCAATGAATAATTTGAGCATGGATAACCGTCTCACTGATCTTAGTTGAGTCTCCTCCCATCTTTCCGGCAAGATTTGCTTGCTCATAAGAAAACACATAATGGTTTGCCAGCTGCCTACATCACACTAAATACATTGTTGTGTTCATAGTATGGACACCCACAGCATGCATTACTCAGTCAGGAATCATATGTTTGTGTTCAATGCATTTAATACACAAATAATGATCTTTTTTCCTTTGGGGTAAAAAAAAAGTCTTCATATCTCCATATCCATTTTGAAGCTGTTAACAGAAATAATGGTATCAGATTTTTTTTTAACTTATTACTTTCCCTAACTGCCAAGCTAATCCAGTTGTCTCAAATTGGTACAAACAAGAGACAGGTGGTGACATTACCACCAAATAGTCTGTTTTGATTGTTCCTGGGCTGAAGACCTCAAGAAGGCATCACTAGTCAGCTGGGAAGAAGCTAGGAAAAGGTCTGAGCTCTTAATATATCTATGTCAAGTTATGACACGTCAATTGAAAATGAGAAGCCAAATACAGAGTTTCTTCTTTGGTTTCATTTGAAATGAATAGGAGTTTGCATCCACTTCAAAAATGGAGGGCCTCAGGTTCTGTTCTTTAGGTTTGCCCTAGTAAGTACAAAAATAGTAAGAAGCAGCAGAATAGTCTTGTGGTTAAAGCAAAGATGTTCAAGAGAGCCATGTTCAATTCCTGGCGGTGCCACAGAATCTGTAGGAGTTGCAATCAGATTTTCAGAAAAGGCACTGTGCCCATTAACACTGCCAGGAGTGCCAAAAACTCCAGTTTCAACTATAAAATCTGGCTTAACTCTTCAAATAGAGTTCCTGCATATCTTTAACAATCTGGCCACTTATTTTGATGACTAAAAGGGTGGAGAGCTTTGAAATCTTGGAATAAAGTAGGTCCTACAGGTCTCAGTGTTTAGAACAATGGGTAAAATAATATTTATTTCTTCTATGATTTGTCTGTCATTTCTAGTTATGTTTGACATAAACCATAAACCTTGCTTACAATGTGTACAGCACATAATATCATCAGTTCCTGATTGTGATTGGGTTGTCAGGTAACACTTCTTATGTATATTATGGTGCATTAATTATTACAAAGTATTTGCTACTACAAACATTAGATTATGACAAAAGAGTAAAAATACTTTTTTGGTTAAATTTGCTTTGGTAAGATGTATGGATAAACTTCAGCTTTTTTTGGCATCCATTTGTAGTTAAAGTACAAATGTAGGAATGCACACATCTGAAAGATTAATTTTCATTGGAGTGGTGCAAACTATTTCAGTAGAAGTCCACAAGTGCAAATAGTTCTGACTTTCACTTTAAGTTCTTTGAACACAACAATTTACTCAAGAGTTAACCTCATTCTTGGTAGAAGCAATGCAAAGACTACATTTTGACAAGGTACCCCATCAAAACCATGAATTAACCCCAAATCACTTTAAATTGTCAAACTTTAGTTAAGCTTTGCATAACACAGGTAGATATGCACCTCACAGACTAGTTCAGAACTGCATCTGAGATTCAGCTCTGAATTAGTTAATAAAATGCAAATCTGCCCTGCCTTCTGCCTAGCTTCAGACTAACACAGCTAACTACCTCTCTTTGTTAAACCTATTTGTTCTAAACCATTAGGAAATATTTCAAGGAAAATCTGCAAAGCTCTTACACAGGGAAGACTCTCAACTTACAAGTCTTGAACCAAACTTAAGAGCTGTTTGATGAAAAAAAAATTGGTTTAGGCCCCTATTCTGCATTAAACACAACATTTATAATATTAAGGATTCTCTCATTTGTCAGAGACACCAAATTCGACCTATGTCATACTAACGTAACACATTTTCTAGGTCATAGCTTCTCCTGGTTCTTCTAAGTAGTCCTTTTGTCTAATTATGTCCCGGACAGGGAAAAGGATCCATTTCAGTCCATCATTAAATCCATTTTGGACAATTCCTAGTGTTCAATCTAGCCTTTTGTAGCCCATACAGCCTCTTGTGTTGGGTCTTTGGCCTTTCACTAACCATTACCTTTATCAACAAATTTGCACTGTTCACCCCCAGACAAGTGTTCATCCCCATGCATTTAAATAATTATATGATTAATGCACTGTGTATTCGTTTGAACAAGAGTATTAAAAACACTCACCCCATTTAAGTGTCTCTTTCTTAAATGTATAATTACATTACATGGAGAGGATGCATGTGGATTCAATCTGCCTTTGCGCAGTGGCAGTATCGTAGCCAATGAGGTTAATCTGAGGCGCGATTATTGCTAATTGAATTCAATCTGCCTCATGTAGATTGTATACAACATAACATTGCCTGAACATTACCAAGGCCATCATTTTGAAATAGTCTTTATTCAGGAAAGCATCTCCAAGGAGAATGATTTCACGAATTGAATACTATTTTTATTACCAAAAGCAGAGAACAAGAAGGAAGAATTCAAACCTAATGATCTGACTCTCAATCTCCAATACTGAACAGAAGAAATTAATTTCTCTCTCCCATTTATCATCAGCATATTCCCAACATTATATAGCTATCATACTGTTGCCTAGTATGAAACAGGACTATCTATAAAATATGGTGATAGTACAGAAATATTTTCTTATAATTGCTGTGTGCACATTTTTCATTATTTAGACTTCACTAACTTATGGAGCAATACAATTCTGCATTATATGATCATTCAAGAAAGGAGATTTCTGATAAATAATGTACATATACTTCATAAAAAAATAGTTATAACTATATACCCTATCAGGTACCAGGAAGTCATTAGAATCAGTGACTATTATTCTGTTCTTTATAGCTCAATAAGTCTCCCTGGGACTTTTGTCTCAATAAAGTACTGTATTTACCTGAAGCCAAGACAAGTTTGTATTTGAGACCAGGGCCCTGAAAAATTAGCTTTTATCAATGATAAATTTGTGATTATTTTCCATATATAGAATCCAATTAGTGGAGGGTCATCTTAAATTTGTACCCCTGCCCCACACTGTTGTGGTGGGGAAAGCAGTAGCAGAGGTCAAGGGGCCAGCCCCCCACCTCTTGCTCCCCTGCCTCTTCCCTGCTCCTTGTATTCCCATGCCTGTCCTCTCCCCTAGTGAGTGACTGCCTTTGCCACTTTCCTATTTTGGCGTCTCCCCTCTCCTGCCATGTATCCCCCTGCCACATACCTTCTATGCCTGTGCCTGCCCCTCGTTCCACTGCCCTTGCCTGTGCTTGATCCCCCTCCTGTTCCCCACTGCAGCTTGCTTCCTTGCCCCTTACCTCCCAGCCTGTGCCTAACCCCACTGCTTGTCCCCCGCACTGTGCTTGCCACCATCACCTCCCGCCTAAGCTGCAGTGCTGCTCCTCTGCGAAAGTCAGCAACAGCTACGGGTCCCAACCAGACCAGACCAGTGCTGGAGGGACCAGAACTGCAGTAAAAGGTAAGGGTGGGGTCCAGATGGAGTGGGGGGGGGGGGTAGAGAGGACAGGCTATAAGCAGGGAACAGGAGGTGAGAAGCAGACACAGGCATAGCAGGGCAAAGGGGTGAGAGTAGGCTACAGGTCAACTCCCATCCACTCAATCTTCCCCACACTCCCCAGCGATGTTCTCCCTTTCCCATCAAACAAGTCATGCTAGCCCAAGGCAGGCAGTGACTTATCTCTGGCTTCAGTCCCCAGTCTGGAACTGAGTCACCACCTGCCCCAGGTAGGTACTCAAATCTAAGATGACTTTCCCGCTCCCCCCACCATGCTTCTTGGTGAAAGAAAGCCTCATCTTGCATTCAAGTAAATACAAAAGAATGACTTTAAATTCTAGGTGCAGATACTAAGAGAGAGACCCAACCACCAGGCAGTGATAACTACTTATTCATAAGCATGCTACAAAGGACAAAAAAGAGCCAGTGTTTAGGCTCCGGTCAGTGCTCTTCTACAGACTTTTTCGAGTGACCTTACACAGATCACTCTTTGTACCTCCAGTCTATAGAAAGGAAATTCCCTTTTACCTACCATCTATCACATCCCAACTGCACAGGAGCATTCTGAGAGCAAACATCTTGAATATTTAAGCTCTCAGATATTATGGAAATAAGAATGATATAAAAAACAAAGATAAACTCCTTGAATTAGACATCTTTCATACTGCTTTTTCATTGTTTAATTACAGAGTAACTCGTAAACAGCATGGTTCCAAGGCACTCTAGGCTGGAAGGGATCATGTGGGTCACCAACTCTAATATCACACGTAACCATGTCATATCATTTCCTACACAAACTGATCATACTCCTTATGAAAACTAATGGAAATTCTTCCCCCACTAATGTTATTGGGGGGCTGCTCCCGAACCTCAAAGCTCTGATGGTTTGAAACCGTTTTGTAAATCCCAAGCTTAAATTTAGTCATGGCTGGTTTATCCATTTTTCTTGCGTTAATATCATAATATAGAATAAACAATTCATCCTGACGCAGTGTATTAATAGAAAACAACCAAATCCCTTTCTCAGCCTTCATCTTGCTAAAAAACAACAAAACTCTGTATTTCACAGATCACCATAGTAGGTCTTCTGTGCATCAGTTCTGGCTGAATTCAATTCCTTCAGGTGGCACCTCATAGTCAGAGTACAGACCAACACCTACAGTCAGAGTTTTCACTCCCAGAGCTCCTGTAAAGATTCTTAATATTTTGACAAATAACCTAGGGACATTTTTTCTTTTTATCATGCTGGAGAAAAAAAAAAAACAACTCTGTTTGAAAAATGGTTAATATATTTAAAAGAAGGAAGAATTAAGGAACATGGTAAATATTTGTCATTTCACAGTAATATAGTTCCAGAATCACAGGCATGCCTTTCAGTGGTTTAGTAAAAGTTTTTTGATTTAACTCAGTTATAAGAAGATATAAAAAAACAAATTCAGAAGATTCCAGTTTCAATCACTGCAGGGGTTGGACAGTGTTCAGTGAGTCAGGCACAGGGGCAAACACTGAACAACAAGGATAAAAATATCATGCAGCTGCCTTGTTCACTGTGCCCCCTGAATACTAAATTTAAAAAAAGTTCTGAAGAAAAAAATATAATTCATGACTGTAATTAAAGACTGGAGCATACTGCACATGTAAAAGATTTTTTTTTCAAACTGGAATGCTTTCCTCTTTATCATTAATAATCTTTTAACATATGTTTTTATATTAAGTTTATATTATTACAGTAAAGACACTCCTTTAATTTGCATATATGGAGAGAACGAGAAAGATGAAATCCTGGCACAACTGAAGTCAGGGACTTTACCTACACATTCAGCACTTTGGTAACTTCATACAGCCCATACTAAGAACCAAACTGCAAGTTGTAGCAGGGATCATACAAAACCAGTTGACTTAGGTTTACCTGGACCAACTATATTTTACACTGAATGTTAGGAACTCACCTGACTGACATGAAACTCAGCTGGTTGGGATCCAACCACCCTGTAAATCCTTGAAGTTGGTCTTTAAAACTCAGTTGCATTCAAGCCTTTTAAAGAGTAGAAGCAGAGCTCATACCATGAACATAAGATCATATGAAGGTAAAGGTGGAAGGGATATCATGAAGTCTTGTAGTCTAGCCCTTTGTTTAAGACAGGATTATCTCTGACTAAACCTTCCAAGTAACTAGACCAGCCAGATGTCCATCTAACCTCCTCTGGAAAATTGTCAAATTTCACAATGACTCTAGGTAGCCTGTTCCAATGCTTGATCACTTCCCTAGTCAGAAAGTTCTTCCTAAACTCCAACCTAAATTTCCTTTGCTGCAGTCTGAGGCTATTACTCCTAGTCTTGTCCCTTCTGGCAACACAGAAAAGGCTATCGCTATCTTCTTTATTATCTCTCTCAAGTACTTAAAGACTGTTATCACATTCTCCCTGTCCTCTATTCTCCAGACTAAATAATCCTAGCTCTTTCAGCCTTTCCTCATAAGTCAAGCTACCTACACCTTGAATCATTTTTGTTGACCTCTGCTGCACTTCTTCAAAAATGTTCACATCCTTCTTGAAATGCAAGGTCCAAAACCAGACACATTATTCCAGATGAAGCCTCACCAGTGACAAACAGAAAGGAAAGATCACTTCCTTTAGTTTAAAAGAGACACTTTGGTTAATATAATCCAATGTTCTTGGTTTTTTTGCAGCAAGAGTATACGGTTGGATCATAGTCAGGTAATGGTCCACTGTAACACTCAGATACTGTAGTACTGCAGCCTAGCCACGCATTCACCATACTGTACTTGTGCATGCAATTATTTCTTCCCAAGTGAAGGACTTTGCACTAGGCATTACTGAATTTCATGTAACAGTCTGGAAGAATTGATGAGACCATCATCTGGACCCCTGCCCCTTTTACCCTTGCACCAAAAGCCATGTTGTCTCTTTTGATTTGCTCCAAATGATCACTGGCAATATCGTTAGTGTGCACATGGGTAAGAAGCATGGGACTATAGCCAAAGGGCAAGCTCAGCAAGCTTTCTGTGATGTTTTGGATGCTCACCACTTGCAGGCAGCAGACCTCTTGAGCCAACAGTCAGACCGGAAGACAGATGACTGTTTCCTCTTGGCAGCAGCTGGAACCTCCCACATTTTGGGGTGCATGGCTTGGACTCGTCTCCTATCGAATAGGCTCCTTCTTTCCCAATGTCAAGGCTTCGAGCTTTTTTTCCAGCTAGACAAACATATGTTCAGAAAATGTGTGCCATGTATAGCCAGAGATGACAAGCTGCTAGCTTCTACCTTCCTGAGTATCTACATGTTCTTTGTTTTCCAGTGTCTTCTGTGGTTGCCCTCTTCCATGACGCTGGAAGTCTCTGTTTATCAAGCTGACAAAAGACATCATCCTCATGAATGCTTATGAGCCTAGCCATCTCCTCCTGCAGCTTTGTTACCCAATTCCTGAGAGAATCCACCAGGAAATGCCTCTTACATCAGAAGCATTACCCCACTTGGCTGTCCTTGGCCAGAACATGCAGACCACGGTCCCTGAAACACCAGATCAAGACCTGGGTGGCAATTTCAGTGGCCAATAAAATTATCTTGACAGCCTGTACAGGCAGAGCTGGCAGTGGCAGGGGCTTTAGCATTGCAAAATCTTCCAGCCATCCTGTTGTTTCTCTTACCAATTTGTTCTTCTGCTGCTGCTACTACTTTCTAAAATATTCTCCTTTTTTCCTTTGGCTACTTCCACTCATCAAGCTGTTTCACTTAATGTCAATGAGCTTTGGTAAACTAAATTAGTTCTTAAATATATGGAAGTATCCGTGTGTGCTTTATAAGGGTCACAGATGGTGTAAGTTTGTTTGACTCATAATCAATAGGTTGATGTCTATTTAAACAGCTGGTATCAAGGGGAGTGCCACAGAGGTTGGCTCTGGGGCTGGTTTTGTTCAATACCTTCATCAATGACCTGGAAGATGGGATGGAGTACACCCCTAGCAATTTTGCAGATGACTCCAAGCTGGGGGGGGGAGTAATAGATATAAAGGAAGGTAGGGCCAAAATTCAGAGAAGCCTTGGCAAATTGAAGGAGTGGACCAAAACTATCTCATGGGCTGTGTCCATACATATGAGAATGTGCAGACTGCACTTGCAGCATCACAATTAGATACTGAGAAATCCTGATACCTAAAAAAAAACATGGGAAAAAAGTGGGCCAGTGCATGTGGCTGTAGTGTGTGCCACCTGGAACTGGAACCTGAACAACCAGAACCAAGCTTCAGCTGCTGGGATCCACACACCCAGATCACTGCTGCTGCAGCCTCGAGAGGCCCCCGGGACTCTAGGTAAGGCTACTGGGGCCAGCCAAGGTGCTGGCCCCTGCCTCCCCTACCCCAGCAGGTGCAATTTGTCATGTGCCAGTGCAGAGGCATCCCCAGGGATAAGTTACAGCAGAACGAATATATGCTTGCTGCTATTCATCCCCAGGGAAATGCACATTCCCGCTTATGGGGATATGCCCATGAGGTTCAATAAGTGCAAAATCCTGCACTTAGAAAAGAATAGTCCCATGTACCAGTACAGGCTCGGGACTAACAGGCTAAGCAGCAGCTCTGCAAAAAAATGTTCCTGGGGCTTACGATGTGTAAAAAGCTAAATATAAGCTATGAGTGTGCCCTTGTTGCCAAGAAGGCTAACAGCATACTGAGCTACATTAGTAGAAGTGCTGCCAGCAGACTGAGGGAAGTGGTTATTCCCATCTATTTGGCACAGGTGAGGCCACATCTGAAGTACTGTGTTCAGCTTTGGGCCCTGCCACTACAAAAAGGATGTGGACAAATTGGAGATAGTGCAGCAGAGGGCAACAAAAATGGCTGGAGAGCTGAGTCATATGACTTATGAGGAGAGGCTGAGGGACTGGGCTGCTTTACTCAGGAGAAGAGAAGACTGATGGGGGATTTAATAGCCACCTTCAACTACTTGAAGCACGATTACAAAGAGGATGGGACTAGAGTTGTCTCAGTGACAGCAGATGACAGAACAAGAAGCAATAGTATCAAATTGCAGCAAGGGAAGTTCAGGTTAGATAATAGGAACAACTTTCTCATGAGGAAGGTCATAAAGTATTGGAATAAGTTACACAGGTTATGAAATCTCCATCCTTGGAGGTTTTTAAGACCCAGCTAGACAGTCTTGGCTGGGATGATCTAGTGGGGGTTGGTCCTGCTTTGAGCAGGGGGTTGAACTATATGACCTTCTGAGGTCCCTTCAACCCTAAATTGTAATGATTCTATAACGCCACACTCAAAATTTAAGTCACAAAGCCCACAAGGTCTGCAAATCTCAGGCTTGAAAAACTATTCACCTGACACAATTCCAGAATGGGTCTGACCCATCAAATCATTGTCCTTCCATGAGGTTCTCAGAAAATTGGTCCTTTTCACACCAATTACCTCACAAACCTTGCTCCATTTGGAAGAATGAGGCAGAAGTATAACTCTGGATTAGCAGTTCATGAGGTCACCTAGTACATCTTCTCTTTTGACAGCTAACTCTCTAGTGTAGGGATGGGCAACCTGTGGGCACTGTGTGAGGCAGGTGGCATACCAGGGATGGGGCAGGCAACACAGCAGCAGATAGTGCCCAAGTTGGCAGTCGAAGAGGGTTGTATATACGGGTGCCAACAGGAAACACCACAAACTTTGTTTCAAAGGAGTTCTACAATAAAGATCATTCTTCATTTAGATGTCATTTGAAATGTCACTCCACGTTAAAAGTATTGTGCTAAATTCTCTGAAAATAAACAAACACTGCAATTACAAAAATAATGACCCACATCCTTCCGCTAGTAATTATAATATAAAGAAGCTCATTGTTTTCAAATGTTCACCACAAATAGAAATATGGTGGAATCAGGAGCAACAGGACTTTTTTTTCCATCTACTATTCTTCCCTTTGCTATCATGATCTCTTCCTGTTTTAAGATCTTTTTTTTTCCCCTGAGCCAAAGAATCAATCTTATGTTTACAATTCCAGCTGATCAAATGTGTCACATGAAGTAGTACTTACCCTTAGGAATCCCATTATGCCCTCTCTTCCCTAATGACACCCTCTTCAAATGCTTGCCTACAGGCAAACTATAATACAGTGGAAGCGGAACTTAATGCAAATTGTTTTTCTTCCTACTAAGGAAGCAAATCTCTCCAGGTCTCACTTTGCAGTCCAAACTTTTGTTTAGACAGCTCTAAAACAGTGTTAGTTTTAATCTGGTGAAAGTGTTTTCTACTAGCTATAGGCAATGGATATAGTCAGGTCACCTAAAAACACAGACATTAAATAATCTAAAACAGAAAATCCAATATAAACAAGCCATTCCAAATGTATTTATGACTATATCTGTATACTTCCTTCTAGAGATACCTTTTATATAGTGTGGAAGGGTTACTCACCACTAAGGGTATTTCCACTCTGTTCAGTAAGAGCAGTAGTTTTGCCGTTCTTTGCACCCCTGCCGCTCCAGGCTTTTCATGGGTCTGCATCTTCCATGGCTCTCACTTGAGCCAAAATTCCAAAACACCACAGCTACCATCCCACACAAATACTGTCCTGCCTAGAAGCTCAAAACACCTGGATTCCTCTTCAATTCCAGTGCCCTTTCCAAGTCCCAAGATCCAGGGCTCCTTTCTGGAATCCAATAGCATCGCTTACGAAAAACCCCAAATAAACTGAAATTGTGAAATGACTTTGACTAGCCTTGGGCTTGAATTTCTAGTTCCTCCTGGGCTCTTCCATCTTCTACTTGAATATCAACACAGAAAGCCACCTTATAAGGATTTTGCCCTCAGAGATACTTCCATGACTTCCTCACCCAGGACTCTTTTACTGAACTGTCCTGCCCATTTTTAAAAGAAACCTAATGCCTCCGCAATATGTGCCTACTGGATTGATTACCTGCCTCCAGGTGCAGACATGAGGTTAACTGCACTTCCAGATTTCATTAACCTTTCCTCTACCAGCACAGGATTTATACATAAAGACTAAATCCCAGCTGTTTTTCTCACCACTAAGCACAGGTCCACACGTTAACTCTTTGCTCTATCAGACTAGGACATCAGTTTACTCAGCAATTACCATTCTCAAATTTCTCTCAAATGTTGGAAACAAGCTTGGAGACAGAACTAGATCAGGTAAAAGTGAACTAAATACTTCTTTACTAGTTACAATTAAAACTCCAGTAATATTTCTATAAATAGCTTTAACCTTCCAGCAGAGAAACTTACTCTACTCCAAAATAGTACATAATACTTTGATTTTTTAAGATCACTCTGGAAATACATTTTTGACTTTGGAAATTATATACACACACACACACACACACACACAGCATGTCTGTATACATGTGTAAATTTGAGTTTCCTATGTAATGACACTGTATAATCACAATATTTGTCGATCTGCCTACCAGGATGATGTGCTTCACTGATCCACTTACAGATCACCACTTCTGGTCATCTGATATGGTTGCAATTCTTACTCTATTTCCTATCCTTAAGATGGTGAAAGGCAACACACCCTTACCTTGCCCCACTATGGCAAGATTTTGAAAGGCAGTTAGCATCTTCAAATACTTAACCGGTACAGATTTCTCACTCCAGAGTGCAAAACTATTTAGTTGTATATACCAGGTCAGCTTGTTGCTCTCCAGGTCTTTAGAGCTGCTGACCCCACTGAAGATAAGGCTTGGATTCTACTGATACACCACCTCAGAAGAATGGAACTGACTGCTAGTAAAACAGAAATTAGCATAATGCCAGAAATTCAGCAGGGTGTTATGTTCCTGAAATACTAGATACTCATATACATGGGCAACAGGTACATTTGTAGTCAATAGGCTTGTCTATATGTAACACCAGTTGTTACCACGCAGTCATTTAATACCTTGTAACAGGGGGCAAACTCAAGGCCAGATCACAAGTCAGCCTTCCCACCTGCCTGAGGCAGTCCGCCTGTCATGACTTGAATGTTAATATGATATAATAAGTGGGAGGCTGACCTTACATTACCCTGATACCAGGGGGTGCTAGCCATGACTTCGTACCTGCCCTACACCACAGCCCATGCCTTGCAGATGACATCCATATTATATCTTCTCCCCAGTCTGAGTCCCGAGCAAATTCAGTCTGTTGTTGACCTCTTGCTTGCACATTGATTCACTCTGGCCCCTCTCACAGGAGCCACATAAACTCCTCTTACATGGACCTCTTGTATACATCCTATCACTAGGCCACACTCCACTGCCCTTGCTCCCCCTTGAGTGATAGTTTTGGGCCTTTGGGCTTTGCTACTCTCACTCCAGCCCTGCCACACAACTACTTTGGTTTGCTCATGCTCCCCTACTCTATGTGGTGGCACCATGCAGCCTTCACTGGGCTGCTTCTGCCCTAGCCCCTCACCAGGCAACTGGTCTCCCTCTCTCTCTCTCACATACGCACATACACACACACACACACACACACACACACTTGAGGCTGGCCTATGTATTTCCCTTCAAGCTTCCATGGCAGCCCTACTCGATATGCCCCTAGTGCAGCCTTTCAAGCCACCCTCTGCAACCCTACTCTGCACCTCGGATTGTGTAGTCCTTCAGGCACCCTGCTGCACCCTACTCTGAGCAGGCACTCGGCATAACTCTATGCCCCTTGGGGCCTCTCAACGTCACACTATGTCCCTTGGGCCTCCTACCACAATACTATACCCCTTAGGGCCTCCTATCACAAAACTTCAGCCCTTAGGATCTCCTCTTAGCTCCAGATGGTGTGGGCTGGGGTGAAGGCACCCTGACCCATTTTTCACTGGAAAGGTGACCTGGCATTTAAGTGGGGCTGCTGCACCACTGGCAGTCTCTCCAGGCCTCCCTACCCCAGCAGGGTGCAGTTTTAGGTCATGCCCAAGAGCAGGACCAGGAGCCTCTAACCATCCCCGTAGCTCCTGCCCTTACCTCCAAGATGTTCCTGAGCTGTAACTCAGCTGGCTGATATTTCTCTCAGCTGCTGGCAGCAAACTTCTGCCTATCTTAAATGGGTCTTAAAATGGCTACCCTAGTCAGGCACCTGCCAGGTGTCTGCCTCCAGTCCCTAAAGTGGCAAGCACCAAAGGTACACTGCCACATACCTGCTTTAGCAAGCACTCAATGAGCGCAAGTAACTGGCATTACTGTGCAGTGTTGAACCCGTATGGATTTGTTTCCCATGCTACTGTTCAGTAGCACTGGCATCACGGTTTGTGCCTGCTGATGCTATGTTGCCTTGGCAACAAGCTATGGCAATGTAGCTCATCATTATGGCGACATAGCATCTAGTGTAGACATGCCCAATAATATATTGGATATGTACTAACAAAACTGTACAAGTCATCTCTAATTATGAATTAATATAATCTTATTTGATAAGGCACCAAACTGTAAAGAGAATATATTGCATAAGCCCATGTTTACACTTAATGAATAACACATTGCCATGGAAGTTAAAATGATTAAAAATTATCACAATCTTTATCATCTACCATTGTATCCCTGGTTTTCTTGCTAGCATAGTTTCAACTCCCTCCCACCCCCATTGTCTCGCAGTAGTTTGGACAAATTTTAGGCTCAAAAATACTACTTCTGGGAGACTAAAGTTTTCCTAGAATTAGGAATTCCTCATTTACTAACAAACTGTTGGATTAGTAAAATGTAATTTTTCTAGAAGATTATACCCTTGCCCATAGCTTGAGATGGGGAAAATACAGTTTATCATGAGAAGTTGTACCTAATAAAACAGAGTCACATACCTTAGACTTCAGTTATCCTTGACACCTTAATGATTTTTGTCTTGATAACTAACTGCTCCTGGTAGCAGCAGAACGAGTAACAACTGTCTGTCTCTCTGTGAAGATCCAGAGCAAAAAGGTTAGTCTGTGATATATTGGTCTCTCTAATCTCTTCATATCCTCCCCAGGGCAACAGAGTGCTTTGTTTAGCTCTTAATGCTGAACTTAGATTGCAACATCCATGATCCTGATTTGTGGCAGCACAAAAATAATACTGACTCCATATATTGCTTTATAATTTAAACCTCTTATGTAAGGTTCAGGTATTCAAGCCATATTGCACAAAAGCAAGCAATTAGGTTTAGTTTTTGTGCACTGTGGCAGCATTTACTTTGATAGTGGACTTTGTTATTTTATTTTATAATGTTCCAAACAATCTATTTTAATTTAGAAAAGTATTAATAATATATTTAATAGAGTACTATACAATCTGACTAGATTAAAAACTATAATTGGCCCTGCTCCAAAAAAAACCCCCATGCCACGTGTTTCACTCATTCGCATAAGTACATCTCTGGATGGCTGCCAGAACCTATTCTTTTTACTGCTGAGCTAGAGTCACACAGGTCTATTACTGTTTACTGCTATAACCATATACATGGACTAAAGGCTTTTGGGGGAGGGAAGGGAACACATTTTTAGTTAACAAACATTTTTCTGATCTTTATTTGGAAAATATTCCCACAATTATTGCTTTGCCAGATTCATATGTGGTTGGTAATACTGCATAAAACAGCAGAGAATTTCCCCACTGCACTTACCAATTTGTGTACATTTTGAAATTTACTTTGGAGCAAAATATTTGAATGAGTCTTTCCTTGTCCTGTATTTTTTGCACACAATAGGTACATCTACATGTGCAATTAATGTTCAGTAAGTTTACTGTGCAGTAAAATAAGGCACAGTAAGATGTGGCTGGAAATACATGTACATGTGTGCCCTATTGGGCATAGATTTGCACCCAGCAGGCTTACCCAAACATGCGTGGACATTTGGTTCCTTGGGGGCAAGTAGCAGCAGTGCACCTTGTTTCACAGCTACTTGTCCCCAGGGAATGCCCATGCCATGTGCACTTTAGTGTATGACAAGCTGCCCCAGCTGGGGTAAGGAGTCTGCATCCAGCACTGTGCTGGCCCCTGTAGCTTTACCTGGGCTCCTGTGGGCCTCTTGGGGACTGAAGCCATGGCCATTCTGCCCTGCAGAGTGCAACTGGCAGCCAGGCTGTGGTGCAGCAGTCTGTGGACCACTTTTCAGCAGCATATGCTGCCCGAACGTGCACTGAACCATTTTTTTCCCCCCACAGGATTTTTTGACCCCTGGGTACCTGCTAGAGCCAGGGGGAGCCCCAGGTTCCCCTGGATACCAACCTAGGAGCTGGCAGGGGACAAGGGGGACAGTCCTGATGTGCCAGCTGCAGGAGCAGGGAGACAACTGCCCCTGCAGCCTGCACGGCTCACCCTGTATTAGGGTTTAACCAGGCAGAAGTTCTCGCCTGCTACCTGTGCTAATTGGGAGCAAAATTCCTCCTGGTCAGCATCTATACATGCACTACTGCACATTACCTAATGCACCACGTATCTAGTATCTGTATGTGTTGGTAATCATAAAAGGCACATAAGACTAATCTATAGAACAGTAAGTCCAGCGCATGTATAAATGGGGATGCTTTACTGTGCATTAGATTAGTCTAATAATTAGTCTAATTCACAGTAAAGTGTTTTGTGTAGATGTGCCCAGTGTAAGCCAAATAAAGGAATAAAAATTGGGGGCCAAATCATCAGCTCAGCCTATTGAGATTGCTCCATTGATTTTAATAGATGTAAGCTAATTTATATCAGCTGGGGATGGCACTGACTAATACATTTAGGCTTCATTGTGCTAAGAGAATCCTACAGATTCTGAGACCACCTATAAGTATCTAAAAAATTCACCTTTGCTTGTCCTTCCTATTGCTTGTAACATTTTATCTAGATAATATGTTCTGTTTTGAACCCACAATATTTTGAGGGATATGTCAAGCATGTTTTCTTGAATTAGATTCAGTTATAGATAGTGTGAAGCTGTATTTAGTTTTATCATGCTTTTATTTATATACACTGTGGTATTTGACATAAATATATTTCTAATATGCTAGATTAGGGCCAGGATTGCAAAATATGATGATAATGATTTTTAGATATTATTCTTTAAACAATAGGCTTTATGCTTGGGAGAGTGTCAAAGCTGAAATGGCTGAGAGGAGTCAATGGGCACACCTACACAAGATGCTTTATTGCACAGCAGACTATTTTGCTGCACCGTAAAGCATCACTGTCTACACATAAATTATACGGCAATTAGGGTGAAGTAGCCTAATTTACTGCACTGCTGGATAGTCCTGTCAGATACAAGTGGTATGTAGTAGTGCAGTAAATTACTGTGCTTAAATTCACATGTACATTATGATGTTGGGATTAGAGAGAGGGTATCTGCATGAGAACCTGGAAGGGTTGGAAGGGACATCCAGAGATCATCTAGTCAAACCCTCTACTCAAGGCAGGGGGTGGCTTTGTATTTAAGTTCATAACAAGCAAAGTCCTCCAAACCTTCCTTGGCTCCCCTACAGATTTTATACATGATCCTGGCTAGTCTCTTAAGGGGGTCATTATCCGTGTTAGCTTGAAGTCAGTTAGAAAGCAGGATAGATATGCAACTTTACCCTAAGTCTCTACCTAGCTTAACAATATGAATTTTGGGGAGTACTGAGTGTGCAGCTGAATGAAAGCTTTTTCCTGTATCTCAGCAAAGCCACTAGTCACAAGGTGGATGATCTATTAAAAGCAACTAACTTCAGTAATGCTTAAGTAAGTGGATTTTTAACAAAAGAATCGGGTGCAAAGTACATGAAGTGTTCATGAAGGATAGGGTGCAAAGTTCATGAAGTGAAAAATAGGATACAGACTAGCTATCATTAGGGGACAAAAGCAGATATATGGCCTTGGAGATGGTGCTAAAGTCAGCAAGAAAACCAGAAAGAGCCAGTGAGAAACTACAAGTGACCAAAAGAAGATAGGGGTCAATGTTTTATGCATGTGCTCTTAGTATGTAAATAAAGTACATGCATAGGCAATACCATGAGAATGAAGCAATCTGTAAACAGAGGTGGAGCCTGAGATGGGAAGAGAAATGGGTGGAACTGAAGAAGAGACATAGGCAGGGTGAATGCTAATATATATGAACCAAGGTATATAAAATGTGAAAAGAACTAATGTTCAACGCAGGTCCCCCAGTTCATGGGATGTGTGTCTATGAGGGACTCTTGTCCAAAGCTGTCTCCATCCTGAATAAAGCTGTTGTGAACAATATGAGCTGGTGTTTGCTCCATTCTTGTTGTGGCTAATGAGTACCAGGATCCATGAGCAATTGGATTGTCATCTCCTTAGTCATTGGGTGCCGCATAGAGTCAGTGTCTAACACAGACATTACGCTTTTACTGGTATAAGCGATCAGAAACCAGTCTATACCCATAACAGAACAGCAGTCTGGCACACAGACTGGTTTAAAAATGGTAGAAGCCCATGTAAGATTTTCCCTTCATCAAAAGCAAATGTGTGTATGGTTTGCTACCAAGTTAACTGCACCACTTACAGAAAACTGTGCAACTTAGATCAATTCTGCCTTGAGATTTTTGAATGTCTGCACCTAGCCTTAGAGAGTAAATAAGATTTTATATATATATATATATATATATATATATGGGCAGAGCAGCAGTGCTAGGAGAGAAACAAATAAACACTAAACCCATAGGAACAAAGGAGTTCCAAAAGCTAATCCTGGTAACGCGGTAAAAATTAGGGCTGTGTGAAGCGTTGGTCACTGATTCAATTTGGCAGAGATTCAGCCCAATTTGGCAGCCAAATTGCCAAATCTGAATTGAATCAGGAGACCCTTTAATCTCTCCAAATCAAATCAGAATTCTTTGAATTAATTTGGAGAGATTTGATGATTCGGACATAGACACAGCTTTAAATGTTTTTTCTATATACCTCTCAGTAGCAGGTAGCTTGTGAATGCTGTGAAGTGTCCCAAAGAAGCATGGGGGCTCCCCAGTGCGCTCAGCAGTGGACCCAAAAGCAGACAAGAAGCACTTCTGGTCCACTTCCGAGTCTGCCACAGAATGTGTAGGGGACCCTTCCCCCAGCTTGGCAGCTGGTGCCTCCTGGGTCTGGGGCAGGCACCCAGGGCCCCCCCCCACAGCTGATTGTCAAGCCAGGGGGGGTGCGGGGTGGCCCCCCCACATGCTTAGTGGTGGACCTGGAAGTGGGTCAGAAGTACTTCTGGTCCACTTCAAGATCTGCCACCAAGCATGCGCCCCCCTCACCCCCCATGCTGCTATAGGATACTCCATCTGCTCCACCATTGCAGCATTCATAAGCCATGCCTGGTACCTTGAGGTATGTAGATGAAACATTTAAAGCTGTGTCTCCGTCCGAATTGCTTATTCTCCAAATCAGCACTGAATCATCAGATTTGGCCGAATCAAACTGGGACGCTGATCTGAATCAACAAACTGAATTACTGTCCCCCGATTTGTGCTGAATCCAAATCTGAATTGAATACAGCCCACTTCGCACAACCCTAGTAAGAATCCATAGTCCCCGTTTAAACCACGCTTAACGCAGTGCAATTTGTGCGCCTTTTCTTCTCTCTCACTTTCCCCTTCATTTAGTCCAGGGGTGGGCAAAATGAAACCTGTGGGCCAAATGCAGCCCACCAGGCCATTCTATCCAGCCCATGGGGCCCCTAAAAATTAAGAAAAATTAACATTTATCTGCCCCTGGCTGCCTGTCATGCAGCCCTCAATGGCTTGCCAAAACTCAGTAAGTGGCCCTCCGCCAAAAATAATTGCCCGCCCCCGATTTAGTCATTTAAGGCCAGATTCCCTAAAGTCTAACTACCTTCAGAGGTTTAACATACAGGAAACTAGAACTCTCAGTTCCAAAATGATAGCTTTCATTAGACCAACTGGAAAATGGCAAGAAAAACTGTCCTTTTCTGCAAGCTTTCGGGATCAAAGTCCCTTCTCATCAGGCTCTGGGAAAAGTGTAGGTGGTACAAAATGGTAAAAACTTTAGAAGTTTAATATTTTTGTACCTCAATTCCCTATCCATAACATGGCAGCAAGATTTTTCAGAAATGTTAAAAGTGGAATATTAATTCAAATATTACGATGAGGCCAAGAAACACAACTAATAAATTATCTTTTCTGATCACACAAAACAGTCATTCCTTTGGGTCTTTTTGGCTTATTTTGGATCACTGTGCTGTGAACTTATTATCTTTTTTTAGTTTTGACAATGATTTTTCAGCATTTTCCAGAGCTACAGGTAGAAGTAGGAATAATAATAAAACTATATGTATATCTGACACACAGGGAATAATTTTCCACAAGCTGTAGCCATGCCAAATCCTTCATACTGGAATTTTTAGCTCTCAGGGTGCTGTTGAAAAATTGCCATGATATTGAGTACATGATTGATTAGTTGCTTTGTACAGGTCATCATCTGTGGGTGTCATCAACGTTTTTTGGGTTAGAAGACTGAACTTTTGGATGACACATGTCCATCTCACCAGGCTATTATCTAATTAGTTTTCTATATCTACATCAATGTTGAAATGGGTAACTCAAACTTTTTTTTTTTTTTTTTAACTCAGATCCATTGAACCTCTTTCTTGTAATTTGTTGAAATGGGGTAACACATTTTCCTGTCTTTGAGATTTGGATCTATACTGCAGTTATGTGTAAAAGAAATAGTAGCCACCTTAACATGTTCAAATTAGTTTTGTTTTGTTATAAGGTCTGTCACAGCATGTAGCATACAGGAAATTTTCTTTAGGGCTATAGTTTTTGACTATCTATTAGTGCTACTGAAATACCTTATTTCAGGAACACCCAAAATACAAACTGAAACTGCTTCAAATTTCAGACCAACTGTTTCTTTACTAAATTCAGCATTTTCAGTTTCAACTATAATCTTAATTGGTGCTTTCAGCATGCTCACATAATAGAAACATAAGGCTACCAGGCTGTTGCACCGTCATAGCAGGCATCATGATACTATTTGTTCAAAGTTCAGTTTGTTCAGGTAATAAATAAATAAAGATGAAATTCCCCATTCTGTGTTACCCTTTAGGAAAAGTATTTTTTATTTAGTACACCTAGCATTAAGAAATATAGCAAATGACACAATATAGAGAGAGCACTGAGACCCTTTCTATCGGCTTCATTTAGAGACTTGAGTAAAATCACACGCACAAAGTGGACTACCATCATTTGCCATGCCTCATCATTTTAACTCTTTCTAAACCTTTGCAACAATTTTTATCCAGCTTGCAATGTTTTGCAACAATTAGTAACCAACTTGCAATGTTCCCATAAACATTTTGCACTGTAATTTCATAGAAATACTCCACTTATTTTTACTTTCATAGGTAGCCTGTTGGCATATATTGACAGACAGGATGGAAAAATTAACATGACTGGTCAGTTTTTTTTATTGGTCTTGAATACGACTCCACTATAAGGCAACTGAAGTATTTTTTATTTATGTACATCTTTATTATCTTGTGGAAAGTTGTACATGATAGGGCTAATATTTCATATTGCCTCATAAGCTTTCAGTAACTTGCTTCCACAACAGGTAATATTGGTTTAGATGTGTTACAGGTATGTTCCCATCTCTGATCTTCCTAATTACAAGTAATTGCTGCTTCACTTTCTCATAGCCACCAGCTGCTAGCCTCCACCCACTGTGCAGCAAAGAATGGCTCAGCAGCTGCTGCCTTAGTTTCAATGCCCTGGTTCCCAGCTCAGGCTCCTGCAGATGAGAACGAGTCTGACATACTAGCTTTATCTTGATTGCAGTCTTCCCAGGGACAGTGAGGACTGGTTCCCCAAGACAAATGGGAGTGCTGTTGGACAGAAGTGTAACCACCTGAGACCCAATCTCTGGAAGTAATCTAAGGAAGTGATATAATACTAAGAAGAGGGAATATAAAGCCTGTTTTACAGGTCACAAAATAACCCCTGTTTTGTTCTAGGTGTTCTTTGACAGAATAAATGGAGGGTTTTTTTCTAAAAAAAACAATACATTTCTTATCCAAGTAGCTTTCTCCATCAGATAATAAATATTTTATGAAAGCACAAAACTGATTGGCAGTGGCTCTTCAGGACAATTCTGCCAATAATTCAGCCCTCATCTTTAAAATGTTGTCTTGGTGCCAGCTAATTTAGGAGTAGAGTAGTTGAATTCTCCAGAAATTTTGGTTTTTAAAATCTTTTCATCAAAATTTCCCAATGGAGTTCAAAGCTGTTCACATTTCAATACATTTAAAAGACTCCATTTTTACTCTTTCTTCAGAAATCAAGTTGCTAACCTCAGTACAAGCTGACAGGTGTAGGTCTCATAGAAAGGGACTGGTGCATAAAAAGAACTTCTCAGCTGCATGCTCCTACTGGATAATCAATTAGTTATTATTAAAATGAATAATGTAATAGGGGAAATCCTACTGTAATCAGCTGCAGTTTCCCCACCAACTTGTATGGGGGCAGAACTTTATCCACTATTTCCTTACACTTTACGGAGCCTGTTCTTTCCCCCCCCACTTCCTTATTTCTGAGAACATAAAAGGTACATAAGTGGCATGCAAAAATGGCAGTTTAAATGGCTGAACAACTCTAAAGAAAAAAAAATATTACATACTGCTATAGGAGACTTCTCTAGCTAGATCATGAGTCTCTGCTCAGCATCTCACCAGTATTATCACTGATGAACAATACAGAACACTGTATTAAAATACTATTTTAACTGACTTACAGTTTATTCTTTAGCTTATATGCCTTGTACACAAGGTGACATACTTATCACAGAATATAGATACCAAATTGTATACGAGTTAGCAAGGTGCTTAAACTCTAAAATGGTCTATAACTGAACAAGTCTGATTAAACCCATACATACAAGTGCTCAGCTTTTCACCAGGTAAGTGGTTTGATATCATATATATAAGATATGGCATTAGGTTGCATCTGAATTCAGAAAATATTTTCTACAGCAGAGGAGCCCAACCTTTCTCCCCTTCGGTCAGATGAGCAGTGCCAAGTCCCTCCATGAGCCAGATCCAGCGGATGGGCTCGATCTAGCTGCAGGGAGTTGCACAGCCCAATTTTGATCCATCTGTCTGGGACAGGGGTGTGCTGGAACAGCTCAAATCTGGACACAGGGTGTAGGGTGAGGTACAGTGGGAGGGAAGCATTCTGGTCCTAACCTGAATGCATGGGATAGGTGAGGGCAGGGCAGGGCAGCTCAGATCCAGGAGGTTATTGGGGGCGGAGGGTAAGGGCACATGGAAAAGCCCTGATCCAGACACATGTAGGAGGTAGAGGAAGGGAAGGTAGGGAACAGCTCAGCCTTGTCTGCATGAGGGGTGGCCTGGCCCAGATCCCACTGCATAGGCAATGGCCTGGGCAAGCTAGAACTGGCCACTTGCAGCTCCCACTATTCCCCACTATCCAGTTTCTAGATCCTGAGAGGAGTCCCACAAACTGGATATCATGGCTCTGCAGGCTGGATTTTTTATAAGTGTGGAATCAAGCTTTACACTAGGCAAGATAATGTCATAACATCTCCCAAGCTATTGTGTACATCTGTCTTAATTTCTATGGAATTCCCAACATAGCTGCACAGTAAGTAGCAGCAGTAATAAATTATACAGTGACAACATAAAACAATTCTAGGTCAGAGAAAACTTCCAAAACATTCACTCTTTCCTTACAAAACTATTAAGAGCCACACACCCCACTTGCTTGCTGTGGGCCCCTGTGGCTAGCCATCACAGGCCTCTCACCTGCCTCCAGGCATGCCGCCCACCTGTCTCACCCACCACGCCTTGTTGGTAATGAATTCATAGATGTTAATAAGAAGGAGGCCGCCCATTTTCTTGCCCCGATGCCAGGGGGCATCATCTGAGGCTCTGTTCCTCCCCTATACCACAGCCCAAGTCTCAAAGACGGCATCCAGATGTTATCCAGAATACCAGCCCCACACTAGGCTCCAGAATCTACCTGGCAGGACCCTCCTGTGAGCGCTCCACTCAGGCAGCCTACACTGCCTTCATCCAGGCTGCTGAGCTCCTACTAGCTGACTCCCCTCTCAGGCATGGTCCCCACTCATGACCTTTGGCCATACACAGTCCCTGGCCACACCTCAAAGGCCAGGCAGGGTCTTAGGCCAATAGCTCTGGGTGCCCCTCATGCTAGGTGCCTGGCTCTTTTGACCTTCTTGGTCCTGGCCCCAGCATGGGCCAGTCAAGGAGGCACTCTACCGCCGGCCTCACTAACCCCATACTCTCTCCAGGTTCCCCTTCCTCGATGCGGGGAGCTGGGGTACCTCACACCACGGCTGGTGCCCCAGCGTCTCACAGGGGACTCCCACTCTATCCCTGGGGCAGCAGGTCATGGTGTTACTACAGATTTATCTCGGCAGCGTGTGTTATCACTTGATCTGAGCCTTCAAGAGGCCGAAAAGCGTATGTATTTCCTGGGGGTTCCTGTGCCACATCAGGCCACCCACACCCAGCAGGGTGCAGTTTTAGGTCATGCCCAAGACCAGGAGCCTCCTGACCATCCCCTACAGCTCCTCGCTTACCTCCGGATAATACCACAGCCCTGATGCTAGGCAATGCTAGCCTCCTAGCAGCAAAATGCCCTGTTTATATGGGCGGCCCTAGATCCAAAATGGCTGCCCTCATCAGGCACCTGCCGGCTGCTGGCTTCAGGCCTTTAAAGTGGCAGGCTTAAACAGTGCTCCACTGCAGCACCCAGTTTCAAAGAAAATCCACAATTTGCAGTGCATGCGGCAACTTCTATGCCGAGGTGTACATTGGAGCCAGGAGGGTTGTACTGGTGAAAGTGAAGCACAATTTTAACATATTTTGTTGGGACACAATCCTATCTCCTCTGCTCAAGCCTAAAGCTGGAACTATGTTTGGTTTTTTTCCATCAATCATGCCGCTTCCTGCTGCCTGTGAGCGTTCCAAGTGTAACTATAAGTTTCCAATGATGTGAGCAGTCAGACACAGCCAAATGCTTGGTCAGGTAATACAAAGGCTGCTCCTCCTCCTCCTCCCGTCCAGCCAGCTTCGCTGTGCATCTAGAAGAGATTTTTCCCTCTCCTCCCTCCCCTCACTTCCCAATGCCCTCTGCATAAATAAAACTCATTACAGTGTAGACATGAATAATGGTCCCCCTCTAATGTTTAAATCTGTCTTACAAATTATGTATGTGCTTCCCCTACTTTAGGTAGATTCTTTTGTCACCAGCTGCCAAAATCAATGTTGTACACATCTTTTCTGCAAAATTTATAGTGAATCCATGGCAAATGTTAACCTTAATGTAAAACAAAGGGTCAATTCTATTAATTGTGTGGCTTAACAAATTTTACTCAGCAGGTTGGTTGCAAGAACATCCAGATTTTCATTTATCCCAAACTGAGAGCAATTGACCTGTTATGAAAAGAACAAATATCAACACTGTGTGGCACATACATCCTCAGCTTTGAGAGCTGATTGTACCGAGAAACATTTTTTAATTTTATTTTCCTGAATGCACTTTACAGTACTTTTTTACCTTTCATCAAATTAAACTCTAATCTATGGATGCATTCTACTGGCAGCAAGATTGCTGATAGTTCCACAACGCTGTGGAAAGCTACCTAATCTACCCTCACTTTGACAAGAAACAAGGCACTATAGAATGAACAACTTGCCAGTGTTAGAAAATATGAAGTCCACAGGAATCAATAAAAAAACCCCCAAAGGTCATTCAAAAAGGAGATGTAACCTTTCTATTCCTAGCTTTTTTTAAAGGTTACATACATTTAGCTAAATTAATCACCCTATGGTGTTAGAGGCAGAAGTATGAAATGAATATAGAAAGGAAATAGGAATTCCATAAATATAAACTACATGAGTAACTGGAATTTTTATCTTAATAAAGGAGCCCTTTTTAGCTACCTTCCCAGTCCTAATAAATTATTTACCTGCTATTTCAAGGTACAGAAGAACAAACCCATCCAGATTGTCATTATCTAGAATAATTATTTTGATGACACATTTACATTTTGCCTCTGGTTTTCTTTATCCCAAAGAAGTCAGTTCTGACAGTTCAGTGTATTTTTTCTATCAGTTTTATTACACAAGATCATATAGAAATACCACCCAAATTACGATAATTCAGAATTTCTTTGAAAAGCAAGGCAGATACCAACTGAAGGATCTTAATATTATTGTAGCCCAGGTAACTTGGGTATATACTCCCCATCTCCAATTGAAGGGGGATTGTTAGCTGGCAGGTGTGCTGTGGGGTGGGAACTGCAGACCACTCAGTTTCCCTCCATCCCTATAGAACCAGGCCAGGACCATCAGGAGACTTCACTATATACACATGGATTTACATTAATGTATCACAAGGGAAAGGAACCTGAATATAAACATATGTACAACGTGTGTGTGTGTATATATATATAAGATATCTAAACCAGTAACATAAACAATACCCTCTGGGTAAATGACATAAAACCTTATACCAGTGCTCTCATAGGTAAGTCACAGGTAAGTATCTGATCTGAAACAGATAAACCCCCAAAATAAAATTAATCCCAAGGGGAAACCCCAATGCCCTTGGGCTTTTCTCAAGCCATGCAATGAACTGGTAACTTTAGGGGGACCCTCTCCTTTCATGAGCCCTTGACTAGCTGGGGGGGACTCCCCTCCCCTGTGGAAATCCTCTTTTCCCTGCAACTGATGGCTCCCAGGCCTGAGGGGTGGTCCTCATCTTCGGTGCCAAACTGCTCTCTCACCTGTGGTGGGCTTCAGAGTGGTCACTGTGCCCTGGAACAGAAATCCTCTGTGCAGGGCTTCTGGGGCCTCTGGCTCGGCCCTGTCTGCTGCAGTAGTCTGAGCACCACCTGGCTCTCTGGACTCAACCTTTTGCTATGGGTCAGAGGCCTGGGCTGCCTCATGCAACACCAGGCTTGGTCTGCTCCTGGACCCTCCGTGTAGCACCTCCTGCCCTGAGCTCCCAGCCTCGTTCTGGGGGATGAGGACCTGAGCCACCCAAGAGCTCCAAAGGCCCTACTCTGTGCACCAGCCTGTGCACCGTGTCTCTGGCCACACACCAGAGGTTGCAGACCTGAGCTGCTTCACACAGCTCCCAGGGTCTGGATGCCATGTTCTGTGCTGCATACCGAAAGCCTAGCTGATGAAGCCATCTGCCATTCCCCATGGATGGAAGACTTCAGAGGCACTTCTGGGCTACTGCTTCACCCTGATGAGCAGCTTCCTTCAGCTCTTCTAAGCCCGGCTCTTCTTTCTCCCGGATGTGCTCCCCTCATGCTTTTATATGCTTCAGGGCTCCACCCCTGAAGTCTTCTGGACCTGAGTGCTGCAGCCTTCAGTCAGGTCAATGGGGGAGGGGGGAACTCCTTTCCTCCTCCCCTCAGGAAAGGGGCAATACTGCACTCCTTTTGCTGCCTTCTGATTGGGGGATGAGTTCCACCAATCAAAACAGCGAGATTTCAAGCCTGGGACTGAATGCAAGCTCAAAAAGGCAACCTGCTACACTGTATACCCATAGACATGCAGATGATGGCACAGCAGTTTATGCCTCTCACTATGGCTCTGGAAGTGTAAGTTCAGGGCTCACCTACGTTCATGCCAGTTGTAAAATGGATACCTGGTCATTTGGGATGGGGAGTCAGAGGTGATCTGATATGGTGCTGGCTGCATCACTCCTCCATGCACTATTGGCTGCAGGAACCAATGTGTCTTAACCACACTAGCCCAACGGACCATTAGAATTTAACTGTAGGTCCTCCTCTGCATACACACTGCATGCCATGCATCTTTGAATAGCACAGATGCACTGCATTATTTCTTTCTGCCTATCTTCATAATGGAGCTCTCCATAGAACCTTACCCCTGTAAAATGAAATTCTAGCATTCTATATTTCTCAACAGCAAGAGTTTACCTGATACATTTTTAACTCAACAAGATCCATTTTTCTTCAAATATGGGACAACGAAATTATAAATTAAAGTTCATTTCACCATTCTACTTTTCCAAGGGCCTGTTAGTTCCCCACTGTATGGAGATAAGAATGGCTTTATAAATGCCCACACATTTCCCTTGATGAAGTATCCATAAAATTATCTGGCAGCCATTTTTTAAAGTATGCTTTTGATATATCTGATGATGAATAAGGAACAAACACTCTTTATTTTCACAATACTACTATTTCCAATTCAAATATATGAACAGGAAAGGCAGTCGATCAGTACTTTAATCCCATGTTCATCACAGCAATTTCTGATCACCTCAGTTGGGTACAGCTCTAGGATCCATCTGTACTGTTGTATCTAGAAGCTTACCCAAAAGGACAGCCCATTAAAAATTTCCCAGCTTTAAAGAAAATAAATTTTACATTTTGATCATCATATATTTTGTGGAATCAAGTAAGTATCATATCAGTTTCTCCAAGGACTTCATCTAGGATTTGGTACTCCTATGTTACTTCCTATTTCTATCATTGGAGTCATTTTAGCTATGTATGTACAACAATAAAATATTCTCATTTTCTACAACAGTAAATATGAGGTTTTGGCAATTGCCAGAAGGTAGAAAGGATATGCTCTAAATACCATCCAACCTCTCCCCTACCACAAAGAAGTCAGCCATGAGTAGCAGCTGGAGTTGGACCCAATAATATAACTAGTGACACAAGATGATTTTTTTTCCCCCTAAAACTTTTCTTGTAACCCAATTCTGCTCTTCTATAATATTCTCTCTTGTCCACCCTTCTCTGAGTTGCTTGAACAACTCATCTCCTCTTTGTTTCATTCTGCCTCAGTGCATGGTTTGACTTTACTGGGTGCATCCAGATGTGTAAGCATGTGCTGCTTGTGGTGCTGCAAACCACACGAAACAAAGGGTAAAACATGCCTCACACTGCAAATCTGCAGCATGAGGCCAACATTTAGTACCACGATTTCCCAGTAACCAAAAAAACAAAACAACACAAAAATAACCAGCTCAAAAAGTGGTGCAAAGCACATGCAACAAGTATGTGTTGGCACGCACAGAGTTTGGGCTGTCCAGATCAATTCTTCTCCTGCCAGCCAGGACTCAGTGCTGCCTAACTTGTGTCCCTATTGGACCAGTTCACCAGGTAAGACTGATACCAGCCCACCAGTAAGTGGAGAAGCAGAATCACGAATGGGCAACAGGAAAGGCCTATTTCTTCCTGAGAAAGTAGGGCAATCAGCTAGTCACCTCAGGTGTCTGTACACAAATGCATGGAGCCTGAGAAACAAGCAGGAAGAATTGGAAGTCCTGACACAGTCAAGGAACTATGATGTGATTGGAATAACAGAGACTTGGTAGGAGCTCACATGGCTGGAGCAGTCATGGATGGGTACAAAATGTTCAGGAAGGACAGGCAGGGGAGAAGAGGAAAAGGAGCTGTACTGTATGTAAAAAGAGCTGTATGATTGCTCAGAGCTCCAGTATGAAACTAGAGACAGGCCTGTTGAAAGTCTCTGGGTTAAGGTTAGAATGGAAAGTACCAAGGGTGATGTTGTAGTGGGTGTGTGCTGTAGACCACCTGACCAGGAGGATGAGATAGCTGAAGCTTTCTTCAGATAAATAGTAGAAGTTTCTAGTTCATAGGCCCTGGTTCTCATGGGGGACTTCAGTCACCCCGATGCAGAATCAGACTCATAAAAGTAGGGTCGGAAGGGACCTTGTATATCTTCAAGTCCAACCCCCTGCCTGGGCAGGAGGGAAACTGGGCTCAAGTGACCCCAGACAGGTAGGCATCGAGCCGCTTCTTAAAGACCCCCAGGGTAGAAGCCAGCACCACTCCCCCTTGCAAGTTGGTTCCAGATCCTAGCTACCCTAACTGTGAAGTAGTCCCTACGGATATCCAATCTAAACCTACTCTCCAACAACTTTTGGCCATTATTCCTTGTTACCCTGGGGGATGCTAGGGGAAACAAGGTTTCCCCCAAGCCCTTTTGGTCCCCCCTAGTGAGTTTATAGATGGTCACATAAAATAAAAATATAAAAAGTGCCTGATTGGTGAGGTCAGAGTGCCTGATTGGTGAGGTCAGCAGCGGCGAGTAATTCAAACCGCCGTTTGCATCGACGGTGAGGAGCAGCGGCAGCGAGCGGCGGGCGAAGCAGCTCAAGAGGCAGCAGGAGCAGCAGCTGATTCCCTG
>JAGPOW010001296.1:126501881-126537258 GCA_030014935.1 Caiman crocodilus
TCATCTGACCCTGGTGCTCTTTCCTGCCAAGGCAGGGGGTCGGACTAGATGATCTGCCCAGGTCCCTTCCGACTCTAACTACTATGATACTATGATACAAGGTCCCCCCTCAGCCTTCTCTTGTGGAGGCTGAACAGGTTCAAGTCCCATAGCCTCTCATTGTAGGGTCTGCCCTGCTGTCCCCGGATCATGCGGGTGGCCCTCCCCTTGACCCTCTCAATGTTGTCCACATCTCTCTTGAAGTAGGGTGCCCAGAACTGGATGCAGTACTCCGGCAGTGGTCTGACCAGTGCTGTGTAGAGGGGGAGGATCACCTCCTTGGACCTACTTGAGATGCACCTGTGGATGCACGATAGGGTCCGGTTAGCCCTGCCGACTGTGACCGTGCATTGTCAGCCCATGTTCATCTTGGAGTCAATGATGACTCCAAGATCCCTTTCTGCCTCCATCCTCATAACATTATAAATTCTACTGCAAGCAACCAACCAACAACATCCATTGAATAATTTATCTCCTAATGAGATTGTACAGTTTAAAGAGAAAATGCCCATGCTGTAGTTTTTCTTGTGATACCAGACAGGGAAAGACTTGCCACACTGTAGATGCAATGAGGGAAAGGCCCTTTGCCATGTTAAGAAAAGCAGCAGCAAAACTTATAATTAGATGGCACACACGAGCAGATGATGTTTCACATCAGGAGAGGAATCAAAACCAGCAAATGATGAGATGGTGGGTGAAACAGGCTGGTATAGAATTGAAAACATCCTTTTACTTTTGTGGCTGAACTAGACTTTTAAGAATGAATTGCATACCTGTGATGTTCCAGGATAAAAGGCCACTGTGGTAATGATTTATTACGGTGACTGTGGAGCAGTCAGAGATATACAAATGGCCACTGCATAAATTAAAGCTTTTTTTCTAAGTAGCACAAGCTTTCATTTTTTGAGATTTTTTTTTCCTTTGCACTTTTAAGATAACAAGGACAAGGAATCATTTTTTCCCCCCTTTGGGCGCAGAGGAGAGAACAGCTACCGCATATACTAAGCAAGAAAAATCAAAGAAATCTTGATTTAAAAAAAATCACTTATGTGCTCTGCCTACTTTTTGAAAGGAAAAATATGTAGATACCCCTGTTGCCAAAAGGTCACAACAGGTCATATTTCTATGGATAAGAACCAAAAGGTGCAGAGAAGCACCTACTAGGATTTTCCACAGTACTTACCAAGTTAGGCATTGAACTATTGATTTCAGCCAACCAGTTAGTCCATAGAGACCAGAAAAGAGTTTGTGTGGGAGTTTGGGAGATTTTCCTCCCTTCTTCTCAAGGCTAGGGGCTAGAACAGAAGATGATAGCAGCTAAGGAAGCAGCACTAAAGGTGACCCAAGAAAGAGAGAAGGTGACTGGATACAGAAACCATGGGATGCTCGGAAGAAGTTACTTCTACTTTAAAGTATCTTGTAGCACTCATGGAAGAAAGAAGAGATCTGAAGATTAGAGATGCAGCTGGTGATGATGCTTGAGTTCAGGCAGAGACTTGAAGACATGATGAAAGAAAAGCTGCACAAACCATTCAAGATTTGCAGGTGATCTTCAGTGGAATATTTCTCTTTCTTAGAGGAAGAGGATAAAGGTGTGATGAAATCATGAAGATTAAAAGATTACTTTAATAAATAGAACGGTGCATTGAAACAGATAAATGGGTATTCAGTGGATGTACTCTATCTGAGCATCATCCAAGGTGGTACTGTCTAAAAAACAGGCTAACACAATCGATAAAAAAATATTTTAACTAAGAAATGGAAGGAGAGTGGAAAATTAGGAATAGCAATCCCTATTCCGAGGTTTAATAAACAGAAAAAGAGACAAATCATGCAAGCAAGGAAATGGTAAGGTACAAAATACAGTAGACAAAGACAAAAAAAAAAGACACTATTATTGCTAGGAATAGTAATCATAGAGGTAATACAGCAGCAAAAACTTATAGCTAATCTAGAGAGGAAATCGAGTCTAGTCAGAGAAACAAATGAGGTATTTATAGACTAATGCAAGGAGTCTGTGTAACAAAATGAAAACAATCACTTTCCACAGCAGTAGCTCTGTTAGGGATTATATGTCTCATAGACTAACAGTCATGGGTGGCATCCAGATATTGAAGAGCATTATGCTGTTCCAGTGACAGACAAATATATAGAACTGCTATACATTACTGTACATAGCTCTGCCTGTATAGTACTGCACATTAGTGATGTGGTCAAATAGAGTACAGTATGCATAAAATGAATTCAGTTTGATGCAAAAATTGTACTGGGGAAAAAAAAACTAAAACAGAATCATTGCAGCACTTACAGGGTTCTTCAAAAGATCCCTCTTCCCCTCACAATCAGATATTAATATGATAGGGATTTCATTTATCTCATGATAAATACAATCAGCAAAATGTTGTTATGGAAGACTTACTTCAAATATATGGCCTGGTTGTCTGCAACCTTAAGAGTAGGACAGATTTTTTCATTGACTCAACAGGAGGTAATGCTATTTGATGTTTGTTAAATTGTGAATCTATTATGAAAGAGCTGTTCATAAAAATAACTTAGATTCAAGCAATCAGAAGCACAAGGTATTCAAAATACATGAAATAGGACAGTTAAGGCTACTACTTACTGGGATAATCAAACAATTAGGAATTAACTGTAAATGAAATAGAACAACAACAAAAGTAAATCATAATTAAACTTAATGATTTCAAAAGGATGGTCTCCAAGCTCATGGCAAACATTTTTGTTGTTCATCCCTACACTGTACTGGGCCGTAAGTAGCTTAATGATGATAATGATGATACAACATTTTCTTGCATCTAATTGACCAGAGCTTAATAAAAGAAGTAGCAGCAAGGAAAATGAGGAGGTGAGAGAATGTCAGAGGGAAGAATAGGTCAGAAGGTATAAGAAAGATGAGTCAGAAGAAGTTGGCTGACCATCACTTAGATAAAGTACAGACGTTACACTTAAAGTGCTTTAAGCACATACAAAGCATTTTACAGGCATACCAGGACCAATGTTCATGGTACATAAAGCACTTTAAAAATGGAAGATCCCACTCCAGGCTAACCCTGGATGGATGTGTACTAACCAAAAGCACTTTCCGTCAGAGCACTTTGCTGAACACCTGTGCCAGATCCCATTGTGGATTAACAGAGTACAACATGCCTGCTGTCTTAGGCAGCATTGTGCTCTAGCCTTTACCTCATTTGCTCTGCCCAAGCACTGAGCTGGCCCTGCCCCCTTGTTTGATCAGACAATCTCTGATCCCAGCCCCATGCACTACCTGGCTGGGCCAGGGGATTTCTGTCCCTGCAGCCACCATAGCCCCGTGGTGCATCACAGCCCCGCCAGGGAGGTGCTGCGAAGGAAGGAGCCCAGCATCTCTCTCCCAGCACCTGCTGCTGAAGCGACCCCTCTCTCCAGCTGGTGACTGTCAGCAGCAGCTGGGGAAGGGAGGCAGGAGGGGAAGGAAGCCCTCCCCCCATCAGGGCCCCTCCACAGCTTGATGCCTTGGGGGTTGGGGACTGAGTCCGTGCCAGTGGCACCAGAGCTCCCTTCCCTGCACTCCTACTGCAACTCCTGGCACAGCAAAAAGACAGAGCAGCCCTGTGCTGCATATTTCTGCCTGCAGCTAACAAGTCAGTGGGGTGGGGGTCTGAACAGAGCCCCCATCCTGCTGCAAGCTGTGCCCCTACCCCCACCATCTTCCTAGGCCAGGTCTATGCAGCAAAGGGTCTCCATTCACTTAAGACCCTACCTGAGCAACTTGGCAGCTGCAGGCTGTTTCAGCTTTTCACTGTGCCAGGAAATGCAGCTGTCAGGGAGGAAAAAGGGACCCCATATTCTGCTGCAGACCCCTCCCCCCAGCAGCTTGCTAACTGGGGTATTTGGAGGGCACTGGGATGGGTCAACCTAGTGGGAGAGCTCCTTCTCTCCCCAGTCTGTTTTGATTGCTATCCAGAATCTGTGCTGAGGTATTCCAAGGCATAAGGCAGCTACTATGGCCTTAGCCCCAATAAAGTGTCATAAAATGGATGCATCAGATTAGTCTAATAAAGCAACAAATAGCTTCTTGGCTCAACAATTTTGTCAGAGCCACATGTAATAACAAAAACCATGACATGTTGTACTAATTTATAGAGAGCTGAAGGTATGACTTTTCTCTGGTTGAAGCATCAACCAGAATTGTAATCTTAAGCCTTAATTACAAAGTTAAGGAAACCTGCATGAATTAAAATGTGCATCCTGCACTGTGCTTGGATATCTGAGCACACGTTGCTAGCCAAGCACAGATTTCAGTATTAAAATGTCAACATTTGTCACCTTCTGAAAGGTGTCGTACCGAAAGCAACGGAAGATGAAGGCTGAGAACCAGTAATTGAAATTATAGTCTGGGCAAAGGCTCTGCGATTGTAACTAATCCATTCTACTGATGTGCCTCAACTGTGAACTGAACCGATCACATGTACGATGGGAGTTGTCACCTTATTGAAGATATCCTCTATATCCTGCCAGAATCAATACTGAAGGCACCAGGTTAGTGATACAGCTAAAACTTCTGATGCTGATAACTGCCAATTAGGAAATGGACTGAGAATACCAGACTCAATCCCACTTCTGTTTCCAAATGGTTCCCACACCATCTGATATCTAGTAGGCAGGACAGGGTGTCCCTCAATAAGTTGCCTTCCTTTGTTATCTCTTCAACACCCCACACCCCACTTGCCTATCTCAGCAGTGCCCTCTCCTCCTATCATTTCCTCCTCATTTCCCTACCCTTCGTCTTTAAATTACTTTATTTTTTTTCTGTTTAGCACCCCTGCTCTCTGCAAACACATTCAGATGAGCATAGACATGTGGCATGCAGTGCCAGAGACCCGTCTGCAGCACTGCACAAGCTGTACACGCAAATGATCCCTGCATTGCTTATTATCAGTGAAGAGAAGGGAAGGATTTGACACCTGGAGATCCTAGTGCCAAAAATTTTGCATCTTAAAAAGGCAGGGTGATGCATATAGCAGCAGTGTGTGCTACCAGAAATTAGAGCCTGGCTGGCCGGAGCCATGCTCTAGCTGCTGGGCAGGCTCTATAATTCAGGATTGCTATGTCTGCAGCCTCCGGAGGCTCCCAAGACCTCAGCTAAGACACTGGGGCCAGCCCAGGTACTGGGCCCAGCTTTTCCAACCCCACACCTGAGGCCATGTGCTGCTCACCAGAGCACACATGCATGGGCATTTCACAGGAACAAGCAGCAGTGGCACATATTGTGCAGCACATATTATGCACATATTGTGCTGCTGCTGTTTGTCCCTGGGGAAACGCATGTTCCCGTTTGTGGGGACATGCCCTGTAAGTCCATTCACAGTATCTAATGATGTAGGCTGTTGCCTTTGCCTCTCTGAATAAGTCCATAAAGTCCACCCTCCCTTCCACCTGGCTTTGGATTAACATGGCTAATTATTACCTCTCATCAGATATCTGCTAGGGTAGGGGCTGGCCAAAAATCTGGCCCACCAAGTGAATTCATCCAGCCTGCAAGCAATTAATTGCATCATGCCCAGGCCTCAGTTCTACCTGCTGTGCTCTGCACAGGGCTAAGCCCTGCCCACTCCCACCAGCGCAGTGCATTACACTCCCACCCACGCCAATGGTTGGGCTCTGACCCCCGCCCCAACCAACATACATGGTTTCTGGGTAGGGCAGATACTGCCACTACAGCAGCTACCCAGAGAACTCCTTGGCTCCCCCAGCCTCTAGCAGTTCCTCCTTCTGTCCTGGCTGCAGCACTCGAGGCAGCATGTAAGGAAGTGGTGGTGAGCGGGGTGGAAAAGCTGCAGCTGGGTGGGAGCATAGGGCCCATGGTGGGGCTGGGCCTGGTGGGAATGTGGGGCTGGGGCAGGGTGGTGGGAGTGTAGACCCTGGGTCAGTGGGAATGCAGGGCCCAGGCCCGTGGGGCTCCCCATGGCTCCTGGGACTCAATTGGGAGACATGTGCAATAGAGGCTGTGGCCTGGCCCCACTCCCTGCTGCCACATACAGATCCTAGGACTCAGCCACAAGTCAGGGCAAGGTGTGAGGGGAGGGGGGAGCCCCATTCAATGGGAACAGGCCAGCTCAGTGCCAGCCACTTCTTTCCACCTCAGCCAAGTCCCAGGAGCTTCAAAGGTGCCCCCCCCAGCTCTGTGCGGCTCCGAACAAGTCCTGGGAGATGCAAGAGTTGCAGAGAGCCCCATGCAATGGACCTGACAGCCTGGCCCCACTTTCTTTTGCCACATGCAACTCCCAGGACATGGCTGGAGCTGTGCACTGCTGGGGGGAGGAGAGGTCTGCCTGCCATGGGTCATAAGCAGCATAAGGACCTGCTGCTTGCTGTTGTTGCTGTGCACCATGGGGAGGGATGCATGGGGAGGGATCTACATGCATACCCCACACCCCACCATACCCACACACAGGCCCATGCTCCCCCACACACAACCCCCCTTACACCTCACCCCCACCCACACATCCCCCACACACCCCAACACACACAATATACAAGACTTTGTTTGGATCTATTATGCAATTGCCTCTATATACTCTATGCAAATGTACATAAATTAGGACAAAACAGTTTTTGAAATAAAATTAAAATATACATTATGGTAGATGTTTGATTTTTGTATATGATTTGCTTGGGGTTTTTTTTTCCAGTTCCAAGATGGCAACCCCTCTCCTTGCAAAATTAGTAATTCTGAGGCACAAGGGGATGGTGGCAAAGGTTAGGGGCAGGACTTCCAGTCCCAAGATGGCAACCAATGGGTGGGGCACCTGTCAAGGGGCAGAGCTACCTTTGAGGCCCTCAACAATTCACCAAAATGTGTTAAGTAGTTCTCCAGCTGAAATAATTGCCCATCCCTGTTCCAGGGCTTGGAAATGTCTTTATTGTTCCTGATCACCATGGGAATTTTTTTTTCCCCCATATGTTTTTTCCCCCCCAGACTAAGTCCCATATGTTTTCCCTATATATCTGAGTAACATTCATAGGAACTATTCTAGAGAGTCTCCTTCTCATGCTCTTCCAGCCACCCAGTAAAAATAATGTCCTACACATAATCTGAATATGAGTATCATATTTTCTGGATGACTATAGAGATAGGCAGCTTGTTGAACTTTGACAAATTTCGGCACTTGTTAAGTAAATATTTAAAATCAGTCTAATGTTTGAAGAAATCAACATGAAAGAGTAGAGAGGCAATCCTTCTACAAAAGATATTAAACACCCTCCCAATTAAACTGAACATGGCTTTCACAAATAGCGCATCCTTAGAGCAGTTTAATTAACTACCAGCACTGTATTAAGTAAATATTCAGGTTGATAGTATTTTTCAAAAGAGGTCAGATAGTTAAATGGAAGTCAAGGTCTGCTAGCTGACAGGTTTGTTTTTTTTTTGAAAGATAAGTGTTAGAAGTTAAATGCATTCACATTAACGCATGTAATACATTAACAGTTTAGACAAAGCCAGACATTGTAGTCATGAGACTACATAAATCATGGGACTGCAAAGAATAATTCATGAATGCTAAGGCAATATTACGATGTCAGAGAATCACAGAAAATTTGGGTTGGAAGGGACTTCAGAAGGTCATCTAGTCCAACCCCCTGCTTAGAGCAGGACCATTCCCAGCTACATCATCCCAGCCAGGGCTTTGTCTAGCCAGGTCTTAAAAACCTGTAAGGATGGGGTTTTCATTGCCTGGATAACCTGTTCCAGTGTTTTACTAGCCTCCTAGTGAGAAAATTCTTCCTAATGTCCTAACCTAAACTTTTCTTGCCGCAACTTGAGATGGTTGCTTCTTTTTCTGTCATTTACTGCCACTGAGAACAGTCCAAATCCACCTTGTATCAAACCCCCTTCAGTTGTTGAAGGCTGCTATTAAATCCCCCCTCAGTTTTCTCTCCTCCAGACTAAATAAACCCAGTTCCCTCAGCCTCTCCTCAGAAGTCATGTCCACCAGCCCCCTCACCATTTTTGTTGCTCTCTGCTGGACTCTCTTCATTTTTTGCACATCCTTCCTCTAATTGGGGGCCCAAAACTAGACACAGTACTCCAGATGTGGCCTCACAAGTGCTCAATAGAGGAGAATAATCACTTCTTTTGACCTACTGGCAACGCACCTACAAATGTAGCCCAGGATGCCATTAGCCTTCTTGGTAACAAGGTCACAGTGAATTCTTTTTATCTCCTTTCTGACTTGGGCCTTTACAGATTACATTTTCAAGTTTTTCTCAAGTTTGAAGGCCAAAATTTAATAAAGTCCACTCTTGTGACTTAATCATGTCTCAGGACAGCCTCTATCATATTCAAAGCCCTTGGGGATATGTTAACATTTCACATGCCCCAAAGGGAGGTAGAGCCTTAAATTAAACATCACATATCACAAGTCTCATGACAAAATAACAAGAGTCGACAATGTTAAATTAATTCAGCAAAAAGTGGAATCTCCTTCTATGACACTGACATAGTAAGTATACATGTTATGTTACCATACTATCTCACACTTGTGGCTGATTATAGAGAATAAATGCCCTGCTATGATTTTCAGGTGAAGGCAGTTTTGTAAGCTCAAGTGTAAGCAGCTTGTATTTTTGGAGACAGAACTCTCTGGCCCCATTTCTGATCCCACTTGCATGATTTAGCTGACTAATCGCTGCTAGAAATTTTTACTGTACACAGCTGAGATTATAATTACTGCATTGAGAGAAAAAGAGACAAGCTTGCTCTCAGCACAACAATTAGTGTTCTGAAAAAAGGAAATCAAGAGAGCGTAAGAGAGTTACACTGGCACAGTATGTGGAAACCATTCCTATTCAACAGTCAGACTTGAAATTCTTAATAACATGAGGCAAAAAATATACCAATGTCACTTTCTTGCCATGCCCTCCCCCCATGGGCCTGGAGGCGGAGGGGGGGGAGAGAATCTAAACAAAAACTTAAAACTGAGTTTGCAGAAATCTTAGCTTACTCTTCGTCCTTTTGTAGGAAAAGGAGATGCCAGGGTGCACTCTGTGCCATCTTTTCGGTCATTGATAAAGACATTAAACAAAACTGGCCACAGGACCAACCCCTGGGACACTCTACTTGATACCGGCTGCCAACTAGAAATTGAGCCATTGATTGTTACTCTCTGAGCCTGCTGCATCAGCCGGTTTTCTATCCACCTTACAATCCATTGATCCCACCCATACTTCCTTGCCTTGCCTCTGAGCATGCTTTGGGAGACTGTATCAAAAGCCTTGATAAAATCACGGTACACCACATCCACTGGTCTCTCCACATCCACAGAGCCAGTCACCTCATCACAGAAGTGCAATTAAGTTGGCCGGGCATGACTTGTCCCTGGTGAATCCATGCTGACTCTTCCTAATCACCTGCTCCTCCAAGTGCTTAGACATTGATTCCTAGAAGATCTGCTCCAGGGACTGGGGTGAGGCTGACTGGCCTGTATTTCCTTGGGTCCCCCTTCTTCCCTTTCTTAAATATGGGCACTAGGGGTGTGCAAAGTGAGCCATATTCAACTTGGATTCAGCCTGATTCAGGGGACAGTGATTTGATTTGCTGGCTCAGATCACTGTCCTGATTTGATGCAGCCAAATCTGAATCTGAAGTTTCGATTCTGATTTGAAGAATCAGCAATTTGGCCATAAACACACCTTCATATGTTTTTTCTACGTAACTCAAGGTACCAGGTGTGGATGAAGCATCCTACAGGAGCGGGGGGTGGGGGTGGGAGCAGGGGGAGGGGTCCCATGGGCTCAGCAGCAGACTTGGAAGTGGACAGAAAGTATAGCTGGTTCACTTCCAGGTCTGCTGCTGAGTGCATGGGGACCCCCACCCCCCGCAACCTCTGGCTCAGTGCTCAACCACAGGGGGCTCCTGGGTGCCCTCCTCAGACCCAGGAAGCACCAGTCTCTGAGCTGGAGGAACGTGTGTATGTGGGGGGGGTCCCCCAGCACTCTCCCTGGCGGACCCAGAAGTGAACCGGAAATGCATCTGATCCACTTCAGGGTCTGCCGCCAAGCATGCTGGGGACTCGCCTATGCTTTTGTGGGATGCTCCATCTGCCCCACCATCTCAGTGTGCACAAGCCACCTGGTATCTTGAGGTGTGTAGAAAAAAACATAAAGCTGTCTCTATGGCCAAATCATAAAATCTCTCCAAACCTCTCCAAATCAAATTGGAGGCTTCTGACTTGGTTAGGGGAGATTAATGGGTCTCCTGATTTGATTCGGATACAGAGATTTGGCTGCTGAATTGAGCTGAATCTCCTCAGATTAGAATCAGCAACCGAAGCTTCACACAGCCCTAATGGACACTAAGTTTGCCCTTTTCCAAGTATCTGGGACCTCTCCTGATTGCCATGAGTTATCAAAGATGATGGCCAATGGCAATGGGATCACATCAGCCAACTCCTTCAGCACCCTTGGGTGCATCCTATCCATCTCACGGACTTGTACACATCCATCTTTTCTAAGTAGTCCCTAACCTGTTCTTTCACTCCTGGGGGCTGCTCTCTCCTCCCCAAACTGTGCTGCCCAGTGCAGTAATCTGGGAGCTTATGTTGCCTGTGAAAACTGAGGCGAGGAAGGCAATGGCCTTTTCTGCATCCTCTGTCACCAGGTGGCTTCCCCCATTCAGTAAGGGACTCACACTTCCCCTGAATCTCCTCTTGCTACCGACATACTTGTAGAAACTGTTCTTAACCTTCACATCTCTTGCTAGCTGCAACTCCAATTGCACTTTGGCCTTCCTGACTTCATCCGTGCATACCCGAGCAATGCTCTTATATTCTTCCCTAGTTATCTGCCCCAATTTCTATTTGTAAGCTTCCTTTTTGTAATTTACTTTACTGAAGAGTTCCCTGCTAAGCCAAGTTGGTCTTCTCCCATACTTGCTAGTCTGCAGACACATTGAGAGTACAGGAAAAAACCACCCCAGTAAGGCTTCTTTGAAGTACAGCCTGTTCTCCTTGACTTCTCCTCCTCAGACTGGCTTCCCAGGGGATCCTCCTTGTGAGTTCTCTGAGTCAAAGTCTGCTTTTCTGAAGTCCAGGATCCATACTCTGCTGTTCTCCCCTCTGACTCTAACCCAAAGACTCTCAACAGGTCTATCTCCAGCTTCATACTCGAGCTCTGAGCAATCACATGGCTCTTTTACATAAAGTTCAACTCCTCCACATCTTCTCCCTTGCCTGTCCTTCCTGAACAGTTTGTACCCATTCATTACAATGGTCCAGTCATGTAAGCTCCCACCAAGTCTCTCTTATTTCAATCACTTCGTAGTTCCATGACTGTGTAAGGACTTCCAGTTCTTCCTGCTTGTTTTCCAGGATCAGTGCATTTGTGTACAGGCACCTGATGTAACTAGTTGTTTGCCCCGATTGCTCAGGAAGTAGGAGCACCCTGTTTCTTCCTTCTACTTGTTCTTCTTCCAGGTCTCCCACTTCCCCACTTACCTCAGGGCTTTTGTAAGAGAATATATTTGTTGATAAATATATGGAAATGGAATATCTATGCCAGAGGTATGTTGCAAAGGTATGTCCTGAAGGCCAGATCCAGCCCGCAGAGCCCTATTACCTGGCCTGTGGGTCTCACCAGTGCATGCTGCTCATACCAGCCCAGCCCTGCACACTGGTATGATCTGGTATAACGGGCCAGTCTGTTGGCCCAGACGAGTCCATAAGCCTGTCTACATGCCAAATCCAGCCTATGAACCAGCCCTGCACTATTCATTCAGGTAACAAAGCCTAATGAGCTTGACACTGTCTCTGTACTAATGTTTACGTGCATATGAAATGGCTTGGGTGCTTTGGCAATAAACATTGTCATTACATTTTCATTACCTTGCCATTATAATAGTTTTAGTTATCCAGTCAGGGGACAAATTGTATCAAAAGTCAGAAATGTACCCAAGTACAATGGCCTGTGTCAGGGACTGGGACTTGTTGGTTTCCCTAGCAACAGCACTGAGGTGGCTATCTTTTACTCCCCATCCTGAATAACCAAATATTCATTTAAGAGCAGGCCACCTAGGAGCATCCTTCAGAACACCCATCCCTTTAGAGCTCAACCCAGACCTCAACTACTTTGCCACCAAGCCTCACCAGACACTACCCGATGTGCGAACTTCTGGTCCTTCCTGTCACTGACTTTAAAGTGATAAGGTCTAAGTTAAGTGCCTGGGCATTCACACACACAAAACTGTTACTGTATGTACTAAGTGGTAATCCTTATCTGCAAGTTTGTAAAAGAAATATATATTTGACCAAACTGCCCAGTAAATAGGAACAAGTAACAACTGTGCTTGCAGATTATCGAATAAAGGATTTGTGGCTTGTGATAAGCTTGCCAAAAAGGGAACTGTTAACAAAATGATTTATGAACCAGATACAGGGCTAAATTCACCACAGTTATCAAGTCCTGATCAGCTTTCATTAGAATTAAGATCTTTTTACAAAATGCTCTTATGCTATCAGGTTTTTAAGCTGTAGACACTACAGCTGTGGAAAGTACCAGTATACTTTGGTTGAAATTCTTTAATCAGTTCTTCACAACATAATCAAACTGGGTGCAGGTATTCACTGCTTCTTCAAAACTATATAATCAGACATTTTGCTTCACATACAGTTTTATATTGGAGATTGATACCACAGATGAAAGTAGCTTTTCGTATGACACCGGTGCATGCTTTTCTGCAATTACAAAATTATTACAAGATATCAGTTACTCATAAATAAATCCTTGAAACTAGTAAGTAATTTGAAAAGGAATTGGAACAATAGGATTTTATACTTGGCACTGTGCTTACAATGGACTGGATAGGTACTCTGTTACTGACAGTAGCATGGCATATTATGTGTGAAGCAATATTCTTCTCTTGCACCTCAGTTTTAATGGAAGATGATCCCTTGGTGAGAGTTTTCCATTGAGATATACCTATAAACCTCAATTATCTAAAAATCTTAAGGTCCCAAAGGAGAAGGAGAAGGGTTTGCTGACCCAGATTCTCCAATTACAGACAAACAGGAGGGGTCAGGAAGGTTACATCAATCTTTAAAAATGAGTTTAGCTTTCTCATGGAAACTGAAAGATCACAATGACAAGGAAGCTCAGTAGAAGGTCAGCACAGAAAAAAACCCCTGCAGAAGTCTTTATAGACTGAGGCTTTTTCTAAAAGAGAAAACTTATTTTGGTCAAGGAAAGAAAAGCAGGACTGGGATCCTCTAGTGCAAAGTTAGCAGAACAACTCGATTCATCATGACACCATATATGAGAGGGAACCCATGTGTGGAAACCAAACACTTCAGCATCATTCTCTCCTTTTTCCCTTCACATGCTATGGCAGTAGATTGATTACAGGAAGCACTGACATAAAAAAAAAGTAAGCCTAAGACCAGAGGGAAGAAGTAGATGGAAACCATGTGGAACAGAAAGAGTGATGTTTTAGAGCAGGGGTCGGCAACTGCTGGCACATGTGCCAAGCATGGCATGGGAGGCCATTTTGCTCAGCATGCCACCACCAGCCCTGGCTCTGGGTAGCTGCTACCAACCACAGAGCCCAGGCTGCTCCCAGCACAAGGCTGAGAGGCTGCAAGCTCTGCTGCAAGCAGCCTGGTTTCCATGGTTTGCAAGCAGCCTGGGCTCTGGGCAACTGCAGCAAACAGCTGTGCCAGGCTCCACAGCTCCAGCATCAGCTCCATGCTGGAAACAACTGAGAACACACATTGGAGTGTACAGTGGGAATGCTGTGCTGTCTCAGTGCCAGGCCCTATCCCCGCTGTCTGCTCCAAGGTGTGTGCGCAGCCACTGCCAGCATGGAGCTGATGCCAGAGCTGTGGAGCCCGGCACAGCTGTTTGCAGCCTGCCCACTGCTTGCTGCAGCTGCCCAGAGCCCAGGCTGGCTACAAAGAGCTGAGCCAGTCTCCAGAGCCCTGCCATTAGCTCTGTGCTAGCAGCCGGGGAGAGACCAGGGTTGCACTGCCTCAGGCCCCTCCCTCACTGTCTGCTCCAAGGTGTGCATGCACGTGCTGGTACAGAACTGATGCTGGAGCCCGGTGCAGATGTTTGCAGTCTACCTGCTGCAGCAGCCCAGAGCCCAGGCTGACTACAAGCAGCTATGCCAGCTCTGGAGACCAGTTATCAGCTCTGTGCCAGTAGCAGGGGAAAGGCCAGGATTGTGTTGTCTCGGGCACCCTGCATCACCTGCTCCAAGGTACATGCAGCTGTTTGCAGCCTCCCAGCTGCAGCCAGCCCCAGGTCTGGGTAGCTGGTGCTAACCACAGAGCCGGGGCTGTTTGCAGCAGGGCTTGTAGCTGAGCTTGCCTGATTCACACCTGCTCTAAGCCCAGCACTGGCACAGCCCTCCCTACTGGGATGAGGTTGGGGCTGCCCCTTGCCAGAAGTGCCATACCTTTGCGGGCTTAGCTGTGTAGAGTGGGCGGGTGGTTGGGCTAATGGGCAGGCCATCTGCCCTGGCTCCCCAGTGAAGCACAGGGGCTCCAACAGGCCCAGGGCATTGTTGGGTCAGACTTTGTCCAGCGGCCCAGCAGCCTGGCTCTGTGCACCTGCACATCTGTTTCTGTGTGTCCGTGTGTGCACCCATGTGTCTGGTTCTGGATGCGTGTGTGCATGTGTCTGTTCTGGGTGTGGTTCTGTGTGTGTGTATGTATGTGTATGTCTGTGTGTGCACATGCATGTGTGTGTCTGGTTCTCTGTGTGTATGTGTATGTGCCTGGTTCTGTCTCTGCTCTTCTTTCTCTCTCTCTCTCTTTCTTCTTTCTCTTTACATCTTTCTCTCTCTCCCCTTTCTCTTATTTCTCTCCTTTTTTCTTTCTCTCTCTCTCTCTCTCACTGCAACGTGCTTAACAAAAAGGAATACACAACAACAAAGGCAACATTTATGATTATTAGATATACTAATATGCAATGCATCCTGCCATGTACTGCTCCCCCCCACCTCCATTTTATTTTTCTGGCATGGCAGCACTCCGGCACCTTCCAAGTTAGGCATTGTGGGTTTTTTGGCACTCAGGCCAAAAAACATTGCCTACCCCTGTTTTAGAGGAAGTGCTAATGCAGGTCCTCCTTTCCAAGCAGATCCAAGATCCAAGTAGATAGGTGATTAGACTGCCTCCTGAGGAACAGGTACTGTAAATGGATACTTCATATGTATTACAATGCATTCTAAGTGCAGTACATTCTACGTTATTATATTGGGCTTTTATCTGTAATACTGCTAACATGTTCTTTAGGTACAGGTATATATGTGTTTACCAGTATGTCAGAAATAAAAATATCTATAAAATGGTATCTCAGAAATACACAGCTAGAAAACTAACAGATTTTGAACTACTAAAATTCAAATCTGAGTGGTTCAAAACTGAACCACTCAAATCTGACTAGCAGAATTATTTCAGTACGTATGTTTCTATTATAAATTTGGGAAAAAATGGGAGAAAAGGATTTTTAAATTATTACTGCCTCAGTGTTGATTCCAATTTATATGGGCTTCAAGAAACTGATGGCAATGTACTATGAATTCCTCATAGGACAATGTTGGCAAGAATTCTAGAGTTTTTAAAAAAATTAATGGTTTGCAGTCTTGTACAGGAATAAGAGTAGGAGCTACTGGGAGACTCTAAATGGAACTTGTGGTTCTAACCAGACTAAAATTTGATTTATCCATTGGATATGCTTTTTCACTTATAGATCCCTCAAATAACACAACAGACTTGCTTCCTAATATCCTTACTGAAAGGGATACTTAGAACAAGAAAGAGGGAAGCACCGCCTTCATGTACGAAGAAGTCAAGTTCTTGCAGTTCCTTGACCTAAGACAGAGCAGAATTTTGTTAATAAGGTTTTAATGAAGGAATTGGTCATCAACTACAATATTTATGCTGATTATTTTTATGTTCAGTGTTTCTGAAAAACATGGATTTAATATGAAAATACTAGCCCAAGTATATTAGTATAGACTTTACTTACCTTTGAAGCATAGACTAAATGGAAGTACCAAAAAATGGAAAGGTATATCATAGACAGATGTCAAAAGCCCTTGTCAACTGTCAAGCTCTGGAGGTCCAAAAGGGAAGAAAAGGGCAAATTAGATACTTGACTGTGTAACACTGGATTATTCATCTTCCTTATTTACATTACAGTAGACTCTAGGGTCCTGAACTAAAATGGAGACCCTAATATGCTAAGGACTGTACAGAGAGTTTAAAACAAGGATATGCCTTAAACCAGAGGTGTCAAAAATCCAGCCCATGGAGCCATATTATCTGGCTCCTGGTGCTGTCGGTGGATATGAGAATGACCCACAAGCAGCAGGTGGGGTGGGCCAGATGGCTCTGGATGTTACCTGCGCCAGCAGCCTTGGCACTGTGTTGCACATGGCAGCCACTCTGCAGTGCCAGATGAGTTTGACAGCCCTACCATACACCTTACAAGATGTAGGCACTGGGCCTATTAAAGCACCAATGTTCCAAGTCTTGTAAGGCAGTGCATAAACTGGAATGTACTATATATTTGTCATTAAATTATGGGAATTCACAAAACGTTGGCAGGCACAAATATCCTCAGTGTGAATATTAATTTGAATGGCAAATGTTTACTATTTGTTTGGAGATTTTGTTGTTTGTAAGCGAATAGGGCAATGTATGTCCAAAGACAACAAATAAAATTAATCTATTCAATAAAAACATTCTGTTGATATTCCTTCTTAAGGTCTTGAGGACACAGATCACCAATATATGAAATTGCTGTGGTTTAAAATTGTGACTCTAAACCAGGGCACTGCAGCCGCTTGGGGTGATATGAGATCCTTATATGGTGCCATGGGGTTCAATGCAATATTTGCAATGTTAGGTGTGCAAACACGTACATGAGATTCACAAGATAAATTCAGAGTTATTTTCTTTTTCACATCGCAGGAATCCCTGGTTCTGAATGCACTTGAGGACAGCAACTATGCCATCTAAACCCAAGCAGTTCATCTCTAGGAAGTCAGTAGGAGCTCGTCTTATTTAAATTCAGCAACATTTCACTCTCTACTCCATTATTCTAAGAAGTAAGATACTGCTGCACATTTTCCCCTCCAAATAATGGGCCAAATTATCCTCCCCATTATTCCTGCATATTCCCTAAGGCACTGGCCCAGTGGAGCTGGTTAAGGAAGGTATTTATGTTGCACCTGTCAAGTCATGACACAGTGCCTTGCCTTCCCAGGAACTCAAGGAAAATATTAACTGAAGCTTTTCCCTCCAGAGATCCAACAAGGGCAATGCAGTAACAACTCCACAACAGGCCCAAGCCTAATAAACACAATCTGGCTTTGCTATGTAGTTTTAAACTGCAGCAGCAAATAATGGATGCAACAAGGCAAATACCCTGCCTCCTCTCAAGTAAGTGCTGCAGAGGAGCTGCTGACTGCAACCACCACAGTAAATTACAGTGTACAGGAATCATAATTATGGTGATTGGGAATATTTTCAATATAGCTCCAAGATGAATGTGACATTCATGAGGGCAGAGTTCCCATAGCTCTGACTAATTACATGCCTGAATTAGCACATATACAGAACTGTTCATGCAATGTAAGAGTATGAAGAAAAGAACTAACAGGAAAGATCAATGTGGGTAAGTGATCAAGCCCCTGTAGCTGCTCAAACACTTCCTTATGAAACCAAGAAGTGCAGTTTATTATTATATTCACCAGTTGAAGATTTCTCAAAATGTATCTTGCATTCACCTCTCCATATAATCAAATGTCAGTCTTCAGAGAAAGCCAATTTGGAGGGACAGCTAGAATATAAAGGAGTAGCCACTGCTATTGATAAGTTGTCTTCCTGTAAAAACTATTATACTGTTAATAAACGGTTCTATAAGCATTAGATCATGCTCCAGCGTATGATTGGTTCATAGAAGATGAACAATGGAATAAAATGCTGTTTAATGACCAAGTAATAACTTAGTATTTTCCAGAATGATAAATATATCATCTACTTTTATTATTTATTGATTTGAATTTTATGCTGCCCTCCCCAAAAGGCTTAAATAAAAAAAAAGCATAAAACAGGTAAAATAATAAAACAATTCCAAAAGAATATTCTACCTGTTAAAAGCCTCCCAAATTAAAAAATCCTGCTTCTGAAAGATAGCCAGTCTCAGGCCTCAAAGGAGAGGGAATTCCAAAGCTGAGGAGTGGATCCCAATAGAGCAAAGAGGGGAAGATCCTTTAGGTACATAGGACTAAAGCCATTTAGAGGTTTATAGGTCAAGACCTTGAATTGTGCCTGCAAAGATACCAGAAGCCAACACAGACTCTGGAGCCCTGGAGTTATGTGCTTCCAGGGACCTATCAATATCAGAAGGTAGGGCGCTGAGTTTGGTATCAGCTGCAACTTCTGGACAGTCCTTGAGGGCAGCTCCACATACAGCATATTGTGGTAGTTTAGCCTCACGGGGCCCAGACAGAAGAATACCTCCTTGTTGCAACTCATAGCAATTTGCAGGAAGTGATTTACCATCAACAACATGCAGAATAGCTGTGATATAGAAGGAAAAGCATGTTGGTGCAATCACACATACTTACTTGACTCCAGTTCTAATAGTGAAGGGGTTCATGTCTAAACCATGGCTTAGGACAGTTACTATCATTGTGAAGAAATACAAGTACAGTAACAAATTTCAGTTTTAGTGCAAAACTGATCAGGAGCTTTCATAGGTTGCCCCCGTTCCTTGACTCAAAATCTGAATCAGGTCACCAAGGCCATGTATATAGCTCAGTATTGCCCACACCCCTTATCCTGCAGCTGTCTAGCAATAAAAATCATATCTACTGTACCTCTGTGTGGTTTAAAACTACCCTGGTAGACCTGGGTAGAATATCCTCACTGACAAAGTTAATCTATTGAAGGAAATGTGGGAAAGGATCTTCCCAGCTATGGGCAGAAGTGCAATATTTGCACAGTGGTATTTCTTAGATATACACATTTCAAGGGAAAGGCAAAATCCCATTTCAAACCCTGGCCCGAGTTCTAAAGTCCTTACTTCACCAAGGTACGATTTACTTCAACAGGAGTGCTGTCTGAGTAGACTAAGATGAACCTTAAGCTTTGGTCTTATAGACCAAATAATTACAGACCACATCAGCACTGGACCAAAAAGCAAGGAGTACAACATCCAGGATTCACTCACCTACAACTCTACCAATGTCATGTATGCCACCACCTGCTTACAATGCCCATCTGCTGCCTATGGTGATTTCTGTGTGTAAGAAGGAATCAACATCAATCTGACACCAACTACAGAAAGACACAGAAGCCTGTGGCAGAACACTTTTAACCTCTTTGGACACTCCATTGTTGACCTCAAAATTACTGTTTTCAGGCAGAAAAATTATAAAAACCAGTTTGAATAGGAACTTGCGGAACAAGAAATCATCTACAAATTGGCCTGCATTATAAGTATGGTTTAAACAGGGACCGTATGAAATAGGATAATGGAATCTTATACCACTACCTAGGATTAGCTTTTGTGAGTCTTGTTCCTTTGGCTTCTTGTCCTGTTTGCATCTCAATGTACTGCCCCCATCCTGCTTTCCTACCCATTTTATTCCAATCACTTACTGTACTTTATACTTTATGCTGTCCTTTCACAGCACCTGAAAAAGTGAACTTGAGTTCACGAAAGCTGGTTCCCTCTCTCTCATTTAGTTAGAATGCAGGCTTGATATGCACTTTATACGCTGACTGACTTCAGACTAACATGGGTGACCACTCATCTTTAATCTCACAGAGTCATAGAAATGTAGGGCTGGAAGGAACCTCCATAGGCCATCTAGTCCAATACCCTGCCTAGGGTAGGATCACCCCTATTCAAACCATCCTATATAAATCCATTGTCTAACCTACTAGCAAACTACAGCCAACCCTGACACATCCACAAGACCTATCACCCTAATTTGCAATAGGAAAGTCAGGGGGACTATGGAGGCCAATGTCCTGCTACTGCAAGTGTTGTTAAAATATACTTAACCATGGAAGAAGGACACAAGCACCACAGTTGGCATGTCTACATGTGTGCTGTATTGAGCATGAAAGTAATGCAATGCACAGCTAAGCGTCACTGTCTACATGTGTGTAGCAATTACTGTGCAGCAGATAAATTTAAAGCATGGTTTTCTGGTACCAGTGGATACAGGTACTAGAAAACAGTGTGTTAAATTAATGTACTGAAGCTCACATGTAGATGCTGAGCAGGAGCAAATTGCCCAGGCAGCAGGGGGCTACAATGGGGGGAGGGAGGGGAAGCTGTCCCTGGCTCCATGGATAGCTTCTAGCCATGTAGAGCTTGGAGATAAGCTCCCAGAGCTGGGAACCCCTGGAGCCCAGGCCTGACTTCCATGCCCTCTGCTAGCCCAAGGCTGCCCCCAGAAACCCCTGTCAACCCAGGGCTAGCACCTTGTCGGTGGAGCCTGGAGCTTCCCTACCTGCTGCAGAAGGACAAAGCAGGGTAGAACCCTGGACTAGGCTGTTCCTATTGGGCTCAATTTGTTCCCAACCCAGGTACACATGTAGAAGTGTGTCCAGGAGTAGTTTAATGCACCTGAATTTACTGCATAGTAATTTCTTAATTTCACGTGTAGACATGTCAAGTATGTAGCAATCCAACCATGGTGTAAAATTCATTCCTGACCCTAAATTTGGCAATCAGTCTGGCCCCAAGGAAAGGGGCAAGACACTCTAGCCAGGAAAAATCCCCAACTTTGTCTGCACCCCAACATCAACTGCCTCTGAGAACATTATGCCCCCACCCTCCCAATATGTCTAGTAACTGAAGGGGAAACATTATTTCTTTGCTCCATGTGGCAACCAGTAAAACCAAGAAGCATAGGAAATACCTATAATTAACAAATTCACAGCTGAAGTGGGCTGTGCTGTATCTGCTTTATTCTTGTAGGTCCCCCGTCTCCCCCCGAGTGCCTCCCCACCAGTGATTGGTGGGGGGGCCCTGGTTGTGGCACACTCCTGATCTTCAGGGAAGCGAAAACTGCAGTTTAAATCATGGCACCATTTTTGCCTCTCTGCTGGTCAGCAGCAAATAGTGAGGCCGCCAGGGCCCCTCAACCAATCAGCAGTGGGAAGCAGAAATTGCACCATGTTTAAAACCACGGGTTTTGCTTCCCTGATGATCATAAGTGCACCACAAGCAGGGCCCCTAAAGCAATCGGTGGCAGGGGGCTGCGCAGGGGAACCTGCAAGATTAAAGGAGCTCCAGTGCAGCCCACTATAGGAATTTGGTAGGGCCCTGCCCATAATAGAGCCCTACTCCTAGATCATATCTGACCAGTGTTTGTCCAACCTCTTCTTAAATACCTCCAATGCCAGATTCCACAATTTCCCTAGGCAGTCTATTCCATTGCCTTACTGGTCTAAAAGTGAAGTTGTTCTCCATATCCATTTTATCCTACGTTGCTGCAGTGTCAAGCCATGGGTCTGCATTCTGTTCTCTGCAGCAAGAGAGAAAAAGTGTTTTACCTTTTCTTTATGGCTGGATCTAGATATGAAGCCTGATCTAACATGTAAGACTTACAGACTATATTTTGAACCTTTATCTTAATAAATGTTTCTTTTTCTTACTGGAACCAAGAATACAATCAATATTTGTTACACTGAAATTATTATCTTGGACTATGTTAAGGTGTGAAGGACACAAAGAAAGAAGGCAAAATGTTTGCAATCTCATTCTGGTCCAGCAATTTCTTCCAGGATGAATTTGCTGCACTGTGTTTTGTCAATGCACTGACAGGAGGACTCTGTGCATAAAGTGGTGGCAGTAGTTTAGTTAAATTATACTAAGCATATTGATTTATGCTTCTGTCTGAAATCCTTGGAACCTTTTGAACCTGCTGCTGAAAGCTCAGCTCTACAGAATGCATTAGTTTCCAAAGAAAAGTCAAATGATGCACTTGTTTGGACAGCTAAGTGAATTGCAAAATTAAAAAGATTGTGTTTTGTTCCTTTAAGACAAATCCACACTACAAAGAAACTGAATTTCCAGACAGGTGTCTATGGCTACAAATTTACTCTGAGCATATATTGAATGTTATATATACATAGCTATAGCAACGAATTAGGAAAGCTTTATATATACTAAAAAAAATGAGCACCACTAGTTCTAAAGCAGTAAAATATGTGTGCACGTGTGCGCGTGTGTACACGTGCACATACGAGATACTCTGAAAGGCACATAGGGGAGACAGGCATCCTACTCCCATGAAAGTAAACAGAAATGCTGCTTTGTACTGCACCAGAACGGGCTGATGGGGGGGAAAAAATCATTACTACACTATTTTTATGTTCTTTGTTGCATCCTGTTTAATCAATTTTGCATGGTTCTCATTCTGTTGTGGTGTTAGTGCCTGTCATCTGTATTGTCTTTATTCTCTCATTTTACACTATCCTATTTGGTTAGTTTTAGATACATATGCCATATATACATATACAAACACATGTTTCTGCTATCTGAATTTTGGCTTATGCCGTACAGCAGCTGCCACTGAAAGCATCCCTATTTATTCAACTAATTCCAGAGTCCTCTTTCAGACAGAAGAAAAATAGGTACTATCGGACATATCACTCTGTAGTAGTGTAAGCAAATATTGATCATATTGATTTATATATTACTATAGCCCTCTTATATTGTACTGCAACATCAGTGTCCAACATACAGAATTCTTATTTGTTGTGTTTTTAACATTCCTATAATATATTTTGATCCTAACTTAATCTCAACCATAGGCCAGAGGCTATTACAACAGAGCCCCTTACCATAGTTTTAAAGATGTGATAATTTGTCACGAGATGAGATTATAAACCAGTAATCTTTCTGCCCCTGAGGGTGGTCAAGCATTGGGACATGCTTTCTACAGAACCTGTGGGATCTCCATCCCTGGAGATGTTCAAAAGCAGGTTAGACGGGCACTTGCCTAGAACAGTTTAGTCAGAGATGGTCCTGTCTTGAGCAGTAAACTGGACTAGATGACTTTATGAGTTTCCTTCCAGCCCTATTTCCTGTGATCCCAGATCAACTCAATAATAAAAAAACCCCAAAAAAACAAACCACCCCCTTTTACTCCCACATTTGTTGTAGGCTCCACATTTAGGTTTTCTTAAAAAGTAAGCTGCAATAAAATGAAAAAAAAAACAAACCAAAAGAAGTATGGTTTTGAGGGTGACAAAGACTGAGATCCTGCATATTTCAAGGTTGACTTTCACACTGATACAGCATGCGACCTTGGGAAGCCATGCAGATTCTCTAGCTCTCAGTAGCTCCATCTGTATAAGGAACACAATCCTCTGGCTACCTTACGAACATGAGCATTGATGCCATTTAAAAAAAAAACAAAACATAAGCTCCCTAGGGACCTAATATATAGTCCTACTAAGCCACTAAGAGCATTTTCATTGATTTTAATAACTTTCAGATCAGGTTCTAAATGCTAACCATTATGGTTTCATTAAATAAATAAGAAGACATGCAAGCATTCATCTTTCTTGGTTTACCACCCTCCCACAGTGTTTGCATGTTAATCATTACAGCATTATGTTAATACACATGGAAACCAGAGGGTGAAATCAATAGTGCCCAGGGGAGGGTGATGACCAGGGCAGGCAACCCCATCAGCGTGTTGCTGCCCACTAAGAAATGCTGTCGTAAGATAGTACTTGTGTTTACAAGTACTAACCTACAGTGAAGTTAATTAGTTTACTGCAGTCTAATAGGGCCACCAAGACTTTACTGTGGGGCTAATTAGGCAGCTCCGCAGTAAATGTCTCACGTAGATGCATTCTGGATGAAATTATCTAGGCACAAAATCCAACTGACTCACTTGTTCTCATCCTAGTTAAAGAAGCAAGAAATGCAAGGAACAAAACATTGTAAGAAGCAAAAAGTATATTGATTTATATAATGTTGTAACACTGATGGTACTGTTAGTAACATGGGTAAGCAATTGTTTATTAAAGAGAGACATTTTAACCTGACAAGGTTTCTAAGCAACTCGGTAAATAACTATTCATAATAAAATCTTAAAGCATTTACTCTCTGTTTTCAAATCCTTATAATTATTGGTTCCAGCTAAAACAATTCCAGACATACTGAACAAATTGCAAATCAGCATTTAAGTTGTTCAAGTACAGTCCAACTTCATGTGTCCTTAGGGAAAAAGGAAATGTTTAGACAATCGGTGTTTGGGATCGCAAAGGGAATTGTCAGTGTAATTAAAATGTTTTGGGGCCATGGCTATTTTGGAAAGAAGTAAATTTAAGACACTTCAGGGTCAGGCAATCAAGCCTGGGAAATGAATGGCAATTTATGTCAAAATGCACATTTCTTTTATACAGTGAATGAATGTAGGTAGAAGAAGTTTCTTGCAGGGAAGGGCCTTAGAGAGTCAAAATGAAGGAGGAAATAGATTTGCAGGCTGATAAAAGATGCTTGCAATGAGGCAGCATTGAATAGAAGACAAGAAAAACAAAGCAGATCAGACTGGATGACCCCAAAAGGGTTCTTTTTTTATCTATTTGTTATCCAACTTTCACAACAATTCAAGCCATAATTAATTTGCCAGCAGTCAAACTCTAAAAAGGAAAGCTCCCAGATTTTTTGCAGCCTCCCAAAATAAAAAACAAAAAGCTTCTTCATCTAACACCACATTAAGGATTTTCTTTCCTCAAGAAAGCTCTCTTAAAGGCTTCTTATTTAAAGTTCCCTACATAATCAGACTTTTCAAAATTATGATCTTGATGCTGAGAGTAGAGGCAAATTGCCCTGATTTGTAAGCTGCCTGCTCAGCTATTGTTTATCCTGTATGCTGAGGAGCTGTGATCAGTGATGAGTCTTAACGGAAAAAGGCCTTTTTGGAAAGATGTTTCCAGCAGGAAGAAAGAATATCTTGTTAAGCTCTCAAACATTTCACCAGCTTTAGTAATGACTCACTAAAGCATCTGGCATGAATTTAAGCACCTCTGAACTTTTTATGCACTGAGAATATTGATATACCCTTCACTGTTTATGACGAGGAAGACTTGAATAAAATGCATTAGGGCTTGTGATGAGGAAGATGAGATGCAGCTACCAGAAATCCAAGGTTTAAAAAATAAAACATGATATTCAAGAGGTGTAATATATGCAAATTAATGTATTTGTTAGTAATATAATACCTAAAAAGTTTTCCTAGAAAGGTGACATGCCATTTTCTTAAGGGGGATGCTGGGGGGAGGGAAAGAAGAACTAGATGGCTCAGGAAATTGCTGAAGTAGTGGTCCTCAACCCTTTTAAGTACAGATCACTTTTTAAATTAAAGGGCAATCTAGGATCTACCACGGGCCATCCCTGACCTCACCCCCTGCCCAGCAGGTCAGTCTGTGGGAGAGGGAAGGAGCAGAGGAGGTGGGGTTGGGCAGACAGAGGTCCCCACAGTGAGGGAGGGAGTGGGGCAAAGACAGGGACAAGGGAGAATGGGATCCCAGCCAAGCCAAGTGATGGAAAGATCAGAGCCTGGGTTGCTCATCCAGATGTGTTGGGGGACTCCTGCCACTGCACACACCCCAATGGAGGCACGGGGGCACATGCCCCCCTGATCTATGCATGGGGTGGAGGCAGCTGCCCCTCCATGCTGGGCTTTGTGTCCCAAGCCCCGCTGCAGCTGCCCGGGGAGTGGAGTGATTCCATGCGTCCCCCCACTGGGCAGTCTAGTGGCACGGCCCAGCCTCGCGATGTGGTGCGATGCCAGATGCATCCTTCCTGGGGCAGCTGCAGCGGGGTTCAGGGCACAAAGCCCAGCGCGCGGTGGCAGCCACCTCCACCCCACACATGCATCAGGGGGCACACACTCCCCAGGCCTCCACTGGGGTGCATGCAGTAGGAGGAACTCCCCACTCCCACACACACACACACCCCCCTGGATGAGTTGCCTGGGCTCTGATCCTCCCACCACCCAGCCTGGCTAGGGCCCTACTCACCACGTGGCAGTGTGCGGAGAGGGATCTTCCCATTCACTCGGCCTGGTCCTGACAGCAAGGGGCACAGCTTAGCTCAGTGGCAGGACACATGTGGCATTGTGTTGCTCCTGGAGCAGCTGCAGCTCTGTATCTCCACATCCCCCAGACTGAGATCAATCGTGAGAGGCTCCACAATCGATCAGTTGATCATGATCGACTGGTTGGTGACCACTGTGCTAAGGTGATAGACATTTTCCTCTTATGGACTCAAAGCTATACCAAATTTAAAGGAACTACAATGTATTGCTGTAGATTTTTTCTTAACCAAACTAAAATGCAGTTCCTATTGGATTTATGTTCTTATCAGAAATTGTACTCTTACAAAATGGCAAATACTGGGTGGGTCTAGCAATTCAGCTATTCTTTCGTGTAGGGACTGGATCTCCCAGTCAGTGCTTAACATGCTATGTTACACATAGTACATGTAACATAGAAAGTATGCATACTTGTATGTGTGTGGGGGGGGTGTATACACACCCACACACACCATGGCCAAACAGTGAAAATAAATTGTGTCTTCTCGCTTTGGAACTGCTCATAAACATTCAACTTAGTTGCCATTCTATAAGGAATTATAATAAAATATATTGCCAGAGGTGACTGTTTTCGCAGCCTCCAATCCCTGTAAAATCAAATATTCAGAAAATGGGTAACATCTTAGTTATCTATAATTCTACATGCATAGGGATCTGTTCTTACTGTAACAATACATTCAATGGTCAACATGAAAAGGGCTTATAAAAGTGAATGAAAAGACCCCATAAAACCTTGTAGATAACAGATGCCTATTTTCTGTACACATTATAGTATTATTTGTTATGCACCAATAGCTTGCTTGCAGCTGCACAAAATGCAAGGGGAAATTGGATGCCTGATTATGTCAGCAATTATGCCAGCTTTATAGATGAATAATACCACTTACTGCAATGAAGTTACTCCTGATTTATACTGATACAGACAAGATCAGGCCCATTACCTCTCTCTGGCATCAAAACTCTCCAAGGCCAACATTTTCTAACTCACGTGTCTCGAGTTTGATACCAACATCCGTATTTAGGAACTTTGAAGGGGCCTGATATTTAGAGGTTAACCTTCGCTTCTCTTAAAACTCAATGAGATCTCCAACTGATTAGTATTTCAGAAAAAAACAAACTTCCTGTTTCCTCATTTTAAATATTGTTTTATTATTATTATTTTACACCTTGTTTGTCCACTTTAGGTCCTGTGCCTAGCATACAAGTGCTTCTCACACTGAATAGGTTAGCATTAACAAGGCCTCTATAGGGTCCCCAGCAGTTCTCCATTTCCACGTCATAAAAACTCAACTTTGATTCTAAGTGGTGCTAAGTGTCTGATTATAATATTTTCCCTAGTTCTCTCATTATCATAATTTATTATGTAATAATCACTAAAAATACCAAAATAAATCAACACAATTATGAAACTCATGTAGTTTCCCTACCATGCAACATTAAACAGTCACTAAAGTGGCCAAAGTGAATAAAATATGGATTGCCGAGTTCTTTCTCCTCAAGAGATGTGAGTTCATTACGTGGAAAAAAATAAAGGATTTATACTATCAAAACAACTTTCTATCAATGAAAAGCAAGATCAAATGCATTCTTCCTGCACCTCAAAGTTCTGCAATTTTGTTACTTTATTTCTTTCCCTTTGGCAAAGCAGCATCTCTCTCTGAAGGAAGTGAAGAATGAAGTACCAGTGACTGTAAGTCTAGTTTTTTATTGAGTATTTTTATGTCCCTTGCTCCAAGGGAATCAGCTGTGCTCAGGACTTGAATCTCTTGGATAAGGATCTATCTATCATACATCCTGAGCTGTAGAAGTGCAGCAGCACCTGCCTGCTACTGATCAATTTGAGAACTGAAAAACCTATTTTTTTTTATGGCTAATGCTATTAGAACTTTGCTATTAGATGTGGCCTCAAAGAAATGGCCTTAAAAAGAATGACAATGCCCTAAAATGCAGGAACAAATATTCCTAACATACAGAAGGTATTTCAGGTGCACAGTCCACAACACATAAGAACAATCCTCCCTAGGACAAACTTAAATACCAAGGTTGGAAAGAAGAGAGAGTATAGGGCATCAAACTTAGTGGAGAAAAGGGTTAAAAGCCATAAGGTTATCAGCTAACAAAACAGAGTGAAAGGAAAAGAAGAGACACTTTGAAGTTAAAATCACCAGGGAAAACCAAGGGCCTGTATTTTATTTGCACTAGCACTACTTTACACCACTAACTCAACATACATGGTTTAGCATAAACAAAAGTAGGGTCCTGAGGCCTTATGCAGAGAAAGCAGGAAGCAAAGGTTATGGATTACAGTATTATGATAACTTTCTTTGAGATGGAATAAGGATTTTGCCGGAACAGGAGCAGGAGCAAAGCATGAATTACAGCCCTAACTTTACACTCATTAGGTACATCATATGTCACTTTTTTCATCTGACCCCTTTCAGGAACTAGGCTCCCTCAAGTTAGAATATACAACACAAATCATGAACACAGTTGTGAAGAATATAGATTGCACGACACTGGGCACATCTACATGTGGTGTGGCTAGGACTGCAGCACATTGAGCCAGGTCAGAGCAACTGTGGAGTTGCCCAATTACTGCAGTACTAATTAAGCAACTCCGCAGTCAATGTCTCACGTAGACATGCCCACTAAGTACTTAAAAAACTTTAAAAACTTAAAAAACAAATCCAAATCCTTCTCTGAGAGCTTTTAAGTGTCTATTTTGGTGGTTCTCAAAACTTTTTAGACTCATGGCAGCCTTCATTAGATACAAGGTACTACTCAGAACATGCCAACTCTTAGTTTTCACTCTTTTTTTTACTAAAGAAAAGAATATTACAAATCTTCTGTTGCAAAGAACTCAGAAAGGCCATAACAGGGCAAAAGGGTTTTGATGCTACAGATTCCTATTTGAAATCTCTGTATTTATCATCTTGTTAATCATCTTGTTACTCGTGTTTGCACATATCACAGTGATAATAGTGTGTGGCACCCAATGGCACCCTTGGAAGGATTTCAAGGCAGCCCAGGGTGCCCTGGTATCTTGGTTGGAAATCATCCAGCTATATCATTAAAGACAATCTTAATACACTCTCTGCAGCAGACACTCAGCCATTGACATCTGGATTCCATACCTAATATGGTAAGAAGAGCCAAGAATCCCATTTGAATCCCCTCTTATTGAAGGGAAAAAGTCATAGGATACAGTAGGACAGAAAGAGTGAGTGGGACTACAGCTAGTGAAGAGAGCACTGGACTTGACCCAAAGCAGTCTGATCTTAGAGGCACAGTACCTTTCCCCCCTGGTCTCACGTTCACTCCCTCTCTCTAGTAATGAGGGCAGGGGCTTCCCATTAGAGAGTTAAGCCTACTCTGGCTGAGAAGGGCCTAGACCCTGGGTCTCCCAACTCTCTGGCAAGTGTGTAAGTTATAGGGATAAAAGGTGGGAGTGCTTCCCCCTGATGAGAAGGAGAGTTAAGTATTTTCCTGAAATCGAGATTGAAAAGGCTACCTAAAATCAGAACCGCAGAGCTGAGCACTTATACCAAATGGATTGGTCCCTTGGAGGGTAGTTTTCTACCCATTGAGACAGCAGAAGTGCTACACACCTCCCTGGATCAATGGATTTTGATCATGCTGAGGCAGAACGTGTAAATTTTCCATGAATCATGGGAAAAAAAAAATTAAAGATGGGCCATGTCTGACAAATCGGTTTAGAAAAGACAATATTTTGTATTATCTAAACAAATCAAAGAGATTGTTTTCTTCCTGCACCACAGAAGCATAGCCTCTATCTTATCTCACTTCTCTCCATGAGCTAGATGCACACAAAAGAACATTTTCCCTGGAACATTTTTTGAGTGAAAGAAAAGGTTCTGGAAAAGACATGCCCTTGGGCATTGGGACAAAACCTATAGGTTTGATTCAAAACCTCAGGTTGCTTGGCAAGCATTTGTTCCTACTAATCCGTCCTAAATTAGAGATTATTTTACTTGTCAAGTTTCTTCCTTGAAATGGGAAGTCCTTCACCCATCAGGTAGGATACTTCTAGGAAAAGGGTGCAGAGGTGGAGAAGCAGCCAGAAAAGGGCAGGGAGCAGATAGCAGACAGGCAGAGAAAAGGAAATGAAGTGGCACTTGGGGAGGGCATGGGGTTTCACTTGCAGCAAGCCTGCTAAAAAGTTTCCCCTCGCTGGTCTAGTGCAGGGAGTTGGATCCTGTCCACAGAGCCACCCAACTCAGCACGTGGATATGAAGCATTAGCAGCAAGAGGACTTTGACCAGGATTACTGGAGGGAGTAACATTGGTTGTGTGCTGGTCTTCTGCCTCTGACGGAACGTGGGTCATTGTGACTCGAAGCCAGAAGAGGCTGGCTACCGCTGCTCTAGTGTTTATCATTTTAACTTGAGATACCAGAGGTCTGTGTTGAACCAAATCTTCTGCTATGTGATCTTGGGTTAGTCAAAGGTCCTTAGCAGATGTTTACATAAAAGGTGCAATGGGACCTGATCTCCAATCCCAACAATGGTGCCTCCTGCCATGCCACACATACATGGCAGGAAGCATGATTGTGTCATCAGAAATCAGATACTAACCACACCATATTGCTGATGGAGCGAGAGCTTGATTAGGATTCTGGCCTCCCCCTGCAGAAGCAGGTTGGGTGCCTGACAATCAGCTGATCATTTACTGACTCTGGAGGCCCAGTGCCATTTGAGCCCCTATGTTAGTACTTGGAGTTAAATGATGATCATCTGATTACTGGCAGATTAGATCTGCCCCAAAGCTTGAGTCCTGGAGTAGTCCTGTTCTGCCAAATATCAGCTGATTGGGATGGCCCCCAGGCTTGAGCCTCAGAGTGGTCCCAATCAGTTGATTTTTGGTAGGATCAGAACCACCCTAGGGCTCAAATCTGGGAGGTGTGCAGTCACCTGGCAGGGACCATCCCAGGGGAAAAGCCTAGGGCTGCCCCTCCTGGCTGATGATCATATGATTGGGAAGACCCCGGAGATTGTGTCCTGGGACTGTCCTAATCTATCATCAGATGGCAAAGGGCTGTTTCTGCCAGTCGACAATCAGCTGATCAGGACTACTCCAGGGCTGAAACCTGAGGTGGTCCCTATCACACGTTCAATTGAAGGTTCAGTGGGCATTTTGTATAATAACTTTGCAACTGACTTCCTGTTTTATTGTGCTATTAATCCGCTAATGCATGACCAGTTTACACATCAAGATGCAAGTAACTGTTTATTCATGTCTTAAGTGTAACGTCTGCCTCGGGCCATACAATCTTAGGATTGGAAGGGGCTTCCAAGGACATATGATCAAGCCCTCTGCATACCAGCAAGAATCCTATTCCTAAATTATCCCTGTTAAATGCTTCTGCATCCACCTCTTGAAAACTCCCAAGCAAAGGAAATTCTATAACTTCCCTACACAGTCTATTCCACTGCCTTACTATTCTAACAATAAGGTTTTCCTCAAATGTAATCCAAGCCTGCTTTGTTGCCGTTTAAAAACATTGCTTGTCATGGTGCCTGCAACAAAGGAAAACAGTTGTTCTTCCTCTTCTTTATGGCAGTCTTTCACACATTTGAAAGCTGCTGATATGGCTCCTTAATCTGCTTTTTCCAAAGTAACATACCCAGCGCTTGCAACTGGTCTTTGCATGCTTTCATATTCGCACCTTTTATCATTTTTGTTGCCCACACCCTTCCAGATATTCCACATTCTTTTTAAAATGTGGAGCCCAGAACTGCACGGAGCCTAACCAGTGTCGAGTAGGATAGTACTATTGCCACCTGTGTCTTAGACCCAATAATTCTGTTGATATAACCCCAAATTGTTTTGGTTTTTTTTTCAGGGTGGGGGTTGACTGTCTCGATCAAAGGGGGCTTGAGAATATCCATGCAGTTCCACATTGTGCCATGTATACCCATAGGTCTGCCTTCTTGTCCCAGAAGCTGCCTGATGAAATATCTGACATTCAGAGATGCACAAACATATTTTCAGGTTAAGATACTGAGTTTAAAAATAGACACATGGTTCAAGAACACAATGAAAAGTGCCATAATGTTACAGTGTTCGCAGCAGTCAGTCCTTACAACCCATGTTTCATTATGAATAAATATTTTAATTTGCATTTCCACACCACATAAACACATTCTCTACATCAGTGTTTTGATGAGCACCTAAATCTACATCATCACATTCAGTGATTTCCTTTTGACGGCTGCCAAACACGCCCCCCCCCCCAAAAAAAAAAATTCATCACACAGCACATTTATCAGGAACATTAATAACTGGCAGGTGTAATAACTAGCTAAATTTAATACCATTTCCAAGGCAAATAGTTTGTGTTTTAAATATTAATGAATTGCACTTTAATGACAACAGCACATTTTGGCTTCTGGCCCCTTACACTTGAGACTTTACAAAAACTGGCTTTAAGTAGCATGTAGCATCTTGAGACATGTTCGCATTGAAGCATTTAATCTCTCAGAGAAATCCTCAACCATCTGTTGGTTAGGGTTCATATTGCTGGATGAATGGAAGGAAAGAATACAACCTTAGATTACTTTATGCAGCTCTCATGTGTTGCCAGACTCTCTTGAACTTCTGAAGGTGTGCGGCAAAAGAGAATAGATAGCCGCACACTGGACTGACACTTAAACTTCGTTTCCAGCTGACCCCTGAAACAGACCCTGAACAAGTTGATTATATAATTCCACTGATCACAAAAGCCACATGTGTGAGAACCAACTCATGAAATGAGAAAGTTGGCATTCACTCTTCACCTAGGCTTTATGCAACACCTAATGCATTCTCATTACACCATCATTTCCTATTTCTTGAACAATGCAATGTAACTTCATGTACTTTTGCCCCCCTCCAAACCTTGAGCCTCTACTCCTGTGTAATACTCAGGTTGTGTTAGAAAAATAGAATCTTTTGGGGGTTTTTTTTGTACAGGAAATACAAACTGAATGAATAAATGGTACGTGGAGAATTCTGAGTTTTAGTCTGCTTCTTTTTGAAATAGTTCATCTTCCAAAGCATGGAAACTTTCAGCTTATTATCATGGTCACCTGAAAACAGACTTACAAGAGATACAGCAAGGCAACTTCTAATACAACCATCAATGACACATCAGCTAAAAACACATGAAACATAACATTAGTCATATCTAATCAATGAATATTATCAATGTGAATGTGGGGAAAAAATAACTATATGTTCACCATTATATTTCCTATGAATTGCCTGACAGAAGAACAAACAGATTTAAAGGGTAGTCAGGTATTTAAAGATAGATAGGCACCTACTGGATTTGCAAAGGTTCATTAATTGGCCAAATAGCTAACCTACTCAGATACACTTGTAAATCTTGCTAGCACGCATCTGTATTTTTCCATCTTCAAAAGATTTTGTGACTTGGACCCTTGGACCAGACCTCTCCTGTACTTGGCCTATGACAAAAAATGCCATTCTCCACTCCAATGAATTTACAATCCAGGGAGGTGGACAAGAAACAATGCATCTGAAAGAAAGAGGATGAGGAAGCAAGAACAATGTGTTTCTATATGAAGCAGATGCATGCACTATTTATAGCTGTATGTATAGTATGTATAGTGATTTCCAAATTGACTTACTAGCACAACGTGTTACAGTGCTTATCAGAATATTCTGTAGGTGTCCACTGCAGAGATGGGTTTTAAGGAGGACTTTGAAAATGGATGACGCAGTGTCTTTGCAAGGAGTTCTTCCTCTTCTCATGGAGTGGGATGGTAGGAGTTACAACATTTATGCAAGAAATCGAATCCTGTCTGGCATTACTGACAATACATTCAGGAGGTGATTTTATGATAACATGCCAGAGAGGTAAGATGAACTAAACTGTGAAGTTCTGAAGGCAATTTTAAGTTTGTCTGATGTGGAGGAAAAGGAGGAGCCAGCTAAAGGGACTCACAGAAGGATGTCAGGCTACTAACATGATCTTGATTAATTTTTTTTCATCTGTTCGCACAAATCTAGATCACTAACACTATGGCTTGTTTAATTCATAAATTCACTATCATTATGGCTTTGTTTGTTTGCAGAATACTGCAATATTATTTCTTTAAAGGAAATAAAATAAGTGCTGCTGACATATGTTCTCATTCGGATGTTCACACTGAAAAGCCTGGTCAGCAACTGAGGGGCATAGTGGAATTAAGCAGGCAAGGAACAGGTGTACCAACTCTCTGGTAACTTTTGGGGACATTGGCATGATTGGCATTTTCTAAAGTTTTTTTTCAAAGGCCCATTGACTTCAATGACAGTGGAATAAAGCTGATGCTTGAAAGCTTTGGAAAAATTGCTTGTTTCTTTTTAGTATCTAAAATTAATCTTATTCTATAAAAAAAGAAACATACTGGTTTCTATTTGATTAACAGAAGATTTTCACATCTACATATTCAGTCTCATATTCAGTTAGAAGATTCATACATTTCAAGGCCACAAAGGACCAGTGTGGTCATCCTGTCAGCCCTTTGCACAGCACAGGTCATATGGAGCAATCCATGCTGTTAGCTCCACAGCTTCTGGTTGACCTAGGGCATCTCTTTTAGAAGACAACCATTTTTAATTTAAGCATGGCCAGTGAGAGGCCCAATCTGTTCAAGTGATTAATTATTCCTGAAGTTCAAAAAAATTAAATATTTAAATGAAAACTACAAATGACTAAATGGCTTAGGGAATAGCAAGGTATTAGGCCTAACATTCAGATCCAGCTCAGATGGGAAGTGACAGGAAGGGTTCAGTATCTGATGGCTGCATGACCTAATGACCTACTTCCTCACAGGCAAGGGCCTTTATAATAAAACTACTGCTATGATTAATAACTTTATATGTCTCAGAAGGGGGTCTCAGAATTGAATACGCCAGCCAGTGACAGTGAGTTACCTCCAAAATGTTTTTTTCCCCCTATTCAGGATAATAGATCTTAATCACCTATGTCAGGCCCATCCAACTGCTAAAAGAAGGGAGGCAACACACCTTATGGGCTGCACCAGCAGGAGCCACATGTCCTGGGGGGCTGCACTCATGTGAGCCACAGGCCCCTGGGTTACATGCCCCACCCCACTATACTACCTGTACAAGCAGGTACCTTGCACCACACAAGTGTCCATTGTCCCACAACCTCTGCCCCCCCCC
>JAGPOW010001296.1:126537358-126566670 GCA_030014935.1 Caiman crocodilus
CCCCCCCCCAGTGCTGCACTGCATGGATGCCCCAACCCCCTGCATATTCCTGCCTGCACTATGCCATGGGCTGTGCCAGGCAATCTTACCACTGGGGGCTGGAGCAGGAAGTGAAAGTTAAGGCTGGGAGAGGGAGCCCAGAGCTCCTGGAACAATACAGGGAGCAGCGATTGGGCAGGAGCCTGGAGGCTGCACATTAATTTCTTGTGGTCCACATGCAGCCCACAGGCCACCAGCTAGACAGCCTTGATGTACCCTGAAAACAGGGGATTGTGCTCTGAAGACTGGGTGCACTGGGGCTCCCAGCTGGGGGAACACCATTGTGATCACCGACAGGACTCCTGGCTACAGAAGCACATAATGCACTTCCACAACTGGGAGGTCTGATCAGTTATTGGAGCTCCCAGCCATGGGAGACCACATGCACCTGGGACCTTGTAGCAGGGCACTAAGGTGCCTGCTACTTGTAGAGCAGAGATAACTACCCAGGTGCAGGTTGCACCTTGTCAGCTGGCTACAAAAGGCAGTGACTGTCAGCAGCCAAGGAGCTCTCCCAGAGCAAGCAAGAGGAGAGGCCTGACTACAGGTACAGCCCCGAAAATGGTGAAGGATGGAGGACCCCTGGGCTGGCTAGAATGATGTTATAGCCAGGTGGCTAGAATTTATGTTATAGCCCAGAGGCTTGTGTTTTGTTTGCTGTTTTAAACGGTGGTTTCGGTGAGGCTAGTAGGGGATGAAGGAGGCCTCATTTGGGGGGATTCACTACAGAGTGGGGACCCCAGTGCCAGTGAGAGGGTGCAGAGATGGGGCCATGGAGACCCCGGCATCAGTGAGGTGCAGAGTGAGACAGGGCCACGGAGAGCCCAGGCGCCAGTGAAGGCACAGGGCAAGACAGGGCCACAGAGAGCCCAGGTGCCAGTGGAGGCACAGGGCAAGACAGGGCCACAGAGAGCCCAGGTGCCAGTGGAGGCGTAAGGCTAGACAGGACCATGGAGAGCCTGGGCACCAGTGAGAACGAGACAGGGCCTCAGAGAGCCTGGGTGCCAGTGAATGCACAGGGCAAGACAGGGCCGTGGAGAGCCCGGATGTCAGTAAGGGCGCAGGGTAAGACAGGGCCGTGGAGAGCCCGAGGAGGACCAGGGGCCCAAATGATAACAGGGCCCAGACCGAAGAACATCAGTTTCATCTGCGAGGCTTGGGGCGTGGTAAAGGGGGACTGAAGCCACACATAGCCCATAAGGCTAAGGTGTCCCGAAACACCCATTACAGAACAGGGCCCACACGGGATTTAGGAGCCCCGGGACCAGTGTACAGCAAGGAACCTTGTCCAAGATGACGAAAAGGCAGCCTCCCTATTATATATTTTCCATCAAAGACCTGGCGGGCAAGAATTAAAAGTGACCTTTGGGTCAGCTTGGCACGGTTAAGGGGGCCTTAGGGAGAGCATGGCGACCCAAGGACCCCAAGCTGTTACAGACCTCCAGCAGCTGATTGAAGCTTTCAGCTGTGGGAGCACATAGTGTACCTCCAGGCTGCGAGCTCCTATCAACTTACAGGTCTCTCAACCACAAGAGTGAAGATAGCTGGTGCATGGGGAGCCTGGGATCATGATCCTAGGCTTCGCCTGTACTGGCAGTATGGTGTGATGGGATCTAATGCTGGATCCTGTAGTTGCATCTCCTTCCATGCATGTGTGGCATAGCATGAGGTGCAATTGTTGGGAACTCACATTCAGATCCCATTGCACCTTCTTTCTAATGTCTGTCAGTAACCTAAGAAAAATTGATATTTTCTAGGCAATATTTGTAATCTCTGTTAGCTCTCCTTTCAATGAATGTTGCTGACTTCCTACTCTGTCAGTGCTTCATTTATTTGGGCTCTCTATTTTTAACGTGAAAGCTAAAAGAAAGCTTCAGAAGGTTTTTGGGGGTTTTTTTTAATTATTATTATACTCAGTTTAACTCATTGAATTAGGGCCCTGATTTGTTTGCATGCATCTGGCCATGCTTTTTTGAAAAAGAATAAAAAATGGTCCAGAAGCAAAATAAGTTTAATAGGAATGTTATTCTGTGAAAACTCCCAGAAAAATTGGACTTGCACATGTTGAAGGCAAAAGTTAAAACAGTTCCCATGAATCATGGGTTTTAGGAGCAGAACTCTTATATTCACCTGAAAAGTGATCGAGTGCATTATGAAGACTATATAAAGTAATAAATATAAAAGGTAAAAAAAAGCAAATATAAGTGAAGTTTAAAGCAATATAAGACCTACAAATGATTACGGTGCAAAACCTAACAAGTCACATGCTGCTGCCCTTACTTGTGTCCATTATTTGGAATTGGACAAGTGGTAGAATTTGGCTCTTCTGTGGTGAAATCAATATCTAATTCATTGGGCACTAGAGGTACTGAAAAATAATAAAGTGGTATAAATAGGAATCATATTTTCAGGTAACATTATTATATATAATTATAACCAGATAACAGTTACAGCCCAATTAAAAGGTAACTATACTGAATGCCATTTCTGCAACTTGTGACCACTTACTCATTTAGTAAGAAGTCATAGGGAGAGAGGGCCAGTTTATAGGTATTCTGTGTGCATTTTGGATACTCTAGTTCCACTCAGTTTTCCCCTCCATTTATGGACTGAAGACCTCAATTGCACAATGTCTGGTAAAATAGGTTATTGAGCTAACATCACTTCAATAATACAAACATTAATTTAAATGACATCATGGAACTATTTTTTCCATTCTTTTGCATAATACATAATGCACTTTATTTTTAATTTAGCTATGATTAACTACTTAATACGTACACTTTCCTCTCCACAGACTGTCATTTCAATGGGGAGGAGAAGCTTGCAGGTATTGATGACTCTAATAGCAACAGCACCGGGAGTTTTGTACTCCGAGTTGGGTCACCTATGGTGGTAAGGTCAAAGGTGAGGTATCAAACAAGGAGCAGTCCAACATAATAAAGACCTCAATGGTGGAAGTATGCCTTCTCAGTGGCTGTGAAGGCAGATGATGGCTGTAGTGGTAGAGTAACTTGAAGTGTATTATGAGAAGAGCCAATGATTGCTGGACCAAGCATCGCTTCGTAAATTCAGTCACGTCCATCAGGGTTGTGTTGAAACATCAAAAGCAACCCAAATCAGTCTGAAGACAGTGCAACATTAAATGCCTCCAAACCTCTAGACACTGCAAAGCCCTCCAAACATATTTCAGCAAGAAAATTGCCAATTTTAGGGTTGAAAATTATAAAACACTTGTGTTGAGGAATATCAACAAGATCTAAAGAAGACTACCCTCAAGGCTTGCATAGAATCAATTGGCTTTATCACCCAATGCCATCAGGACCAGAATGATGAAAATAATCCTGAGATCAAAGCCCTTCCTGATCAGAAGAGAAAAACTTTCTGTAACTGGCAAAGCCATCCTCCATCCAGCCAGAAGCCGGGAACTTTTTAATGGCTTAAAGCTGAAGCCCAGAGGAAGATTGAAAAAATCAAACACAAATGGTGAGAAGAGAAGGTGAAAGAAATCCAACAGTTTTGTTGACAATTATGACATGTGGAGCTTCTTCAGAGAAATCAAGGCTGTGTATGGATTGACCTCTTACAGACTCACCCCACGTAGATGCGAAGATGGCTGTACACTCCTCAAAGACGAGTCTGTAAAAAAACTACTGGTAGGTGCACTATCAAAAGATCCTTATCTGAGAATTAACAGTGGCTAATGCAACCATCAAATCCATTGCACAGCATCCAGTAAGGGAAGCACTTGCAAGCCTACTAAACTCATAAGAAGTCTACTGGGTGATAAGACAGTAGAAGAAAAACAAAGCATCTGGTCCTGATGGCATACCAGGTGAGGTCTTTAAAGTTGGTGGGGAAAAGATGACCAACAAGCTCCACACACAGTTTCCCAGAATTGGGACACTCAGGAAAAATTCGACTGACCTAAGGAATGCCATTATTGTCATCATTTTTAAAAAGAGACATAAGTCTGACTGTGGAAACTATTGAGTTATCACCCTCTTTGCCACTGGGAAGATCCTTGCTTGAATTTTGCTGAACTGACTGCTCCTTCCTAGCTTCAGACCATTGAGAGGCACCATGGGCATGATTTTTGAGGCCCAGGAGGTCCAGGAAGTGCAGAGAACACCACCAGGAACTGTACATGACCTTTACTGATTTAACCAATGCCTTTGACTCCATTAAATATGAGGGTCTATGGAAGATCTTTTGGAGTTTGGCTGCCCAGAGAAATTTATCACCTAGGATTCCTTTATTACTCCTATCATTCTAGGACTCCTTTATTACCAGCTGACTGCCTACATCCTACACAGTGGCTCTGCTATGGAGCCCTTTGCCATTCAAACTGGTGTCAAACAGGCTTGAATGATTGCATCAATTCTGTTTTCCATCCTTCTTGTGGTCATCAAGATGCTCATTCTTGCCTTGTGACAGTCTGTCACAAGGCATCAGAATTGAGTACAAGATGGACAGGAACCTTTTCACTCTGTCCTGCCTCTGTGCCAAAACCAAAGTTACGTGGCCTTGACTGTGGAACTTCAGTATATCAATGATGTACTGTCATACATACTGAAGAGGACCTCCAAACAGCCCTCAACTGCTTCTCCCAGGCATACCAGTGCCTGGGACTAACCCTTAACATCATAAAAAACAAAGATGCTTCACCAGCCAGTTCTGGGCTAGTCATCTCCCCTGGCAAAGATCCTCACTAACAGACAAGAGCTGGAGAATGTGGAACACTTTGCATACTTCAGCAGCCATCTTTCAAAGGAGGCCAGCATTGATAAGGAGAACCAGTATAGGTTTCAATATGCCAATTCTGCCTTCAGAAGACTGAATCATTGTCTGTTCAATGAGCACAACATCAGGACTTGAATAAAGCTCCTTCTATATAAAGCTGTGGTAAATCCCAAATCTTCTCTATAACTTTGAAGATTGGGTGACCTACAGGGACCACCTGAAATGCCTGGAAAACCATCACCAGTGCTACCTCCAGAAGATCCTTAGCATGAAGTGGAAGGATTCTCTCACATGCCAGAGTTGTCACTGATGCTAACATTGTCAGCATGGAAGCATGGATTATTCAGCATCAGCTGTTGTGGCCCGGGCACTGTGTGCACGTGCCTGATGTACATTTACCAAAACTACTGCTATACTCCCAGCTCAGCCAAGGACAAAGGACGTGCAGGGGCCAGGGGAAATGCATCAAGGGCACCCTCAAAGCAAACATTAATAAGTGTGACATTGACACAACAAATTGGGAAAAATTAGCCTGGGACAGGGCTACATTGTGACATCTTGTGAGAGAAGGTACATCTTTGAGGAAAAGCATCTTGCCCTGGAGGCAGAAAAGTGACAGAAATGGAAGTAAAGGAAACGAGACCAAGAAATCTATGGTTCAGCCCTCCCTTTAACCACCACCTGTGGCATTTGCCAGAGAGTCTGCAGTTCTAGGATCAGCCCTCTTATCCATCAATGGACTTGTTTACAACCCTTTTCTTGACCTGTGGGAGTGATCACACTCAATCATGAGGGATTGCCAACAATTATTTACACTTTAATCACTCACAAGCATAACCTTTATCTTTTGGCTATCTTTATCTGTAATTACAGGTATCAGAATCCTAAGCCAGAGTTTAGTTTCATCAATGGCCATGTATTTAGAGTCAACCTACTAGTGTAAACTCCATTTTGCTTTATATCTCAACATATAGCATATTGTGCAGCATCTTGAGTTGTTTGTTATTATTACAAACTGGGTTTTTGCAAAAAAGTTTAAGTACTAGTGAAGACATATAAAGTAGGGATTGTTAATGAAAAATCAAGCCAACCAAGTGACCTGTTAAGAACAGGTCTAGGAAAGTGAAGTATCCGAAGAAGAGAGTGTAGGAAGTTAAAGAACCATCCTTAACTATCTACCTTTTTCCTGTGTTTCAATGGTTTACCCATCGTCATGGTTCTGATTTGTGTAGTCCATGACAAAGTGCATACTGCCACAGTTAAATAGCTAGCCCAGGTACTGATAGCAAAGTTAAAGCTAGCTAAGATAAGTCTATATAAAACTGTAGACTCCAGAGTTGGCACACCATATTCTACTACATTACATAAAATTTTAGAACCACAACTCTTTATGTCTCCCTATTTCTTTGTAAAGCTGATTTCATAAAGTAGAAACATAATAAAATATGCATTATGTCTTGCACAATGTTGCCTTGCAGTACAGCTTCTCTCTAATGTAAGCTATGATTGTCTTGTACATGATATTAGCAGGAGGGAAATTGCAACACAAGAAGGAATGATATTATGTACTTCAACAGCCCCATATGTGGACTTGAGGAACAATCTCTCCCAGTCTCCCATATCCTGTACAGGTCAAATAGTCAAGTGTATGTGCAGCTTTCTCTAAATTACCCACGTGGTCTTAATATCAGAGTATAACATTTCTTTTCATTCCATCCTGTGGATCAGAAAACTACCATTACCTCTTTTGTACAGATAGGGAGCTGAGTGACATAGGCTTAATACATAGTGCTTGTGCCCTAAAGCTTGTAAAGAACAATTCTTCCAACTATTCAAGTAGGTCTAATGAAAAATACTACATTTACCCAAAAAATCCTTTTCTGCCTATAGGCTTAATATTAAATCCATGTAGAAACCTTGGCCCCTGGGTCTCAGAGTGGTATCCTCAGTCCTGAATTAGGTGTTCAAGCTTCTTGTACAGTGCACAGGAGTTTCATGCTGGATTTCATACCAGTCATCACAGTTTACAGTTTGTGAAGGGGAGGGCTAGGATAGCAACAGCAACTACTGAAGATAATATGGCAGTGCAGCTCCCACCCAGTTTTGCCAGACAATCTATATTTCCAGAAAGTAAGTTCTACTTCTGTACAATATATGATAGATAATTGCAAACATGGTATCCCATTTATTATTACAGCTCTGACTTGAGTCTGGGCCAGACTCGGTCCACAGTTGGGCCTCTCACATACTGCCCCTTCCCAGGCCACATTCATACCACCTTGCTCTCACTGGGGCCTCTTCCACTCTGCCTTTTCTCACCTGGCCTCTTCCATGCTGTCCCTTCATATACTACAATTAATCTGCCCTGCTTCCTTGATCAACCCCTTTTGAGCCATCAGATTTGATGGCACTGTACATGCAGAGCTTCTGTTCAGTCGTGCTCCCCTACTTAATGTGGCATTGTCCTTGTGCCAAACACTGAGCTGACTCTGTCCCTAGCCCCTCACCAGGAGATTTGCCACATTCACATACTCATGGGGGTTGGCCCATGTGCTGCCCTTCTCGCCGTCCTTCAGCTCAACTCAGTACATCCCTTGGTGCAGCCCTTCCAACTGGCCTTCAATCCTACTCTACCACCATGTTTATGCTCAGTCCTTCAGGTCATGATAATGCCCCCTGCTCTGTGAAGGCCCAACCTGCACTGATGTCCCCACTCCAGGACCACTTTTGTACTGCCCCCACTCTCAGGGACATATCACTGCCCCTACCCTGGGACCACTGGGGTCTCATACCCCTGTGGGGTTCAGGTGCCCAAAGGCATGCCTGGCCCCAATATCTGTCCCTACATCTGGGTAACTCACTAGGGTATGGGGGCTGGGGTTTTAAGGCACCCCCTACCTACCTTCCACTGGGGAGGCAACTAGCATGGCATTTCTGGGGAACTCCCCCACCACAGCAAATCCCACTAAGCCACCCTTCCTTAATAGGGTGCAGTTTCAAGTCATACCCAAGACCAGGAGTTTCCTGCTATCCACATTAGCTCCTGCCCTTGCCTCCAGGATTTTCTGAGCAGCAGCTCAGCTGGGTGTTGTCTTCTTAGCTGCTGGCAGCAGACTGCTGCCTCAGCCCTGAAAGCCTGGATCTAAAATGGCCATCTCATCAGGGCTGATGCACACCTGCCGGTTGCCTGCTCCCAGCTTTAAAGTGGCAGGCACCCAAAAGTGCCCTGCCACAACATGCTACTCAGAAGACAAGAATGATGTTGTGGAAATGGACTGAGATACTAAAGTTCTAAGAGGTCATGGTAAAAGACATGACATTATAAAAATAATTGACAGGAAATAGCAATATAATTGAATTTTATGAATGATAAAACCTATAGTTTTGCCTACATATTGGCAGTTGACAATACTAGTGTCAATACTAGTGGTCCTCTGCTCCTAGAGAGTGGAAACTGCCAGGGAGAGAGCCCTGGCAGGACATAATGAGCACAGCTGCAGGCTGCCCAGGGCAACCAGGAAGTCAGCTGACCAGAGGGGGCAGGGCCTAGCCTTCATAAAGCCGAGGGCTGAAGCCAGGCTGGCAGTTCCCTGCCAGCAGCCAGAGGGGCAGGAGCTCTTGCAGTTAGGATGTGGGGAGAAGCGTAACAGCAAGTACCACTTGATCCGGGTTGAGCAATGTTGTTATAGCCAGAGAGCGTGTGTTTGAGTTATAGCCAGGAGGCTCGAGTTTGTGTTGCTGTGTATTACACCGGTGGTTTGGGTGAGGCTATTAGGGGTTGGAGGAGATCTCACAGGGGGTGGTAAAATGGGGACCCCAGTGCCAGTCAGGGTATAGGATTCTCATAGGGACCCACAGGGGTGTGGGGACCTAGTGCCAGTGAAGGCACAGTATTCTCAGGGGGGAACCTCAGTGGTGTGGGAAGCCTGGTGCCAGTGAGGGCGCAGCATACTCATTGGGGACTTAAAATGAAGTGTGAGGACCCCGGCACCAGTGAGGATGAAGCATACTCATAGGGACCCACAGTGATGTGGGGGCCCCAACATCAGTTAGGGCGCAGCTTATGAGGTGCATAGACCCCAGCCCCAGAGAGGGACATTTGAGGAAGCCCAGCGTGGGCACAGCAAGCCCCAGAGAGGGGGCAGTGTTATTAGGAAGCCCAGCATCGGCACAGTGAGCTCCAGCGAGGGGGCAGTAGTATTAGGAAGCCCCAGTGAAGGCCCCATGAGCCCCAGAGAAAGGGAACTACTGAGCAGCCCAGTGCAGGTGCGGTGAGCCCCTGAAGAAGGGCATAGCGCTGCAGTAAACCCCAGAGAAGGGTGGAATGCTGTGATGAACCCCGGCAAGAAGGGATAATGGTGCAGTGAGCCCTGGGAGAAGGGGGTAGCAGTGTGGTGGGCCTGAGAGACAGGTAGCTCAATGAGAAGTCCCAGAGGGGGTTCAGAAGTCCCCAGAAAAGGGGGCGATGTTGCAAGGAAGGCCCCAGGAAAGGGAGCAATGTTGCAGGGAAGGCCCGAGAGATGGGCATGAATATAGACAGAGAGACACACCAACTTCTAGTCCATCTGTGAGGCTTGGGGCATGGTATCAGGGGTGGTTGGAGCCATGCATAGCCCATAAAGCTAGGGTGCCCAGGAAGCATCCATCTTACAGGAAGACCGCCGGTGGGTCCAGGAGAACACGGGGACGGAGTTCCCAACTAACCATGCCCAAGGAGATGTAAGGCAGCCTCCCAACTTTACCTAAACATCAAAGACGTGGCAGGAGAGAATCTGAGGGTGCCCTTGGGCCAACTTGGCATGGAGAGGGGGTCTTAAAGAGATCACGGCCCTCTTGTAGGACCCTGCCATGACACAATGAGACTTTCGTTCTTTTTTTCATAGTATTTTCATTTTTCAGATGTGTCACTCATCCCACAGCCATAGCATTTAGGGACTACTAACAAGATGCAGGAAGAAAGCTACCCAGATCAAAGACAACAAGACCTTTTTTAAATACATAGGGGGTAAACAGAAGGTACCAGGTAATGTGGGGCCTCTGCAAGACATGCTAGGAAATCTGGTCATTGCTCCAGATGACAAAGCTAACCTATTTAACAATTTCTTTGCCTCCATTTTTCTGAGCAGGGACCGGGTCACCATCCCCCCTCCCTACTGGGATCCCATAGGCCCCAGAAGAGGTGCACCCAGGCCTAGGGTCAGTGAGGATCTAGTCAGGGAACTTCTGAAGGGACTGGATGTATTTAAATTAGCTGGTCCTGACGATCTCCATGCCAGAGTGCTGAGAAAATTAGCAGAGGGCATTGTGGGAGAACAGGATGGGTTTCAACACTGACAAATACAAGGTGCTGCACCTGTGGGGGAAGAACCAGCAGTACACCTACAGGCTGAGGTACTCCCTTCTCATCAGTGCAGAGGCAGAAAAGGATCTTGGAGTCATTATTGATGCCAAAATATACATGGGCTGACTGTGGAGATGCAGTCAGGAAGGCCAACCACACCTTGTCATGCATCCATAGATGCATCTCAAGCAGGTCCAAGGAGGTGATCCTCCCCTCTATGCCGCACTGGTCAGGTCACAGTTGGAGTACTGTGTCCAGTTCTTGAAGGGCACCGCACTTCAGGAGGGATGTGGACAACATAGAGAGGGTCCAGAGGAAGGCCACCCGCGTGATCAGGCGGCAGCAGGGCAGGCCCTACAAGGGCAGGCTACGAGACCTCCACAAGGGAAGGCTGAGGGGGGATCTAGTGGCCATTTACAAACTAGTCAGAGGGGACCAGCAGGCATTGGGGGAGTCCCTGTACCCCCGAGCACTACCAGGAGTGACTAGAAATAACGGTCACAAACTGGCAGTGGGTAGATTCAGACTAGACATTAGGAGGCGCTACTTCAGAGTCAGGGCAGCTAGGATCTGGAACCAACTTCCAAGAGAAGTGGTGCTGGCTCCTACCCTGGGGGTCTTTAAGAGGAGGCTGGATGAACACGTTGCCAGGGTTATTTGACCTCAGTACTTTTCCCTGCCATGGCAGGGGGTTGGACTTGATGATGTGCTCAGGTCCCTTCCAACCCTACCAGACTATGATTTAGGATTCCCAGCCCCAAACCTCTTTTGTAGAAATGGCTTATGTATCAGATTATAAGAATTGAGGATGGGTCAATCCCCTCCCAGTCCCTCTTAAAAAATAGTGGGAGCACCCAGAGATCTCTTTCTATGTAAGAATTTGAGCACAATTGCCGGATTTCTCTTTTCAGTTCTCTTCTCTGTTCAAAGCCAATCTCATGAGTAGTTTTCACCTTAGCATGTAATTACTCTGAGATGTGGTACACCCCATTCCCAGCAGTGAAGATGCTTTACAGAAAAAAGAGAAAATATGTTGAGTCAAATTGAGGAATGAGGAGCATGAATTTGTAATCAAGTGGTTAGAACACCAAAAATCTGAATTTTCTTGTTCTTTTTTTTTCTCTTGCCACTTTGAACAAACAGATTAAGCACTCCCCAACAGAGGAATTAACAGTGCTCCAAGCAACTAATAGCTCATAGGATTGTGGTTGTAGTATTCCTGGGAAGTAATAAATACAGGTCTGAAGTCATTCAGGCAGAATTGAACCCAGGTCTCCAGAGCAAATGTTCTAACCATTAAACTATGGCACAAAGGAAATGTGGACAGCGATATTTCCCTTCAACCCTCTTTTTGAATATAAGCTGCAGCTGCTGTGTGCTTTGTTCAGGGACCAGTCCTGTAGGTGAGCACAGACGTGACTAAATGGACTAATCCATTTAGGGGAAATGAATAGAAGCATGGGCAGATCTAGGATTTTGAAGATGGGGGTGCAGATGGCGCAGTTCATCAACCACAAAAGACAGCACATTTTTTTCCACTTGAAACTAGAAGCTTTACTACTGTAAAAGGGTCCTAAAGCTAAAGCTAGGACCCTTTTACAGTAGTTTAGATACTGTAAATACCCTTTTACAGTATTATTCAGTTTCATACATGTATTTACTTCAATGTAACTTTAGTGGGATGAGTTAAAAATGGATTTTCAGAACTGTCAAACAAGAAACAGGAGCAGCTAGTAGGCACCAGGATTGCAGAAGAAAGGCTAGTTTGGCTTCTGCAACATCAAGAACAGGCGAGAGGGTCATTAACACACATGGAAAGGCAAGTTGAGAAGGAGTCAGATTTTAACAAGTCATGAATTCAGCTGGCTCCCTCACTGCTGCCAGAATAGAAATGCTGCTGTCTCTGCCAGGCAACTCTTTTTAAACTTTGGGAACAGGAATCAAAGGGAAGGTGCAACTACACTAGTGTAGTCCTTGCTCCTCAACCCCTGCCTTACCCCTACCAGATAGAAGAAAGCCTGGTTTAAGGAGTCAGAAGCCAAGCACCAGCCCCCTCGCACCACTTGCTGCTCAGCTCCTAGCTCCCAATTCCCCACTGGAGTTGGGAGCTGAGCAGCACCAGGGCTGGGGAGCTGTCTGCTTCCTTGACCAGCCAGGGGTGGCCAGGAGCTCTCTCTTCTGGGGCAGCTCCCACTGAGCCCCAGGCTAGGAAGGGAAATCCCTGAGCAGCTGGGGGCTGACCCAGAAGTAGGATGGCTCCCAGCCAGGGCACGGGGCTTGTCCCCATGTGTGTGAGGCCAGAAGAGCTCTGCAGTGGTAGCTGTCTCCTGGCTCCATGCACACCAGGACCCCTCCTGATATGCACAGGGCCACAGAACAACTCCCACTGCAGCTAGCAGAGGTCTTCTAGCCCCATATGCATTGGGACCAGCCTGTGTTCCCTGCCAGTCCCCAGCCCCAGAGAAGCGTGGAGCTCCTCCTAGCTACTGCAGAGGGCCAGAGCAGGGTAGATGGAGCCCTGTACCAAACTGCTCCCAACAGGAAGCACATGTAGATGTGCTCCCAGGGAAGGCACAGTATTTTACTGCACAGTAAGCCTTTATAGCATAGACAGATGCACCCTTGCATAGCTAGATGAATCCTCTCTGCTCTGTTCTCATTTCTGCTATGTGCAGAAAGCTGTCCTTAAACAGAGATTGTGTATAATTTAAAGCTCCTGGATGTTAGTTTAATGGAATTGTTCTTTGGCTACACTCTGCTTTCATTATGAAACATATTCCTTATGTTAACATACATCTCATTTTTTTGTTACGTGAGTGGAAAACTGATCATAAATAGCAGTCCTGTACCATTTGTTCAAATGATTTCCTATCTTTGATAAACTAGGAATTTAGGACTAGATCCAAAAGCACTTTTAAGTACCTGTCCCCCAGAGTGGAATAGGGAAATGAGTGAGATACCCAGATTCTCAGATGCGCAGCCCGCACCTGCTTATCTGGTGGCACCCTGTGTCCGCAGGTGGCGGGTGCTCCCCATGGCAGGGGGCATGGTTTGCAGCTGCATGGGGGGATGTGGTGCACAGTTGCAGCTGGTGGGCACTGCCCTCACCACTCTGCCTGCTCCCTTCGGGGAAGGGATAGGTGCTCCTCACGTGGGGGCAGGCAGGCAGCAGGCATGCCCCACTACACAGCTGTGTGCTGCAGCAGGTGGGCCCTGCCCGTATCCCTCATGCCTGCTCCCCTCACAACACCCTGAGGCTGAGTGCCCTGCCCTTTCCCTATGGCCACTCCCCAAGTGCGGGGTGGCGTGGTGTGTAGCCATAGGGTGGCATGAAGAGGGTGGGTATGGAGAGGTGCACCCTGCTTTGCCCCACCCTGTGGCTGCATGCTGCAGCCAATGGGCGCTGCCCACATCCACCTGTCCACTCCCCTCAGGGCTCTCTGTGGTTGCACAGCATAACCCTCCCACAGCCTGCATCTGGCTGACACTCCCCATGTGGGGGAGCAGGGTGTGCGGCCACAAGGAGATGCATGGCATGTGGCCCTGGGTTGCCATGCAGGTAGCAGGCATGGGGGCCACATCGCACCCCACAAGCACAGGCTTCAGCCAACAGGTGCTGCCCATGCATGTTTTCTGCATGGCATCCTGTGGTCACATACTGCACCTTTTCCCCTCGCTTGCCACATGCCACTCCGGCCCTCACAGCTACAAGCCATGGCCGCTGCACAGCCGCGTGTCCCATACCACAGCCCAGGGCCACCCCCACACCACTTCCCAGCACAGCCTGGGCCTGACTGCCCCAGCCTCCACCTCTACCTGTTGCGCCATCAGTTAGGACCCAGGCCGTGCATGCACATATTGCCTGGAGCATTACAGACAGACAGACACACAGCTGAAAATGGTAAGGCTTTTGTTATATTAGAATTTGTGGTTAAGTAACTCACCCAAAATTGACAGACCTGAATGAAATATGCTGCTCCACTTGATGGGGTTCAACCCCATGCTTACCATCACCCAGCCAAATTGCCTAATCGTGTGGCTATAATGTTTCTACAATGGAAACATTCTGTAATGCTCCTCTTTAATTCACTTTGCAGAAAAGAAGTTAGAAGGATGCATTCTTTGCAGGTGCTGATGATCACATTTAAATAAGTGAATTTCCTAGATATGGACAGGTCTGCAAATGCCATTAGAAATAAATCTCAGGGAACTTTCAAATCCAACAGGGTAAAGTTTAATGAGTTTGAGTGCTTTCAGGGTTAAGCAACAGGTGAGCAAGACTTTTAAATGCTATTTGAATGTGGGTACATAGGACTCAAACAGACATCTTGCACCAAATCCAGACATTAGATAATCCTTTTCAAAAGCCTATGGAGCTTGATCATAAACAACAATTAGGAACTTTGCCTCCTTACTCCTTTTGGAAGGTCATTCCAAGACCTCACTGCATCAGTGGTTTTAATCCCCTTTATTTCCAGCTGAAATTCATTCATGACCAGTTTCTATCCATTTATTTGTGTGTGTCCGCATTGTCCTTTACCTTAGAAAAGCTCTTATTTCTCCTTGTTGTCGCTACTCTCTCATTATCCTATCTCCAGTCATAGATACTCTTGGTCTTTCTTATTCTAGAAAATCTAGTCAAGTTTTTCCTCCTGTGATAGTTTCATCAGTCCTCTGATCATCTTTATACCTCTTCAAGGTCACTGAGTTCTTTTTTTAGAAATATCCTAATCCTCTTCTGTATTGATAATGCCTTCAAACTTGGCATTGTCAAATTTCATCAGCAACCTGCTTTTTGTGCCAACTTTATTAATGAATAAATTAAGAAAATGGTCAGTCCAAAAACTGATCATGGAAGAACTCTGCTCATAATTTCCCTCCAGCCTACTTATTTCCCCAATTAGCCAATTCTTTATTACTTATCCTTTCTCTACTAATTCCCATCTTCTCCAGTTTCAATAATAATTTCCCATGTAGCCCCAATATCAAAAGCTGTTTCAGAAATCAATACAGAACCTACCACCTTATTTCCTTAGGCATGATACATTTTTGGTAAAAACATGTTGCATTTCGCTTTACCTTTATGTCTAATATTTTGTCCTTTGAATTTCTTCTGAAGCTTTGTAAACAAGTTAATTGAGATAAACAGGTCTGTGCTTCCCTTGTTTCATTTTTCTTCCCTTATTATATTGGGTTTTTCTTTCTTTTTTTTTTTCTTCTTTTTTTTTTTTTTGATACCTCCTCCCAAGCTGATACAGTGCTAAAAATACTTGCTCCCAGATTGCATGTTCTTTCAGTATCCTGGGGTGGAGATTCACTATTCCCTTCCAATTTTAGTGCCTTAAAATGTTTGCCTGAATCCAGACATGCGGGAAAATGTGGTTTGTGGTGCCCCAAACATCTGCAGCACTGCAAGCTATACAAGTTGCAAGTAAATCAGTGTGCAGTGCTGTGAAGAGGTTTGGAGTGCCACAAATCACATGTCTGCACATCTGGATTCAGCCAAACAGCTTAATGCACTTATTTTGCAGCACTGGGGAAAAAATTGCTACTGGGACTTTCTAGTATAACCCCCTTCCTCCTCCCCCTGAAAAAAAAGAAAGAAAAAAGAAACCAACCCTGAAATAAAAGCAGCATAAACCATGCCAAAGTGGCATGCACCAGGACAAATGCAGTTATGGGGGAGCAGACAGCCTTCGGCAGGCTGAGTTTCAATTATAGCCAGTGTTTTTGTTTGAAGTCTACTGGTAAGCCAGACTGTGACTGTTGGGAGAGAAAGAGATCACACAGTGCCAAAGGACATGAGAGGGCTTGAGTCTGTTTGGGGTAGGGGCTCAAGCTACAGGGGACCCATGGGCCATGAGGCTGCTTCAAGCACTCCCAGGGACTGGGCTGAAGGCCAAGAGGGCCAAACCCTAGGTGGGAGAGACAGGAGAGGTGCCTTGAGGCCAAAAAGCTAGGCTCAGAGCCCGAGAAGGGCAGAGTCCAAGGCTAGAGGCACACAGCCCGAGAGGCTGGGGCAGGGGCTGGAGCCTGGAAGCCAGGTCCAGCAGTGTGGGCCTGAGTTAAAGGACCCAACCAGAGGAAAGGGGAAGAAGCTTAGAAGGATGAGGCCTCCTCAAGGGCACTACAGCCTGAGGAAGCCTGATATTGGACTGGGAGCAAATGCCCACTGAGATGATTAGCTGGTAACACTTGTGAGGCCTGGGCATAGATATAGGGGAAGTTGGAAGCCACAAATAAGACAAGAGGTGCCCTGGGGGCATGGATGGGCCAGAAGGACCCACTGACCATGGGGACAAGATTGGGACTAGTGGGATCTGAAAGGGATCTACTGGCAGAAAGAAGAACTGGGGCTCACTATAGGACAGCGTCACTTTTCACAAATCAATAACCACATCAAGACATGGCAGGAAGAAGAGGGAAAGTACCTTAGGAGCCTGAGCAGGGCAGGAACTACCCATAACTCGTCTCCAGGGGCATCACAGCCACACCTAGGGCAAAGCACCTGTTACAGATGGGCTCTTCTGTAATGTTCTTGTTAAATTTCCCAAATCAAGTCTAGAAGAGCATGAACTCCTGTTATTTAAGGGACTATCTGATGAAGAAAACTATCTTCTGTAATTTCCAGGGAATGTCTGCATGCCATTAATTAGTAGCACTTGTTTTCTGGTCTACCTTAGCAAAGCTGTGTCCCATAATGACACAACTCTGCTAGTATCTCTCTCTTTGTGATGTTACATACATTGTCATCCTAGTAGCACCTCATTATAATTCAAGGTACAAGCATAAATGAACCTTCTTATAAGTTGGCTAATCTCTTATGTTGGGCTTTAAACTAGGTACAATGGGGATGGGGAGGCAGGAGATGGAGATAACCTAGGACCTACAGGCTATGAGACATGCAATAGTACATCCCAGGTAAGTACTAAGGGACCCACTGAGCATCAAAATGGGGTGGGGGGGGAGAAGCACTAAAGGCAACATTTGAAGGGCTTAAATGCCTCTATACCATGGGGAACAAGCAGGATGAATTTGCATTCCTGCTTGCAAACAATACCTTTGATTTAATACAGCTAACAGAAATCTGGTGGGGCCCTACCCATAACTGGGCAGTAAGTATTGTTGGCTGTAGGTTGTACAGATGGGACAGAGTAGGGAGGAAAGAGGGGAATGTTGCTCTCTATGTTAAGGAGCTTTATACTTCTACCTGAATCAAAATGGGATCAGAGGAGGGGAAAGTTGAGGCCTTGTGAGTTAGGATACATGGAGTCAAGGGGAAAGGGAATTGGGTGTAGGGGGGTCTGCTACAGATTACCATATCACGAGGAAGAGCTAGACTTGGCATTCTTGAGGTAGCTCTCAGAGGCTGTATTGTCTAGGGATGTGGTTCTCATGGCGGACCTAAACTACCCTGACATCTACTGGGAGAAGCAGTCAGCCATTCATGTAGGTTCTTAATCTGCGTGCCTTCACCTAATGCAGGAGATATATGGTCCCACTAGGGGGGATGCCTTACTGGACTTGGTGTTGGCTATGGGGGATGACCTGGTAGGGGAGCTGCAGATTCATGGTCACCCTGGGGACAGTGACTACTAATCAATCAAATTCACCATATGGCATAGAGTGGGTAAGATAACTAGTAGGGTGGAAGTGTTTGACTTTAGGAAGGCTAACTTCAGTGGATTCAGCAGTTTAATCAATGACATACTGCAGGATAGGAGTATTGGTGAGATGGGAGTCCAGGAAGGGTGGTTGTTCTTAAAGGAAGCAATCCTTTGGGCACAGAGGGAGACTATCTCAGTGAGGGAAAGGGGCCAAAAAACTGGAAAAGAGAAATCCAGGGGAGCCTAAGGGCAAAAATAGAGGCATGTAGGCAGTGGAAGCAGGAGAAACTACCAAGGAGGAGTATATTTAGTTGGCTTGCACTTGCAGGGCGGCAGTTAGAAAGGCCAAAGCAACTATGGAGCTGAGCCTGGCAACACAAATTAAAAACATCAAAGTCTTTTTTAGGTATGTATGTGTCTGTACAAAACAGTTAAGAGATGCCTTGGCACAGCTGTGTTGAGCACATTGCAAGCACGGATGCAGGAATTTTCCCCTGTAGCATGGGAAAAGTTTCGGTGCATGGTCAGAGCCTGCCAAAACCTTGCAGCTGCACCAGTGAGTGCATGCTTGTGATTGGCTTACATTAATTTATGCATATGTATCGGTCGGCAATTGGCCCGCTGACCGAATAAGAGGCTTGGGCGATGCCTGCCCAAACCAGAGGAGAGCTCGGACATGCATGAGGAGGGATCCCGCATGCGTTTCCAAGCCACGAAGGAGGCCTGATCAGCCAACAATGACTCTCCGCCGGATTCATCCGACGCCCCATACCCTGCGTGAGTGTGAGCTTCTGTGCGCCTGAGTTCCTGTTTGAGTTTGTAACTTCAAGGAACGTGCCTACAGCCTAAGGACTGTAAGTAAAGGTGTTTGTTTGGTTTTTTTGCTTCCAACAACCTGTGTGTCTAGCGCCTCAATTCCACTCCATCAGCAGCCCCATTCTGCCAGCATTTCTTAGCCCCCACAGTAGGGAGTAAAATGAAGGTGTAGGGCAGCATAGAACCCCTACTGAACAAGAAGGAGCAATGAGTGACAGACAGGGGGCACAAAGCTGAGCTAGTCAATGAGTTTTTTGTCCCAGTGTTCTTGAACAAGGGTCAAGATAAGTATCCTAGTGTGTTCTTAGATTGGCATCAGAGGGACACCAGCTTATCAACTGTCGATGCTGACTTGGTGCGGAGTCATTTGGATGGACTGGATGTGTTCAGGTCAGCAGGCCTGGATGAGCTGCATCCAAGGGTACTGAAGGAATTTGCCGATGTCATAGCAAAACCACCCTTTTTAAGAAGGGGAGGAAAGAGGATCTGAGTAATTATAGGCCAGTCAGTCCCATCTCCATCCTTGAAAATGTTTTTGAAAAGATTATTAAGTGTTATGTTTGTGTGAGTACAGTGGGAAAAATAAGGCAGCAAGACAACCAGCATAGATTTGTAGCCAGTAGATCATGTCTGACTAATCTAGTTCCTTTTTATGATCAGGGCACAAAATGCTTAGACACAGGAGTAGAGGTGCATGTAATTTTCTTTGACTTTAGGAAGGCCTTTGATACAGTATCTCATCCTGTTCTCATAAATAAATTAAGAGGCCGTGACTTAGATGTTTACACGGTCTGGTGGGTGGCAAATTGGCTTGAGGGTTGCACCCAGAGAGTGGTAGTAAATGAACTGGTATCGACCTGGAAGGATGTGGGTAGTGGGATCCTGCAGGGCTCGATCCTTGGACCTGTACTTCTCAATGTCTTTATCAGTGACTTTGATGTGGGTATGAAGTGTACTCTGTCCCAGTTTGCAGATGATACTAAAATGTGGGGTGAAGTGCACACTCCAGAGGGTAGGGAATGACTGCATCCAGACCTGGACACGTTAGAAAAGTGGGCAGTACACAGTAGGATGCAGTACAACACAGACAAATGCAAAGTGCTGCACCTAGGGCATAAAAATATCCAGCATAACTACTGGCTGGGAAATGACCCTCTCAGCAGCACAGAAGCAGAAAGAGATCTCAGAGTCATAGTGGACTCCAAGATGAACACGATTCATCAATATGAGAAAATCATCAGCAAAGCTAACCACACTTTATCATGGATCAGCAGCTGCATGACAAATAGAGTATCACCGAAGAGGTGATATTTCCACTACAGCCACGTGGCATTGGTCAGACTGCAGCTAGAGTACTGAGTCCAGTTTTAGGTGCTGTACTTTAAGAAGGATGTGGATAACCTCGAGAGGATCCAGAGAAGGGCCACTTGTTTGATTAAGGGTTTGCAGGCCAAACCCTATGAGGAAAGACTAAGGGACCTGGACCCCTTCAGCCTGTGCAAGAGAAGGATGAAAGGTGATCTTGTGGCCACCTACAAATTCATCAGGGGAATGCAGCAAGGGATCAGAGATGTTCTGTTCACCAGACCAGAACAGGGCGCCTCATGGGGTAACAAGAAACAATGGTCACAAACTGACAGAACCAATTTAGGCTAGACATCAGGAAAAAAACTTCATGGTAGGGGTGGCCAAAATTTAGAACTGGTTGCCAAGGGATGTGCTATCCACTACTTTGAGGACCATTAAGAGGAAGCTGGATAGTCATCTGGCTGGGGTCATCTGACCCTAGCACCCTTTCCTGCCCAGGGCAGGGGGTCAGACTTGATGCTCTCGTGAGGTCCCTTCTGACCCTAGCATCTATGAATCTGAAAGAGTAGAAAGAGGATTCTGAAATGCCTTTAAAGCCCTTATGCTTGTATACTTGGGTGTGTGACAGCTGAAAATGATGTCTGTGTGATAAAGTTGCTTGCTGAAAGCTCTGTGAAAATTAGACCACGTGTTTTTCTGTCATTTGTTCAGATATTAAGCTATATGTTGTTGCTGTTAAGAGACTAATTAAAGTCAAAGATGTAGTCAGGCCTTGTATAAAGTAAGGCCTAGTAAATTTAGCAAAGCCTAGTAGGTAGGCCCTGTAGCGAAGTTAAAAATTAACCTTATCAGAAGAATGCAAGGCTTATACTGCTATTGTCAGTCCTAAGAATAATTATAATGGGAGAATCTGGATGGCTGTGAGTTAACAGCCTAGCTCAGAAGTTATAAATTGGCTGGCAAATTCAGAAATCATTTTGAAGGAAGATACAGCTCTGTGAAAAGAACTACAGATTAGCTGCTAGCCCAGATTCAGTGGACCCATGGATCTTGCTGAACCCAAGGACTGAATATCAGGGTCCTTCCCCGTACTCCTTGGGCAGCACTGATCAGGGATGCCTGACTTCGCTGAGCTTTGTGGGAAGAGAAAATTGTCATACATCAGGCATCAGAGGGGACTGCCACCAAGTTGCCAGCGCGCATTATTATTGTCTGTCCTCGTTTTGTTATTTACGCGTAGCTGTGTTTTTGTTAAATCAATAAACCTTTCTACCCCTCACCACACTCTCAATCCCAAACCCTCTTCAGGCTGCTGGAACAGGGTGGACTATAAAAGTGCCAGAATGAGTTAAGACGCTGATAACAAACTCCAGGCTTTCCATAGTTATTGTTGTTTCTTATCAAAGTAAGATTTCTGAGAGATGCCCCATTCAGGTTTATAATGTTTGTTTCTGCATGCCTACATTGCTCCACAGTTTCTAACTGATGAAGAATTTCCTTTGCACTCTAAACTACTGTGAAGATAAGTGCCATTTTCCATCCCATTGGATTACTGCATTTTAGTGACAGGTGAATGGATGTGTGTGCATAAGACCATAGTGTAATACACTTTGTCAACCTTTGAGTTACTTTGGCATGGAAAACACTAGCAAATTATTTAACTTGCAATATCCTACAGGTGGAGACTGTCTTTTTGTTGTGCTTAGAAATCCTAACACTCTTTCAATACAAATGTTAAGGACCAAGTACATAAATAGGAAGCTGGAAAATACAGGAATACTGAAAAGGCCCCAGTTTTCTTCCAGTAATTGGGGAGAGGGGAGGAGGGTGGCAGCATGTGGGGCAACATATGCCTACAGAAGCATACAATTACAACTTGAACCTTAGTTGCATGTTTTTAAGGGACACCAAAGAATTTTAGCATCAGATAACCCAACTAAGCTCTGGACTGATCATATCATTTTCTCTTCTTTCCATATAGGCAACATGTAAGTGAACATATAGAAAAGGCTGCAGTAAGAGAAACGATGGATCAAGTCTGGGTCTCAAACACTTGTGTTTTATCTTTAGCAAATAGGAGTACTGATTTTCCTCAGCTGTCCCCTTGTTCCATTTACCAAGGTAAAGGGAAATTTATTTTACAGAGCTGTCAACTAGGAACACTTCCGTAAGATCTTCAACTAGATACAGGAAAGCAACTATTTCTCCCATTAGCCATGTTATAGGTTCTCCATTACAATGTCACGCTCCACTATTTAGGGTGAGCCAATTTTTTTCAGCTGCATAGTAGGTAAGGCTTTATGCAAGTATAAGCCCTCAAAATTCAAGCAGAGCTGTAGAAAAGTAGTCCATGATGTCCCACAAACCACTCTTACCAGGACTTGGTTATTACTTGTACATGTCGCAATATAAGCCCCTAATGTACTTCCTTTGTTAAAAAACCTGCTGAAAAAAAATCAGATTCATGATAAATCTGAAAAAGGCATTTATCATAGAAATGACAATACTTATGCTCCTTTTACCCATGAAACTCTGATCATCTAAAATTCACATGGACCCCCAAAAAGTGAGAAATGACTTAAATTTCACGTAATCAACCAGAAGTTTCATTATTGCTATTGAATCATATGGTATAAGATAATCTGATCATATCAAAGCACCTTACATTGGACAGAATATATTTTTAAATATAGATAAATCCTTATTTGTGTTTTATTTAGCTTCTCCATAGGAACAATTTTATTCAGCATTAATTTAAATGATGTTCCCCTCCATTTTTAAATTAGTTTCACAGTAGCTTTAAATACAACATTATTGCAGGGTTTATGTTTCCCTAGGGATTTTATGCCTTACTATATATTTAACTCTAAAACTATTTAAGCAGTTTTATCATTTATAATTATGGCTCCTGAAAAAAAAATAAACACATTGTTTTCAGGAGTATTTTTCTGTGCCATTTTAAATCTTATTTTCCTTTTGCTCCAAAACAATTTTAACTTCTAATTAAAATAGTTCAGTTGGAAATAATAAAAAGAACTAATAAACTGCCAGAAGATATAAAGCTATAGAATGAAAACATAAATAGGAAAATGCAGCGCATAAGTCACAGAATTGTTACAACAACAAAGATTCTCACCATCAAGAGATGTAAAAAGACCAAGGCAACAGAGTTACGCTGATGAAAGCCTGCTGAGTATTATGCTATAGATCTTATAGCACTTCCAGATTTATGTCTCTGCCCTGTACTCAATAGTTCATCAGCTTATCTGTGCCAATCTGAGGGAGATAGCAGTATTGGAATAAATGTCAACTTGCATTAGACGAATCAGTTTTACCTTGTCCAGATGACAAGTGCTTTAATACAGAATAGACTTATGGCTTTTAGTGGAGAGTGCACACTTCCATGGCTTTTATTGGAGAGTGTATACACATACACACAAGTGCTGCACTCCCCAATACACTCTTAAAATGGACTAGATGAGGGGTGTTCAATTCTTGGCCCAGATCCAGCTCACAGCATCATCATCCAGCCTATGAGGCTCTCCATGGGTCCAAAAATTTGGCAGCAGGGGAGAAATGGCATTGCTCCCCTACTTTCAAATATTTAGACCAAAGGAGATCTCTGGATTTTCCCAATCCCAGCACACAGGGCTGGGTGGGGGGGCAGCACTGGGACCTGGTGAGGATGATGTCAGGCTTCAGCAGGGGTAGTACCAGACCCCCGGGTGGAAATCCTAGTGTAGGAAGCCAGGAGGGGTGATTCCAGGCCTGGGACCCAATCCTGGCATACAATACCCAATGTGGCCCATCAACTGTCCCAATGCCATTCAGCTGGCCCACAGGCCAAAAGGTTGAGCACCAGTAGACTAGAGAAAGAAGCTGGAAAGTGCTTATATATAAGCAATCTATTTGCCCCAACTCTGTCAGTAGAGAAACTGAACTCCTTGTGTGAAATTGTAACTGGGTACAGACAAGTAAGAATCAGGGCTATCGGTGGTAGTTTACTAAAAAGTAAGCAAAATAGCTGCTACATGGCCGTGTTAGCACTATGGCTTACTCTCAGAGTTAGACCGTGAATAAGGGAAAAGAAGGCAGACTTTATAAATGATCTAACCGCTGATAACTTAAGAGCTTCCGGAAGTCAGGTAAGCATGGCTACATTCTTGGGAAACTTTGAACTCTGTGGGAGCTGAACTGGAGATGAACAACAAGACAGCCTCTGGAGGACATCTTTTAAGAAACACAGAGCAGAAGCTATACATTACCTGGCCAGGATCCACTACCAGCTACAAATAATTGGCCAGCCTGTCAGTCCTAAAATCTGTCCTTAATATGTGCCAAGTTCTGCTGTTCCCATTAGCTAACTCTTCGTAATCAAGATTTTTCCTTGTAATAATTTACATATTACGTATGGGGAAGAGAGTAGGCATGTTCAGCTTGCAGAAAGGGCACTTAAGAGGGGACATGATAACAGTCTCTGAATACTTGACAGGTTGCCATAAAGAAGTAGGGAAACATTTTTTTCTTGCTGCAGAGAACAGAATTCAGACCCACAGCTAGAAATTGCAGCAAAGCAGCTTTAGATTGGTTATAAGGAAAAAGTCTTCATTTTTATCACAGTGAGACAGTGCAATAGACTGCATAGGAAAATTGTAGACTACCTCATTGGAGGTGTTCAAGAAGAGGTCAGACAGGCATTGGTCCAGGATGACCTAGAAGTAGCCATGCCTATCCTCCATTATGGGTATTTCCCATGTGTCTAGGCTTTTCCTGGTTGCCACATGAGTCCAAGAATGAAGTTTTCCCCTCCCACTGCTACAAGTCTGCGTGTTTAAACCTTCAGCAGAAGCGTTATTGGCTGCAGCCAAAACTGGGGATTTTGATGATGGCAGGCCAGCACTCCTGCTGGGACTTAAACCTGGAGGTTCCTGAATGGAGGGTCTAGACCCTTAGCTCAGGGGTAGACTGACTGCCATATTTGGATCCAGGAAAAAATGTTATCCCATGGTCAGATGGATACAGACTATGACAGTTTTTGCCTTGCTCTGTGGTGGATCTCTTGACCACATTTTAACAACCTTTGCAGCAGGAGGACATTTCTTGCCATGGTCCTCCTGCTTTACTTGTAGCAGGCTATGGTGCAATGTCTTGTGTTGTGTCAGGGTTCGCTGTATAGTTTTGCTGATATGTTAGATTACGGTTTGGGCAGTGAAGATCCTGCCTCAGGCAAGGGGTTGGTCTAGATGATCTCTGGAGGTATCTTCCAGTCTGATTTTGCTATGATATCAGTAGAATAGCCAACAGAGGATTTCCTAGAACACTTGAAGCAAGACTCATCATTAACCATATTTTACAGATAGAGAAATCATGGCTGTGGGAGGCTGACTGCCCCCTAAAAGTTTACACGGCAACTCTATGTTTGATTGAGTCTGCTCCGAAACACTTGGCAGTCTCCCTATAGGAGCTAAGTTGGTGGAAGGCACTCTTAGCAAGGGATCTTCAGGTACAGCAGAAGATCCAAGAGCACCCAGAGCTGTGGATCTGAGTGACAAGGGGAGCCTGCACCCCATCAGTCAAAGGTTTCATAGTTTTGTAGTTGGTAGGGTTGGAAGGGACCTGAGCAGATCATCAAGTCTGACCCCGTGCCATGGCAGAAAAGAGCACTGGGGTCAAATGACCCCGGCAAGTTGTTCATCCAGCCTCATTTTAAAACACCCCCAGAGTAGGAGCCAGCACCAATTCTCTTGGAAGTTGGTTCCAGATCCTAGGTGCCCCAATGTCTCAAATCAGATGGACTGCCCACCAACTTCACCTGTCTTGTCTGGATTCAACTCCAATTTGTTCACCGACATCCAGACCATAATGCCAGGCAAGCAGTGCTCCTAACAGCATGGAGCCAGTATAAACTAGCTTGAAACTTTATTTCATCGGCATTTGCAAAATTTCAGAGTCAGGGTATCCATTCAAGCCCCTTTCCAGGAATAATGTTCTAGCGGAAAGCAAACAAGCCGCGTCACTCACGGAAGTTGGCTCCCATAATAAGTCTTGTTCAAATTATAAAACAATGAGGCAAAATGAGATCATCTGGATGCACATTAATAGCTATTTTTTCCTGTCTCCCTTTTTTTGCTCCTAGTTTTCTCCTGTTTTTGTTTTTTCCCTTTAACATCTCACCCATTCTTCTATTCTTACGTAGACTAAAATTCTAAACAGCAATGTGTATATATAAAGCAAACGTTGTTATTAATAAGACAGGTGAGAGGGTAAAATAACACCAGAAGCTGTGATCCATAGCACCTTGTGTTGTGATGCTGTCAAATCTCACAAAGTTGGCTGTACAAGTGCCTGGATGGCAGACCTCCAAAGAAAAATCCTAATGTTTCAGAATACAGTCCTGGTGATTCAGCAGGTAGCACCTTGCCCTCTTGAGTCATTGCTGAATTAATGTCCAAGTATGGTTCACTGCACTGCTGGGGTTGCCATTTTGCAGACAAGATGGAAAACCACAATACTGACCACAGGCAATTATTCAAGAGTTACTATTATACCTGTAAAGAAAAGGTTTATTAAATCCCCACACTTGACCTGACAGTGAAGCTTCAGCTGGGTACAGTCATCTTCATTTCCATTCCTAAGTTTGTGTAATGACAAAAAGCTGCTGTGCCGGCTTTCCTTCTGTCAGAGGTTTGTTAGACTCAGCTGTTTGTATAGTACATTGAAAGCCTTGAATTTAGGGATCTCTGCAAGTGTACAGCATTATAATTATCAAAGTAATATGTTATTTTGTTAGCTTGTTTTAGCTGGTAAAAATCTCTCTATATTTAAGGACTTCTCCAATACTGTATGCAAGAAAGAAGAATCTTCTTACATTTTCCACAGACTGATCCACGTGCACTACACAAAGTACACCTGTGCATTATCTGTAGAGATAAATATTTATTTAGATTAGGATCCTGCTCTATTAGGCAACGTTCAAATACAGTAAGACAGAGTTTTCACTCCAAGGATTTTACTGTCTAATGAGACAAAGCAAAGCGGTGAACAGTGCGGTGACTGTGGGTAAGGAGGGGCACAGAGATGTACATTGACTGATGAGTAAAACAGCAAGTACATTTGTCCTCCCTCATCCATCTACCAACACTTGGGATTTTGTGCAAGCTACATTTGAGATTGTGTGCATTCCTCATCAGCAGAATGAGGAAAAGCAGCTTGTCTTGCCAAAAGTATCCATTTTCCACATTGATCAAAAGCAGCATCCAGCCTTGTGCACATGAGTAAAGGAGGAAAAAATACTAGAAGGGACCATGCTGAAACGGCTGAACACACAACCAAAGACTATCTGGGCACAAGCCACTAAGAAGATAAGAGCAAACAGGAATCATGGAGGGGTAGGAGATCGAAACAGCATGAGAGAGAATATGAAAGTAAGATAAGTAAGGAGGATAAAGAATAATAAAATGAGTAGAGAAATCCATTACTGGAGGCAAAACAGTTCTTAAGTTAATTAAACCTGGGGGTTCAGGTTGATCTGAAAAGCACATGCTGACTTATTTTTTTCCAGAAAGGAAGGTGATGTTTATTAGGCAGAACTCCTTCGTTCACCCTTTCAGCATCTCCTTCTGGGATGTTACCTCTTGGGTTCTGCTGGAATCATTTCGGAGGCAGACAGACTGCAATTCATAGAGCTGTAACCAGCACCATCTAGTGAGGCAAGAAAGAACTAGCCTCTCAAACACAGCGCTTGCTCATTCACAATGAGCACACCTGCCTTCTTTTCCAAGGTGGAAAAGGTAGGTGAAAGACAAGCGAGCTAAAAAAATGGCATTTGCTAATTGGCAACCCACAAGAAAACAAGTGGAGATTGTCCAACATCCACTGAAGTATGAATTGAAGGGCATTAACAAGATGACTCTGCTTTGAGTAATTCAACATGCCTTAAGTCTGAAGATGTAGATGTTTTTCCCCTTCTCAGACATATGTCCTAGTTTGGGATGAGGAAGCATAACAGATGTGTGCTCTTAGATAGTGATGCGGTCATCAAGGTGTTTTACACATTTGTTTTTTTGGGTTTTTTAAGTATTCTGTCTTAATTCAACATGACTGTGGTTGTCTCACTGGTATTGTTGCTTAGTGGTGCCTATCAGTAGCAATGAACTGGTATTATTAATCCAAAAATGAATAAGGTTTGTGTGTTCATTTTGGAAAAGCCATATTCCTCCATGCACGCTATTTTGGTCCGATTGAAACATTCACATTCTCCTGGAAACCTTGCCATCATAAACAACCCTACATATTGAAACTCCTGAACCTTTATATTCTTACTCTTTGGAGACCAAGATTCATTCTCAAATAAGATGGACACTAGTTTAGAAGACTTGAGCCAGGTTTGCTGTTTCAGTGAATGATAAATGATTCAGTTTTTCAGGAAGATGTTCATAGAAAAATGAGCTAAATTTAAAGAAATCGAAAGGGAGATAATAGTACAATGCTCTGATTTATTATTTTTTAAAACTAGGCTGCTTATATCCAAGCTATAAACATCTGCAACACATATTATTCATGTCCATAATATGATTTTCACACTGGATAGCTTTACTGAGAGGAATGTCTCTTAACAAAGTGTAACCCCAAATTGAAAAAGGCTAGGAAAAATGCAGTGCTATGGAATAAAAAGGCAAGAGTTGAGATTGTTTTTGGAGGTAGGGGCTGCACAGGATCTTGCCCAATAGAGCTTGGGAAGATAAGCAAGGAAAAAATTGGAGGGAATGAAATGTGACACATGCAAAGCAGTCAGACTTCTACATCTCTGTACCCTAAAACTATCTCACTTTCCAGAAGGAACTAAGTAGCAGAGGTAGGAAGCAGAGCTTGCTCCTTTGTCCAACTTCCTGTGAATCACACGCAGTTTTTACCTTCACTTCTGCTGCCCATTACTTGCAAAAACTGTCCTTACTATATTTCTTGTATATAATGTGCACAGCAGCTGTTTTGTTTTGTTTTGTTTTTTGTCTGTTTGTTTGGGAGTTGGGGGGGGCGGCGGGGGATGCATTTTGCATGTGCAAAAACACAGTAATAATCACAAGTCCCTGCATGTGCTTGCCTGGAGGACATCCCACCGAATTCTCTCTCAGAAACTTGCTTTGGACTTACTAAATGTTTGTTGAGCAAAACTTTTAGGGCTCAAACGAATATTTTGCAGCTAAAACATCTTTCACTTTAAAAACGTTCAAATAGCTTAATAAACAGACCCAAATTAAACAACTTAGGTTAATGTACAATGCACAAGAAGAGACAAGTGCCTCAGACTGGGATTCACAGCAGTCAACACACTGAACAAGGTACCAGTTTAGGGTAGCCAATAAGAAAGGCTGATGAAAGCAGCATATCTTTAATTCTGTCACTAACAGGAGCTGTGAAATCGTAAGACTTTATCCAGCTTGATTAAACCACTCTCAGAA
>JAGPOW010001296.1:126587915-126630736 GCA_030014935.1 Caiman crocodilus
CACGCCATGAGCACATCCTCCCTGAAGATGTGTCTAGCCTGCAGCCTTGGCCCTCTGAAGGCTGCTGTGAAGAGGTATGGTCCCACCGTTCTGCTTCCATTTCATGCTCCCCATGCTCAGAAGCGTGCCAGTAAAGTCTTTCCAGGGCTATCCCACACAGCCACTCTTGACCTAGCTATATCTGGAATGCTTGAGAGCAACATCAGCAGAAATGGGTGCCCCCAGAGCAACTTTACTGCTGCCTTTCCATGTGCAGGGCAAAGGCGGGTGAGTGGGGCTATGGTTCTCAGCAGCAGCCTCCAAGGTTTAGGGGAGAGAGTACAGTACCTGAAATCCCTGGATCTCAACCTTAGCTGGCCCTCATACATTATCACCCTGTATCAGAAGCCACAAAATAACTGCAGGTTTGACACAGTCCTTTCCTGCTTTGCAGTTTAATTCATAATACCTTCTCTGGACGATGCAGAGAAAACATATTGCATAACATGCAAGTGTATGTCCTTCATACTTAGACCAAACATGCCCAATGTAATTTGTAGCATTCGTATGAGTGAAGCCAGACGGCAGCAGAGAGGATTCCCACCTCCAACATACAGTAAAACAGAATATGGTCTCTGCTTCAAGCTGTCTGGCAGTGGGGAGGGAGGCTGCACTCCAGGAGAGCGTTGCTGTAAAAACATTTTGCTGCAGGTGAACACTACGGAAATAACCATAATGGGCTTTACAGGCTTCTGTTGACAAATGTTTGGTTACCTAGACTCCTTCTAATTATCCATCAATGAATATCTGTAATTGTACTTCTGTTTTGCTAGTGGTCTTTATTTATAACTTAGAAAGCAATAGGCAAAACTAAAATATTTGGTTTTTCAACTCAAATGCAGTTTCCTGTTGCCGTGGGCAACCAGGGTCTATCTAATCAGGTGTTTTGTTACACAGGGGAAAAATGTTGTTGATCTTTGTTGTCTGTCCTGTCCCGTCCCATCATTTCCCCTCAGACCTGGGGTAAAGAAGGAACTCTAGAGGGTAGGGAGCCTCTTTGAGGGCAATGAGGTTTATCTGTTACAAGCAGGGCCATCATTTGTGCTGTCTCCTCCTCCTGTCACTATCCTTTTCCCAAAAGTAAGCACCTACCTATATGTGCTGAAGCACCTTTTATCACAACAGCGAGTTGTCACAGGAGATATTAATGACATGACTGGTGTATTTTTTTCCCATTATACTGTTTCTCAGAAAGGGACCATAATGAGAGCAGAGAATGGCACAATATTAAACCATTTGCATGACAACAATGTGAACAAGAACAGCAAAGCATAGGATACTTTCTCATTCTCTTGACAATGTGAAAGGTAGAACGAGGCTGAAAATAGCCTCAAATGTCTCATGACAGTTTGATGTGTAGAATGAAAATAGGAAATTACAGATTATACTTCATACCCATCTCTAAGGCCAGTGCGCACAATTTTTGTACATAGCATGCATTCACATTTGCCCTTACTTTCTGTACTTCTTACTGTACATTAGCATCGGGCAATCCAATCCCCCCTAATCTTAATTGCATTTTTTTCCTCTTTACAGCTATAATAAAAGGTGAAAACAATTACTCCTCCCCTTTCCTCCCCCCCCCACCAAATACACTGTAACATCCATGGACTAGATCCACAAAAGGACTTAGAGACCTGTCACTTTATGCCTTAAGGATATGAGCAATTTCTTATGAGCTAAAAATAGGTGAGAGCCCATATGCATGATCTTATCCCCAGAAATGGAAGACACTGTGATTTAGCTTTTACTGACCGTAGGATAAGAATGTTACCATGGGGCAGCTGATGAGTTGTAAATCCCCACTCCCTCTTAGCCCATGGCAAATTGCTCATACGTTTATAACCTGTGTCCAAAACGTAGATTTAGGCACCGCCAGGATTAGATGACACCTGAAGAGGGTTTTAAACTCCATAGTCAGATTTAAGTCTCAGTGGCACAGAGCAGCTCAACACAAGGCAGGACAATATTCTCAAAGCAGACCGTTTCACCCCTAGAGTGGTCTCACTCTCGGTGCCTTCCTACCAGATCACATCTCACATCAAGCATGCTGGCATGGCAATTGTCCACCAAAGCTTAGTGATTAGAGTCTCACCTAAGACATTATCACTTCTGTGCTTTGAAGGCTTATGCATCAGAGACCAAATCCATCAGCATTCATAAAGTTGGATCATTATACATTTCTTAAAGAACAGAAAAAATGTGATACAGAAACAGAAATAGATACATTAATAAAAAAATAAGCGTTTACATGAAGATTATGTCATGAATCCTTTGCCTGATAAACTGTGTATTCCTACCAATATGTAATATGAATTGAATAAATTACTGTCCCAAAAGATGGAGTATGCGGTATACAGATTACACTAAGATTACTAAGAATTGGGGGAATGTGCAGGAAAGTTACTAGCATATAGACTAAACAGTAAATCCAACCTAATATGTTTTCAGCTATAAAAGACCCTCTGGGTAATGTGCATACGATGCAGACAAATAAACCAGCAGTTCAGTCAATTTTATTTCAGTTTGTACACCAAGAATCTGAATATTGCTACTGAGGAAATAGATATGTTCCTGGACTTTTTACCTATATAACAAATTGCTTTCAGAAATGGAGAAGCAATGTTGTAGTCTCTTTTGTCATTAGATGGAATAACTTTGGCTTAAAAGGACATGAACAATAGCAAATCTCCAGGGAGTGATAGGTTTCCTGTGGAATTTTATAAAAAAATGAAAGATATATTGTTATCTCAATTATTGCATGTAATAATGGTAGCAAAACCCAACGTACACTGCCAACTCTGGGAAGCTATAATTTCTGTATTTGGTTTCTATGAATTGTTGTAAATATACGTCTATGTCTTTAAATTAATGTAGACCTCAACATTCTAGCCAAAACCCTGTCTCATAGATTGGAACAGGTCCTCCCTAACTTAATTCATAAAAATCAAGTAGGATCTATCACAAAAGGCATAGTTCAGATAATGTACATCAGGTTATTGGTAAAGTAGGAGCAACACAGAATTCCTAAGTCCCTATGGCTCTTTCAGCACATGATGAAAAGAAAGCTTTTGGCTGTTTCTAGGAGGTACCTTTTCTGCATATTACTAAAGATGGGATTTAATGGATATTTTTAAGGTAGATATCATTGTTATATACTAGTCCCATTTCAAGAGTTGTGACCAATAACATGTTATTGGATTCATGTCCCTTGCAAAGGGGCTTTCACCAAGTTGTCCATTATCCCGCCTCCCCCAAACTATTTTATTTAGCATTGGAACTCTTGGCTATAGAGATAAGGAATAATTTAGCAGCCATTAAAGTAGAAGATAGTGGGCGCATCTACACAAGATGCTTACTGAGCACTGGGCTAATTCTACTGCACATTAGTGCAGCTCGCAAAAACTGTGCTTATGCACAGTAGCTTGAGTCTAATACACATTAACCATTGCACAAAAGTCATTCATCTGCACTAATGCACAATAGCACCGATTACAACACATTAAATTAGTACCTGTTATTACAGGCACTAAACTTAATGTGCTATAATAAAGGCACATTAATCAAAGTGTAGATGCAGTCAGTGAACACAAGATCTTGTTGCATGTAGCACGTAGGTGATGCATTAATATTTCTGTCAGCCTGAGAGATTAGTTTCTGCCCTCCTATCATTAATCATCAAAGTTAGCAATCTATCCAGTTATAAAATTAATGTGACGAAGTCTGAGTTACTTGAACTAAATTATTACTGTATTTCCTCAATTTCAAGAGGAAGTCTCTTTTCCATTTAACTCGGAGAACCTTGTCTTGGATTTGAATATAAGATGGAGGGCAGGAGGATGCTGTGGCTCTAGCTCTAGCCCCAAACTCAGGTCATAGTTAAAGTTGGAGCCTCTGCCAATGCCTGCCACTCCCAACTTCCGCTGCCCCCTGCCACAGCCTCTTCCCTGCTGCCTGCCCCCTGTGCCTTTCCCCCACAGCCTCTACACCCCCACCTTCTCCCTCCCTGCTGCTTACCCTGTATGTCTGGCTCCAGCCCCAGCATCACTCCAGCCTAGGTCACAGAACACATGGTTGCTTTGGCTCCAGACCACCTGTACAGCAACCAGGGCCAGAGCAATCTCAGCTTTTGCTTTTGCTTTTTGCTGCAGCCCAGGGGGTGAAGCAGTAGAGTCCATTGGACCAAGGAAGCCCATAGCATGGTGCAGAGAGAGAAGTGGGCATTGTCTGTTCGTGCATTGAAGGACACCATCCACTCCCTCTTATGGTGCAATAGCCTCTCACACACAGTACAGTGGTGTGTGTGTGTGGAGGGTGTAGCCTGGGGTCCCACAGCTCTCACTAGTGCCACCCACAGGTAGTGTGGCCTCCACTGGTCTGGTCTGAGCAGTATACAGCCCCCAGCTACTTAGTAGCTGGACAGCTGCGGACTAGATAATCTAAGGAATCCTTCTGGTTTTATATTCTCAGAAGCTGTAAAAACCCCCACAAAACAAAAAAGCCCCAAAAACCCACTGTTATCTGAGATTGGTTCTTTTATTTTCTGAATACACAGTATCTCTCACTCCTTTAGAGGAAAAGATGGCACAGTGAGATAAAGATGAATTGATGTTTGTTTGAAGTCTCCACTGAATTTCAATATTAGTATCGCTTTTCGTTTACAGGATAATTTATTTTGATGGTGATACACTGTTGATATAGTGCTCATTTCCTGAAGGATGCCTATTTCCATTTCTTCTCCCATAAGGGCTCATTTCATGGGATTCCCTGATAGTTCAGTGTGCTCTCATAATTTACTAAAACCACCCACACATTCCATTTGCCCCTCTCTGAAGTCATGCCAATGGGGTCTGGGCTTACACTGGGCACATTTCTAACCCGTTGCTACTTCTCCATATAGTCAGTGATTGACTGGTTCCTAACAGAAAGAGTGAAGAACACCAATAACGAAACAGAAAAAGAAACTGAAGAAACAAACAAAAAGCCCTAAAATAAAATAAGAACAATTAAAAAAGGTCAGGTTAAAATTTCACCTCAAATTAAATAAGAGCAAAATCCTTTTCCTGTTAAGCTGAGATGTATGCTAAGATGCCATGGTGATGAGTAGCGTATAACAGACAGGAAGGTGAAACTGGCATGTAGCAGAATGAAACAAACAAAGAAACCCTGCTATTGTCTCTTGGAAATAATGCATTGCCTACTGAAACTCTGCTCCAGTGGCAAAGGATGGTACTCTTAGGGTGACCATATGACCCGGTTTACCTGAGGCAGTCCTGGACTTTGGAGGCCAGTTGTGGTTGGCTGGTGAGAATTAAAATGAGTATCCCAGAAGGACAAGGGCACAGGGTGTAATCCAGCAGGGAGACAAAGTGGTGCAGAGAGACACAGTGTGCTAGATAGGCATCACTGCTGCCTGCCTGCCCAGTGCACCACAACACCCTGCCCCTGTCCCTGCCTGCTGCAGCATTGCTGACTTGGGAGAGGCTGTGGAGGAGAGTGTCCCACATTTCCCATTCTCCCATATGGTTTCCCTAGGTATACCCAGAGTAAGTCTGACTGCCTTACACAGTAACAGCTCACTGGATCATCTGACCCCATAAAAACAAAGGCAGCTTTAATGGCTCTTGATCCAGCTCTTACCATCCACATCTCATGCTCCAGCCCATATTTAATCTCTCCATGCTGCCACGCTAAATCACTGAACGTGCTGCAAGAGGCAGCTGCACAGGCACCAGAATCCAGTGCTGATTCACCTTGGAGGCCAATGCATTTTTCACACAGATCTTCTGTAGAGTGTGATCCGCTGTGCTATGATATGTCATGACACAGCTGACCACACTCCACGGATGTCTGCAGAAGTTGCTGGATGTCCCTCCCCCAACTTGGCCGGGGCGGGAAGGTAGCTGCAAGCACATACATCCCTCATCTTAGGGGACAGGGAAACCCCTGAAAAGGAATTTCTCCGTCCATATTTGCAAGCAGGGAGGGTTGAACACCCATGGGAGGGAGCTTTAGCTTTTCTCACTCTCTGGGGGATTCCCCCACTCCCCAACAATGGGGGTGAGGAGGGGTGTCTGCAAGCAAGGGAGAGGGAAGAGGGGCCACTCTTGCTTACCTACACTACTAGGATCACCAGTAATGGATCTGGGTAAGCAGAAAACCCCAATTTCCCTGCTTTTGGAGAGGCACTTTGAGATTCCCCAGGGTGGTTCCCTATGGGCGCCTGTATACAACATGGGCTTTAATCCTCATTAAATGATATAAGTTAATAACATTTAAACTTGTTTATTTTGGAGTGTCGCATCTGTGTTTACATGCACTAGGTTTTCAAATGAATTAAGCCAGGTCCCTATCACAGAAGAGTGGGATGGTCCAGCACTGCCCCCTGTCCTGGGGCCCCCCAGGCAGCCTGTGCCCATGTCCTGCCAGGAAACCACATGGGGGGGGGGGAAAAAAAAAGCAGGAGCAATTCGAAAGTGCAAGCAATTGGAAGGGGTGAACTAGAAAAATGTTGTGGTGCCATCTGGTGGGCAAAGGACTCATTACACATCTTTGAGTGGTTTTGTGTTTGCACGCAACAAATCCATGAATGCAACACTTTAATTCCCAGCAATCCAAACTAAACTACGTCTGAGGAGTTTTAGTTTAATGTACTAGAAAGACGTTTAAAGCCTCGGGAAATCCCACTCATGCAAACAGACATGCAGTTGCAGCGCATGAAAGGGCAAAAATCATGGCTAGTACATGAGCCTTATAAGTGGGGAAAGCCAGGCAAGTGCTCCCAGAGCTTGCTTGGGGAGGCTGGAGAGTGTGAGCAGCTCAGGTTGCTGGTATTCTCCTGCTACAGAGCTCATAGATGTCTGCTGCAATCAAATAACTGTCTGTTACTGCCTTTTAACATGATACTGATTTTCCTCTGGGTATTAGCTTGCCATTGGTGCCACTGTAAACATTTTTTATGGTGGCACAAATAAGTCATCGGGGATCTGTTTCCACCCTCAGTGGAATCCTTACTGACAATTCTCTCCTCTCTTGCATTCTGTCCTCCGTGCTCTGTGAAGCTACTGCATCTCCCTGCCATATGTCTTAATTTCTCTTGGCTACAGTACGGAAACCATGGATCTGGCACAGGATACATTTTCTGTTTGGACCCCAGCCTTGCCCACCAGAACTGCATTTCTGGAAGATGCTGCATAACTTTACAGGACTTACGTGTGATTCAAGTCATGCATCAAGGTATCATTCCAGGTTTGCTAGGTGCATGTGAGAAGTACAACCACGGTATGTAACAGGTTTTAACAACCTGAGGTCAGCAGTGATTGCTGAACTAAGGCCAGCAGCTGGTCTGTGACTGTAGTAGAGAAACAAGCACAAATTGGAGCGATCATATCATTTTGAGGATCACATGCAGGTATGAAACCTTTGCATTAGGAAGCAGACCTTCCAGGATCTACCCCCACAGCCTTCAAGTACAGTGCAGACATAGCACATTTGGTACCAAAGCCAAGACACTATGGAAGCTCACAACCCCAGATTGTTACCAACCAGAAACAACCCTGTATAGCATTGGAGAGTCTAATGTTGTGGTGTTGGCAGTAGAAGTTTGCAAGGCCTTACTGGAATGTGTATGCAAGTAGCATAAGAAAAGTATCAGGAAATGGCATTCCTGAATAGCAAAAGAGCACATAATATGTTTCCTTGAAGGACCCTGTAAGTATGCTAACTGGGAGGGTACTACTCTATTGTACTTCAGGGTCTAGAGGAGCACAGGGGGGAGGTTCACAGCATCGTCAAAACATATGTAAAGCCAGTTTTCTCCGAAGTAGATGCACAGGAAACACTGAAGCCCCTAAGACCAGCCCTCTCCATGTTGCAAACTGCACCCTTTACATGAGGGACTGGAAAGAGAACTAGCACAAGCAGCTACAGAGGCTGTATGCCACCCAGAGACCTTGCCTGTGCAGGAGAAATTCATAGGCACTGCTGTTTGAGCTGGCTTTCCAGCTGTTTGGTAAAGGCAAAGTGGAGTGAACATGACCCATAATGGGTTTAATTAAAAAGTCAGCACCATCTCCATTTCCTAAACCTGAAAAAAAGACAATTCACATCCATATAGTAAATATAAACAAACTCAACAGTATTATGATTAAGAGTAATTTTATATATTTAGCGGGGCTAAGATGATAAATTGTTTATATGCATGCAGTGAAGTTATATTTTTAGTTGTACAAGAATTTCAGGGCAGATGAAAGCATCCATGAAAGGACCAGCCTTCGGCAAAATCAATATATGCATGCAAACCATTCCCACAGGGATACCACAAGCTGTGACCAAATGCTAGTTCACAGCTTTCAAGTCACTTTTTTAGCGCCCTAGTAATTTTTTTGGATATAGCAAGAGAAGTCAGAGAGGCTGCAGTTCTTTGGGGTTTTAAGTGTCAGTGTACAGAGCAGAGTTGCTTAAAGCATAGGAGAGATAACATGACTGGTCCATTACCAATGACCTGCAAGATGGATTGATGCTGTTTAACAGAGTTCACAGATTGTTTCCCAGTGGATTGCTCCTTAGAAAAAATTTCCAAGATATGTGCACTGAAAGAATTGGCTTGTTTCCAAAACCTAGACCCACCACCAATTCCTTACCTATGGCATTTTTTTCCAAGGGCTAGAGAGATCTGTTCCTTGTCCCACAGAATCTACCCACCCCACTTGGAGTCTGGTATCCACATGGAATCTGTTCTCTCTTAAACGTAGTGGGGCAGGGCAGGAAATCAAGCCAATATTTGGCAATGCTCCAAAATCCCCTCCAGGGATCTTGGGCTGAATTTCATGCTCAATTATATCCAGATGAAGCTGGATAGGATACAAAGGTTTAACGGAAGAAGAATCTGGCCTTACTGGGGCAAACAGAGTAATGGGAGGCAAAAATGTTAAAGCTCAATTGCTAGATCTCAAAGCCTAAAACAGCTGAGAGTCCTGTTGAGAGTAGTGTGACGGTGAGGTAGCAGAAGTGATTACAGATGCCCCAAAGTAATCCATGTCCCTGAGCAGCACAAAGCACAGGGACTGAGCCAAGACAGATCACATTTGCTAGTGGTTGGTTCAATCCCAGGTACAGGTCTCTGAGGGCAGACTGTGCTTGTGGCTCACCGCTGTCAGCAATGGAATTAATTACATCAGCAATGTATTTGGCACTGCAGTTCTGTGATGCTGGGTAAATGCTAAATGATGTAGGAGCCACTGAGCACATCCTCAAAGCAGACTGCCAAACCAGCTGGGGAATTTTCAGCAGTTTAGCTGTGGCTGCACAAGAGCTCAGTGTGGCTAATTTACCTTGAATTTTGATAGAATAAGTTAGCCCATGCTGAGCTCTTGTGCTGCTGCAGCTAAACTGTTTGCAATACCAGATGGTATCTTTATACAACACCACAGCACGCGGTGTAAACATGAGCTAAGTCCCTTGACCTTCAATAAGATTTAGGCTTCTAAAACCCTCAGTCATCTTTGAAAATGAGGCCTTGGTTTCTGATCACTTGGGCTGTCTTGCAAACTCTATCCGCAGCTGCAGCAGATGTAGAGTAACTATGTTACTTGTCTGTTAGGCCCTAAATGTTCCCAATGTCTCTTGTTGCTTTGGCTTTTAAAGTACTTTCCTAAGTTTAATAAAGGCGGGGAGTGGAGGGGGAGGAAGTGAGGACTTTTATGAGTTTTTACAGTATACAAATATAGAGGATACTTACAAACCTTTTAGTAATATCAGGCCATATTTACTACTTGGCAACCATTTCAATAGCATCCACATTCAAATCCCCACATCAGCAGCATATAACCTATTCACTCAAATGAATACTTGCTTAGTGGGACTAAGATATTCCTTGTCATTCACATCACAAGCAAACTGCTAAATATATCGAAAACAGTGGGTTTTGCAAAGGATGCCTTTTATAATTAGGAAGATGCTATCACCATCACTGATGGCAAAATGAAACTTTAATTCTTGGCGGTGAAAATCCAGGGCAGTAAACCTGGGTGTTCGGCATTCCTGAGTATTGCTCACTGGCACTTAGCAGAGATCACAAAGAGTGGATTTTTCTGCAGGAGCATGCAAACCAATGGTTGCCTTTTGTGTTCTGACAGCATTAACATGTGACATGCATATCATTTAAAACTACACCCAAACCCTGGTGTTTTATGCTGATGTAGGGTACAGACAGTAGAGACTTGTTTACAGCTTTTCAAAGCATGGCATAAAGCAAAACCCCTTAATCTCTTGTGTCTTTGCTGTACTGCATGGTGACAGTAGAAGGACAACTGCATAGATAAGCCTACTGTCATGCCCTCAGCTAGTTCCCAAAATTGTTCTGAGGACTCCCGGGCAAGGGCCCTTTCCCGACTCACCTGCCATGCCTTGATGTAAGATTAAAGAGAGGTTCAGTTAGCTCTTCGTAAGGATCCTGTATGGATCTACTTACAGTACCGCTGAGGCTGACATGGGGCTCCATCTAACGTACCCTCCAGCCACATGCCACCCGTTGCAGATGACAGTTTCTGAAGCTTGACAATTGTCACACCCTTCAGACTTTTATCCAAGTCCTGCTTATCTCCTTGTCTTCTGGGTGAGTGTTCCCCCTGGGAGAGACTTCAACAGGCTCACTGGTCTCTGTTTTCTTTTGCTGTGTCTCTTCTTTTTTTCTCTCTCTAAATTTTCCTCTCTCTCTTTTTTCATTAATGTAATAAAATACATTAAAACAAAATCAAATAACTATCACACTTTCATGTTAACTCTCTCTTTATATGTTGTGTACTTATGCCATGGGTTTACTCCATCCCTGGATAGTGCAGCTTGGGAGCAAACCCTGCTCGGTTTTAATTTGGTCCCTGCTGGAATCCTCTCTTCTCCGGCAGTGCTCTGGCCAGGTCCCTGACCCTGCCACTGGGCACCAGCTACCTGGACAAGCTTCCCTTGCCTCCTCCCTCGCTGGTACCTCAATTTCTTTTAAATTTGCCATGGCAGCATGCTGGGCTGACATCATCAGCTGTGCTCTGCCTACCCAGATGGAGAGGGAGCTAGAAAAGTGGCATGGCTGTGTTGCGTGCTTCTCCAGCCTGTACTCCTATCCAAGTGTGTTTTGTTTATCTCTGATCCCGGTCTCTCCCAGACTGGGTCAGAATAGGCATTAAGGTGGTGGGGCTCATGCAGGGCACTTGCACCACCACACCTACACTTTCTAAAGTCACTAGTGGTCTGGAGCACTTCAACTGAGAAACCTAGTCTTCCTACTCATTCCTGTGTCCTTTCCAATCTCGGAGTTCAATCAGAGACGATGGCAATTTCCTGTAAGCTGAGCATGGAACGAAGATGACCACTCTCCACTCCTTGAAGTAGAAATAAGTGAGTGATCAATCATTCTCAGTTCATTTGACTCTGCCCAACCCAGACAGGAGCTAAGAGCATTCAGATAAGCTGGAAATTTCACATGCCTCTAAGGGTTTAGTTTCTGCTTCCACAGCAGAGCCCCTGCAGATGATTTGAACCCACATTTCCAAATCAAAATCTCATACAAAAACTTCAAATGGTTCAAATAAAAAAACCTCAGACTAGTGTACGGGGGGAAGAGACACAAGAAAGGGAAATATTTCAAAGGGAAATATGTTTACCAGCTTTAAAGAGATGGGCCACATTAAGTGAATCAAAGGGCTATCATGTAGAAGAAAAGCTCAAGAAGACAAACATCCCAGAATGATGCAAAAATTTTAAAATGCCATTTTATTTTAGGTAAGATAAGGGACTTTCAGTTGTTTTTGTCATCTATGAAGCGCTGCTAGATCAGGGATCTGGGACAGAAGTTCAATAATCCAATCTAACCTAAATCAGTCAAGTCTGGTACGATATCCATCCAGGTGTATTTTCAGCTGGTTTTGGCCATTTGGAAAGCACTTTACATGCGCTGAACTTTTGTCGTGTTACAGGTCTGAACCAATTTCTGATCACTAATACCATTTTATGTGTAATTTCTGTCCCTAGCCTTAAGTGAGAAGATTCCATTTTTTATCTGTTCCCTGTATGTCTACAGACAACATATTTTTGCTACTGTTTGTGGCTAAGAGATCAATAGAAGAATTAACCATATCTACGTCTATCATTTTGATTACATTCTGACTGGAGGACATATGTAACATATATATAATGATGTAAAAAGCAGACTATACAGTGTCAAATCCCACATTTAATTTTGAGGGTTGCCAGATTTAAAAAAAAAAGTCATCTTTGGTCTGGCAAATTTGAATCTTTTGAGAGAGAATAGATATAGGCACTCTCAACATCACTGCTAGTGAGTCACTTCCCAGCTCCCTTTCTTGCTCTTCTTATTAGAAAAGAAAACCAAAACTAAACATACTTTGAAAATGATGTACACTCTTAATTATTTGCACTAAGGGAGGCAGATTGGAATTCCCAATTTGCTGGCCTCCCAAACAGAGCTCAGAAGATCGGATCTGTGCCAAGAAGTCACTGGATTAATTTTCCATGCAAAATGAAAACATGGTATCTTAAATCATTTTCAATTGCCGAGTTTCTGTTTCTACCACATGATATATCGTTTGTGAAGGCTCTGAGGGCACCAGAATACATGTCTGCTTGAGATGAAAGGGACTTTGCTGGGAAACCATCCAAATGATTGAGAACAGCTGAAAAATATTGCTCATTTTGGGGCTTTTAATTAACAATGATTGTGTGTGTGTGTGTGTGTGTGTGTGTGTGTGTGTGTGTGTGTGTGTGTGTGTGTGTAACTTTTATACTATGTATGTTGAAAGTATTTACAAGATTATCATGCGTCCAAATGATAAAATGAACTGATCAGTTCAGGTTTTTTGAAGCATTTCTGGAATCAATAAGAGCTTGGTTCTAAATCTGACTTTATAAAGCATGACTTCTTCATCCACAAATCAAAAGTAAGGCAGCAATATATGGGTCGGTATAAATGTCTTATGCCCACATGTGCTCACAATGGGTCAGTGAAGATGGATAAATCTCACATTTTCAAGTCAAATTCACACTGTTTTAATTATATAGTCAATACTTGGAGCCAAATCCAGCCCCTGGCTAAACTAATGGGATTCACTGTAACCACACCTATTTCCTCCAGTCATTGCCTTGACCATAAGGACTGCTGTCTTTTATAGTCCTTGACATATGCTCAGGACAGCCATCTAGTCTGATAGAGTAGGCCTCCTTTACACATCATATCTTTTGCACAATTACCTGGTTAGTGGTGCAATCAATTTAGAATGGCTACACATGCACATTTTTAAGGTGCCATTGTTAGAGTCCAACCAGCTAGATAGTTATTGCTTGAAAATGTGGAATAACTTTTTAGCTGGTTTTTGCAATGTAGCCTGTGCCCTTGTGGCTTGGGAGACCACAACTGCTGCATTGTTCCAACCTCAGGGGCATCCCATAGCTGCCCGAGACTCCCATAGCTGATAGGACTCAGCCCCAGCTGTGCCCCACGTGCAGCCAGGGTGGTGATCCCAGGTTCCCCCAGTAGTGGCAAAAGGTATGGTAGGATCTTATGTGGCATGGTAGGAAGCACAGTTGTTTGGATCACATATTAGAACCCATTGTGCCTTTATCTGAGTGTTTAGAGGGACCGTATTATTGCAAGTCATGATTTGTAATGCAGTTCTGGTAGAATAGTCTTAGCATGGCAGTGGATTTAAACTGTAATATTGAAAAATCATCAGTTGAATAGATCCTTCAAAAGATAGCATGTGTGGCACTTGTGGGCAGAGAAGGCTTTGGAATCAGTCAGATGTTACGCAAAAAAAAAATTATATTAAGCAACTGTGTAAGGTTGCAAAGCCAAGCCCTCCAGAATTAGGAAATACCAGCAGAAAAAGTGTCTATGAATTGTTAATTATCCCCCCCACCAAGTGTACAGGTAATTATACAGTCTTTAATTGCTTGAGCCTATCCTTTGTTTTCTGCAGAACATCTGCTTAATTCAGTGAACGGGCTGGACTGTCCTCACTTAGGGTATGTACAAACATTACATTTCAACTGGTGGGATTGCAGTTCCACTGGCTGAAATTCAATGTGAACCAGCATTCACAGCACTTCCACTGTTTAGAATATGTCTGACGTGGTAGAAATTTCCACTGAATCAGATAAGGTTGAAGTGCCAGTCAGCTGGGGTACAAGCATTTGAATAAACTCTTGTACGCAACCTCAATTCATTGGGATGCAAATATACCTTCAGGCATCCCAGTGTGCCCTGGTCCCACTCTCTTCTTCCCTCCAGAGAGATGCTCTGTGACTTTGGCTGCACTTGAATGACAGCTGAGGGGCTGGAAAAAAACAAACCTCTTATCTGCTGCTAACAGCAAAAAGCCATCTGCCAGCACTGGACCCCAGCCTCCCCGACGTAACCCTTTCTGCCATTAACTACCCTTCCTATCCACCCCCACAGGCGTTACCTAAACCACCAGGCCATGTCTGTGAAGGACATGAGAGTGGGGGTCTCAGGTCCTGGTATAGCTGGATGCCCACAGTTTTTGGACAGGAGAAGGTGAAATCTGGCAGATCAACCCTGCCTCCTTCCTACCCCCACAAAACACAGGATCCAGCTCCTGCCAGACCTGATACCATCACCCCAGCACCACACAATAACATAGTGCTGCCCTCACCTGCCCATTCCTGGAAACCTCCAAACTCCTAGCACCATCCTGATTCCCAACAAACCCCGTTCCTGGCCTCCTCAACCGTCCTCCCCCAGCTATTGCTTTCTTCTACCCACTAATTAAAGTACCCACCTGAACAGAGATCAGAATCTAGATTCCTTCTCTACCTGACTTGACACAGGTCTTTGACCCCAGGTCTTCCACTTCTCAAGTGCGTACAATATACACTTGGATATGGGATGTCAGCGGCGTATCTTTTTTAGTCTCTCCTGCTAAATCTGTTCTGAAATAACAGCATGTTCATTAGGAAGAGGCAGGGGGGGGAGAAAGAGAGAGACTCTACAACTTATTGGCAAAAACATTCAACAGAGATGTAGAGTCTACTTTTTGCTTCAGCCAGGACTCTGAGACATCTACATGAGCCAAAATATGCTCAGTATGGAAACTAATGAGATATGATCTATTGAGAACTGGCAACTATGACTTTTAGATCCTACATGTGGGCACCACAGAGAGGATTCTGTCAAGTGAAGTGTCATTGTTAAATACATTGTTGCTTCATCTATATGAGGACTACGTAAAACAGCCCTGCAGATAGACATGTGAATATATGGGTGTCATTTTGTTCCTTGACCTTTGTAAAAAAGACATGAGAAATGTAGGCAACTTCAGGGAGACTTTTCCAATTAAGCTACCTGCCTGACATGGTGTGGAAGAAGGGGAATGTTGTAATCCCTCCCAAATTCATAGAATCATAGAAAAGTAGGCTGGAAGGGATGTCTAGAGGATATTTAGTCCAACCCCTGTTCCTGAAGGAAGATCATCCCTACCCAAACCATCCCAAACAAAAACTCATCCAACCACTTACTAAAATTACACAGACAACCCTACCACATAACCAAAAAAAACCATAGCACCATAACTTCCCATAGCCAATTTTTTTCTTATTTTCCAAGGGTTATAATTATTCATCTAAGTGAGAATGATTTAAACAAAACAGATCTGCGTGATCATTAGGATAGTGACGGTCGTCATCCATATTTTTGCACTTTTCATTCAAGGCAGGTTTGCTGTAGAATTACCAACCAGAGAACTGGACAGAAACTTAGGCACCAGAAGGAAGTGAATCAGGTAACAACTATGGGCACTTCTTCAGATGCTCTGTGGGTGGGGAGGGGCAGCGTTTAATTAGAGTGATCCAAGAACCGGTCTAATTAAAGTGCCACTATGTTTCATGTGTCATTGTCCCTGCGCTTAAAAATGGTGGTGGACGCTCTTGACAAGATTTAGTTCAAGAGCCCCACCGCCATTTTTAAGTGTAGGGACACTGATATGTCAGATGCTGGAGCACAGCAGTTGCCTTGAATTCCAGCCTCCGCACTTGTGTGTAGGTGCCCTACATTGTCCTGGTTGGGGGTGCAATTCTTTCTGGTGGGAGAATGATGTATACCTCCCTGACGCTGTTTAGAGAGGGTGGGAATATCTATCTGGCACAGGTCACATCTACACGTTCATTGCACATTAAATTTTGTACCTGCATTGTGAGGCACTAGAAAAAGGTACATTAGCCTATTTTGATGCTAAAGCGCATGGGTTTTTGTGATGGTTTAATGTGCATTAAAATAGGCTAATGTGCATTAAAGTGCACACGTAGATGTGCCCACAGAGTCAGAGATTTTTTCTTGGACAAGTTCAGAAATGGTGGGTGTCTTTCTAGCTGTTCAGAAGGGTGACTGGAGCTGGATCCCCAAGCCATTTGCTACTGCACACCATGGGGATTTCCAGTGTGATTGCTGGGTTAGAAAAGGGTGCGATGTGAGAATCTGATAATCCAGTGTGGTGCCTGGACAGGGACATGCTAAGGTGTGCCTTCATATTTTGGCAAGCCACTTCATTTTATCTTTCTGCCTCTGAAATGATTAAGCACTTAAGGGAAACTAGGACTCCAGGATTCTGGGGCTGGTTTAGAGGTGCAGATGGGTTCATATATCCATCCACAGACTTATAAAACCCAGGATTATTGGTGTCCAGGTAAATTTGGCATTGAAAGGGCCCAGTTCTAGAAGAGGCTTCTCACTGATTAACCAAATTGCAGTCTTATATTTAACCATATTCTGGCATGTGCATCTCATTGTTTGTGTGCCTATGACAATAACAGATTCCCTTCTCCCCATTCCTGACAATCAGGTACAGCAATGGATTTATTTATGACAGCAGGTAAGGGAGTGCCTGAAGTTAGCAGGTTGGAGTATGGAATAAAAAGTACATAGCCTGCCATTGTAATCCTAGCCAAAGTAGCAGCACTACTCGCTTGACTTTTAGAGTTTCTGAAGCTCTCTGGGGTTCTCTTGACCCTGCAAGATTTGACAGCAAATTTTTCAAAAAAAAGGGCTGCTGAACTTAGAGAAGAAATAAAAGGAGTGGAAAAAAAAGTCAGTGATCATTATGAAATTTCCTTCTTCCCAGCAGTAGCTTCTGAGATTCTACTGACATCTGAAATATGAGGCTTACTCCAGGGAATGACCCAATATTTTATCTGTCATTTACAGTTTGTAATGCATGAAGGAGAAGGAAAAATACTTCACATTTATCATAACTAGCTTGCTTACCCATAAAGGAACATAATCTCCAGCCACAGAGTCCATATCTTTTCTTTATTGTTTCAAGCCCATAGTGCTAACATCACACGTGTGGATTAACTCAGGCCCTGATAATATTGCTAAGAATGGTTAGTTTTCTGTAGCAGCTGACAAATAATGTACAGTTCAAAGGAACTCATAAAACTGGTTGGCTTTCCTCTGCTACGTTTTAGCTGTTTGTCAGGTTTCTCGGGCCATTCCATGAAAGTGCCCTGAACTAAAATGTTGTCCTTTTTTTCTACTGAAACAATCCCAAACTCAAATACATTGTTTCTTCAGGAATCAGAACTTGTGATAAAGGTGATATCTTTTATTAGGCCAACAAGCTATTTGCAAAAAATCATTATTTCTTTCTATAGAGCACAGAGCAGTGCCATTATCCTGCTTGTCTCAGCAGTGCACATTAACTTGGGCAAAGTACGGTGTTTGCACAGCTGTACTGCTTCTGCTATCTGAGGTAGCACTGTGCAGTGTCAAGCATGTGAAGTGGGAATGAGAATGAGACATTTCTTACGTGATAAAGTTTTGAGTAGCAGTGTCTCTTGATCGTCACTTGTGATATTCAGATATGGTCGAGCATTTTTGTTTTGGGAGGCTTCAGCCTTTGGCTCCGGTCACTAGAAAAGATTTTTCCAAAGCTGTAGAAAGATTCTAGCAATTAATTACCGGCATTAAAGATACCAGATGATTATCCTATTAGCAAGTCATAAGGCAATTTACATGTTCAAAGTCTCTACTGGAAAAAAATGAAGTAGAAAGAATTCTAGGAGGAGGACTTCAGCTCTCCCTTTTTGTATCATTTCTTTGAACTGTATTGAAAGGCAATAGATTCTTTACTCCGTGGTACATGATCTCCATCACCTCTGAGAGAAGCTTTGACCTATGGATACTCCCTGGTTTAGAAAGGAATATAAATATTCATGTTTGAGAGCATTAACTCATATCTAACTGATTTTATGCAGATTATATGCTCTCATTATAATCTCTAAGTATATGCACTTCCCTTGTAGGCAGGTTATTTTATCACAGTGCACTTTCAGGGCTTCTAGCACCTTCCTGTGACGTTACCATTCCTGACCATTATCAGACACCGCTGCTCCCATGAGATCCAGGAACTCCTATGTTTTGTTCAGCCACATCATTGATAGAGCTGTTGAAGTGAAATGAAAGGATGCTCTGAGATTCTGAAATACTGCAAGCAAAAGGGGTGAACTCAAAAGAGCCGTATGCTTTCCTTTTTCTGACTAAGGGACCATAGTTTCTGAGACGTTTTGTCTTCTAGGGAGGTATCTCACCCTGCAAGGCTGTGCATCCCCACAGCGAGAATGTCAGGTTATACAACAGAAAATTATGGGTTGGTTTCCAGTTTATTACTTTTTATTTCTCCCTCTATAAAGGAATAGTCTGATCTCATCCAGAAAGGACATGCATTGCATCTGGTGAGAGATCCCCCCTCGGAAGGACTTTTGGAGGCACATTTTCTACAATGCCACTCAGGGGATGGCACCTAGGAATTGTAGCCACTGCATAATGGACTGCTGGCAAATCATGGATAAAATTAAATGTTGAATCTTTGCAAAAAATTAAAATAATGTGAAATTCAATATTATCTACTTGAATTCATAGATGAGGAATTCTCTGCACTAGACTCAAAATACTGGGTTTTGATTTTGACCATGAATCATGCATAGCACCTGGCAAATTATGAGTGGATTTCTTCTTCTGGACAAGGGACCAATGTATATATTATTCCCTGGCACTTGAGCATTGGCTGGATGCTATCAGCCATTTCTCAAGACGTTCGGTTTCAAAAGGTAGTTTTAAAAAGTATTGTGCACATATATTGGAATATTGCATATGCAAGCACTCATTTTGCTTTGCTGTGCTGAGTATTTTGTTGGTTATGAAAACAACATTTTCTCCTTGCTATAAAAATTAGTAGAGTGGGAGTGCTGTTGTAGCCGTGATGGTCCAAGATGTGTACGAGAGGCAAGGATTTTTTTTTATACCTTTTTTTGAATCACCTGTATAGTTGGGAGAACTATTAGAGAAGCTTTTAGGCAAAAAAACCCTCCTCAATAACAGCTTTTACAGTCTTAGTACACAGCCATCCTCCATCCCTTCAAGCACACTCTTTACCTGGAGTATTTTCTTTTCTGTTTGGCTCAGCATGTGACTACTTCTTTCATAGACCTGAGGAAGGACACTTGGTGCTCTAAAGCTTGTCCAACAAATATCCAAACTATACAGCTGATTCAATAAAAGATATCACAAAAACTTACCTTTAATAAAACTTAGTACAACAGTTTATGTTTGATTTTGTGGATTAGGCCCCTCTGCTTTCTCAGCATGAATGTTTTTTTAACAGCATTGCACCTGTAAATTAGGCATGCAAGACTAATTATTTTGGTTTTCATTGTTTTTTATTTTGTGTTGATTATTTAAGTGGTGCACATAGGGTTCTTAGAAGAGAATCAACATTTGATTAGGTTTGAACAGCAAGGTATCTGGGAATGTCAGCTGTCAACCAGTCCAGAACAAACCTGATGTTAAAGATTATGAAGGTTAACTCATAGAGTTTACCCATGTTCCTTATTAAAATGCATCACACGGTAATAGGCTGCATAAATACATCATTTGATATTTGGTTTTGGTTAATTGACTTTTGTCTTATTATTTGCTATTCACAATTGTAGGCCTCTCTAGGGATGGAAAAGGAAAGGAGAAAAAGTTAAAATCCTGATTTTTATACCACTTGCTCATGGAAAAAAAAAATGAATTACATCCAGGTAGAACACACAATTGCTTATGTTGTTTTGGACCCTCGAGTCTCTGGAGTCTGGTAGACTCATATTCTGGGAAGAATGGGGGGTCCTCACCTTACTGGAAGTCTTCATGCACCTGTTCAAGGCTTATGAGAGTAAAGCTCCAGTATGCTTTTTTGACTTAAGGTAGAACAAGGGCCAAGTGACTGACAGAAGCAGGACAATGCTTGCCTTGTGCAGCACTGAAAAGTTGTATTATAAATAGAAGCTTCTTGGACTGAGCTCAATGCTTTCACCTCTGTTGCTAAGGTGAGAGCTAAGAGATCCTGCTAGAGAGGACTTGCATTGTACAAAGGTGGAAGGGATCTTGAGAGTCATCTAATTCAACTCCTTGCAAGGATATAGGATTTCCTCTTTCTAACCCATCCCTGCACCAGATGACTGTACAGCATCTTCTTGAAAACCCTCAGGTAGGAAGCTTTCTCTGCAAATATAATCTAAATCTGCTTTTCAGTAGTTTACATGCTTACCTCTTTTCCTGCCCCTGTGGCAATAAAGAACATTTTTTCTTCATCTTTTTTTTTATGCCAGACTTTCAAGTACTTTAAGAGCTACCATGTGCCCCCTCAATCTGCTTTTCTTCAGCCTAACCTGAGAGCACTCAAAGGGTAGGTACTCAATGCTCTGGCAAGTCCTTGTCTCCGGAGGGAGAAAAGAGCTAAAAATTGAAATGCAGTTAGCTCTGCACAAAATGCATAACAAGTAAAGTTGTAAAACAAAATGGGTAGGAGAAACTGAACTGCCAACTAATTTTGATGCTGGAGGCAGTATTTGTATGTTCTGAAGCAAGAAAGGCAACGGTTTAAACCTGCAGTTTACAGTAGAAACACGTGAAGGAAGCTTAGCTTCTGGTCCTCTTAATTCACCCCACGCCTTGTTCCCACCAAGAAAACTGGTGCATATGGTGCACCTCTGTGAGCAGTATTTGCATACATACCTATGAAGCCATATATCTGCACCTGCACATCCTTATGGGTGTCTAGTTACATCGTTTGCAAATCGTGTGCCCTTACCTGTAGAGATGAGCTGTTGCTGCAGGGTGGAAGCTTCAAGTATCATTTTTCATGCAAGCAGGGGAATAGGGTGTAGCTGTCTTGGTCTAAGGACGCAGGCAGACAAGGTTCTTTGGGTAAATCTGGTATCTTTTATTAAACCAACTCAAATAGTTGGAAAAATTCTTCTTTGTAACCTTTCAGGTATAAACTTCCGCCATCAGCATTTGCAGCTGGTGTCTACTTTTCCTCGATGCATACCAGCCTCTGGCTTCTTTACTATTCGTTCCATCCAGAAAGTGTGCACACCAACTGCAAATGCTTCTTAGCCTGATGGAGGGTATTTATACCCGAAAGGTTGCAAAGAAGAATTTTTCCAACTACTTGAGTTGGTCTAATAAAAGATTTCAGATTTATCCAATGAACCTTGTCTGTCATTTGCCATGCAACACCTATAGGCTTTAAGATCCAGTGCACTGCGACCTCTTTTCCTCACTCCGTTAGTGGAGCTTAACGTACAAGTAAACAAAAGGGCTTTTTGAATCCTTAGTGTAGCTGACACATTTCTTGACCTACCTTTGCCCCAGATACCAAAGCCTTTCGCCGTTCCTTCGTGAAAGCTTCCTTATGTACAAGTCCAACACTAACACAACCAATTGCCAGACAGTCTTACTCACGAAGATAAGCTATACATATTATTGGTATCTAAGAGGCACACCTACCTATGAATATTAATATGATGCAATAAACTCTGGCACAGTTTGTGCCGGAGTTTATTGCTCCCAGACACAGTCTTTACATATGTGCCCAGGACTGCAACATGTTGATATGGGGCATCATAGCTTTGGCTGGCAGGAGGCCCTGGGGTCAGCATGCCAGCCCAGGACTGCTCCAACCTGACTCAGTGTGCTGCAGAAGGGCTGGCTGGAGTACAAGGCTGCCCCAGTATGGAGCTAGCTGGTAGGCAGCCTTCACATTGAAGCATCCTCATGCCCCAGCTAGCCCCATCAGCATCTACATGTGTTGCACTGGAGTAAATAACTGTGCAGAAGCATAGTCATTGCGTCTGGTGGTAATAACCTATGCTGGAGTTAATTAGTTTACTCTCTCCTAATAGTTCCACACATATAAACCAGTGACGCTCTATTGTGGAGCTAATTAGGCAACTTCACAGTAAGCATCTCATATAGATGATCCCAAGATCACCTAAGTTTTACCTTGGTGGGGGAATCACAAAACATGTGTGGTTAGGAATATGGGGAGGAAAAGATAAGCATTTCTTATTGTCTGGAATCCTGTGAAGTATTTACATTTTTTAAAGATAGATGTGAATACATGACTGTGAAACAGTGATTAATCATACCCAGATCCTGACAGAGAAACGAACACCTAAGATTCACTTGTTGTACAGCTTTTTAAACATTGGCTGGTATAAGAAAGAAAATGAAAAAGATCCAAAGCAAGAAAACCATTAGAAATGATGCATCTTTAAATTGTAAAGAGTATACGAGGGAGAGAATTTCAAAGCCATTTCAGAGCTGAAGAAGCACTTCACAACTCATTTTCTGTGCTTCCCACAAAAGCTGGGTCTGTGTCTTGCTGCACTAGGTATAAAGACCCATCATTGTCTGCAACCTGTATCCAAGAGCACACGTAATAAATGTGACATTTCTTAGTTCTTGTGAACAGGTAGGACATATGGTGCTCATCCACGTGAGTGGCATGAATGCATCTTCACTCATTGTCTCATGAATAGCCAAAAGAATGAAATTGCCTTTCAGAAATACAGCTCAAGAGAATGTTTGCAGTAAATTAATTCTTCTCTGGATGAAGACTTCTGCATTTTTCCATATAGTTTAAGAGAAACAAAGAATTCACTTTTCCTTTCCCCAGAAGTCTAGATAAAAGTCAAGTGATGGATTTATGCAGCCATTATTATGTGCTACATTTTAATGAGGAAGAAGGCTAAAATCTATGAGTTAACCTTCATAATCCTAAATATCAGATTTATTTAGGGCTGGCTTACAGTTTCAGTCCATACATTGCCAAATACTGTACCTTGTTGCTCAAATCTAATCAAATGCTGATGCTTCTCTTTAAGAATGCAAACCCTTCGTTGTGTTGAAGGTTTGCGTGCAGGTTGCTAGAGTCAAACTCCTGATCTTAAGAAGAATTAGGCTGGGCTAAGAAACAAAGTTATTAGTGTAGTGCCATGGTGCTCAACCATTTTGCCTGCACCTTGTAAAACGGCAAACAACAATTCTAATGGTGACGAAAGAACAGGGATAAGTTTACATCTCAGTTATACAAGAAAGAACTTGTATCCTGCGTGTGGGTGACCCCTTCCCAGGGGAGCTGGTAAGTCTGCAGGGTGTTACAGAGAGGTCAGCTACCCTGATCAAATGGGCAAACTATTACTACTTACCTATTATCAGAACGGCCACTATTGTGCTATCAGTCTTGATATCTAATGGTATGTGGTAAACTAATTGGACTACATGTCAAGCAGCAGGTGTTCCATGAATAAGTGTTAACTTTTCCCCTCAGTGATTTGATTGCTATATATTAGTGTTTTTCTTGGGCAAAGCCACTGAGTATTAGATGCTGAGGTGGCTCTGATAATTGAAAGGGCTATAGTGCTTGCAACAAAGATTGAAAGTATGATTACCAGGACTACTAATATTACCACATTTCTTAATAGCATGGCTCAGGCCTGACACAAGGTTAGTTTTATTAATTTTTTGGATATCATCTGACCTTACTGGAATCCGTGGTAGAGCTAACAACTTGACAGCAGCTCTCCATTTACTCTCCATGAAAGGGTGAATGTGGCTGTGTGGTTCCTGACTCAGCCTCAGATGACTAATTGTGGTAGAGCACCTCAGGGGTGTGACTGCTTTTATTATCCTTTGTGAAATAATTTTGTTTTCAGCTTAATTTGTAAAAGCTTGAAACCATAATTCACAATCACTGAGGGAAATTGTGTTCCCTCCCTCATACCTCTTCAACAACAAAATGCTAAATTGTACTCCGTCCCTGGAGAAATAAGTCATTAAATGAAAATTTCATGGTGTTGCAAATCCCTGCTGAGTGCTTAACCTGCATGTCAAAAATTATAGTAAAAACTTGTCTTTACATATGCACAGAACCTGCAGTGAAATATGGTTAATATAATAAATCTGGTAACAATATGGTTAAACTGATCTTCACCATAAGGGAGGCGGTATTGAGGTATGACTGATAATCAGTAGGAAGCCATATTTTTAACTTTTCCTGAGAAAATTGATCACTTGTGTACAATTAGCCATTGTTACCTTACTACAATTTGCATCAATACACAAAAATGATTCTTGACACTGGCACTTATGAGAAGAATTTATAATAAAGAAAAAAATACATTTCAGTACAGTAAAACCTGAAAACCTGAATACTTTGTAGAGTTGCCTTCTTTATTCTCCCATTCTCCCCCCCCCCCAACCTTCTCAACTCCCCATGAATATGAGGGCTTGAATTCCAGCTGAGGTTACATAGAGTGGTCTCAAACAGTTAATGAGGTCCTGTGGGAAATGGGTACCCTTTGAAGTAAAAGCTATAGCATTTAGTGGCCCATTCTTAAATCTGCTGCAAATCAAGCAGGGTGAGGACCACCTGGATAGGAATGATCTGAGTTTCACTGAAACTTTGTAAACCAACCAAATGTCAATCACAAACTCCGCAGTTATTCAGAGGTGTAACTGGCTAGTTCTGCATCCTGGGCGGTGGTGGTACTTGATGCAGAAGCAGTGGCTAGAAGCTCACTGCCGCAGGAGGAGATGCCATCTGCTTATTTTGCCGGTGACATGCATCATCAGCAAAACAATGATCTTCAGCAAAAAGCCCCACAGATTGTCAGCAGTCAAAGGCAGACCTGGAGCCACTACAGGAAAGCTACAATGTACAGGGGAGATGGGCAGGATGGGAGATAGAAGGAGAAGACCTCCCCCTAGCTCCATTCTGGCACCTTCGCCCTTCCCTTTGCCTGAGGCAGTGTCGGAGGATTTTACCATATTCACGCATTGTTACATTACTTTGGCTATTCATTATGTGTGTAGTTTACAGAAACAATGAATTATGCTTTATACCGGTGACTAATTAGCTGAAGTGTTTCCTACACAAATCAATTTGACTCCTACTGAGACTTAAGTGCGCTGATGAATAAGGTGATAGCGATGAGCTATCCCAGTGAAAAATTAACCTTATTGTACAGTAAGTATCTAAATCTGTGGGATAAAATATGCCTTCCCTAAACCAAAATGGCTGGAGAGCTGACCAATAGGTGGGATAAATATTTCTTCTCTTTACATTGCTTGTACAAAGCCAGCTGAGGTCAGAGAAGACCAGAAGTAGGTTCACTTGTTATCATCTATTCACTAATCTATAAGTAATCTATTTGATAGTGTTAGCTAAATTATCAGTAGAAAGATGTAGAGGTCATTGACATCCGTTACATCCTAGTTTTCAACCTTGCATAGAGATCTTGCGTTTGGCCTGGGCAAATATAACGGGATAAGGCTGCTTGAAGGAGTGCTTCTTGGTGGAAGACATAGGAAAAAAATATTTTCTTAAATAGGTTAGATCCTGTCTCTGCTTTGATTTCCATATATGGTCCTTGTACCATTTATGGTTTTCTTGGAATAGGTGCAGTTTTGCTGCCCAAAAGAGTGCAATATAAAAAGTGGAGGTGCTATAGAGCTCATCTCTGCGACAGCTCAGTATATATAGTCATAGGGAGGGTATATTCTCTGCTTCACAGATACCTTCCATCTCAAAAAGTTGTATCACAGCTTTAACACTGTCCCTTTAACATTGTCCTCCAGGGACCTCACCTGAGCACCAAGCCCAATCACCAGAGCTGCACCTTCATGCTCCATCATGTCTAACTGCTGATCACCATATTGATATAACAACCTGAAGAGGAAGAGTATTAACGTAAAAATAAATAATATGCTTTTCATTTGTTTATGACAGTGAATATATCACAGACTAATTTGGATTGCAAGGTGATGTCCATCAAGGTGTATACTTAGGACATTCATAAGTCAGATAATTCTTGGCTTAAATGTACCCAAATTAGTATTTGATGGAGTCTGTGCCTCCAGAGACAACTGATCCCTATTGTCCAACCCAATTTCTAATTTGAAATTGAGAAGGTTTGAATTTAGCTTTCACACTATTTCAGAAGAAAGTGGAAGTCCAACATACTCCCAACGCATTTTCCCTGTGGCACATACTTCACCACATGCAAAAAGTCTATCATTAACCTGGCAGGATTGAACTGCTTCTTTGTATAGGTTATCTTCTGCCTATGAGATATCTAAGGGGACTTAAGTACCTAAATGTGCTTCAATTCCATCCTGTCCAAACCCTGAAAGTCCTTCAATACATCTTTTTCTTGTAACACACCATCCTCTTATTCATCTAAGACTGAGTCACAATAAGTGAGGAGAAGACCCCCCCCCTTACACACACACCTTTTGCAGTTACTGTTATTTGTAAACCTGAGCAGGGTGGAAAAGAATCCACTTAAGGCTCTACGTCTACTTACAGAAGTAATAGGTAGAACAGAATTTTTCCCTTTGTATCTTTTGCCCTGAATAGAGGAGGAGTCCACTGTAGTTACTATTTACTTCCCAAGAAGGCATTTTCTGTTTATGGCTGAAGTGCAGAGAGAATTGTATATGGATGGGTGCTTGGTCTAATATGCCACTTTAACTAAGTAAAGGAGGAAACTTCATGGGGGAGGATCTGGAGATGGAAATGGGTTGGGGGGAACCTGGGACAGAGGGTGAACATCTTCTGGAATACCAATATATTTCCTCTAACACCACACACCTACATAGGCCTTTATACCCTGGCTTCTCAAGGGGTGACTTGGGTTGGCTTTCCTTGTATCCTGACTCCCATCATCCAAAAGCAGTCATACAAGGGTCACTTAAGGATTGTGTACTGAATATAGTACTGCTGTAGCGTTTGAACCTATACCTTGCATACAAACTCAGCTCCCACTAGGCCAGTGATTTTCAGCCAGGGTTCTGAAAGATCCTGGTGTTGACTACAAAGGATCAACTCTCAGGATCATCATAAATCCTAAAGTATTAGGTGGGATGTGAAGTTACAGTAACATTATAAATGTGAACCTTCAGAGGTTATGATGGGTACTGGTCACCTTAACATACATGCACACATGCACTCACTCATTCAGCCCCATGTCATTTAAACCCATGTGGCATATAGTAGCTGCTGTAGTGACTGAGAGCACTGGTGTTAGTATATCTACCTATTTGAGGCCCTGCAGATCTCCTGTCAATGCTCAGAGTCTTCCAAGGTGGTGTCTTCTCCAGAAGAGGGTCACCTGCTTATCCTTCTGTCTCAGTACGTCAAGTGCTGGAAGAGTGGGTGCTGCTGGGGGTCACACTTCAATTGCCTTTTATCACTTTTCTGGCAAACTTGTGTGGTTCCCCAGCATCATCTTCGTTGCCCAATCCAGAGGTCACTGTCCCACTTGGGTCTCGAATAGTGCAGGACAGCTGTGAGTCCAGTCACCGGGGGTTCCACCCAATGGTGCAGTTTTGGGAGTCCGCCCTTGACCTGATTGACTCAATGGCTATGTCCTTGCAGGTTTCAGGTGACTCGATTAGCTTAAAATGGATTGTAGAGTAGTTTTGTAATGGTAAGTTTCTCTATTGTCGATAAACAGCCAGAGGCTCTTGCTTTGTCATTCATTTATCTACTGGTTCATACATACTCACATTCACTTAGGGGGGGCAAACCCACATACAGCAATACAATTCCAGCGATTACAATTCCAATGCATTATTATAATAACTTTAGTAATACAAGGTATGACTTACTCTAAAGAATATATTTGTTAAAAGTTAAAAGGTGTAAAACAAAATACAGGATGCCAAGGCAAAGATAAGGCAGATGAAATATAAAAATGCACTGTGAGAAATATATAAAAATGCAGTGTGAAGTAGTGAGGATCAAAGGCCACTGGGCACAGTAAGTGAGTTTAATCAAATGCAGTCACAGAGACTGATTTAGCATAAAACTTGAGACAGATATGGGAAGTTTGCTTTGGGAAATAGATCTTAATCAAAGTGGGGATGTGTTCTCCAGGATGTATTTACAGTCATGCTTTCACTGCACCCTGGCTTTTCTTGTTTCTTATGGCTTTGTTTGAAGTGGATAATTTGGTTATTTTGTTCTCTTTAGTGAAGCTTAGCTTAATTGATATGTAGATGTAGTTTGTAGGTTTCCCCTACAGAAAGCCACTTCAACTTTCTGTCTTGCTCTGTGCCTTGCCACACCCATGCAATGTGTGTGCTAGGTCTCTGCCGATACTTGGAAGGAAAAAGAAATGCACAAAAAGTGTGCGGGGTGATGCAGGCAAAAAGGGGCTTCTGTTACATCAATGCCCAGAAGAGGAGTATACAAAGGGGCTCCCTGTTACACTGGGTGCTCTGAGATCTTGTCAAAGTTGCCCTTGGATGCTAGTTGTGCAAACATGATTTATAAGATAAACCCAGAGATTTCAAATAGAAATTAATGGTGGTAAGAACAGGCTGACCTGCTGTAGTTTTTCTAAGTTCTTTGCAATGGAATAATTGCTCTATTCATTTGCTATAGTCAAACAAGAAGTGAAAACTGAAAACTAGCATTTTCCTAAGGGTGGATTGAGTCTGATGAGGAGTACCTTATTTAAAAAAGGTTGAGATCCATGACATTAGGCTGACATTAGGCTACAGTGGGTGCACCTACATGAGACATTTACTGTGGAGCTTTGTAATTAGCTCCACTGTAAACATCTCCACGTGTACCCCGATTAGGGTGTGTGACATTAATAAACTCTGGAACAGGCTAATGTAAGTATTAGCCTGCTCTGGAGTATCTTTGTGCACTGCAGCACATGTGTAGATGCTGCCTGGGTAGCTGGGACATGAGGGTACTTCAGTGCAGGGCAGGCCTGCCAGCCCACCTCACACTGAAGAGTCCTCATGCCCCAGAGCCAGCCGTAGCACACTGAGTCTGGCTGGAGCAGCTTGGGGTGCTGCCAGCTGGGGCTGCTCTGACCAGGCTCAATGTGCTGCGCACAAATAAACTCTGGAGCAACATACACCAGAGTTTTTTGCTCCTGGGTGTATGTTCAACCAGCATGCCCAGGAGCAAAACACTCCAGAGCCTTTTGTTTAATAAGCTCTAGTGTTTATTTGGGCACATTAATTACACATGTAGATGCACCAAATAACAACACAGGGTGAAAGGTGTTCTCCAGTTCTTGTGTTTAAGCCATCTACACAGCAAATGCTGAAGTCTGCTAAATGTTCATTTTCCTCTCTTAAGCAGCAAAGCCTCCAGGGGAACTATTCAAGATGAGGAAAGTCACTAATGAATCACCTTTTCTCCTGTACAATCTATCCATGCAGTAGTAAGAGCTGAACATTTCAGAAAGTTATCCTAAATGGTTCTTTACTGATGATGCACTGTCATACTGAACTGAAATTCTGCTTTAAAAAGAAACAGGATTTTTCTTCTGAAAATTGTTGCTGGAAAGACATGCATCAGTTTTGTAAAAATTTTTCTATACAATCATGGAATTGAAAACATTTTCATTTTGATGATAACACAAAGAACCTCCCTTAACAATTCCAGTGCTGACAAATCACATGGCAAGATCAGGCTTTTAACCTAAGGCTGTTGCAGCAACGATGTGTTAGTGGACGGTTCCTAGATTACAGTGGATATTGCCCAGAGACAAATATTGATTTCTCATATTCACTTACCTGCTAGCTTAGGATTCTGTGCACCTTGCATGACATGTAAGAAAATAACAGAAAAGAAAAAGAGCAAAAGGAGGAAAAGGACAAGGTCTAAAAGTAACTCAAAAAGCCAGAGCACAAAACCAAAACTGAAATATTCTAGACTGGGGCACTGGTAATTTCAAGGGGAAATTTAATAGCGTGTGAATTGCTTTTACCGTGTCTTTACTTTTAAAAACTCAATGTGAATTCAAATAAAGTAAAATAAATACTATTTTTTAAAGTCTAACACGAAATTATAGCTCTCTACTCTTTAAAAAATAAACAGAAAGAAAATATATTTCTTGCATCATTTTGAAATTACAGTTAGTTTGCTGGAAATAATATAGGTTGGAATTTTTAAAGGAACCACAAGCTAAGCATACAAATAAGCATCTAATTCCCTTAGGTTCTACAAAAAACTATGTATACTAACTTTCCTATTAAAAAGAGTCACCTTTGGCAGAATACAGTGTGCCGTTAGAATGGCAGGATGTGTCCAATGGAAATAACTTACTCTGTGGCTGCTACTTGTTTTTAAGCAAAAAATGATCTTCCAGAGTCATGCATTTCATGTGGAATGGGATCACTTTCTCCCTCTAGCAAGCATAGTTCATTATCACAATGCATGGCTGAAAAATATTCCCATGCTCCTTTTTTGATTCTGCTAATATCTCTCCCGTCATGTGGTAAATTCTGATTTCTCATTTTCTATCAAGACCTGGATTCAGAATGAGATCTATGGAGGATGAGCAGTCACTGCAGAGGCTGCAGAAATCATGTGCATGCACCCCTGAAAATGAATAGAAAGTCTATGCAATTTTACTAGTGTTTTTAAGCACTCAGTCATAATTTAAGTACTACATTATTAGGGCATTTGAAACACTTGCATAGGCTTAATTAGATTATTAAATAAAAATGAAACATTCCAGGTGAGTGATAGTCTGAGCTTTGCAAAGCTTTGTACCCACACTTAAAATTTATTCCCATCACTTTCTATACTGAAGGTGGCCTTTGAGTTCTTGTAATTGAAAACGAAAACATTTTAAACACTTTTTGTGAAAAGAAAACCTGAATATGCAGTTTTTCTTCTTAATGTATAAAGAAGATTGCATGCATTCTGACAGGCATGAACATTTACCATTCAGCTTAATGAGATATTAACTTAGAAGCCTAAAAACACCAATAATTGTTAATGTTAAACAATGGGAAATTTCCAGCTGCAATGTTAATTCAGTCACATTGCTACTGCTGCTTCTTTTGTGTTGCATGTTTGACAAAGCTATCAAGGAGTGTGATGTACAGCCAGAAATCCAGAAGTTTTAATCCTGGCTCTGCCAGTGATTCAGTGAATGGTCATGGGCACACTCTAATTAACTCTTATGACACCTGTGGAAAGTTGGTAAGTAGCACGATGCTTTTCTTTCTCAGTTGCTCTATCAATGAAATAAGCATCGTGCTACTTACCAACTTTCCACAGGTGTCATAAGAGTTAATTAGAGTGTGCCAAAGCCTATTTCTCTTTATATGCTTAAATGGCTCAAAACATAACTGCACTTAAAGGTACAGTTTGCAATTTAGGTCTGGACAAGCAAGAGGGCAGATGCCTTCTGTACATGCTCAGCCAGGCTGTATTCTGCCTGGGTAGATAGGCTGTCACAAACACCTAAATTTGGGTAAGTCCCAAGTTTAGGCAAAACACAGAACTAGCTGATGTTAGATGCTAAAGGAGAAGATGATGTTTTAGTTCAATAGCTTAGTGGCTAGGGCACTTGCTAAAGCCGTTTCTCACTCACAGGAGGTCTGAACTCCTGCTTCTCCTCAAATAAATGTCGCCACCAGACCGCAGGTTAGACATTATGTGGACTGCTCCTCAGCCCACTTCTTCCAGCTGGTTTGCTGCATCTTGCATTTAATATTAATTTAATACAAAGTACTGGGAAACTTTCTTTCCCATGAGGACCAAAGACCCGGGCTAGTGTCCAGAACAGCATCCATTTAATTGAGCCACATACCCTAAGACTTGTTCTCTCCTTCTGGGTCCTATGTCTCTCTCTCTCTTGACTACCTAGCTGCATGTCAGTACCCCAAATTTCCAGCTTTTCACATGAAGTTAAATTGGATTTAGCTCTCAGTGGCTTACAAGGCTTTGGGCTGTAACCCAGACCCAAGCTACATTCAACTCAATGGGTAAATGCTAGCAAAGGTCAGTGGCTAACTGGAGGCCCTCATCCTGCAGTTGTAGAGGCAAATGCAGGGGTCACTGGAGGCCTTCATCCTGCAAATGAATTCATATGAGCTGACCCCTTCATCCCTGCAGAGCTCCACTGTCTTCAGAAACATATGGGCACAAAAGCTAAGTACAGACAGGCAAAAAGCCTGAAGCTGAATTGATTCAAGCTTCACAGGTTAGTTTAAACTGTGGAGATGGAGCCAATAAGCAAGTGAACAGACATTCATTTTTGATTCTGGAAATGCATCCATATGCCTTCAGTGGCACAGGCCAGAAGCTGGGAGGTGCTAGGACCTGCCTTCCGGCTCAGCTGGAGCAGACAGCTTGGATCAAGGCTAGCCCGCCCCCTCTGCAAGTGGGAGTTTGCAGGGGAGGTGAAAAGCATTCTGGGGTGCTGGATGGCTAAGTTACCTTGAATCTGGAGGGGATCTGATACAGAAGTTCAGAAAACTGATTGAATCTAAATCAGTAATGTCTGATACTACATCCATTTAGGTTTATCTTATACAGGTTTTGGCCATTTTGAAAGTGATTGATGTTCCCTGAATGTCTGTTGTGTTACAGACTTGGTCCAGTTTCCAATAACTTATACTGGTTTACACGTAATTTCTGTCCCTAGCCAAAAGGTTAACAATGGCTAAGAGTCAAATTTGCTATACAGTCTCATAAAACAGACACAATTTCAGTTTCAACCATAGCACTTTCTATCTTAGGGTTTACAAGTAGCATTGTCTTAGAATACCAAAACTGTCCTAAAGATTATAAACCGCAGCTGGGGGGTCTCTGTGGATGCATGTGGTCTAGGGTGGCCATCATAGAGGACATTCTGGTTTTCTGCTACTCTATCCTCTACTGATACGAAACCGGATGCCTTTATGTCCATCATTTTTCTCTTGAAGACATAAAGGTGTCCAGTTTCGTATCAATAGAGGACAATCAGACTGTCCTCTATGATGGCCACCATAATGTGGTCTGTCGGTGAATGTCTGGTTGCAGGGTCGGGGCCTGTGTCACTATGCAATATGGAGTAACCTAAGGTTTAAATAATGACAGTAACAAGTAGTTTCACTTGATAATTCAGAATTCTGTCAACAGTGTCATTTTTGCAAATTACAGGCAAATTATTTCCTTAACTAATAAGAAAAAAAAATCACTAATTAATAGTAGATAAAATAAGAATAACCTAAAAACAAGGCTTGTCAATCACAGCTTCATTTGCAGCAATTATTTGTGTTAAATGAACACGAATCCACCCTCTGACAATTCAAAATCTTAAAGAAAACAACATTTTGGTGCACTGAAATGGATTCACAGGGCTGATGAGAATTACAAACATCCTGCTAGGTTACAACGTGAAAAAGCTCACTTCCAATACTCCTTATCTGGACAGTGCAGCTTTCAAAGGCATCTGTAACTCCTGGACCTAGAGACATGAGGTAGCATAAATAACTCCAACTTCATTGCTCCAAGGCAAAATGAGATTAATGGTGGGTTTTTTTCCTTTAAAGAAACTGGTTCACTACTTTTAAAGGAAAGAAAACTGAAACTTTTCTCCCAAATTAAATAGAAATAATAGCTCCTCCAGCATATGAATTAGGTCGGAAGATAATTGTGTGTCATTTCAAAATGAACTCTGTTAGTCAGGTAAATGAAGTTTGCAAATTATTTCTCTTTTTTGCATAAAGTATTTATTTACCACAGAAAAGCTGGTCAGACTCGTAAGGGATTATAAGGCAAGAGGTCTCATTGTCAAAGGTTTAGTAGCGATTAATATGTGTATGACAGTAATTCCTAGATACCCCTATTATAATTGAGGCCATAACATGGTAAACCTTGTCTAGGAGTGTAGTGGGAGATATTTCATGACCCAGAGACCTTTCAGTTTAAATCTCCTTTGCAACAAATAGCAGGACCAGGGGCTAAAGAGTAAAACAGACAACTAGGGGAGAGGAACAAGACACAGAGAGAAGGAAATGACTTTTCCACGGTCACGTAGCAGGTCAGTATCAGACCTCTACTCTAGTGCTTGCCCTGTGTTGCCTTTTGTTATAACCCAGTAAAATAGTGCCCATGCCACTAGCAAAATCCAAGGCCTAAAACCTCTCCTACGTCACAGCCAGGAAGCGAAATTTAGCTCTGCTTCTAAGTGTAAAAGTAGAAAGGCTGCTGCCTTACTGATAATCAGCATTCCACTTGGTGGCTTATCATTGGGCAAAGGTAAAGAGGACCCCTACAATAAAACCCTGGTGAAGCACCTAGTGAAAACATTAGATGATTGGTGTTTCAAAGTCAAACCTGATGACATAGCCTAAAATAATTGGTTGTACGCAGACAAAGCTATCCTGTACTTATAAATAGTTAGGCTGTTTCTGCCCGAGTGGGAGAACTCTGAACAATTGGACAGAGTGACTTGGAGGACTGATCACCCACCAATGACTCCCCGTCACCGACTGCCCTGGTGTATCTACGAACTTGCTAGCTCATTTCTGTCAGTGCCTCATTCGTCACACACTGTCAACTGTAATCGAACTCGCACACTTATCTGTAACTAAAGCAAGTCTTCTGCCTGCGTTGTGCTTGTACTCCTGAGCGGTGTAAGTAAAATCTTCCTGCAACCAATATGTGTCATGCCTAATTAATTCCACTCTATCTTTAAACACCCACCTGCCAAGGCGAAGGCCCAGGCATTCAGGTAACAGCTTGAACACAAGCACCCGGCAGCATTAAAGCCGTCGTGGACACTTTCACAATGAGTTGACCACCTGAGCTACCCCGAGGGGTTGGAGAAATAGTATAACTGTGTTAATGCCATTCCACACTTGCTACTTCACCATGCTGCGGAGATGGAGGAGCTCCTTCAGAGCTAGGTTCGGTATTATTATATGGGACTACGTTGTGCCATGTTTGCTACAGAATAAAATCTTCCTGTCTTCATCTATCCATGTTTTGCTTGCAAGTAGAAATGTGTAGTGGACTCAGTCTAGTTTTGTCATGCCAATGGCTTGCTGGGTGACTTGGGGCGAATCATTTTACTGCTTCGTCTCTCTCCCGGCTTCAAAATGGGGTGACCTCCATTTATAAAGTACTTGAGATTTATGGATAAAAATGTTCTGTAAATGCTAGGTGTTAATATTATTAATGAGAGAGGATAATGTACCCTTTGGGAGATCAGTGAAAACATAAGGCCATTATGTTCTTCCCTGCCCCCCCCCCAAATAAAGAGAAACAATACAGATCAGATCAACAAATATTGTACTTCATTATATAATCAGGCAACTTCATGCACATACAAAATACATCAAATCCATAATGAAAACAACAGACAATGCCTCCATATATACACAAAGAAGCATTTTAAATAATGTTGCCTGCAATATAATAACCTCTGTGCTTACCTGACTCAAATACATGATTGGTATTCTTGCTCTTCTTTCTCAGGCATCATATTCAATTTTAAGCAAGATTTCATACTTTCATAAGTCACTGGTAATGATGAAGGCTTAAAGATCCTCAAACTTGCCCCTGCAAACTAAAAACTTCTGAAACAAGAATTCTATATAGGAACCACCTCATTTCCATCTATAATCTGGGAAAATTATACATGCAACTGTGTTATTTCCCTCAGGCTGAGGCTCTGTTAAACTCGTCTCTAAATGATAGAACATTAGTCCTTACCACAGGACTATTTGACAACATATTCGTTAATAGAAGAAATAAAGATTCAACCAGCATTATTCTTGATTATCAGTAGATGTTTGTTCCACTAATGAGGAACTATAGCAATACATTCTACCACTTTTCAGTTCAGACCTAGACCAGAGGAAATCTGGTATGGCTGCCCAGCTCGTGTTGTTGTGGGTCCCAGAGAATATAAGAGAGTCCTGGGGGCTGTCAGTGGCCAGCAATGTGAATAAGAAACCCTATTCTAATACTGTAACACAAATCTCTTTCTTTTCTGCTGTGAAAGCCACTATATTCTCCCCAACAGCCCCAGCCCCTCTGGATATTATTCTTCCCTTTAAAGATCTCAGTGATGTTACGTTTGGTGACTTCTGATGGCAGGGATAATTTGTTTCCTACTAACCCCTGAGATCTCATCTATTATTCTTTATTTCTCTAGATCAAGAGTGTCAAAGATATGGCCTGTGGAGCCCCATCGTCCAGCCCATAGTGCTGCCCCTGGGTCCAGAGTTGATGTGCTCCACTAGTGACCCCATGCATAGGACTCAGGACATGTGCTACACACAGCACATGCTTTAGCCAGCTCAGGACTCATGCTTCACATGGCATCCAGCTTGGCCAGTTCAGGATCTGTGCTGCACGTGGCATCTGCTCTGGCCAGTCTGAGAACCATGCCACATATAGTACCTATCTCAGCTTGTCTGGCATGTGTGCAGCACATGACACCTTGCTCAGATAGTCCAAGACACATGCTGCATGCACACATGCTCCAGCTGGTCTGAGACGCTTGCTGCCTGCAGCACCCACCCTGCCCAATCCAGCGTGGCTGCTGCATGCAGCCCAGATCCCAGACTAGCCAGAGCAGGCATGGCACACATGTCCTGGACCAGCCCTGCATAGGTGTCACATGAAGCCATCTTAGTCCAGCCAAAACAGGTGCTGTGTGATCTGGACCAGTCAGGGTAGACATTACATGGGCTGGACTGGGCACAGGAGCAGGGGTGGAGGGGCCTGGTGAGGGTGGTCTGGTGACCTGGCCCTTTGCCATTCATGTAGCCCATTGACTGGCTTGTGGGGCTACATGAGTTTGACACCACTGCTCTAGACATTAGGAGTGAAGGTTGGTTCAACATCATGTTAAAATTGCTCGAGATCATTTGTAGAACCCCCTCAGAAGACTCCAGTGATGTTGCGAGCACGTGCTACTTGGGGGAATCTACGAATGCACGATGCCAGTCTGATTTTGCTTACCTCATTCTTTAAATAGAATTAGCAGACAAAAATACCTGCAAGCACCTACATTATCTTCCCTTATGCCCTATAGCTCAATGCTAGGATATTTTAGCCAGAGAATAGATGTGTCCTAACTGGAACTAAGCTTCTTTAAATCCAAACTGACACTGACAGCCAAATTTATCTAGGGATTCCTGAACTGGGCACTTGCACCAGATGGAAAAATCCACAACAAAGTGAGTTACAAGATGCATCTTATTCCCCATAGGACCTATTCGATGCTTTTTCCATAATGCTGGCAGCTTCTGTGGGTTAAGGGAGCACAAGCCAGAGCTCTGACCTCTTGCATTGTGTCGCCATTGGACCAGTGAGACAGACACTCGAGCTATACGCAATGCAGATAAGCATGTCACCTACTTAAAATAGCTAGAAGCTAGAGAGGTTTATCTGTCTCTTTAAATGACATGAGATGATATCCTCCTTTCCCTTCTGCTTCTGTTTGCTGGCAGGTTGCACAGAGTATCTTTTTGAACAGTAGATACCTTCTGCTCTCAGAAAATGATGCTTTTGAAGAGATAAGATCCTAGCTGAGCTCACTCTGCAGCTGGCATTAGACTGATCCCAGGAGCAGGTACCTTCTCTCAGGCATACTGTTTTGTTCATTCCACATACAGAATGATTTAAAGACACTGGAGTGGACAGTAATGATCTCCAGTGGATTGGTAGGTTAATAACAAATCTATACTACTTAGAACACTAATTCCTATTAATCCCAGACTCTGTTTCCTGCTTAGAAGTCACCACTGGACATGAACCATTTTTCCTGCTTGGAACATCGCAGAAGAATATACAACAAAAATGGAAACATGCCAGCAAACTGAAGTGGGTCCAGCTATTCATCAATGCTGGATAAGATTTTGATTGGATCAGTGGGTCTATCTGGTATGGCAACACAATGGTTTAGTCAATAATCATTAGCTCATTACAACCCTTCTCAGTACATGGGCTAACACCTTGCAGAAATCATTCTCAGCTTGACTATTCCAGCAATATCATTTGTGAATCCTGTTTGTTTTTTTTAAAGACACCTATAGGTTTAGCTTATCTTTTTATCCCAACTTCTCAAGGGTTGCTTCAAGGTACTTTGTATAGTCGAGAAAAATATGGGAATTACACTTAAAACTTTGTACAATTTTTTTAATGCTACTCAGATGACTAAGTTCTTCCAAACTTTCTCCCCATAGTTTTCCCAGTATTCACAAGTGCAGCTATGAGTTTCTTCTCAGCAATAGCCATGCTGAGAGGAGATCACCCATCAGGCAAAGAATTCCTTGAATAAGACCAAGAAACTAGGGAAATACTATAGCAATGTTATATAGGCGCATTGCTTGTGATATATTTACCTACCATTCTGTTTTATGAGTGCCTGCTACACCAAAACACATGACACTTTCTGCCTTAAAGTATTCATTAGTTCTTTGACTGCTGTCTTTCCAATACAAGTAGCTTACGTCTCTGCTTTCTAAACACTTGTGATTTCAGCACATGCAGAATTTATTTACATGCTGAAAATACATGTATTGGTTATTGAGAGGAGGTAGGTATGCTTCAATACATAAATTTCTATTAAAAATATACAACATGACAAGGAAATAACTTCTTTTATCAGAGCAGGGCAGTCCTGTAAACCTGCCAGTTATTGAGCCACTTGTCCAGCGTTATGACTGACTTATACTCTGGCTAAACCATTATCCTTCCACTTCTTACAGAGTTACACAGAAGAATGTCATTCCATTTGTGGTCTGTGCATGCATTTGACATACACTGAGTTACATGGCAATACTACTTAGCTGTGATAGGAGTACACTGTGCTTTGTAAATGACTGGTAAAGACAAGTATCAATGAGAAATAAAAGGGAAGGTCCCTTCAGCCTCTTTAGAAATAGCAGTACACCACACTACGAAAACCTTTATCTTTTAAATTGAAGCAGGTCACAGGGGAAAACTAGGGTCTTGTGATGTGCTGCTTTTAGAAGCACTCAGAAATCTTGTGAAAATGTAAGAAACAAAATATCACATTTTTTTTCTTTTGCTTGCCAATGTGCAGCCATTTGAGTTGATTTCAATATCCCCATAATATGCAACAATATACAGCATAAACATAGTCTGTATGGGAAACTCATTAAAGCACTCAAAAATATGAAGTTGTCCTTAAAAGGAAAACTCTGTATGCAATGACCTATTTAGAAACAGCTACTTAAGCAGATTTTTTTTAAATGCTTCTGAACAGTCATCATGAACGTAAGCTGTAACTTACCATAATACTCTTCTGTTTTCAGTCCTATTATTTCTTTTATATATAAACCTGTTTCAGTTACCCAAAACCAAGATTTATTTCCCCTTATCCCTTTGGTCCAAATAAAAATTCTCCAACAAACAGTGAATAGATTTTGCCCATCAAGAGTCAGCAGTGTTCCTGGGGAGGCGGTAATGATCTGACCTGCGTGCTTTCTTCTCCTGGGGGTTGGCATACTTCCACTTGGATGGGGACATTTTTAGCTTTTTTCTCTTCTTATCCGTGCACCACACCTTTTCACAATACTCCTCAACCCTCTGGAAGTTGCTGTAGCCTATTAGCTGCAGAAACTCTTTGTACCATGGCTTTGATGCTTGAGGGATGCTGCTGTGCACTGGGCATGGCATTTTATGAGTGACATCCTCCTCATAGTCTTTGTTGAACATCTCATCTACACGTTCTTCCTCCACCACCTCAAGGGTGATTTTTCTGATCGTATGAACAATGCTGTGTTCCACTGTCTGACAGAAATATGTTCCCGCATCCATCCTATACAGCTTTAGAAACAAGAGGCCAAGGTCCATTTTGACTATTCTGTCATCTGTCTTTACCTGAGAAATGAACAAAGAGCGCTCTGTTTTATTAATGCAGTTGCGGCGCAAATACAAAAATGCAACAGTGCACTAAAAAGACCAGAGAAACACCATTCATCAAATGCATCCTAGAGACTTAGCCACAAATGGAGAGGTGTGCGAGTGCTCTAATTTAGTCTGTGAGCAACTACAAGATTTAATTTAGAGGAGCAAATTGACTCTTGAGAGGAAGGAAGGTTCAGGGCATAGGTTGCAAGTCTAGGACTTGAGAGCCCTGCCCTCTGCCAGGGATTTCCTGTGTGAGCATAAGCAAGTGGCTCAGGGCTAAATCACAAAAGAAGTAGGTGCTTCAGTACAGTCTTTTAAGCTGCCTGCTTCCTAATGGCATGCTCAGCCCCGAGTTAAATACCTATATTGCCATGCAGGTCCCCTTGCACCGATTCGGAGAAGCCAGGGTCTGATCGGGGGTATATATGAAAGGGGCACAGTGGTATCATTGCATAGCCTTTCAGTTATTCCATAAATGCTGTGAGCTCTGAGGTCACCAGCAGACCAGCCCAGGCTCTGGCTGGAGCTATGTTTTCATGCAGCTCCAAGGCCCAGGAGGTACACACCACTGACACCACTTGTCCCCTTTCTCTCCCGCTGCTGAATTCAGTGGCGGAGGGGAGGAAGGGAGGTTGAATGGCAGTGGTGCTCACCACCGGGCTCTAGACCTGTGTGAAAGCAGGGGATCTGACCAAAGCCTGTGCCAATCAGCTGGTAAGTTCAGAGCCCATGGCAGCAGGACGTGGCAGGACATAGGCTGATACGCCAGGAAGCTCAGAGAGTTCATTTTATATGTGCCACTCAGCAGAAGGCAAGCATGTGGGAGATCTTGTGGTCAGGTTCCTGCTTTCAACTAGGAAGAGTAGTGATTTGAAAGCAGATCTCATTGCCTCCCAGGTAAATTCTGTCATATGAGTTGCCTAATATATATGCCTCCATACTGTTTCCCTCAACCCTTCTCAAAATATTCTTATACCTTTCTGGCTTGTGCATGAGGCCCAATCCAATACAATGTTCTCTGAAAATGTCTATTAAATTAGGACTCCACAGGCAAAATGGGTACAGAATCCTGGTAGGGCTTAGGCATTACCTGCGATCTGAGGAGTTCAGCAATGTCAGGGTTTGAGCATGCAGATTTGTTCTTAAGGTTTTAAGGTACCTACACAGTAGGTGACAACTGTGTTAAGGGTTCAATGACTTCAATAGAGACTAAAGTGCCAGCTTTAGACACTAACAATGTAGTTAGGCCTGCATCTGTAAAATGGAGACAATAATACTGCCCTATATCATAGGGATGCTGTCAGGATAAATATACTCAGGATTATAGGGCATTTATGCTAATGGGGACACTATGAGCACATCAGATAGACAGATAACTTTATCACAGTCTCTGGGTATATACAAAGGAAGAAGATATCCTAGATGAAAGGTCGCTTTGCATTAGACAAATAACAAAAAACAATAGATCAAAGTTGAATTTAGACCAATTCAAACTGGAAATAAGGTGGGCATTTTTTAAACAGGGAAAAAAGCTTTCAATTGGAACAGACTCTGCATCACAAAGAAGACTATTTCTAGTACACATTAGCACAGTGAGCAAAACCAGTGCTAGTGCACTAATGTGCATTAGTCTAATGCTCAATAACATCACTAAAAAAGTGTTCATCTACATTAACGCGCAGTAGTGCTGATTATGGCACATTACGTTAGTAACCGTCACTACAGGTACTGAACTTAATGTGCTGTAATTATGGCACATTAATGAACATGCAGATATGCCTACTGAGGCTGTAAATCAAGATTGGCTGCATTTTTAAAAGCATATGCGAGTTCAACTATGAACTATTTGGCTTCAAGCAGGAATCACTGGGTGAAATTTTCTGTCCTGTTTATCTAATCTGATTCTGTGCATAATTAAAATGGTTCAAAAATATATGAATGTATGTACATGACACCTGCTGACACCACTTATTTTGCAGAAGGTTTTTGTTTGTTTGGTTTTTTTAACCTACAATTTCCCTAACGCAACAAACCGATTTAGTAAAAATGATGAAACTTGAACTACATGGAAAGTTACCTCTTCTTTTCTGGAGTCATGGGCTCGCTGTACAAACCAGATCACCTTTGCTTGTAATGTCCTAGGGGTACATTCCAGAAGTGTGCTATTATACTCTATTCCATAGACCAGTCGCTCTTCAGTCTTCTCCAGAGCTTCTCCTGTGCAGAAAAATAAGATTTTGTTATCTACCAGTCACACTCATGGGGCAAGGTGGACACACTTGAAGGAATAGAGAGGTTGCAAATAGATTTAGACAGACTGCAAAAGTGGACAGATGAGAATAGGATGGGAATCAACATAGACAAAGGCAGAGTGCTGCACCTTGGGAGAAGGAATCCACAGCACACATACAGGCTGGGGAGTTCCCTTCTTCAAAGCACAGAGGCAGAAAGGGATCTTGGAGTCATTCTTGACTCCAAGATGAACATGAGCCGCCAATGCCAGACCGCAGCCAGCAAGGTCAGCCAGACCTTTCATGCATCCAAAGGTGCATCTCAAGCTGGTCCAGAGTGGTGATGCCCCCCCGCCCTCTATGTGACACTGGTCAGGCCACAGTTGGAGTACTGCACCCAGTACTGGGCACCGCACTTCAAAAGGGATGTGGCCAGCCTGGAGAGGGTTCAGAGGAGGGCCACCCACTTGGTGAGAGGGCAGCAGGACAGGCCCTA
>JAGPOW010001296.1:126646608-126662044 GCA_030014935.1 Caiman crocodilus
AATCACAGAAGTATTCATTTTGCCTGGCTGTAGCTAATAATGACTTTGTTTCAGATTACCAAATTTTGTGATGTACGAGAAAATAAGGGTGAGATTTCATGGGAGAAGGGAAAAGAAGACCCACAGGAGCCTTCCCCCCCCCCGCCTTAGGTAGCTACTGGTGGATTTAAAGACATGATAGTCTGCTTCCAGATGAATTAACATCACTATTTCTCAGAAACATCACGGGACAAGAAAAGCAATGTCCATATTAATTCAAACCTGGAAACAGTCAATCCTAGTAAATATAAATACGTATTTGCTAAAGTAGCAATTAAAACAAAATCATGGGAAAATGTCTCATAAATAAAATGCAAATTGCTGACATGCTTAATAATCGTCTCAGTATGCTGATGGAGAGCTAGGTGGCATCTGAACAAGTCTGGCAGTGATATTTGATTGTTAATATATTTTCTTTCTTCCATTTTACAGGCTGCTGCATTACATAGTTCACTGTCTAATACAATCCAAATAAATCTCGTCATGTTACAGAGAATGAAGTGACTTTTTCTAACAGTGGCAGTAGGAACTCAGCATTTGGTTTAATATTCAGGGCAAATAGCTCCTAAGAAATGAATGCACTTATTGTAAATAAGAAAAATATTCCCTGCACATCAGTGCGTATTGGCATGTTAATTTAAATCCTTCTGCATTCCCTAAGGCTGGACTAATCAATTATTAGCTAACATAAATCATTGTTATTTATATGAGGGGGAGAAATGAAGCAACTTGTGTTGCGCTGGGAACTCTTCACGTTGGTAGTATGTAAAGAATATTTTACCGCACAAAAGAATTTGTACCTCTTTGCCTGGATTCCTGTGGGGTAGTATCGGGAGCAAGATATCCCATCCCAAGCACAGTATGGATCCCTAGCTAGGCAGCAGTCCGCGCAGGCGGTGCCGTACATGTCACACTGATGGAACTTCACTTGCACCACGACAGACTCGGATCCAACGTAGAGTTGTTGCTGTGGAAATGAACCACGTACTACTTAAGCATCAGACTTGCATTTGCCCAGGCAACATTAATTCTGCCCTCCCCTGCCCTCCCTCCTGCTGGGGCATCCCGTGCATGAAGTAAATGAGGACAGGGAAAAACACAGGATAAAATCATGTGATTCAAGAGTGCAATGTAATGTATGTGCACAAAGGAGCAGAAATAATGCCGCTTCTCCAAACTTAATTGTGGCATGACTTAACTTTTGAGTGGCTAAATTTGCAACCTTAAGGTTCCTTTTAGAATAGCTTCTTCTCTCCCTCCCACCTTCCCTTCCTAATATACATTTCCTAAATATTTAGAGCAGCAAATAGAAAAGCAACAATTCCAAATATTCCACCATGCTTGTCAATATGGACCCCGCCGTGGGATATCAATGGGGATTTCATCGTTAGATCCTCAGCACAGATCTTTACTGCTCAAACTATAGTGCTTGAGCTAATGGAGAAACTAGTATTGGTAGCAAGCTGATTCATGAATTTGGACCAACACTGAATGAGGATGAAACCATGCCACAGCTATTTAAGAGACAGCAGAGGAAAATTGTGAATCTAAACACCCGAGTTCAACTCCAGAAGTGGTTGAGGAACAGGATCAAATGGTTATTAAGCCCTCTTCCCACTCTCCTCATTAGCTTGTACCTGTCCCATTGCATTTTTAGCCACCGCTCCCTCTCCTGCCTTTGTTGTCCCCTCTTCTAAGTCTACTCTATTTGCCCCTGCTTTTCTTCATCCTCTCATTTTCCTGCAGTTTCTGCCTCTCTCCATACTTCATTTGCCCCATTCCCTTTTTTCATACCTGTCATCTCCTTCCCAGTTCCACTTCTCTTCCTTTATAGCTCTCCCAGCAACTCCTAAGCCTGATCCCCCGCTATTCTCTTCCTCCTCTTTCTGCTGTTTGTACAGTCCCCATCTATGCTACTCCTTCCCCTAACCTGTCCCTCCCTCATTCCCATGCTCCCACCCCAACAAGCTCTGTATTGATCTGTATCTGTTCCCATTTCCTCAAGAACCAACAACTCCTGCTCCCCTTCCCTGTTCTTACCTCTCAGCACTTAATTAGATTGCTTCCTTTTCCTCCTGGCTGCAAAAATACTTATGAGAGAACATTGAGAGAGAGTCTCCCTGCTCTAAATTCTGACACATCTCTGGATTCTGGGTCGGGTAATTGCTAGGAAGAAGCATGCTAATTTGCTCTCTAGGAATGGTTTATGCACAATATAGACAGGAGCTTCTCTGTGGGGCATCCTCAATGCACTTGAGTAGCTTGATGCTAACAAGGTTCTATGAACTCAGATATTTTCAAAGGCTTAACCTGGCCAAATGAGGATAGTTATTCATGTCCTTAGCAAAAGCCACATCTCCAACACTAAGACAACCAATGTGCCAAAGGTCCGTTTCAAGCAGAAACATGCTAGACAGTCTAATTTTTAAGAGAACATGGCTCACCGCTGCTGGAACCTGCCCAGTCCTTCTGCTGGGCCCAGGGGTGTATGCAGGGCTGTCCTGAAGCAGCCCGCTCCTCCCTCTCCCACTGGTGGTGGCTGAGTGAACCATCATGGCAGATGGAGGTGAGGCATCTGCCTCAGGGGCTGCCATGTGCCAGTTGCTGCTTTTGTGTCTGGGCCAGACCAGACTGCACTCCTGGGCTGCAGGGCTGGGTTGGACTGGGCGGTGGCAGTCCATTGCTTCCCTCCACTGCTGCCCATGCCCCTGGTCCACAGCAACCCACCCTAAGTGCTCAGCATCACCCAAGCAGGTGGCAGGAGACAGTTGTTTCACTTTCACCTGCTGTGGTAGTTCACTCCACTGCCGCTGCCAGGAGAGGCAGGGGAGCGGGGAGATGTGCTGCAGCTGTACTCTGCCAAATTGCAGCCATCTCAGTCTCTCCCCAAACTCTGCTATCACGCTTATTACCTATCTGACAATTTGGTTACCATGGTCATTGCAGAGGGCAGGCACCTCTGCCCCCATCTGCTTCAGGTAACCCTGAGTTGTAACCTGAACTGGATACATTCCGGAGGGAGAGGGGAACCTGCTCCTTTTGCCTACATGACTGGCCTCACACATCTGGGTGGAGGGGCTTAAACTCCCTATTGTTCTAAGGCCAATGACATCATGACTGGGTGAGGGGCTAGAGACCCTGCCAGTCTACCCAACAACCAGTGATGCATTTCAAATTGGTTGGTTGACAGCCAACAACTGCTAGCCTTTATTGGATCAGGTAATTAAGTTATAAGATCTATATATGATAAAGACTGCCCAGGAGGAGTAGCAGCAGCCATGATGAAAATGCTGAGAGTAGCTGAAGCTTAGCAGCTCTCTCTCTCTCTCTACACATGGATAACCCTACAAACTGCCTGCCTCCCCAGGAAAGCTCTGTCAGCCTCTGGATGATGCTTGTGAGTATGCTACTTGAAATCTAACCATATATATAGTCTGCAGTAACTCAGATGCATGATGAAAGGCTACCATGCCACCCTTTGCTCTAAGGTCTTTCGCTGATATTGCTTCACCCTGTATCCAATTCCAACAACCAATAAAGTTTTCCTCTGTACCTAGTGTGGGAGACTTATTGGGAGAGGGTCTAGATTATGCCTTGGGGCCCCTTGGGTCTGGCTGACTAAGGGAGACCACTATTTGTGCTTCAGAATAAGGGAAGCACCCCAGGTTCTTGCAGTGGGTCGAGTACCTCCTTCAGGTCTATAAAGGCTGTGTACCTCATGAGGCACAGAGGCACTAACAGACTGAGACTCATAAGTGGTGGCAGCCTGACCCCCAGGCTTGTGGGTATGCTCCAAGAAGGGGGTCAGCCAGATGTGAGGCACCTCCAGAGAGGCACTTGGAACTTGGTAGGTGATTGGGCACAGTAAGATGGGGGGGTCTCAGTGTAGGAGCACCTGCTACTGGCCCACCGCACAGCCCCCGTGTAGGGCTGGAGGGGGGAGTTGGTGGGCACTGACCCCCAGCCTGGGTTGTGCTGCCACAGCAGGAGGCAGTAGTGAGTCAGTCTCCCCCACGTCCCATGCAGACTCAGCTCCCACACCTCTCATGCAGCCAAGTCGCATCCTCCCTCCCTATGCCCTCCCTGCAGCCAGCTGGTTGCTTCTCGGAGGGACTCTGCTCAGGGCACCATGTCAGTGGCAGGCAGCAATGTGGGGGCCTGAGTGCATGAGTGTAGCCTATCAGTGCTGATGCCACCCCAACCTGCTTATTAAACTCTCCTTCCCCTCGGGCTACTGGAGTCTGGCCCTGGCCCTGCTTCTGCAGCTGATACAGTGAAGAGGGTGGGGGGCTGCTTTTCCCCCACTCCAGGCATTGGGGTCCTTGCAGGACAGGGTGGGGTTTTAAACCCCTCCCCAATCATACTCAATCCTGCCTGGGCCTGGCCATGCCCCTTCTTTCAGCTTAGTTTTCCTCCAGCCGAGGGCTTGCTCTAGCACTCCTGGGTTTCTGGCCTGAGCCACTACAGGCATGTATGTGCCTGTATTTCTCGGGTCAAAAGTGAGTGTTTATTCACTTGCAAATTGGTTCAATCTACACAGGTTAAACTAACCTGCAAAGATTGAATCAATTCAGACTCTGGCTTTTTGAATCTGTCCCTAGCCTTAGTGTGGAACTGAGTTTGTGCCCTCAACACTGCTCTCTATTGTCTTGCTCAGGTATGCTCACTGCTGCACTAACATGGCTACCTTGCCCTGATTCTGCACATGCAGAGCAGGGATGAGTGGCTGGGATGTGTTTCATGGTAGCGGTCTCAAGCTTGACATGGAGACAATGTAAATATCCTCACAGAGTCATAGACTTCAAAACAGAAAAAGCTGGCTGTCACCTCCCATACAAACAGGTCATGTAGTTTTGTCCAAGAAACTGAACTGAATAATAACCAGGACAGAGTGACTGAAGCACTAGCCCTGGGAACTGATTTAAAGGGGATGCCAGCCATATTCTGCAGTGCTGTTAACACCTTTTATCCCTACTCTCATAAAGCCCCCGGAATTGAAGCATTGAACTGCTTTTACAAAAATATCTACTCTCATTTTGAAGACTCCAAGCTACTGGGAATCTATTCACTTTCTCTGGAAAGTTGTTCCAGGGTTTAATTACTCCCAATGTTAGGAAACTACATCTCACTTAGAGGTTAAATTTATATAATTTCAACTTTTAGCCTGTGGGTCTAGTTATACCTTTGTCTCCAAGACTGGAAAGCTCCCATTATTATTAGACAAACTACCCCTCAATCTTCTCTTGAATAAGCTAGAAAAGTTGATATGCTCAAGCCTCCAAGTCATGAATCATTTCTCTTTGGACACTCTCCAGGACTTTCACATCCTTTTTGAAAGGCAGACACATAGCTAGACACAGCATGCTAGTAGCCATCTTACCAGCTCTTCGTGAGAGGCAAGACTGTTTCTGTTTCATACCAGAATTGTACTGACCTTTTCTATCATGGCAGGTCATGTTGAAGACATGACCACTAACTCCCTTCCTGAGTCATGTATGTCCAAATGCGTCTCTCCGTCTGGTAGGCATAATGTACACTTTTTTGTCCCTAAACATGCTACCTGACATTCCATTGTATTTAAATTAAAATCTGTTTTATACCAGAGGTTTGAACTAAGATTTAGCCATCCTGTGTTAAAATGAAGATCAGGACCCAGCTCAGGCTGGTGTGGAGGCTACTACTTCAGTGCCCTCTGCAAAAGAATCAGTGAGGAGGAGCAAAGAGTTCTGTTGAGCAGGCAAACATTCAAAAACTCTCAAAATCCCCTAAGCTTCCCTAGCAGGGGGCTAATAAATATGTAGGTGGAGAGCACAAAGGAAGATCTTACAGAGAAATTCCCTGGTGCCTGTAGCCAATCCTCTTATATTTATCAGAAACAAAGTTTTTCTTTAGTCTTCATGTTCCTCAGGCTATTCCCCTGCTGCAATTATTATGCCAAGAACTCATGTACCAGGTTGCTTTTCCCTTGCTTTGAAATAGATGATACTGTGAACCCAAAAGATTTAAACAACTTTTTACACTAACTCTGACCAACTTAAATGTTTCACAAACAGAGCAAGAAAAATTATAAGTTTATATTAAAAATGATCATATGTTACTGGAGCGTCTCTCATTACACATGACGTGACAAAACTCTAACCTCTGCATAGCTGTACATTTCAATCATGCAATCATGGAGGTTCAAAGACATAAAAATACTTGCCCTCTTTGAAGAAATTTCCATAGAAATAATAGGAACTGGCACCTGGAAAAAAAAATACCTTTACTCTACATGGAGACCAAAAGAACTGCCATGTTTATCATGGAGATCAATTTAACAGAAAGAGGAATTATTGGAGAATTTACTTATGTATACAGTTGTACTCAAGTGTTCCTCCCTCCCCCATCACTATTTTATCCAGTCACTGTATCAAAGTAAAACTGATGAAACAGATGTTTTTGAAATCATTGTTTTTAAAAAGTGATGTGAAAAAATAGACATTTCATTCATAAAACAATATCAAACTCAACCTGGAACACATTTGTTCCTATGCCAACCATAATGCTAGTCCATGCTTTCACTGATTTCTGTTGTCCTTCTTGGATAAGCACAGACAGTCAAAAGCCCTGAGCCTGAACTGATTCAATCTTTGCAGGTTCGTCTAAACTGCATAGATTGAACTGATAAGAAAGTGAACAGACATTCACTTTTGATTCTAGAAATGTCGCCACATGCCTGCAGTGGCCAAAGTCAGAAGCCAGGAGGCACTAGAGCATGCCTCCTTGCTTGTCTGGGCAAGACAGCTTGGGTCAAGGCTAGCCCGCCCAACCTGTGAAACGAATATTTGTGGGGGAGGTGCAAATCATCCTGGGATGCTGAGGGACCATGAGTTAACTTGAATCAACAGGGGACAGAAGTTCAATAAATTGATTTAACCTAAATAAGTTAAGCCTGATACTACCTCCATCCTGGTTTATCTTAAACTGGTTTTAGCCATTTTGAAAGCATTTTACATGCACTGAACTTCTGTTGTGTTACAAATTTGAGCTAGTTTCCGAGCACTTATATCAATTTACGTGCAATTTCTGTCTGTAGCCCTTTAGTATAACAACCAGAATGGACTTTATAAGTCACAGAAGGCAGGGCAGTCTAGGACAGTGTTTCCTCAGTGAATTCTTGATCAGGAAAGCTTATGCGTCTCTGATTCATTTGGCCTTCTGTTGACTTCAGAACTACCTCTCTGTACTTTCTGTATGACATATTTGTTATAGACAAAATTAACAGATCATGGAATTTTTCCCTTTGTCTTCTGTTGAGATTTCTTGTGGCAATGGCAGAAGGTGGCTCCTAAGACCCTAAAAGCTGGCCCTACGAAAGGAGCCAAAATCTGCAGTCCTACTATAGGAATTAAACAGGATTTCATTCCACCTATTTTACTACACATTAACAATGATGATCATATTCTTTCTAAGGCAATACAAAGTTTGTCTGTTAGGGACTTAGGATTTGGCTCATGATAAAATATATTAAATCTTTTCCAGGCCATGAGTTTCTGAAACCACTGGGTTTCCAGCAAACCTTCAATTTTGTACCTGCAATTACATTTGAGTGTAATTATGCCTGTTTAGACGTTTAACAGCCCATTTGGGGGGGGACACAATCAAGCAGTTAAACTTCTCATTGGAAGTTAGTTGGCAAAATTGGAAGTTCTGGTTTAACATTTAAAGCATTAAGTGAAAGTCCTGATTTATTTTGGGGCATTCAAGATTTAGAATGCAGTTCCAGTCTAAATGAACCTCAGCTTAAAATATGGATTTCCTGTGGAAAAAAGAATGACTGTCTCATTAAGGCATTTCACTGCACTTAGCTATTGCATTTCCATTCATACTACTATGTTGTAAACATTTTAAGTCTGAGTACACCCCAGGCAGCTGGATATATGTTTCCTACATAGGGTATTGTACCTTGAATACTTGAAGTTCTTCAAGAATCACTTCTTCCATTGATTCTGTGTCCTGGTTGTAAATTGTAATGACTTTCAACACAATCCCATTATCTGTAAGTAAATAAAAAGCACTTTAGAAGTTAAAATTGTTATTCATTGGTTGACAAAGATCAGAATGTATCCTTTGAAGTGAATACTGAATAGATGAAAAAATAACAATTGCAATAATGTTTACATATTATTAATGATTGTATTGCCAGCATTGGATATGCTTCTAACATAAAAATACACTTACATCTGACTGGGAAAGTGAGACCTAGAGAGGTCTGGACTGTACAACAAGTGAGTGGGATAAACAAGTTTCCAACAAGATGTCTCTTAATTCCATGGTTAATAGTCCAGATCAGGAGTAGGCAACCCCTGGCAAAGGTGCCAAAGCTTGGTATGTAGAGGCATTTAGTTTGGCATCTGCACCCTGATGCAATGGTAGGAAAGGGACAAGGTTGCACAACAAGGTTTGGGCCATTCATGGCTCCCCTGCCATCTGTCCCTGGCACTCTAACATCTTACAAGTTGAGGTTGTGGGTGTTTTTGGCACTCTGTCCAAAAACATTGCTGACCCCTGGGCTTGACTAGTTATTCCCAAAACATGGGTCATGGACTACTTGTGACGCAAAAGTCTTTCTCCTGCAAGTGGTCTTCAGCTGATCTATGCATTAGACTCCTCTCCTTTTTAATTAAAAGTGTGATAAGTTTATAGAGGCCTATGACCATTCCTGAGGACTGGTAAGTGATCTCCTCAATGCATTAATTAATAAATTAACACTTTGGTACAACAGGTGGGCTCCCTCACTTCAGTTTGGTCTTGTTCTGATTATTAAAGACCCCTTATTTTCCTGAAAGCTGCATGTTTGTCATCACCAGTGGTACTTTCTGCTTCCTGTCTCCCGTTATTGTCACTCATCTCTGATTTACAGGGGGAAAAATTACCCTGACAACCAGCGAGAAAAAAGTATGTTCAGAGAGAGATCAAAGAGATGAACATAAAGAGGAGCCATTAAAGGGGGTCAGACACCACTCCTCAAAGAGAAAATGTTATCAAAGAGGTCCATTTTTTGAGAGAACAGTTAAAAGGATTCACTGTCAGGGGCTCAGATGTTCATAACTAAGTCTCCCTTATAATCCCGCTGACAGGCATGTTGTGGAATGTTATCTGTGAAGTTCAGACTTCCTCTTTGACAAGCCCTTCAAACCTATTCCAGCAATGCTAAGGAAACCTTCCATACATACAATAACTCCATGCATTAATGCTGTGCTACAAATGCTGGATCCAGGTAGAGGAAGTTTGGGCCCCTCCACTATACTTTTGGCAAGAGCACCCCTGAGCTTTGAAAAGGGATATTTTGCCAGAGTAAAGAGTGCAGAATTCAGCTAAACATTTCTGAGTCCAAGATTCCTATGCTGTCACCCAAGAACAGGCTTTGAAGGGAAGAGTAATCAACAGAAAAATGCTAGTCCAGCAAAACGCTTATGCACCTACCTAGCGAGTGGTCTCACTGGCTTCAGCTTTGTTAAATCATAGGCTTATTTACTTTTCTGGCTATGCCAAATAATCATATAAGTTTTATCCATAAATGCAAGTGAATAGTATACAATATATTGTCAGCATTAGAAAATCCATCCTAGAAACCTACATGACATACCCCATGATGCGATACATTTTACTACATATTGGAACCAAAAGATCTAAGTAGAGAAAATCCCATTAATATAAAATACGCTTTGTGATTCTCCTATGTCACTTCTTTTATTGGCTTTATACAGCAAAATGTGCCTTCCATCTAAATTTCACTAGTCAAGAAATAGCCTACACTAAATGCTTTTTTTGGCAAAATGGCCATTAGTGCCCGTGTGTCAAGTAATCATAGAAATTACTATGATAAAATATGGGACGTTTGTCTTTTTGGGTTATTTCCAGATCAGTCAGATATTACAAAAAAATCAAGGGTATTGCTAGGCTTTTCTGATATTTGCTTAAGTTCTTATATAGTGAGGCCTTAAAGGATAATTAATGGTTTTTGTGTCTCTCAGATTTAGAATTATGCAGACTTATGACATATTTTCAAGTGGTCTTTTTAAGACTTGCCTTATAGGTGGTAAAGAAATCCACTTGAAAGATAAATGAGGCAGACTGAGAAGCCAAAATGCATCTCGGGTGCCTGGCAGACTGGCAAATACTGGCAGAGCTCTGAAATTTTGGAGGGGGAACCATGTTTGGGGCAGCTGTTCCTTCCAGTAATTCTCGTGGGCAACACCCTTAGGTAGCTCTGAAAACAGATTGCTTCTGTTAACAAAGGCAATTAGACCTAGGGTCCTAAGAGGTAGAAAAGAAGCCAGCAGCTTGCACTGACATTTTGAAAATCCACTTTTTTCTCTTGGGTCCAGATCTCAAGTCTGCCACTGAATTGGCATCCATGGGATCTACTAGGTGCTCTGCAATTTTGAAAAATCAGGTCATTTAGTTAGCACCCAAATGTAAGTCTCCCATTTTTTTACGCTAGGGACAAAAGTTACACATAAACCAGTTTAAGTGATCAGAAACTGGTTTAAACCTGTAACCGAACAGAAGCTCAGTGCACATAAACCAGTTCCAAAATGGCTGAAACTGGTTTAAGATAAACCTGATTGAATGTGGCATCAGATTTAACCAGTTTAGGTAAAACTGGTTTATGAAACTTCTGTCCCAGACCCCTTCCTGGTTCAAGTTAAATCACAGTTCTCCAGCATCCCAGGATGCTTTGCACCCCTGGGCTGGGCTGTGCTATCTGCTCCAAAGAGCAGGGTTGGCCCCACCCCTCTGCTCCGTAGTCTGAGCAGTGAGGGCTGGCTGACAACTGGGTGGGAAATCACACTCAGGTCTGCTGGGGGTGGAGGAGGGACAGCCCCTGCCAGACTTTTCCTCACTGGAGTGGAAGGGGTGGGAGCGTGGGCCATCAGGCTCAGGCAGAAGGTAGTTAAGGGGATTTAAATTCTCTGTCCTGCTGGCACAGGACCCCAGCCATGGTCTGCTTGGCAGGAGTGCAGCAGCCCCTGCCAGGCTATTGCCCACTCACCACTGGAGCAAAGAAGGTCTGCGGAGAAAGCCTAGGAGTGACCTCCACCCCAGGGAAACCCCAGTTGGGGTCCAGGGCCAGAGAGGCGGTTTAAAACCCCTTCCCCACTCTGGGTCAATGTGCTGGTCCCAGGCTGGGGTATGGCCATGCTCCCTGCTCTCCACTTGAGTGGGGCGCAGGGGGGCAACAGCCTGGGAAAGACTGCTACCCGCCCCCTGGGAAACTTGAGGCCCAGGGCCTTCACACTGATTTGGGGAAGGGGGTTTTAAACCCCCTTTCTGTCCTGCACAGGACCCCAGGGGTGTAGCGGGGGAGGCAATGGGGTAGGTCTTGGGGAAAGGAAGCTTTCTGAGACCATCTGCAGATTCCCCAAGAAGGATTTTCTGACTGCCTGGCTGTAAGGAGACACTCTGCCCTTACATAAGACTTATGCAAGGCTTTCTTTTATCTTTTTGGTTTCTTACATTCCATTTTAAGTCAGGCTATGCTGTGTGTGCTCTTACTGTGTTTTACTGGGATGCATCTTAGTTTAGGTGAAGATTTTTGGTTGTTCTTTGTTGTGTGCTTGAGGTTGCAAATTGCTGTGTTCAATACATGGTCACTTCAGAAAAAGGACTATTATCATTCAAGCTTTTATGTATTCAATGCCACTACTTTTTCCCCACCAACCCCCTTCTCAGCCTGGCAGGGGTTGCCTCTCCTGTCCAGAGCAGCGGGGGAAGAAGCCTGGCAGGCACTGCTCCCTTACCCAGGCAGACTGGGGATAGGGTCCCATGTGGGCCAGGGAAGAGATTTAAACCCCACTCTCCAGTGTGCTAGCCCTTGGCTGGGGGCTGCTCCAGGAAGAAGCAGGGAAAAGTCTTGGAGCTTTGGTCCCTTCCCTTTGGCAGAGGCTGGGAGGCATGCTCTAGTGCCACCCAGCTTCTGGCCTGGGCCACTGCAGGCACATGGCTGCATTTCTTGAATCAAAAGTGAATGTCTGTTCACTTGCTTCTCAGTTTAGACTAACCTGCAAAGCCTGAATCGATTCAGCCTCGGGCATTTTGACTGTCTGTACTTAGGCTCAAAATCTGAGCTCTAAGGTATAATCCTTTCCCAACACTTTTAATATGCTTTGTTCTGATCTGCTTTGTAACCAAATCTCTCACCCTCTCTTTGTCCCAGTTTCACCATTCATGAACTGGGTATTTATTATGCTTACTCTCATTTGCAAGTCTTTCGATGATCTACAGATGAAATGTGCTATTTAAATGTAAAGTATGATTATCTATTAAAATGACCGTGTTGCTTTGATGTTTCTCAAGAGTATAGTGCTTAATACTGGACAGATATCAGTGTTGTTGTAAATAGGGTACATTGCTACCTTTCTTATTTACCTGTGCCAATAAACAAGACATCATATTGCCCGTCTTCAGCTTCCACTCTGTCCACTGCTATTTGTTTGAGATTATACTTCCCATCTGTTTTAACAAGTATTGGCTTTTTATGAACTGGCCGAACAGGCTGATACATCAATGGATGGCTTCTCACAAAACGGACAGCTTCATCAGGATAGTCTTTGGTGGTACTATAGAGACCACCATTCACTTTGCTGGCACACTGCACAAACACAAAACAGGTGGGTTATTGCCATGGGCATTTTTGTTAATACTGGCTTAGATGTTGAATGAGGGTACTGATTGCCAGAAGTCACAGCATGAAGAAGAGTAGGGAAATGCTTGAGACTTTGGGGATTAAAGAGGAGTCTGCTTCATGATCACTAATTGGAACCATTTATGATCCGGTGGACTGAAAGATCCAAATAAATGGTGCTGGATTTATAATGAGAAGTGGGAAAGGGAATGATCCCTACAGTCTTCATATAGACTCAGTCAATGGGAGTTTACTCATTTCTTTCTCACAGAAACATATGATTCAACCTCAAATATTTATGTCAGAAGCAGTTATACTCCGTTACACTAAGGCTTGAGTATTATCTGTTTGCTTCTACCTGTGCATGCGCATGCACATGTGCACGTGTACGCGCGCACGCACACACACACACTGTGGATGTACTGTATAATGTATCCATACAAACCCACATGTACAAGAATGCTTATCTACCCTCACACTTATATACAAACCCTCTTTAATAACAAGTTTTCCAGCGAATCCTAAAATTTTCATTATGGTTTACATCAATTATTGACCCAGTATCTTCAGCTGATCAAATCATTCAAACTTAAAAAAAAATGGTTTTTACTACAAAACTTTTCATTTCAGTGAAAAAGTGGTATACAAACATTTTAGACTTCCATGGGGAAAATAGGGCTTCTTTCCTAACCATGTTTTAAATTGAAAATGGTCAACCATGTTTTTCATCTATCAAAAACCATTAGAGAGAGACATGCCCTACTCAGTGCTGCTGGCCACATAAAATGAGCAAAAAAAGAACGTTTGGTATCAGTCTTCAATTCACGTGGGCTGCAAAATGTGCAAGCACAGTTCAAAATTAAGCCACCTTTAGCACCAGTAATTCTTGATCTCAAAAATCTTAGTGTTATACGTGATTATAATATCCATTTCATAATGGCAATATTACATACAATAGCTTAGCCTGAAATCCAAGCGTTACCCAAGATCACCCTGTCATATTGCAAAACAAATACACTTTAGGTTAAAGATTGAAACAAACGTATTGTTTGAATTAGATGTACTAATAGGGTTAAATGGATGTTTTATACAAAAAACTTAAATTTAAATATTTTGTGAAGAATAGGATATAGTATTTCCTAACCTTACTTAGATGCTTCATTTCAAATTTGCCTCATGATCACTAATTGAAACCATTTATGATCAAACTGGAAATACTTCAGTAACCATTCACTTCCTCCAAATCTCCATAAGATATTGTGGTTTTAAGAAGCATTTCAAGCAAAGCCACAGTAGCAGGCTCTCCCTATTTAAATTGGATTTTCAATCAATAAAATGAAAGAAAATACTCTTTATGTTTACTGGAAACAGTAATTTTAAACTTGCGGTCAACTATAATTGACAATAACAAACTCCTGCACTTGTCAAACAGGGCAATGTTTATTTCCACTTTTCTGGGCTTGGCTACAGGCAAGTATTTTTTCAGTGTTGACTTTGAAGTAATTGTCTAATCAACCTAGTGATGGAATTTCACTGGCTGTTTGCAATAAGGGGAAAGGGCATACGTTTTAAGACAAGCTAAACCTCTGCCCATGTACCGTGCGGTCCAGGGAAAGCAGTGCCAAGTGCTTTTCCAAAGTTCCAGTTCTGGAATAATTTGGTAAAAATAATCCTTTGCAGGATTTGCTTTTTCATTAAGTAAAATAAGGCAATCTAGAAAGCAAACAATAGATGCAGCTACTACTGAAGCCTACTGCCACCATTTTTTAAATAGTGGACATCATTCTCCTAAGTACCACACTATCACTCATGGGCTCAACAGATTACACAGCCTGGTTGCGCACATGACAACAGCAATATTGGAGGGCTGTACAGATCATAGAGTCTGTCAGAACTAGTGTGGCTCTACCAAATATGTGAGTACTGAATTTATTTCATTTTAAACTTCTTTTCTCCTTTCCTTTTAGTCACCCTCTAGGCCCATCCAACAGTTGAAATTGATGGAAGGTGATTCACAGAGGTGAGGAGTTGGAGTCCACTTTTTTTCACTCTGTGCCGCACTGTAGGCATCTATATGAGAGGCTTTACCATGCAGTTGACTAATTAGCTCCACAGTAAAGCATCAACATCTACATGTGCAGCATTATTAGACTGTAGTAAGCTAATTAACTCCACAGTAGGATAGTACTGTCCAACACAAGTTACTTACTCTGCCACAACACGTGTAGACCGTGACCAGAACTGGCTAGGGCCCTGGGGTGCTACAGCGTGGCGGCTGCCTGCTGGCTAGCTCCATACTGTAGCACCCTCATGCCCCAACCAGCCCTTCTGCAGCTCACTGAGTTGACTCGGAAAAGCTCTGGGTTGGCAGGGTGTCCCCCCAGGTCTCCTGCCAGCTGAGGTTGTGCTGCCCCGGCTCAACATGCTGCAGGCCTGGGAGCATGTGTAAATGCTGAGCCCTGGAGCAATAAACTCCAGCGCAAACTGCACCCACTCAGATTGAGCAGAAAGTTGGCAATGTGAAGAGACTGAACCGCAAACCTGTTCTTGAAAATCTGCTCTTCATTTCAGTGAAGCCTAAGATCCAGAGCAGGTAATGGAGCAGCATTAAAGGGTACTTAAGGCCCTTGCTACATGTTAAATATTACACAAGTAACTGGTTAATTGCACAATGAGTTTAGATAAGCCACAAGTGCAAAGTAATTATCACAACACAAAAGTGACTAT
>JAGPOW010001296.1:126706038-126767893 GCA_030014935.1 Caiman crocodilus
TCTGTGCTGGCCCTGATTCCAAGGACAAATTTCACTCAAGGTTTATATACTGAGAATTGCATACAGCTCTGCATGCAACACAGAATCTAGCTTGTATTCACCGTTAGTCATCATGTTATTTAGGAACTGATATTTCTGCCTCGTTTATATTTGTTTGGACTTGTGATCCCAATCCAACAAAAACCACCTGCAGTACCATTATTTGAAACAAAGCATTTATGCGAGGTCAGACTGGCCCGAGGCTTACTTACAGATGCTATTTAGTTCTTTGTGAAACACAGCTAGACTCATTTATCTTGAAGTATCAATGTTCCAATGTAGCCGAGGCGTCAACACGTTCACAAAAAGTTCCTTTTCAGCCATAAGCAGATGTTATGAGCCTTTGCTCTTATTATATTTCCCCTTCCCCATCAATAAAACTTCCATTTTTATAAGGCTCTTAAGAGAGATGCTTGGCCCCTTTTAAAAAAAAAAATATAAAGGTCAAGACACATTTTGAAAAAGCTTATCACCATATAAACATCATCCAGGCACTTACAAATAATGCTGTCTTGGGGGTCATTTATCATAATCCACATTGTCTTTTCTTATTCAGCTGGGAAGAGTGGCAAACTATAATATGGTCTTGTTGCTTGATGGAAATTAATAAAGGACTTTACAACTTGTCAGGTTTAAGGTCTGCTCTCATATATCCATCTTAATAAATCCAGTATGGTAGCCTCAGTACCATTTTGGTACACCTTCTATTTCCCCCTCTGGAACAGCTGTGATCACATTCGTGGTTCTGCTTCAAACAGAAGTTACAAAGTTCTGTGTAACCCGCGTGGCTTAGTCAGATCAGCCTGAAAACCAGTATAGCCTCTGAGGGAAGCACTACAGACAATCATTTCTTAACATTTAACTTTCTTATATCTCTTTTTAAAAAGTTATATTCAGGTCCTCCTCATCATAGTGTCTGAACCTAATGTATATTAAAAATACTTCTGTGCAGGAAGAGGGGACAAATTAGGGGCAGAGCCCACATGCAAGTTAAACCAACAGCCTGGCCCCTATTATCTTTTTGACATCTGAGAGCAGAGATAAACTTATGTGACTGTTCAGTGTGGGAAATGTCACCTTAATTCTGCATCTCTAGGTTTTGAACATTAGGGGTCTGCTTTGTTTTGCAAAAGTTTTTAGGAGGGGACTTTCACACTTGCAGTTTCTACAGTGTTTGAGTTTGGGGAATTCAGTTGTTATATTCTGGAAGAGGGCAAGGAGCACCGTGCCTTGCTGAGTGCTGGCAACCTTAATTCAACCTGAATGAAATTGTTATGGTGCTATTTATAATATGCATAATATAGAAGCTAGTCTATAGAGACTAGTCTCTTTTTCTTGCTGGGGCAGGGAAAGAAGTGTGCAGTATGTATGTGCATACTTCCTTGCTTCTTTAGCTTAAACCTCCATACCATCCACAGATATTTTTTTTTTTTTGATGGGAGATTTAAATTTGAGCTATATTATGGGCTGGAGATATAGGTTAAACTCAGGCTGGAACCTGATCACTTTGTGGTGAGGATATAAGCAAAATCACTCAGGTATTGATAATTCCCTCAGAAAGAACTGCAATTGTTGCAGTTCAGGGAAGAGCCCTAGCACATTGTGGCACAAAACCCCATGTGCTAATGCATCCAGAAACACAGAGGTGAGGGCAGAGAGAGAGTGCAGATACAGTAATACAGGTAGATTTGGTTGTGGGGATGCTTACAGCTGGGCTAGATTAACCTGAGTGTTCAGGTCCAAGGTTTTTAGTGAGTTTAGTGAATGACCCAATCTGCTTTGCCTACCATAAAAGAAATCCTGACCAAGCCTTTTGGGGAACTCAGCTGCAATGCTTTTTTGAAAAAAATTATTGTGCTCGTTTACATTCCCTGTAATGACTAGGTAGAAGGAGAGATGATATGGCTTTAGTTAAATGTTACATTTCAACACATATTCAATTGTTTTCTTGTTTCTGGACGTTTCATTTGCTTGTCAGCAAGATGGCACACACTTTAATAAAAACTATGTAGTGTCCATGCACATACAAATATTCACCAACACAGTCCCTTCCTCAAGGGCTGGAATGGCCACCTTCTAGCACAAGTGACAGGAGTGGTACAGGCAGCCTGCATCTGGCACGTGGCAGATGGACAAGTAGCACAGCAGCAGATAGGGCAGGAAGCAGAAAGCAGAGCAGGAGATCAGGTAGGGAGCACAGGGCAGGTGGGAGGCAAACAATAGAGAGCAAAAGGCAGAGTAGCAGACTGGGCAGAGGAAGGGGATTAAAGTAGCACTCAGGGAAGGTATAGGGCTAATTTCTAGTATGCTTGCCAAGAAAGGCTGCCCCCCACTGATCTCACCCAGGGTTTTTGGAAAGCTGTGCTGAGAAACAATTCCAGGCATGAAGCCAGACCTAAGGAGCTGATGTTATGGTTGGTTTTGGAGGAGGAGAGTTGCAGAAGACATGGCAGTGACTTGTTTTATTATATTTTCTATAGCTCTTCTTGTGTGTCATTATTTTTACACTGCCGCACTGGAAATATTAACATGGAGATTCTGCCTATTCTCCACCTAAAATCACAATCAATCCTCTGTTTATTGACAACACTGTTAGTTGCCATAGAGAGGGGTTTAAAACAGGAGGGAAAACACTATGCTGTGAGGTAGAAAATAATGACAAGGAACAGATGAGTATTTAAAAAAACAAAGATCCTGTTTTCATGTAGTGTCCCTAGCAATAAGACTAAGTTGGGGAAACATTCAGGAAACATGAAACTGTCACTGGACTCAACTCTGAGTCAGCTTGGTGGTTGACATTATCACTATACTCCACCAATTAAGTGTAAGTAAAGCAAAGTGTGGGCAGAAGAGCTGGTGTTGAGGGCTGAAGCAAGCTACAACAGGAAAAATAGCTGGCCAAGGGGAAAATAGTTAGCTGGGGGTCCCTGATTTGCTCCGTATGTGTGGCTCCTTGGACAGCAAGCTATACGTTGCCTTTACTGTTCAACTCCAGCTAGGCTACAGTCCAGATAACAATAACACATTGTCTTCAAAGTGTCATAAATGTGGCACTTAGTATTGGTAGCCAGATCCTCAGCTGGTGGAAAGTAACCTAAGTGCTCTTAACTATCCAGATGTATATTAGCTGGAGTGGGATGTGCCCCGAGCCTACAAAATAAACAAAATTGCAAAAAACTCCAGCAACTTCAGGAAAGTGCAGTTTATAAGTTACATTTGACAAGGGACAATAGAAAATGAAAAGGGGGCGGAAAAGAGCGACCAATGCACTAGAAACAGTTCACGAGCTGAAGCTATGGTTCTGGGGTGTGATGCATCTTCTTTCTTCTGCTTGTTCATTTTGGTTTCTATTTTTACTTCCCTGATTGTGTGTTTTTCTATAGAACTGATCACCAATTCTTTGAGATTGTAACAGAGCGTGTGGCAGGAGGACAGCAAGAAGGCTTGTGACAAAAGCACTGAGAAGACCCGACACAATGAGTACATTTAAAACTAATACTATTTCCCTCGTCCTTGTTACAAACCGGTTTCTACAATTCATGTGGCTTCTGGGGTGCTGAGCATTCTCAACAGCTATTGCTTTAGTGGCAGCACCCTTCAATAGTAGTGGATTGAAATAGCACCCTTGAGGACTAGATGCTCCAGGCAATATGACCCAGTCAGAATACCAGCTATGTCAAAGTAAAATGTCCATTATTTAATGCAAACTTGATTTAACAGAATCTGGTGAATAATTTCACTGACATGAGTAAAGTAAGTTTTGTAGCACTGGGTCCATTATCTACACCACCCTCCAGATCTCCTGTGCAATACGAAGTTTCATTTCTACCTGGGAGAATTTGTACAACCTTTATATTCTCCTTTGTCTGAGAAAGGGCACATGATCCTGAAAACTTGCAAATCTTTTTCTTTTTTTTTTTTTTGCAAGTATCTAGTTGGTCTAATAAAAGATATTGCCTCTACCATACTGACAACATTGGCTTTTTAGCCATTTCAAAATGAAAACATCATAATTCTACAAAAAGGAAGCAAAATTCAACACCCTGAGACCTGGAAGATAACTCCCCAGCTCCAGCATTTTGTTTCAAGCCAAATTTGCATGCTCACACAGCAGCCTCAGCACAACATAACATCTTTGTCCAAGAAAACCTTTCCATCACCAGTCCTCCTGTGAAATATGAAACAGCTTAACAAGAAAGAAGCATAATTCAATATCCTACTGTCTGTCAGATACCTTTGAGGTAAATTGACTGATCCAAATTTTATCAGAGCCTAATTTGTATAAAATGAACTTTTCCAGCCAGGAGAACTCACACCATCCTCCAGCTTTTCTGTGTAATATGAAATTTCATTTCTACCTGGAAGAACTTTTATAATCTTTGCATTGTCCTTTGCCTGAGGAAGGGTACATGAGTGTCAAAGCTTGCAAATAAAACATTTTCTTGCAACTATCTAGTTGGTCTTATAAAAGATATTGCCTCTATTACACTGGCTGCTTTTACAGAAGCATGCTAAATTCTTCTCTCACTCACTGTGAACAAAAATAGCTCTGAAATTCTTGCTTCAAAATCTTAGTTATTGATACTGATATAAGAGGCAGAAGAAAAACAGTAGGTTTGTAGCTCCTAAATTGAGTGTGTATGACAGAGTTAGAAAAATAAATTCAACAAGCAATTTTCATATGAAATAAATGATTAAAAAAAAGGCACGTCTTTTTTTGCAGTCATTTTCCTGACTAAAGCTGAACTTCAAAACAAGAGTAAAGTGTGATGAAAAATGCATGCGATATGTGTATACAGTGTTTGTTAACCAATGTAAATATGTCCCCAAGAATTTGGATTCACTTAATTATAAAGCAAATGTCAATGTCTTCAGTTTCTTTGAGTTCAGCCTCAGAAAACATTCAGTAATATATTTTTGTCTTGGAATTATGTCTACAAAATGTGTCTGTAAACATATATTGACACAAAGACTGATGGGCTGTTTACATTAGAGCTTGGATCATTCTGGGAAACGTTCTGAAATGTTTGGACAGAAAAGAAAAGCGCTTCTGAATTCACTGATTTCCAAGGTGGGTTTTTTCCACGCATGTTTGCACGCTGATAAGGCTGCTGTCTCTATGGGTTAATGTATAAGTCCTAAGGTGTGTAAGAACCTGGAATCACTTTGCCCATTTGGACTGCGGTATAGACTCCACTGACTGGTAGTCAGCTCCAGGCTTGAAACCCCTTGTGGTGTAGTTGACGGTCATCTAACAGGCTTTGAGGAACCAAAATGTCACCCTGATATCAATCTATGCATATAACAAGCATCTAGCTACATCAGCATATTACCTTTATCAGTCAGCAAACAGCTACAGTACCCATTAACATCAGTCCCTGATGGAAACCATTTTCGTTTTTAAGCGTTGTGACCAAGCTGCTTAAGGACCTGAACCTGCAATATAATGAACATCCTAACTTCCTGTTGAACCTGATGGCCGCTAAAACCACTCAGGTCATCAGAGGTATTCAGGATTAGGGGATTTCAAAAGCTCTGCTTAAATCCAGTGAGTATTTTAGGTGAAGAATAGAAGCAGAGTCAGTCCTCCTATGGGTAAGGTATGCTATCAAACTGAATGGGGCTATTACATAGGTTGCACATATACACTGAGGTCAGGTACAGACAATATACTTTTATTGGTATAAATGTTCAGAAACTGGTCTATACCTTTAACACAACAAAAGCCCAGCACACATATACTGGTTTAAAAATGGCAGAGCCTGGTCTAAGATATGCACCCCCAGAGACACCCACCGAGGCTAGGGGCAGACATTCAAAAAGCCTGAGCCTAAATTGATTCAATCTTTGCAGGATACTCCAACCTGGCTAGGCTTAACAAGTTTGTAACCACACAGACATCCCCTCTGGACTGAAAAAAAGGCAGGCACATGCCTGCAGTACCTCAAGCTAGAAGCTAGGAGGGCACTTGAGCAGCCCTCCCTTCCCTTCTACAGTGCTGACCTGAGATGGGGTATCACCAGGGCCCGGAAGGGGTGTAATCTCTGTCCCTAGCCTAAAGGGTGAATGTGAGTTCTGTTCACTACTTATCTAAACTACACAGCTTACAGAAAACTGCATCACTTAGATCAATTTCCACTTTGGGCTTTTTGAATAATGCTATTTTGAATAATGCTATTTTTGAATAATGCTATTTTGAATAATTTTGAATAATAAAAAATGCTAGTTTGTACCTAGCTTCAACAGGAAACAGATCCAAAGACCATGGAGATTTAATTACTGCATAAAAGTCCTAGTCCATTTTTAGAATGACTCTGAACTAACGTATCTCTAATTTTAGGTGTTCAGATTTCTGTACCCTTAATCTGGAATGTAAATTATTTTGTCTTTACAGACTAAGGACTATGTTTTGAATTGACTGACTTTCACTTCAGTAACATGAGGTGCTCATGAGTTAGCTCCTGGTCATCAGTTAGCCCTCACTGCCACCGGTATGAATAGAACAGCAAGGGCTGCAAGTCAGTTGAGGATTCAACCAGGGAAAAAAAAGAAGAAGAATTTATTATTTTTTAAAAGATGAAACCTGCAAAAAGGAGCAAGGGGTAATATGATAAAGCTGATTTGATCACCACTAAAAACCTGAAAAATAAATGAAAATAATTTCAATCTGAGCTGAGATCTTGCATCACCTTTCACATCCAAAAGCAATTTTTATATTGTTTAATAGTCCCTGAAAAGAAGACTTAGCATGGAAACATTGATACACCTTTATATCAAGAGTGGTATGTTGTTCAGCTGAAAAAAGAAGTCCAAGATGAAAGTGACTTCCCATTTTATCTGTAGTTTTTCAAAATATGTTTTCAATTACACTAACCATGGACTTAATTATCTACGGCTGCAAATCACTCATCTGTTCACAGTTCACTCGTGATATCAAGATGACACTTTGTCAATGTGACATTTGGCTGCAATTATGAGATTATTTTGTCATTTTGAAACTTCTCAATAATGTTAATGTCTACTGGCCAGATCATGATCACTTTGCTCACATGAGCAGTTATACCAACACCAGTATTTGTTCCCCTTTCCTAGCTAGGCAGGTCTCACATAGTTACCCTACACTGTTATGGAATAGGTGTATATAATTTAATAGCTCAGAAACAAATCCAATCTGATTCTATACTTTTTCTAAAAATAAATCAACTAATTATAAGAGACATTTCTCAATATGATTTTTGAACTTTCTAAGGGGACTACTATGTTTAAATTAATTGCTTTTCTTCATTATATTCTATAGGGATTTCTCTCTTTAAGGCACGTTGCTTTTGGAGATATTACCAGGCAGACGTCTTTGTACTTATGCTAATGTAAGGACTGCAAATGTGAGTAGTTTTCACACGTAAGGTTAGACAGGGATAGGAACGTCTCGTTAAAATTGTCCTAATTATTATTTTTCCCCTTTGCTGACTGAATTAGAAAAATGTGGGAAAATATTCTGGAGTAAGATGTAACTTTTTTTTTTTTTTTTATCAATTTTCCAGAAAAAAATAAACAGCTACTAATTTTATCGGGGATTGACCAAAACATTTGTTTTTAACATTTTTATTTTCACTTAAAAATTTTAATTTAGGGGGGGAAAGGTTTAAAATGATGTTTGAAATGAAATAGAAATGCTTTTCTTTGCAAATGTCTAAACGAATGCAAATCTTAATTGTCCCTCTTGCCCCCACCCCACACACACACTTTTTCTGGCCAATTTCATACCAAATTGGGCAGAAACTTTCAGTCAACTCCACACTCCATTTTTCTGGAAAAAAAAAAAAATCTTTGAAATATTCCTACTTGCATAACCACAAAACTTCTGTCTGACGGTTGCTTACAATCACAACGGTCTAAAAGTGCATTCAGAGAAATCTTATGACTTTTGTACTTCTATAGATTACTGTTGCTATTGAACAGAACAGGAGAGAGAAGCCTTGCTACAGAACGCATTGTTTTACCTCTGATTGATGTCCAGCTCTGATAAAAGTGCAGAGGGGATCAAAAGCCCCTGTACCACAGGCCAGCAGGTGTGTCCTGTTGTAACGGTGAAGGACCCGGATGTAATTTGCACATTCATTCTAATGTAGAGAAACAGAATGAATAAAAAACTTAATATTCATGAACTTCTAAAAATCACCCCACTTCCTCTGATAGTAGTCTGTGCAATGAGACATTTTGTATTTTCCTAAGGCCCTCAGTAGACCTTATATTTAAGATATGATTAACCTGTCAACTATGTCTTAAACAGTAACACAGCCACATGTTAATTCATGGTACCACAAAATGCAGAAGCAGCCACAAAATTATTCCACAAAATATGTGGAATATTTTGGGGTCTGGTTTCCATGGCAACTTAAAATGAACATGTGGCAGGGTCCCTCACAATGAAATTTGAGGAGGGGGCTTGGTTGCAGCTCCCCCAGTCCTGGAAGCATACCAGAGCCTCCGGTTGGCTGCAGACTCCAGTACAATCCCAAGGCTGGAACTGACAATCAGATGATTGTCATTTCACCAGGAACCATGCTTTCAACTTGCAGTTCTTGGGATCAGGGAACAGATTAAGGCTGCAGACAGAGGCTTATATTATGTGTCTATGTCCCTCCCCCAGAGCACTGTGATTAGAAGGGGACTCAGGGAAAGATCACAGTCACTGGCCAGCCACAAATGTCAGTCTTTCCCTCCCTTCTCCCCCTCCCTCTTCTCAGTTTCTGTTCCCCTGAAAGACTGCCTTCCAAATCTTTTCACAATTGATTTGGAGACTCCAAAATGATTCTGAGTTTTTCTTTCCTTCTCCCTGATTTGATTCAGATTTGGTGATTTGGCCTGCGAAGTGGGCCAAATCTTCTCCGAATTGAATCATGGACTGAAGCTTCGAACACCCCTACACTAAGCATCTTTCCCAACTTCAGCAACAAATGAAGGAAGGGTATTACAGAGAAGTGTCTTTACTACTTAGTTGGGATTCATTCCCTACAGGCTTCATTCCCTGTGCTCCAAAGAAGCCACAGTTTTTTGGAAGAAATAAATGTATAATCATATACTTAAAGGCTGTATCATAAGGCATACGCACGAAAGGGCCACATGAAGTTGAAAACAGCCCATACTTTTATGGCATGATCAATACAATTTATTGAACAGACAATTAAAAAAACAAACAAACAACCCCTCATGTAGTAGATAACCAGCAGCAGAAATGTCAGCTCAAATGATAACTTTATAACTATTTTAACATAGTTATAAAGGACTGAAAATATGATCTTACGGAAAGTATCATGGAACCAGGCAGTACAATTGGGACATCCAATAATATTATATATACAAATGGAAAGAGAGAAAAGTATATGTTAATACAGGCATTAACAGACTGTCTCCTCAGACAGAATAATTATATACCAAAGTTACCTTGTGCAGCTCTGAATCTCTGGAGTTTTTTTCATCTGAAACTCTTACAGAACTAAGGTGTTAGAGTTATTTGTTACTGAATATTTTTTTTATCTCTAACTGATGTTCAGCTCTGATAAAAGCTCAGAAGACAATCAAAATCCCCCATATCACAAGCCAACAGGTGTAGTTTTTTTCTGGCACAAAGTGATCAGAGCAACAGTCACATTTTTGGTTTGATTGAGACTGGTGTATATTTAAGGTGGTGTGCACACTGTTGAAATTAAGGTCCCTAATTCAATTGTCCTACTTAGTCTGCTACAAGCCTTCTAAAACAGAGTTTATGACTACAATCTTTGAAGGTTTACTGCTACAAGATGAACTGATAACCTTTTAAGAGCTTGTAGAAGTGTTCGGTTGTGTTACAAAATACGGGCTAGCAGAGAAACATGAAACATATGTAAATGGTGAGTTAAAATTAAAATCCTTACATTTAATTTTTAGGGTTTTTTTTTTATCCCATTTGCTGTCAGTTATACATAGTGCAACCGACTTTGTACAGAGCAATGTGTGATGTGTGATGAACAACACAGGAGCAAGTTAGGAGAAAAGAAATTTATTTTTCCTGAGATTTTATGAATGGATTTCTGTTGTGGCAACTAGAAACCAAACAAGCAAACAAACAAACAAAATATTTAAAAGAATGAGTTAGAGGAGGCCACAATAAGTAACAGAAGGAATGCAACTGCTTAAGTAGTTTTAAAAATAAAAGGAATAAAAATGGAGTATCTTGATACTCTTCTTTTTAATTTAGATTATTTTATTAGATCAGTATGATGAAAAATGAACAGAAACAATAGAGTAATTAAAAATAGTTAGATTTCTCTGCCACTACGAGAATTTTCCATCCTCATGCTCCAGAACATAATCTGAAGTTTAGTTAGGTCCCATCTACATCTATACCTAAGAGGTTACTAACCAATTCATCATGTCTTAAATTGTCACTCGGCCACATGTTCAATAGATTAATGACATGATAAACAGAAGAATAATCCACAAAGTTATTGCACAAAATATGTGACTATCTTTGTGGCTCATTACTATCGTGCCATTAATTGAATGTGTGACCAGGAGCCCCTGTGGCTAGGAGCCCTGTCAGCTGATTGCGCCTCCCAGCTGGAGGCCCTATTGCACCCCAGAGCCTGGGAGCTCACAATGACAGTGTGCCCAGCTGCAGGGGCATCCCAGGCACCCCCATGACTAGATGAAAACAGCTGATATGGGCTTCCAGCTGCCAGGCAGCCCCACCACCGGGAGCTCTTTTCATTGATAGGGGTAGTCCAGGCCTCCTCGTGGTTCAGAGACTGGAAGTTAGCTGTGCCCTGGGACTCCCAGCTGTGTGGTCTTCTGGGGAGCCCTTTTACTACTTTACTACACAGGAGTTTGCTACTCACCAATCCCAGGCTCGCCCTGCATTGGCAATGAGGTGTTATTCATAATCCTGCAGTATTGCCTCCTGCCAGGCACGTGTGGCATGACAGAAAGTGCAATTGTGTGGATTATACGTCAGATCTGGTTGTGCTTTTATCTGCGTGTCTATAGGGGCCTTTATTCCATGCTTTCCTGGTAGTGCCTTCTTCTTAATGGGCCACAAACACCACAGGAAAGTACATTTCCCTCTAATTTCCTAATTTTTGTTTCTAGACTAATTTCGAAAGCACAGATACATGGAAATAATGTAAAAGGAGCACAGAAGCAGTTATCAGATATCTAGTAAACGTCAGAATTATTGAATTCAGCCTCACTCAGACAACAGATGAAAGTGTCTGGGGTTTGTTATTTTTTTCAACAAGATTCACACATTTCCTTGATGCTACTGCTTGTGAATTCCTATGTTAGTGCTTGTGCTATGGTTTTTACAGCTGCCTAAGTTACACTGGCAATACGCATTGTGGCTGTATTTATGGTTGCCTGTTTGCTGTTTTCTCTAAAACAAACAAGTCCCTTTCTGTCCCACGTCTTAACTTTGTAATGTAAGAGTGATGTAGCTGTGAGGGTTCAGAAATTCTGTAGGGGGCAAGGATTCCTTACAGTATCTTTTATTTTATCAACTATGTACTTGGAATAGAGTTAGACAAGCTTTCAAATGCAAGACATGCTTCATCAACTTTGATCAGAATGAGTGGGGCATAACATAACAAGCATCAGACAGGCCTGATGCTGGTAGGTAAGATGTAAGAGTAACCGAAAATACAAGTATAGGCCAAAGGCAGAGCCTACTTTCTACAGCCAAGCTTCTTTTTTTTTTTTTAAACTGGGCCATGTTGGTTTTAGTATTACTTAATAGAACTGGATTTTGAATACTCTGAAGTTGATGGATGCCTAAATCCAAGGCCAAGTACAGATGCTATGTTTCTATCTGGAGAATCACTGTTCTCCTGGTAGAAACTACAAGCATACAAAAGTGTTCAATAAATTTTCCAGGGGACACAAGCCCTAGAGGGCCTGGTTCACACCTGGAGGACCTGCCCTACAAGGCAGAGTCTTTCAGAAGAATGAATGCCTGTACACTTCCCTAGTCTGGGAAGGGAGTGTAGTAGCAGGATAATGCTCCCTATGCTTCCCCAGACCAGGGAAATTTTCACTGCTAGAAATAAATGCCTGTTCAAGCCAAATTTCTGTTTTGGCTGCATGTCTAATTAGATGTAACAGATTTGTAATTAATGATACTTACGGCATCCCTTCCTTTAATTATGCATTCTTCTGCCTGCAGGGGTGTACTAGGCCAGTGTATCTAGAAAAAATAAAAAAGAGAAGAGTTTATTTAATATAAATATCATTGCAGACAGATAAATTAGCTTTTCTTTGTTTGTGAAAAAAATATTCTTTATACAATTTTCACTGATACTTTCTAAGTGGCAGTACTCTGTTATATTGTATATTGCATCAATTGCCAGTTATTAAGTTATTAAGCCAAATAGTACAATTGTGTGCCTGTTTTTTGATTGTGGAGGTTCATTGTTCAAATCTAAAAGGAGGTACATTTTTCCTTACTTTGCACCTTTTGAACGTAATATCAACCTTCTAAATTGAAAAACAACCCACATGCTGGACCATTTTTGTACTTATTTAAGAACTGTTCTGACTTATGCTCTCATTGAAGTAAATGAAGTTTAGTTATTAAGTTCATGAGAGCAATATAGTAAATTATTTTAAGAAAGACCAAACGGGACAAACTGTTTTTCAGTCACCTGAGGTACAGAATCTTACGTTTCACTTCAGTTGCATGGTTTGAACGGGTGACAACTATGTAAAACAATGATCTGAACAAACTAGAATGGTGATCTCACTTCTCTAAACTTTAATTAGTTAAAACAAAAATGCCTCTATTTTGATTATATCATTTTCAACGAAAATAAAATAAAATTTGTGCTTGGACATTAACAGATAATATCAAAGAATATTATAGCAAGTGTAAGCCAACATGAAGCTAGCCTATCACAGCATTGCTTTATCTGAAAAAATAATTTAAAAATAAAATTATTTTTCTGTTTAGTTTTATGAAACTAGGTTAACTAAATTACATTAAATTTTAAAAAATAACACTAATTATAAACTATCCAAAGTACAGGGAAAATTTAGAAATCCTGGATATCAATCATAGTGCACTTAAATGCAAGAGTCTGAAAATATGTAGTATGTAAAAGACTTATAGCTTAAATAATCTCTTGTACTTTATAGATGCATTCTTGAGACTGCCCTTTTTATTAAAAAAGAGAAGCCTGATCTACGAGACTGAACTCGTCATGTCTGACAGTAAATTCATATGGATGCACCACATTAGATTTTCTCCCCATTCTACCAGTCAAAATTAATTTTAACACGTTCACTACATCTAACAAGATGAAGAACACATACAGGGACCAGCTTATGTTACCTTATTTCTTCAAACAAACTCTTCTACTTCATTGTTTCTAATGTTAACATCCATGCAAAGATTTCTTAGCTGAGATGCCATTTTGCACGGGTTGACCTAGTTGTCATTTTTTTTACATATAAAGTGATAGCAAATATGTACATATGTAGTATTTCTACAATATACATCCACTATTTTTAATTACCTAGATTTAATTGTTGATTTTTCTTTAGCAGTGATAATATAGGCTTTGTTTGCATTACATGCAGAGGCAGATTCTAGTTGGTTGTAAATGGTAGCCTTTAACCTAGCACATGTTATTTTTATTGATGTTTATAGAGTTACTTATGATGACTACAGCCTTAATTTTGCCAGGATTACAGTCTCTTGGCATGATGGCAATGTTTATAGTTGAGAGGTTTCTTCAGTGCATGTGAGCTAGAATAACATTATATATACAACACACTTTAGTGGTCTTCACGCCTGACCTGAAGTTTGAACAGAGTTACTCAATAACTATCATCATTATGAGTCATCATCTGATACATATTTTTTTAATTTAAACTTTAGTGATGCTTTTCATCTAGCGTGACATTATTTTCACAGGTCACATGAATCTTGCTGCTAGCACTGAGCTGGAAAGGTAGGGAAAGGCAAAATTAAAATATTCTTTTCATAGTAATAAACACTTCAGATTACAAGGCTACACTGATGACAACCACTCTTAGCAAATCCAGACAGAGGAAACGTTTTAATTAGACCTGGAATCATACTTAATGTCTCAAAACAGCTTCCCCATTTATTCAGTAACCCCAAAATGAAAGATGACTTGTCTAATGAAGGCTGGTCTGGGGAATTAGTATAAGCTTTAGATGTAGAGAGTTTAGGACCATTAGACTATTAGATCATCTAGTCTGATCTCCTGAATTTGACAGAACATTTGAATTTCACCCAATTATCCTTGTACAAAGCCCAATAAATTGTGGTGGATTAAATCATAATGTTTGTTTTATTAAAACTTATTGTCCTGAAGAGCACCCAGTCCTTCACTGGAAGATACCAAGAGATGGATAATCCATTACTTCCTTTATCAAGTTGTTCTAATACTTCATTGTGCCTTATTTCAATTTTTCCTAGAGGCCCCTCTACAAAGATGAAATGTGTATAGAGGTGTCTCTCAAAAGGAATGGGATGTAAAGGGAGGCACTGCTCAAAAATGAGGTGCTCACTCACCCTCCCTCAGACGTGGAAGGGGCAGAACTACAAGCTGCTTTTCCTAGGAACTCCTGAATCATTAATTACAGGGCTTGTTGGCTTTGGTGATACCATAAAATATGTAGAACCAGCTGCGAAAAAGCAGTACCAAGACAACCAAGACATTTATAAATATCTCTAAGCTTTCGTTCTTGATGCTGCTTCTGCATTTTGAATCAAACGGGAATTGGCTAAAATACATAAACAGCACTGGGACTGGGGCAAGGACCTAAACCTTCATGTTTCCCAGGCCGCTGCCACCCTCAGTGAGCCACAGCATGACAGTCTTTGAGTGGTCTCCTACTCCTGTGACTCTTGGCTTCTTAGTAGCCCAGCAAAAACCAAAGTGGTAGAAAGTGTTCTCAGACCTTCCTAACCTATGGTCTGGTAGTTTGGTCACTTTCTTGGAAGAGGGAGATGCAACTTTATAATTTCTCTGTCTGAGGACGGCCTAGAACAGTGGTCTCCAACCTTTTTAGCTAGGAGATCACTTTTGGCATTTAAATGCAAACCAAGATCTACCGTGCACTGCTGCCACCCTCCATTTACCACCCCCCAGCAGGTAAGTCTGTGGGGTGGGAAGTGATGGGGGGAGATCAAGGCAGAGGGAGAAAAAAATATTTGGGGGTGCACCTCCACAGCAGGTAAGTCCCACATGGCTGGGGCCCCACTCAACTTACCCCTGCTCCTGCCTCTGTAGCACTGTCCTTCACTGTGGGGGCCTCAATCTAGGCCCCACTCCTTCCCTCCCCCACAGACTGACCCGATGGGCTGGGGTACATGCACATGGGCACTCAGCCCCCCACCCCAGCCTGAAATACACTCTAAGAGGCTCTGAGATCTACCACAAGAGGCTCTTAGATCTATGTGTGGTTCAAATCCACTGGTTGGTGACCACTGGTATAGAACTGGGGTCCCCAACTCTTCAGATAAGCACACAAGTCATTAGGCTATTAGGCCAAAAGATGCCTCAGCTGCCTCTTCCTCGGTCAGAATGTTTCTAATCATGACTTTTCTATGGCTAAAAATTTGCTATTTGCACAGAATTTACATACTTCTGGGTCAATTAGATCTTCAACAGAATATAAGTGGAGGTAGATGACCACTTTGGACCATGCTCGGAAGGTCAGAATGGAGACGTGTAAGGAGCCTAGGTGTTCTAACAGCTTGATGACAGTTGCACAGAATGTATTAGGATTGTCTACAGTGATTTAAATGCTTAAAACTTAAGTGCCTCTGAGGTGGATTAGGTTGTGGTTGTATATGAATTGGCCATGGTTCCACAAGAAGTCTGTGGCACAGCTTGGGTTGAACCAAGACCTTCTGAAATCCCAATCCTGTACCTGAATCATAAGACTAGCCTTTCTTCCTAGACCTTGAGAAAACTCAACTTTGTGAAACAAAAACAGTCTCTAAATGTAGGTTTAATAGAATGTGTTCTTCAAATTTACCACTGATTAAGTTATTTTACATATGTTGGATTACTTTGGCAGTCAACAAGACTCATAAAATTAAACGTGCTTTACATCCATGCAGTATTTTACTGCTTTTCTCTGAGGGATTCCTAATATATGTATCAGAGTTGAATATTTTAAAGAATTATTGGTTTGTTGTATGATGTATTTCTGATGTGGAACAGTTTTAGTTTTTTTTTATAAAATGTCTGATGTTAATCCACACATCTCAATTTCATGGCCAAACTTAATAAAAATCCTATTCCACACTGTGAAGACTTGGACAACACTGCAGCACCACTCATAAATGGTTGTTTAAGGCACCAAAGATTCAGACTTATTTATGAAACCTGGTCCATAATTACCAACTTTACAAAATAATCTCTGATGCTTCTGGTGACTTGTCCTGGTTGGGAGAGATCATTCTTTTCTTGTGGATTTATAATTAAGCTCTTGCATGATTAAATACAAGATTTCAACCTGAAAGTTGAAGTAAACCTAAATAGATCATTAATATATCCTTAGTTATAGCTTGCTGAATCCTTGGGTAGGAATAAGTGAACCAGCTCTCTCAGATTTCACACTAAATTTCTTATATGTCAAGATCGTACTGATACTTCTACAACTTGCTCATATGAGAAGTTGAGTGACCCAGTGCGGTGGACATCTCTCAGTTTTGTCCTATCTACCTCCAATTTGAAAAACCCATGACCAATAATGGGATATTTAACAGGAGAAGTGAATGAACCCCTGACATTTGCATTCAGAGGAGCTCAGTTCCGGTGAGGTCATGTTTCTAAACATATGCAGTCAGACTCTATTAAATTGCAGTTTCTCATCTTGTGCACCTAATTAAAAGAAGAAAAAGACCTGCTACTAATTTGTTGCATACTGCAGGCAGGTGCCAAGGCAGAGGGGAGTATCAGCATAAATATCTTTCTTCTATTGGCAGCAGAATGAGAGCAGTGAACTTGCAAAGTATGTCCAGATGGGACGAAGGTAGTCAAACAGAAGTATAATGTGTTCTAGGCTATCATTTATTCTTCTACCAATTGAGTGTTAACTGAAAAATAGGTTTATATTATAGAACCAGCTACTTCCTTACCATTTTTTTTTAATCTCTCCCTTTTTACAGGAGCAACTCCTATCAGACGGAATATGAGTTTACCCATTTCTAATAGCAGATAAATAATGAGTTTATAAGGCTAGGCTGCCATGAGGTGAAAAAACAAGGGCACGGATTTACAATGTATCGGCTACTCTTTTTTAGCTCTTTCACTGACAGTTAGACTATCATGGGTTAGGTTTCACTTACCATGGAGTAAGAGCATGCACACAAACAGTTAGCCTAGAATAGTCAACACACCATAGGCACTGACTTTGATTTTTGCCAGGAAGAGGGGGCCTAAGATGATGGACATATGGAAAATTTTATGCATTTCAGGCGACAGCCCTCTTCCCGAGGGGGCCAGGGCCCTCAGGCCCCCACATACTTGGCAACTCTGCAATACACTGTAAATCCCTGCCTTTATTTACTTTGAGGTCACTTATTTGTGTGCCCAGGCCCTGAGGCTGTATGTGTTACTGTATTCTTAGGAGTTCCAAAATTTAATTCAATTTATAAACACATTCTTACATCACCTCTATGAGCATGTGAATCAACTTCTCTTCCCCTGAGGGATGGCACCTTGTAGAAATCAGTTACAGATATATCTCTAATGAGGCTTCATGTATTTATTTTCAAACGATATGATTCCAGTAAAAGGATATCAGGAGGCGCTACTTCACTGTCAGGGCGACTAGGATCTGAAACAAACTTCCAAGGGAAGTGGTGCTGGCTCCTACCCTGGGGGTCTTTAAAAGGAGGCTGGATGAACACCTTGCCTGGGTCGTTTAATCCTGGCACTCTTTTCTGCCATAGCAGGGGGTCAGACTTGATGAGCTTCTCAGGTCCCTTCCAACCCTACCAACTATGAAACCATGAAACTACAGAGCAGGTGAATGCAGCATGGACTGTAGTCCAGCAAGCCTCCTCACACTGTCCTGTCAACTTCCTTTCAATTTAGGCAGGGGGTCAGCAAAAAGTACAGTCTTCATGCTTGACCAGACTCAGGCCTTTCTGGTTAGACAGATAGTGTTTCAATCACCTGGGCTTTCGTTGTCACGTGCAACTTTTTCCAGTAAGAATGGGATATAAACCAACAAATCTCTGTTCTTCCAGACCACAGCTTTCAAATGGTAATTTTAATCACTATTTATCTGGGTTGGTTTTCAAACAGTGGGTGTTTTTACAAGTGCAAGCAATGCAGTGTTAGCACTTTGAAAAGCACCTGGCGCTGCGATGCCTGCAGTTGTGTAAGTGGCAAAATGAGTGTCAGCGCTGAGAAAATGGCAGTGGCACGCTTTTGAACTAAAACACTTGGGAGGTGCTTTAATTCAAAAGCATACCACCACCGTTTTCTGCGTGCTGATGCACATTTCACCACTTATACCATTGTATGTGGCACAACACAGTGCATATCAACTTGCATGCAGAGCAGACTCAAAAGTCTGCAAAAAGTAGTTCCAGGCTCCATATTGCTATTTCCACTTGTGAGTTCATTTGTAATTTTTTTCCCCTATGCTGCTTCTGTGCAAAAGGGCCATACAAACAATGGGGAGAAATGACTTCTTGATTGTATAAGGGAAATGGTACTCAGCATTATACAAAGCATAGTAAACATTTTTTTTTTAAGTTCAGAAATTCTCTCTCTGGCTAAGTACAGACATTCAAAAAGTCCACAGCAGAATTGATCTAAGTTACTTAGTTTTCTGCACGTGGCATAGTTAGGACTGATTGACTCATATCTTTCCATCCGAATGATGCTGGGTTTTACTTGGAGTAACAGGAGCTAAAATCCCCTGCCTCAAAAGTTTCAAAAAAGAAGTTTATTTTTAACCTGGCAGCGTTCTCTCAAATGTGAAAAACTTTAGTATCTTTTCTCCAGTCACCAGTCCTTCCAGGTCCCAGAAAAATATGCCATACACAACACCATGCCATACAACTTATAATATCTTATGTTACTGCACCTCTCTGTAGTTCTCGCTGACTCGGTCTAAGCTGAGGGAATATACAAGGTCTCTTCCTCCCACAAACAGTCGTTCTTGATACTCATCCAGCAGCATTACATGAAGACCAAGATATCCAAATGGGCTACGAAAGATTGATGTCCTGTTTAAATCCCAGAGCTCTGAAATACAATCAGAGTGTGCACGATAAATACCAAACAGCTTAGTTTCATGACTTCATTTTCATGTCTTCCTAGGGAATTGAGCAAAACAGTTTTGGTACATTAATATCATCTTAATCTTATAAACTCTGAGCATAAGAGAGACACAGAACACCTGGGAATAATTTTCAAAACTATTGTGCGCTCCAGAAGATCTGCATGTGGATCTTGTATTGTATTGAGCACATTGTATTCTGTGCTCAATATATCATGAAACAAAACAAAAAAGTTCTCTCAGAAAAAGGAAATGACTCTTTAGTACTTTAAGTATGAATGGAAAAAAGGGAATGGAGCGATGTTCTCCTTGTCTTCCATTCGCTCCCACCAAACTGCAGGTCTGTTAACTGCAGGATCATACATAAGTGTATGCAATACTTCCTTTCACCTGTATTTTTTCAGATTTAGGTCCAACACTGCTCCCTTTGAATTCAGAAGACATGTTGACATTGAAATCGATGAGAGCAGTACAGACCCTGAATGGCACATGTGAATATTTTCAGAAGCGGGTAGTGATTTCGGATATCTGTCGTGAGATAAGCTGACCTCTTCACTCAGGCTCAGCTCATTTCCTAAAGTGAAGGGAGTAAGTCCCAGAGTCATGGGGCTGAAACCTGATGACTCAAAATGAGACCCGCTAGGACAGTGGGTATGGGTGACTAGTGCTGCCTTAGTTGGGGTGGGGGGGAGCATGTGTTCCCCCAGTGACCAGTCAGCAACTGGGAGAGGGGAGATCCCCTGCAGCCAATCATGAGACAGCCAATCGCTGTGGCCGATGGCTATACCCCCTGACAGCACTGGTGCACCCCCTGACCGGTACTCGTGCCTGCCCCCCTGCCCATCACCTAAGTGGTGAACGAGGCCAGTCAGGGTACAGCGGTGCTCTCAGGAGGTCCATATGCATCCCTGTGCACCCCTTACATGGCGCTACTGACAGTGGGGAGAAAATGAACCAAAGAACAGAGAAGCTTCTTCAACTTCTAGGTAGATGGCCAGGGTTGCATAAGGCAGTAGGCAGCAAGTAGGGAAGGCTGAAAGGCAGTCTGCTGGATGAAGGCCTTAACATAAATGAGCAAAAAAAGAAGTCCTTGGGAGCAACAGCAATGAAGAGCAGGCAGAGGTCCTGCAGGAGACTGATTTAAGAGAAAATGGTGTTTACATGTAAAATAGTCCTAAGAGAAAGGACTAGCTTAGGAGTCCCTAAGTGGGGATCCAAACCACTAGAAAAGCGCATCAAGCTAAGCAGGACCTTCCCTCATGATGAAACAGTATAGGTGCCTATGAGAATGGCCTCTCTCCATAACCTGCACCTCACAGCGTTCTGCATAGATATCATACTCCCTGTTTGAACGAACAGCAGGAATTATTTTAGGTGGATGCATTATTTAGTGTTTAGCACAGACAAGTACATGAAAGGCCCATTAGATTCCATTCCCATCCTTGCATGAGTGCCATCCATCTCAGTGTGCCTCACTTTGGATGAGTAAAAGTGAATAACATTGAAGTGAATAATCAGTTGAATAATATTTGGTTAGTTCACTGTAGTGCAGTAAGCTCCTTGAGATCTTTAAATAAAAATGCTATATTCCTACTACTGCAGGGCCAGGATTTCACTGCTTTTTCTGGACAAAAAAACAACTGTTTTAGTATTTACATGTTCTTAAACTGACTATAACACTTCACTTAATATCCAAAGCCTTAAAGCAATTAGAAGTTGTTAGATTACATTTTATAAAAATAATTATAGTATTTGAAGGAAGAAATCCTGCCAGCTCTCTGCTTTACATAGCCAGTTCAGTTCTAAGTCTGTCATCTGCTTTCAGTCCTACATTGGCAAATATTCAGGCCAATCTCATTACCATTTATTCTTTCTTGTAACAAACCCACCTGTAAAGTGATTTATATTTTACTCCTTTCTGTGCTCTTTTTTTTTAATAAGATGCTGTGCGCTATTAGTAAACCCACACCATGTTATATTCTCTATCAGCTAGTCCCTGCAGTTTTCATGAGGATTTTCCAACTACTATTCTTTCAACTGTTCTTCAATGGCTGAAAAGGGTAAAAACATACTAAAAGTACTACTAAAAGTACATTATCAATACAACCCTCGTTACACAAATAATTAACTCAAAAAGCCAAACTATCAGTGAAGACCATCTAACAGATTTCCATCGTTCAGGCTGAATGTCCTTTTATGGTCCCGAACACTACTTTGTCAAGTGGAGGGAGGGAAGGGTGAGGAAGGGGAGGTTGTAACAGAGCTGTCTGTCACTATGTCTTACGTAACGTTACATCACTACAGACACAAAAGTCTATTGTTCATCTCTTTTGCCCTCTCATAAAAATCTTTGGTTTCCCTTTTAAACCTTGTAGAAACACAGGTTCACCTCCCACATTACCTAATTCTGGAGAACATACTTCCGCTGGAGATATTTTCCAGATGTGATGGACTGACAAATGAGTCTGGGTCTTTGAACATGTCAAGTGCATATGGTGGCCTGCTAGGACTGCTTTACAGCAAGAGGTAATGGTTGATGTTGCCGTCTGTCTTGAACAATAATGTAATAGATTATATACTGTAATCTACAGAATCCCTGTAATATGAGCAGACCATCTGAATGACATTTTATGTCTTCAACTGTCAGGTTAGTCATGGCCTATAAACATTACAGCTGGGCAGATTTTACAAGAATTTGGCAAATCACCATGGAACATTAATGAATTTAGATTTTTACTACTTGCTGTACAAGTGAATTCCCAAATCCACTGACTCCTTCCTCATGTCAAGAAGACAAAGATGGAAACAGGAAGGGAGAGAAACCAAGAATGAGAGATTAGGAAAGACTTTTAGAACAAACGATGAATCTAAAAGCTCTTATGTAAATGACCCATTAAATGAACTTCAGTGCTTAGGCCAGCTGCCTTGTAGACAAGGGAGTATTAAAAATTAAATCTAGTCAGCCTCAAACCTATTAGAGTCAGTTATCTTTGCTGGACATTTCATTCTTGCAAACTGGATGGGGATTGTAATATCAGCCAGCCTCCTTCGTCTTCAACTCACTGATACTTAAGAGGAGATAATTATTCACAGGTATCACAATGTGTCATCCATTAGCCAGATTAAAAAATATGATCTTACAAATGTCTGTATCAATCTGACAAGGTTAGGACCTTTAACTGTCAATATTCCATATACAATTGGTAAAATTGGTAACAGGAGGCAGACGTTTTTCTTCCTGGAGAAAGAAAACAGACATTTGTGCTACTGAATATGAGCTAATAAATTAGCAATATCATTTTTCCTTCCTAATTTACCCCCAGTTTTACCCCCTGGTCACAGTAATGATGGCAGAGGTCTATATAGGCACCCAAGCAATATTTATACTAAGCTCATCTACCTTAATTAGTCAATGGAGCTCAGCGCAGAAAAAAAATAGCCCCCGCTAAACCCTGTGCTGCCACACTTAGATGGCCACCAGTCCTCAAGGGTGCCTGTACTGCAGTGCAGCTACTATGTAATCAAATTTGCTCCTTTTAAATGAAGGCTACAGATGAATACTTGAAGCAGAATCTCAAAAGAATGTATTGGATACCTACATTATTGGCTAATTTTCATAGCAGAACCCCTAAGTTTTCATTTAAATCAATCCTGTACTGAGGAAAAAAGGAGTGAATCACAAAAAAAAAAAAACCCCAAACCCCAAATATCACATTTGGCATATAAAATCATGGACAACGGGAATGCTGAATGTTACTGTTACAATCCTCCATACACAAAAACAAATACAGTCAGTCAAAGTACTTACTTTTTCAGTTAATATAAATAATGATATCTCTCAGCTTGACTGAGAGGGGGAAGAACGAAAACAGAGAAAAGACCAGAGTTGGAGTGTCAGATTCCCAGAAGGTCCTCTGCTCTCCTCTCACCTTTAACTCCCATCCCAGGACCCAGTCTCTGGTTTCGAAGGGGCCGATGGCCTAGCAAGCAAGCTTCATGTGGGGAATAGTAGTCCCTTTGAAGAATGGGTCAGCAAGATCCATGAATGATTTGGTTCATGGGTGAATCAATATTCTTGACACTTCTTTTGAATTTATTATATTCAACGTGAAACCTGAAGTAGGATTTGAAGCCTGAAATGTAGATACCATATTTCATCTTGCCTACAGAGATACTAAACTTCTGTAACGTAAAACTGACTCCTCATTTTGGAACTGAACTGAAGCCCAATCAATATTGAGGAAAGGCCCATATACCAATGTAAGTGGGGGAAAGAATCAGATGCAGGAACATTATGGATTGGGGAAATACCAGAGGAGGTCTTGTCATTAACAATAAAAGAAAGAGGGTTTCTCTCTAACAATCCAGTATTTAGGTTATACTTAAAAGGCATTTCTTATTCCAGAACATGCTTTTAATGAATTGGCATTCACAGCTAGTGATGTTAGTTCTTTGTTTTCAGAGTTTTAAGATCAAGCTTCCTACAGTGATTCTACACTTATTTCCAATTAGCTGGATATTTCCTGCACAGTGATGGATTGTTAGCTCTTTATATCTTACTTGGTTTTGGACTCATTTCAATGCTTGATAGTAAATGCTGGCAAGTGATCAAACCAAATCTGCATGACCACATCACCTACAGTAATCACCAAGGGCTCCCTTCTCTGAAGCTTTTGTTAGGCTGTACAATATGCTTCAGGCCACACAATATGTACATCAGCATCCCCAGCGCGTCCTTCATCAACATCTGGCTGAGAAAATACTGCAGGCAAATATGGGACAGATTTTTTTCCTGAATTGCTCATATAAATCCACTAAAGCACTGACTTATACCAACAGAAATTCTAGTTCCTAGCACATTATGATCCCACAAGTAGTAGCTTTGGTTCACATGACCAATCTTTAACTTCAGGCAGAGTACTGACATGAGAAAAGCACTTCGGGCTGCACAGATGAAGAGGTACACAATAATTTTATATTTATTAGTTATTTGGTACATATTATTTATCATTAGTATTACGCTTTTCATTGGGCAAAGGGGTTCAGAATAGCAAGTGTCATGCCACCTGTTCATCTACAATTATTTCTATACGAATTAAAGGGCAAACATAAAAATATTAGCATTAAATTGTTCTAGACTGAAGGTGACTCAACACAGCCTATATAGTCATTATCTAACTGTTTCAAAGGCAGTTATTTTTGTTAATTAAAAAAAAATCACAGACTAATATTTCTATTGGATAAACCTACCAAGTCATTAATTTAAAATATCTTCAATTATATTTAATACCTTAATAGTTGAACAGTAGGAAGAATAGATTTATAAATCTCTAAGTTTTAGAAGGTACATATGGTTCAAATAAACGCAGCACTCTTTTGATCAAACACAGACAGGCTGGTCTCTTGAGGTCTTGATTTATTAAGGTGTACCTCTCACTACATGCTTATTACTGATCTAAGAAGGGTTCAATTCTTCTTTGGAGCAGTGTTGTGTTTTGATAGAAAAAGAATCTGTTGCTTTCGTTTAAAATGAAGACACCAAATAAGCTAGGGTTTTATGCTATTCAAAATGACTGTTAAATTGAATTTCCTTTGAAAGGATGGATAAAAATAATCTCTCTCAAGTCACTTTCATGGGACATACACTCTTGGATGAGATGGCATGTGATTGACAGCCTCTATAAGGATATCAAGAACCATCAACGTGACAAAAAACAGAACGAAAGAGAAAAGGGGCATTGTAGGGAAAGCAAAAAAGAAGGGAAACTGAGAAGGACAGAAATAGAAAGATGAAAGGGAATTTTCAGCTTAGCTTTTCTGCCAAATCAATTACTCACAACAGATGCAGTTTGATATAATATTCCATAAGTGAGTTTTAAAAGTTTTGTTACACTACAGAGTCCAAGATAAGGCACAAAAGTGTTTTACTAAGCACAGCATCTATAAATAAAAATGAATGGCACCATGTACTAGCACAATTTTGTCCCTACAGAGATCTGCTCTAATTCAATGACCTAACTACTTTAGAATGACTTGGTATATAACGGTATAAGAGGGGGAAGAGCCTCAGCTGCAATTAATTGCTAATTTTAAATGAGTTATACCAATTTTTCCACCTGGTAAGAATATGACTCCAAGTTCTCATCTCTTTGGCTACATGTAGGCTGTGCTGACGTAATCTTGTCTCCTTGAAAATGTCCCAGAAATCTCTGGCTTTAATAGATAAGTATAAGCACAATAATACATAAATCAAGGCCTTTTTTTAGGTCAATTAAATAGTTGGGAAAAAGTTCTTTCCAAGCTTTCAGGAGCAAACATCCTTCTTTAGGCGCTGGAAGACCTGCAGAGTCACTTTTTTCCTAATAAAAGATATATCTACCCAAAGAATATTGCCTGCCTATGTCCTTAGCCTAACACAGGTACAACCCACAACCCCCTAAATCAAGGCCTGTTTCTTAAGGGCAATTTAATTAGATAATTGTCTTGGACATTACTGTGATAAATTATATTTAAGTACGTTATACACTGATTTTAAGGAAAAATCTCAGCTTTTTTACATTGAGTTGCATTTAAAAACAGGTCAGAGACGTACTCTTATATGTAGGATTAGTGTTTGTATCTGTGAAACTTACTGTTAACCACCATAAGGGAGCGTTTCACTGAAAGCAGTTTTTCCTTCTTCATTTTTCCCCCGTGTTCTACCTGTATATATCTAATTAGCTACGAAGTGGTAGGAATGCTAAATACCTTGAAAAACAGAGTGAGAGAGAAGGAGACTCTATTTGAACATAAATTTGAAACATCTGAAAAAGTCAATAACGCTTTTCAAATATTAGTAGTTGAAGAATTGAGACATTTAAAATGCTTCTGCTATTTCACTTTGAGATTGCAAATCTTGACAGAGTTCATGTTAACTTAAGTAACTGGAGAAGGTATGTCAACATTAGGCAGCTAATAGTGGCCACATAAGTATTATGGATTATATAAATCATTGAGTATATTCCTTAAACCTTCACAGCTGATTATAAAATCCCTTTCTTCATACTTTTCCCATTCACCTATTTCTGATGAGCACTGTAAAATAGGGAGCAATGGCTAAAATATGTTCAAAATGCACTTACCCACATTTATCCGAAGCCCAAATTCTATTAAAAACAGTTTTGACTTCCTTTCCTCTCCACATTATTCTCCAGGGCATGTCCAGAAGCCATATATTTGAACAAAAATGAGCCTTTACCAGTAACCTTCAGTGAGATTTTTTTTTCTATGAAGGGTGACTATACATTTCAGTTTGGCTGAGACAGTTCCAAGTTCCATTGGTTAGCCCTGGCTAGTTGGTCAGAAGTCCTGGGCCAGGGTTGGGTAGGGAGGTGGAGCAGCGTGGTGCACTAGGCAGGCAGGTGTGCAAGCACCACTGCTGCTGTGCAGGAGCAAGGAATGTAGGAATTTTGCATATGTCATCTTAGATAGGGTGACCATACAGCCAGTAGGGCTGCGCAAAGCAGCACCATTTCGTTTCAAGTTCCATTTTGCCATTTTGACAGGACAGGGTTTCATTTTGACATTTTGTTTCATGAAAACTGTTTCATTATTTTGATACTGTTTCAATGTTTTGCCCATAGGCTATAATGGGGAAGCACAAAACCGCCTATAGCTTTGTCATTTCTTGCCTGAGTCAAATGGAAACAGAAGGGAGGGAAGGCCTTCTGGGGTATGCAGGGGTTTCTGGGAAACTGTACCTCCCAAAACTCACGACATGTGACTTGGTGCATATGTGTGTGTATGTAGGTGCACCCTCGCTGGTGCTGGAGCTTCTACACAACACGTTAGTGTGCCCCAATGAGGTCTCCTCCTCCCCTACAGCCTCAGTCTGGTCCACCACTTTAAATAACAACAAGTAAAATAATAACTTAGTGAGCAGCAGCACAGTAGCATCAACAGCATCTCAGGCAGCCAAATGGTCACAGATGATTTTTTTCCTCTCCTACAGGAGCTTCTTCTTTAGCAGCTTCCAGAAAACTCTCCCTGCCAGCCCCAGTCCTGGGGCTTAGATGTGCCCACAGTCCTGCGCCTTTCTGGTCAGGGGTTTTGGTGTAAGGACATGGCATTGGCAGAAAACGCCCTTTCCTTTAGGTCAATATAATCTGGTATCTTTAGCAGACCAACTGAATAGTTAGAAAAATATATCTTAGCAAGGTTTTGGGTTGAAAAACCCTTCGTCAGGCTGAGGAAGCACCTGTAGTTGGTGTGTGTGTGCTGTTCCTGGATGGAAGAAACAGTAAAGAAGCCAGAAGCTGGCCTGGCATGCAATGCAGGCAAGAAAGCCAGTCAGTGAAAATGGAAATGGAGGTGTCAGGGAGTGAGGGACAGGCTAGAGTGCGGGATGGGGAAGTAGGATGTACCAGTGTAGGTAAAAGTGCAGGGATACCAAGGGAGTCAGATGTCCAGCAGGTTGGAGTGTGTCAGAATTCCAATGTCTATATTGAGTCCATGAGTTTCTGTACCTAGGAGGCTGCTGAAGTGCAGCTCATAGACTTATCTGTGAAAAGTGGTTGTAAATTCAAACAAGCACTGAACTTTGCTAACTTCATCACCAGAAGCCAACTTCCATCAATCCAAAACAAATGGGATGGATCCAGTTCATGCCAGGATAAGACATGCAAAACCTGCCAACGATATCTTCAGTATGGAGTGCCCTGATGGAAAATACACAGGAGACACCAAGCAACAAGTGTGCACCAGAATGAGTGCACACCAAAAATCTATCAAAGACAAGAACAGAACAGCACCTGTCTCCAATCTCTCAGGCCTAATCCTCAAAGGGAATTCACAAAACAACTTTCATGCTAGTAGTGTGTGTGTCGGGGGGAGGGGCGGGGGGGGCTATGACTGGTGCTCTTGGAGGGGATGCAGACTCAAGCACAGATAGTGGCACTGCTCCCCTCTCCTTGCTGCCTGTAGAACTAGAGAAAGCTTCAGGCCTGCTTGTTGTAACAAAGAAGCTGCATCTCAGTTTGGGGATGGGGGACTTACAGGTTTTCCTCTACCCCCTCTTCTGCCCCTTCCTGAAGGCTTGCCAACTGCCTTTCCAGCACACTTCATAGTGTGTCTGATAGTGTCTTGTCTTTGCCTTGGTGTGCTGGAAAATCTGTCTCTTCTTGTGTAATGTCATCTGATTTATGAAATGTATGTAGATAATTATATATGTATTTGTATTCATGTAATGTATGTATGTATGTATTTATGTAATACATAAAATAAAAATATGTAAATGTATGTATGTGTTCCTATATAAATTCTATATTACAATATACAATATCATTATGTTATGCTTCCCTGCACAGTGAACAGAATGCACACTGTGAGAGACAGCACAGACTTGAAAACAATCAAAATGGAGGATTTTGCAGAAGGAATAAATTGAAAGGAATCATTGAATATAATAATAAAATAAAAGGGTATAGAAAGCTAAAGGTATTGAAGAATCCTACTTGCTAGGTTAGCAAGTAGGAAATGAATGGTAGCCTTTGTCTGATGCTGCTGAGCTGCTGGAATACACAGCTCAGTAACTGACCCCAAGGCAGAAAGCAGCTCACTTCAAACCATGCTGCTTTTTATGCTATTTTTCCATCCCTCCCCCCAGAGCACTGGGATAGGAAGGGGCCTCAGGGAAGGATCACAGTCACTGGCCAGCTACAGTCAATATCAGAGCAGTCCTTCCCCCTTCTTTCCCTTCCCTCTCCTTACTTTGTTTCCCTGCAAGCAAAGTCAGCTTCAGCTTTGAAACTTGAAACATTTTGAAACTCTGGAAATGTTTTGACTGCCCTTGTTTCATTTCAAGACTGTTTTGAAACCCTTTGTTTCATTTTTATTAGATTGTTTTGAGTTCAACATGAGTTGAAACAGCATCAAAATGAAATAGCAGGCAAAATTTTGTACAGCCCTAACAGACACCCTGCTTGCCACTGCAGACTTGCAGCAGTGCCCCTGCTGATGCACTATGCTGCTCTAGCTCCCTGCTGGACTCCGGCCTGAGATTTTTAACCAACCATACAGGACCAGCCTACAGACTCGGGGACTGTCCCAGGTAAACTGGGATGTATGGTCACCCTATTTCTAAGGACTCCACATCTTTTAGAAGCACAGTTCCCAAAATGTGATGCAAGTCCCTAAACTTTTTAGATGCTTTAGAAGAAAAATCCTGACAAAACACTAGAAATCTGCCTACAAAATTGTATGTTATTCTCTATATTACAAGTAACACCTGTATGCCCTTGAAATCTGGATTCAAAATTACCCTGTCCTATCTCATTTCACAGACACCTTCAGTCTTCATTCAATATGTTACTCTTTTTTGGGTTGAAAAGACATCTTTATTTTAAGGGGTGTGTGCATTATAATTTTAAAGGAAGAATCATAACGGTCTTCTTAGGACACTATGTTCTTTGTTCATACAACTGTCCTTATGGTACCATTTACTTGGCTTTAAAACAGCAGTTTCTCATATGGAAGCTTGCTTTACAAGACATTTATAGCACAGAAACAGAATAGTGCCATTGAAACATCCTTATCATCATCATCAACTATGGCCAGGGCAGAAAGGGAGGTCTTCCAGGGTGACACTGGGAGAAATTGAGGGAATGCTTGGATGCACCCCTCTTGGTCTGAGTTGGTCTGAAGAAGCAAGACAACGCTCCCCATGGGCACGAGAAACAAAGCGGAGCAGTGGCTGTTGCTCATGCCCCAGAAAGCCACAGCAATAGGAGCAGAGCAAAAGAGAAGCTATTCCTTGCCTCCATTGCCCACTTATCCAACTGGGATCTCAGTCTGGTAAAGGTACAGAAAGTAAAGGAGAGCAGGTAGCTGCAGTCTGAACAGCTGTACATTCCCTCTGCTGGAAAGATGTCCTGGGTGAAATGAATATCTACCTGTACCCAGTGTTTATTGCTTCACAAACACGCAGCAAAAGACTACATAATAAAATACGACCCTACCTTGGAGAAGAGACAGCGAGATAATGATTGGAAAGAAATGTTTTCTACATTCAGAAGTGAGGAAATGAGTTTAAATAAGAAATAATAGGTCTGATGCAAAGCCCCCTGAAATCAGTGAGTATCTTTCCATTATGTCAATGGGCTTTTGGCTGGTCCTAAACAATTTACTCAGACCACTCATCATCTGTGGAAAAGTTGGGAACAGGAAACCCTATGTTCTGAGCACTAGTCATTTGGTGCTGTATATTAATCACAATACCAAACATTTGTGTTTATCATTTATTTATAAACAAATAGTCAGAATTTGATATTAAAGATAGGCAAATCATTGTGATAATTTCTGGGACTTGAAAAAAATTCAAATCTCCAACTGAGCCAAAATGCTGAAATCTTGGATATGTTCATTAATTGAAAATCCTGAAAAAAGAGACTTGATCAAAAAAATGTTTAAATCATTTTGTAATGTTTTATTTTTCAATAGACCTTCCTTTTCAAGTTAATTTAAAAAAGAGTGAAAAAAAAGTGTTAAAATGAAAGACTGTTTTCAACATTTTCATTTGGAAAATTTGCTACTTCAATAGTTAAACCTTTTTTTTTTTGGAAACTGCTAATTTAATTTAAACAGAAAATTACTGTGAAAAGTTTCAGTTTTAATTAATTGGCTCATTTGGATTAAAAATATATTTAAACATTCCTGACGGACTGTTCTTGATATAGAAGACAGCAAAATGCTATTGACTCTGGTTTTATTCCCCTTTTTTAAAAATAGGAAAATTTCTAAACTCTTCTTTATAAAACATTCACTATCTATAAAATCAAAACCCTTTGAACTCTTAAAATATGTATTATTAACAGATACAAGTGATATATCATCTACTGCATGGAATAATTTGACAATTAAATAACATATTTACCCAACATGTCACAAGTAAAAACTCTTCATACTATCACTAAGTTCAGCTGAAATATATCTGCTTATAAAAATTATTTTTTTTCCTAGATTTTGCCATTCTTTTCCATCCCTACATACTACTTCTCTTTTTTAGCTTAGCAAGTATCCTTTCTTATGGTCATAAAATGGGAAAAAAAAAATATGTAGACTTGGCAGGATTCAATTTTTATTATCAGACATTAATAAACATTAATTTCACCTGACACTCACAGAGTGATGGAAAAATATTTCTGTTGGTAGACATCAAAATTGATATAAAGGAGACATTACAAAAAAATCCAGGATGGAAGCATGGAAATCCAGGGCAGGCGGTGCTAGCGTATGTACTGTACCTGCTCCATCCCCAAATGCGCACACACTCATGGAAGCTGCTACAGTAGTTGGGAGCTGAGTTGTGGGGAAAGAGAGGGTATGAGGGGCAGGGCTGGTAGCAGCAGGAAGCCCAGTGCCACTGGGCACTTGCTCTGCCCAGGTCCCAGCTGGGGCAGGGGCCAAACTCCTGAAAAGGCTAGGCCAGGCTCTGCAGGAGTTCAGCCCCTGCTTTGGCTGGGACCTGGGCAGAGCGAGAGGCTGGGGGCACTGGACTCCCTGGTGCTACCAGCTCTGCCCCTCCCAGGGCAGCCTTACCAACACCCCCCCTCCAGCTCCTTCAGTGGTTATTGTGTGAAAGAAAGCAAGAGACAACAATATCACGCGCGTCTGAGTGCGTACTAAATCCATAAAAATTGACAAACACCCCGAATTTCACCCAATCCTGAATATTCTAATCTATAAAAATCAAAGTAAAATAAACATTGATTTTAGCTGTTGACAATTAAAAACAAATAAATTCTGCCAAACCTAAATATATGACATCTTCCAAATGTGCTCATTTCAATTGACAAGGTGCCTGCCCCCATGAACTTCTTTGTCAATAAGAAACAATCCAAAACAAAATTGCAGTTAATTATATTAGGCTTTTATTTGCCAAATGCTGTATAAGCTGCTCTTCGAATCACATAACTCATCTGGCATCTAAGGTAAACCAAATGTATCATTCTCTACAAATTTATAATCATGGGATTATCTGAGGGCCTACTAAACTAATAAATCATAGGCCTATTACTTAGGTATTTATATTGTAAAATACAATTATCCATCCACTACATTAACAAACAGATGCAAGAGATACATCATTTACTATATGGAACAGCTTGACAATTAAATAATATATTTACCCAAACTGTCAAAAGTAGGAATTCTTCACTCTGGGATGAACGGTCCATAAGTATGTATTATTTAGCCAAAAGCTATTTAATTGTTTATGTAATACTTAATATTTTAGCAGAAATGTTATATTTAATTACTTCTGGCATTTATTATAAACTTAACTGAAGATCATGGTAGCTCTTCCTTTCTTAAAGACTCAGAAATTGGGTATCTTATTCTGTTTTGAGGTGGTAAGGCTACATAAAGAAATATGGTGAAACAGGTGCTAGAGAGACCCTCAAAATACGAAATAATGATAAAGTAAGAAAATGTAGGCCAAATAACACTGTCAAGTGTTTTAAATTGATTGTTCAATAATGTAGGCTTGCTTGTGCAATTTTTTACACCTCATTTGACTAGGTGAGCACATACTCATATAAATAGTCCCACGTACTTCAGTGGGATCCCTTGCATTTCCAGCAGCATAATGTTTGCACATTAGCCCCTAACTACCAGAGCACATCAAAGCATGACTGGCACTGGGAGGGACTATACAAGGAGCATGTATAGTCTTTAACCATGCTCCTGGGCAGAAGACATGACGGATATGATAGCTTATGTTACTACCAGAATTAAACATCTTATTGTGGGGGAGGGGACACCCATAAGGAAGATGTGCATGCCATAGCTTTTCAAAGGAAAAGTATTACTTATTGGTCAAACCAAAGTTGAGCATTGGAGCTGCAGTTGCCAGGCATGTGGTCCCTTCTGTTTGTCTCATGAAATGAGGATCTTTATCATGTTAGCTGAGGGAAATAGCTGAATCTCTCTCTCTATAATCTTATTTTTAAAAACATGTAATCTGAAAACTTCAGCCCATTACTAGTTCATTGTCTCCCTTTTTTCACTTCACGGTAGCCCTACACCTGAAAGAGTGAACCCTTCCATCTAGTAGATGCCCAGCACTTTAATTATTTGAAAGAGTGAAATTTTAGAACTGGGAACTATACAGATATTAACCATGCGGCATATCACAAGTATGGAAATCATTCATATAGAAGAAGAAATTATTCGGTAGGTTTTGACACACTTTATTGGTAATTCTGGGTGTTCTTGAGAGAGGCACATGTATTTTTAAATCCTTCTGGAGAGCTGTTAGCAACTTTCTATGGAGCTGTGTTTCTGCTTGCAAGCTGAAACTGCTTAAGGAGGCAGCATCACTCCTCAGAGGCAGTTGGGTGATGTTCCAATGAGGGAACATTAACCACTTTTAGAAAATAAAACTCTTTGTTGCTTGCCATTTTGGGTAGTTACACAAGCACAAAAAGAGTGCTGAATGGGTGTACTGCTCAGATTTAGCATTTTGATTCCATATTTCACCTTTAGCAAAGTCAATGGAGAACTAGGCCCACTGTAATTAGGAGAGAGGTCATTGAGATAAAATGTTCAGACTTCTTCACCTTTTTGAAGAAGGTAACTACTACAGCGAGGAGTGAAAGCAATAGTTCAAGGTTATCAAAGATGTCTTAGCAATGAAAGCTAGAAACAATCACGCAATGGTTGTGAAATGGCCACCAAAGGCAAGTGGTAGAAGTCCTATTAGAAGGCAGAATATCAGTGCTGATGGGGTGGTGGGAGAAGGAGTCTCTACTGTGCTGCCCACACAGTGGTACTGGCATTGCCGGCACTACAAGGAAAGATCCCAGGAGGGCAGGCCCCAGCATATGGCCTGCACAATGTGTGGCCTAGTGGCTGCATGCTAACACTAAATATGATCCCTGTCCATCTATAAGTTAATAGCCCCTGTGGCTATGGATAGCCCTGCACTAGACACTACACTGCAAGTAACCAGCATGCACTGAGTGGGAAAGGCTGGATGATGTATAAGGATAGTTCCCTGTTTAATTTCTATGATCTGATATATTCTTCACATGTTATGGTGGATTTCTGTAAGTAGTGTAGAAAAGATAGGTCTTGAGTTATTGGCTTGACTGTCACTTTTATGACAAACAATAAATGGAAAAGTAGAGAAATGTAAGTGACACCTACACCCAGTGTAGTCCACCACCTCTCCCTGTTCCAATAATGATTTGAGGAAAACTTTCTGTAAATCACAGAATACATGTGTTTATCCAATAATCTCTATATTTATGCATAGCTAGTGTCAACTATATTGATACAAATTGTTGTTTTAGGAACAGGGCTGCCTGCCATCTCAAACAAAAGCCTTGTCAACAAATTAACAATGAAAATACAAATATGAACATTGTAGTAAGAGTCTCTGTTTTTGCAGGATTGCGGGCCAAATCTCAATGCCAACTGACCGACTCCAAATGCACCGGAGGTGAATTTTTCCATAGATTGGATCACAGTGACCCTGTCGCAGAACAGAGATCCTTTATAATATCTGTCAGCAAGTGAGCTATTCTACAAATATATTCCCTGTGTGACTGACACCAGGATAAATATTAGTGCCAACAGCAGAACATTTATACCATGTGGTCACTATAATCCCCTGCTCAAGTGACTGAAGCTATGGCTACATGTAAATGTATGGTGCCTGGCATATTAGATTTGCTTCAGGCCAACTGCCTTCTAAAACTAGATGTATTAAACAATGTACTGCAAGTAACAGGCCTGCAGTGACTGGGAAGGCGGTATCTGACCTTGCAGATTATTACTTTCCCTCATTTCTATTATGTAATTTATTCTTTGCGTGCTATGGTGGATTTCTGTAAGAGGTACACATGAGGTTGGTCTGGGTCATTGGATGGTCTGATACTAGCATCATGGGCAGACTAAAATAAGATCAGGGGCAGGCTAATGGATCCTCTCACTCACCAGCTGAAATATCCTACCTGCAGTACCACACAGATTTGTTACACGGCTTCTGGATTGGAAGGCAGCCCAACCAGAGCAGCACAGCACACGTCAGGGTGCCACTGGCATAGTAAATTTACAGTGCAGACATTCCTCAATTACTCCATTAATAGCAACTACCATCTCTCCAAGTTCTTATACGGTCCATACAATGGATAGGTACAAATTCAGTTTAGATTACTTATATTTGTATCTTCTATAACAGATGCTGAAAGCTAATTGCACTATTAACCATTTAGAATTTAGATAGCATTTGGTTTATAATGTTCAGTATCTGTTGATCTTCTGGACACAGTGAAAAACTCATCTTGTGGTTTTCGAGAGGGTGGAGAAGGAAAGGAGGGAAATGTCCTTTGGAAAAATCAGGTATTTTTAACTTTGTGTTTATTTATCTGTTGTTTCTTTCATATTATTATTGGGACCGTATATGGAACTATAGTAAAATAACCAGGACCGGGAGCTAGTTTGTCATTTTATTGGTTCACTTAAGATTATAATATGCTTTGAACTAATCAATGCATCCATAGTTTCAAGTTATTCTAGCTTCCACTTCTAAAATATATTCCACTGACAATCATTTATATGTCTGCATACTGTACTGTAAATGACAGCCCTTTGAACCATGTTCTGCTTCTTTAAATATTTGTCCCCTACTTCAAGCCAGTAAAGTATAATTAAGACATGAAAGGAAGCTTTTTAAGTTAAATATTTACTATATTTCCTGTTTTACATTATTATGTCTGAGAGTTTTAAAATATAAAAGAAAAGGGATCATGGCTGGATGATTGCTGTAAAGTTCCAAAAAGTCTCATGAAAAAAGGTTCCTGTTAATGTTTTGTTCTATGTTGATGCACATGGACTCATCACCCACATCCATTTCTACTACTAGCTGGATTTCTTTCGAACCTTGGAAAGCAAAATGAAAATCCTGAGATGTACATCAGGCTAAAAGTTAGTATGGATTTAATGTTCCATGATAACACACTCCATTAGTCCAGGTGCACGTGAACTGGGGCCTATATTGTTTTGTCTCCCTAAGGTATACCTGCACTGTTTTTGTAGCACTTCCCCTATAGTCACTCTTGAGACTTGTGTGCCCACCATGGTTTAGAGCAGAAGTGAGATGTTCTCAACATGTTTCACTACCACATTGCCAGGTTTGACATGTATAAGCTAGAGTGGGTGGGTGGGTTGGTGGGTAAGAGGCAGGTGTGCACATGGCTTGAGAGCCTCACCCCCGAGGAGTTCCATGGAACTGGTATAAGGACATGGTCTGCTGCAAATCCAAAAACTACAGAGCTTAATGGTAATGTGGTTTGGTGGCCCATTATCAACATCCCATACAGTTCCACTCCATTTTCTCTAGGCAAGAGACCACAGTTGCAAGTGGTTTAAATTGGCATAGGCCCATTAACATAAATTAAGTCATATTTATTTACACAAGCTTACATACAGCACTGACCAGTTTCAGGAACAGGAAAATACCATGCTCATTTCAGTGTGTTATGTAGGCCTCCTTCAACCAAAAGATCCGACAAACGATTTTATAATTCATGAACACTTTGCTAAACCAGCGTGGCTTTCTGTCTCCATCCCCTGCAGTGTGACCAAAGTGATATTTATGAATCTGCTATGGCCTTTATGTGATTACAGGAAAGTAGGCCTGGAAAGGACCTCAAACGTTCACCTAGTCCAGTCCCCTGGCTCAAAGCAGAATCATCCCTGACAGAACCATCCCAGCCAAGTGTCTGCCCAAACGGCTTTTGACCATTTCCAAAGATAACTTCTCTAGGTAGCCTGTTCCAATGCTTGACCATCTTCAGATTCAGAGATTTTCTCCTAATCTTCAACCTAGTTTCCCTCTGTTGCATCTTGAGACCATTGCTCTTAGTCCTGACCATACAGCTACAAAGAAAAGCCGATTTCCAGTCTCTCTATGATCATGATCACCGTTCAGGCATCCCAAGATTGTTACCAAATTTCCCACTCACTCTTCTCTTCTCCAGGCTAAATAACCCTAGCTCCTATAGCCTTTCCTTCTAAGTTATGCTTCCTGGGCCCCTAAACTTTTTTGTCACTCTGTGCTCAGCTCTCTCCAATCTGTCCACACCCTTTTTGAAGCACAGGGCCCAGAACTGGACTTCAGTATGGAACAGGATGGAATAATCACTTTCCTTGATTTACAAAAGACACTTCTGTTAATGTAACCCAACATATTGTTAGCCTTTTTCTGCAACAAGATTATGCTGCTGGCTCATATTCAGCTGATGGTTTATTGTAACCAAGTTCTTCACAGCTCTGCAACCTAAGCAGTCACTCCCCAGTCTGTACTTGTGCATTTGTGCATGCAATTATTCCATCCAAATGCAGGATCTTACATTTGTCATTGCTGAATTTCATCTGGTTGATTGTAGACCATTTTTCTCATCTATCCAGGGCATAGATCATAATCCAACCCTCTTTTATCTGCAAGACACTCCACCCAACTTGGCATCATCTGCAAATTTGCTAAGCCTGCCTTTGATCCCATCATCCAAGTCATTAATGAAGATATTAATATACCAGATCTAGGACAGACCTCTGTGCAACCCCACTTGATACCTCCTTCTAACCAGATGTTGAGCCATTGATGACTACTCTTTGAGTACAATGGTCCAACCAGTTACGTATTCACTGTACAGTACTTTCATTTAGTCTATTTAATTAGCTTATTACTTTCAACTAACAGACTGCACCTTTTAGCTCCAACAATAGTTTTATAACTTTTATGAATGAGATTGAAGGTTCAGCTCCTGAGGTCAAAGATTCACTAGAGGTCTAGTGTTATATATGCCTTAAAGGCCTAAAATCTATTAAAACATTAGCACAGGTGCACTTTGCCTTTGTGTGTAGCCATATGAAAATCAACATGCTCCAGGCAACCACAAAAGCTGGCCTATGAGAAAGCTATAATAGAGTAAGAACTTAAAAGTGAGACTGCTATCTAAATCACAGGGCAAATAGAAAAAGGGAAATCATCAAAGGATATTAAGAAGGATTTTTCATGTCACATTTAAAAATTAAACACACACGATGGCACAAGTGCCTTTGAAACAATAAAGTCTTGTAGAAAAGTGTATTTAAAGAATATTATTTCTGCAGGGATATTTCTGCTGGGACTAAATAAACTGTCAAACTTACCTCAGTTTAAGCCTTGCACAGCTGTAAGCCATGCTTGTTTCTATTGCTCATAATTTAATGCTGTGAATGTTTCATTAATGTAGAGTAACTGATATTCCCTTTGACTGAGAAATAACCAGACACACAGTTTATATTATTTTTTAACTCCATAGTCTCCACATTGGAAGGAAAAGACCAATATCTTGCAAGTTCTATCACTGTATGCCATACAGAATTAAAAGAAGAGAAATGCCATACAGAATTGAAAGAAAGAAAACAGCTGCCTCCTTGTTCATACATGTTAGTTGAAAAGAGAAAGGCTGCCTTTTTTGTAGACTTACAGAATTTGGCTTTCTTGTATAAAAATATACGTTGTGAATTTAAGTAGGGGCTGATCTGAATAGCATTTTGTTGAGGTATCTGCCTTTTTTATCATAAAGTATTTCATTGTAATAATATCAGTCTGCTTAGAATACTGATAGGAAATTTTAACAACTGCCTTTTATTCACTGTGTTTCTGTACGTACTACTAAATATCATTCCAGACAGTATACAAACAGAAATTGTTTCCCATAGTGCTACATTGTTAAGTAACATCCTACATTAAGTAAAAAAAAAAGGACTTTTTTAGAACTAAGTAATAAGATTGTGCAGAATTTTGCCGGCTGTTTCGATTCAACACTGTTTTGACTTGTTTTGAGCTCAAAACAGCAAAATCAAATTGAAACAAAGGACTTTGAAACAGCCTCAAAACAAAATGAGGCTCATCAAAATGTTTTGAAAGTTTCAAAATGTTTTGAGTTTCAGAGCAGGCAGCAGCAAGGTGGTGGGAGACAAGGGAGAACCAGGGCTGCACTCTCAGCAGCAGCTGGGAGCAGCCCTGGCTCTCCCTGTCTCCTGCCGCCAGGCTGTGGGAAGCCAATCATAGTGCAGGGGGAGGGAACTGTGCCTAGACTCAGTTCCCTTCTCAAGCACTGCGATTGGGCTGGAGAAAGATACTGACGATTGCTCACTTTCCCTCCCCAGCTCTATGATTGGGCTGGGGATGGACGGTCAGCCCAGCTGGGCTGAGTTCCTATACCCCCATACTAAATCGGGCTGGGGATGGGAAGTCAGCCCAGCTGGGCTGAGTTCCCAATCCCGTGTTTGATTGCACTGGGGATGGGCTGACTTCCCATCCACAGCCTGACTTAGTGATAATCCTATCCCCACGATCAGGCTGGGGTTGGGAACTCAGTTCAACTAGGCCGAGTTTGTTTCCCCAGCCCAATCATGGGGCTGAGGCTGGGAACTCAGCCCAGCTAGACTGAGTTTTTTTCCCTAGAGCAATGGTTGGGCAAAATGTCAAAAAAGCATCAAAACAGCCTCACTGTTTCGATGAAGTGAAACAGAAGAGCCATTTCGACTCTAAATAAAATTCAAAACAAAACATTGTTCCTTCCAAACCCTGAAACTGAAGTAAAAATGGAACGGTGCCATTTTGCAAAGCCCTACTAATTAATACTAAATTAGTATAGAAAATTAGTATTTTCTCTCCTAGGCAAGAATGGGACTCCTTGAGCAAGAAGGTATCATTCTATGCCTATCAGACACAATCTAGTCCATTAATAAAAGCGTTTGAAAATAATTATAAGATCAGCATCCCATTAGAAAATGTAGTCATCTGAATTAAAGGAGTTTTTTTAAATTTTTAAACAACAAAATCAATTACCAGCAAAATATTTTGCTTCAGTAAGATCAAAATGTTGCGTCTCTACATAAAAATATTTTCATTTGATACCATTGATTTATTTTGGACATGACATTAAAATATTATTTTAATATTAGTTAAGTATATATTTAATGTGTGTAAACTCAAACTTTGGGGTAAAGTGTCCATACCCAGGGGCAGGATGCTGATCCAGACCAACCTTGGCAGGCTCAGAAAAAGGGCGAATAAAAACCTGATGGTGTTCAACACCAAAAAATGCAAGGTACTGCTTGGGAAGAAAAACTTACAGCATACTTACAGGTTTGGCAGTACAATGCTTGCTAGCACCACGGCCGAAAGAGACTTGGGGGTTGTGACTGACCACAAGATGAATATGACACCAATGCAAGGTTGCAGCTGGTAAAATGAGCAAAACTCTGTCTTGCATCCATAGATGTTTCTCAAGCAAATCCCAGGATATCATCCTCCCACTGTACTTGGTCTTGGAGAGGCTGTAGCTGGACTACTACATCCAGTTCTGGGCTCCACAATTTTAAAAGGATGTGGAGAGGTTTAAGAGAGTCCAAAGGAGAGCTACCTGTATGATCATAGGGCAAGAGAACAGGCCTTACGATGAAAGGCTGAGAGCTATGGGACTCTTCAACCTGGAAAAGCACAGACTCAGGGGGGACCTGGTGGCTGCCTAGAAGCATATACAGGGTGTACATTGGGATCTGAGGGAACACCTGCTCATCAGAGCACCCTAAGGGATGACAACGGTCAGAAACTCCTCCAAGACCATTTCAGGCTGGACATAGGGAAGAATTTATTTACTGTTCAAACTCCCAAAGCCTGAAACCAACTGCTACCAGAGGTGGTGCAAGCACCTCCTCTGGATGCTTTTAAGAGACATTTGGATGTTTATCTTGCTGGGATCCTGTGACCCCTGCTGCCTTCCTGCTTCCGGGGTAAGGGGCTGGACTCAATGATTTCCCGAGGTCCCTTCCAGCCCTAATATCTATGAAATCTATGAAATCAAAGTATATTCAGAATTATGTTAATTAAATGTCCGAATTATGTTAATTTAATCCATACTGCACGTAGTATGCAATTTATCTATTTTATTATAATCTAAAAATGAAACAAAATATTGGGAAGGTTCTGAATCAAATTTCGATCAAACCAGTTTTACTTAATATTTTTGGATCTTTTCTTTCACTGAGTACTTCAAGATTTTGTTGCTTTTTCTAATTTGTAACATTTTTCTTCGTAACTCTAGAATCTCCTATTTCTCCCCCTTGTTATTAAAAAATAGCACACATTATAATTTTCTAACAAATTATAAATAAAAAGATGTAGTTTAAACAGGTCTTTATTTAATCAACATATCCTGTCCATGCACTCCACTTATTGAACCTGATGTAGACATATAGCAGTAAAGGATATATGCAAAGTTTAAAAAACTAGAACGGAAGAAGGAAGAGTTAGAGAAGGCTTGGAGCCCTAAGTGAAGACAAAGGAAAATAATTTATACAAATAATACTGTTAAATTTCCTCTAACTGACGTTCCTTACAGGAGAATACATTCCTTATCTTTCTGTCCCGTAACAGTGGCAGGTCTAACCTGGGGTTTGCTTTTGTGGTCTACTTCCATCCCTATTTGTGGATCTCTGATCAGTAGATAGTAGTAATATTCCCAGTGCCTTGTTTCTAGAATGAATTAGCAAACATGAAACCAACAGTGAAATCCAACATTTATAATATCAATACAACGCAATTTAATATATTAAAGAAGAATCATTCTGGTGGCAACAGAATGATGAGTTATTCACCCACTTATGCCTTCTAATCAATTGGAGTGGAATTCCATTTATTCATTAACATTTTCAAATGATCTGCTTCTTCCTTGTCCTGATCATTTGGGACTGTTTTGTGCTAAAACACTTGGTCCTAAGGATACATTTGAATATAAATATTTGCATTCCTGGGAGGATATTGGCCTCAGAGGAGCAGGTCACACTTAGCCTTTGGCCTCCTGCCTACCTACATACCTGTAGAGTATAGGTACATCACAACATCTGCATGCCATCTTCTACTTACAGGATGAAAGACTCTATGGCAAAGCTAATTTAAAAGGAAAATGCAAATGATATTAAAAGAATGAACAACTGTGGTCGTTTGGATTCCATTTCCCAGCAGGCTCCTGGGAAAGGGGAAGGAAGCCCAGGGAGAAGCTGGGCTTTGGTGCACAAATGGATGCCTGGGGAAAAAGAGCATGAGGCAGGCTACGACTGGCAAACTGAGTAGCGGAGACTCTGGGGCTGCGGCAGGACTAATCCTGACAGGCTGCGGTGGGTGGAGTGGGCAATAGGACTGTAGGAGCTGCAGCAGGATAGATCCTGAAAGGCTGCAACTGGCAAGACGTGCAGGGGAGAGTCCGACTATGCAGCAGAGCCAATCTGATGGGACACAATGGAAGGACTCAATAGTACAGTCTGAGGCAAATAGTAACCAGGTGTTTGGAAAATTGGAGGCTAGTTTGTGAGCTCTCAGAGTGGAGAGAGATCTCCAGGATCCCTTGGTGTGATGTTCCATTTTTAGTGTTTCTTCTTATTTGATTAATCACTGCTGAAGGGTTTTTACCACTGGGCGACTGGTGACCTTGGCATGTCTATTCCCAATGTATTAATCTTCAGGCTTATTCACCTGCTATGTCTATTCCACATGTATGAACCTTAATGCCTATCTGTGTATGTATTCTGTTGTATTCAGTTATATGTTTATAATTTCTCATGCCAATTGGCCTGAGACCCTAACCTCTCAATACCCACTTATACAAATTCTAAGAATTCATCTTTGACACCCATGGGGTGTTTTGAGGGTATGTTACAATAGCAACTAAATTGAAAAATTCACATTTGGGCACCTAAGTCTATAACATGGACCTAATTAAGTGTAAAGATGCTGAGAATTTGAAGTTCTCTATGAGTTCCTTGGAAGAAGAGCAAGGATGAAGAAAAAAAAAAAAAAGAAACTAGATTTTGCTTATTTTCACTAGTCTAACAGAAAAGTACTGAAAAGTTGCTCCCTACTAGCACAACAGAGAAGACTATTGAATTATATGGCAATTAGGATGGCTATACTGCATGCTTGCACAGTTTGCATACCAATAAGCACTTCTGCTGATGGTTCCACTACTTACTTTCTCATATGTGCTGAAAACTAATGCTCCCAGCTGAAAGTTTGCCATGAGAAACTGAGACCGAGTTTTCTGGCCAGTTTTAGACCAGTTTCAGCACAGAAATGTTCTCACCAAAATGATCTTCAAAAGAGAAGAACGTGTTAACTTACAGACTTCAGTTGGGGAGTTGCCTGTGGAAATGCATGAAGAGTAATGGGAGAGGAACTGGATTAAAATGTATGATACCCTGGAAAGACATGCATCTTACTACAGGAAAAACATAAATTATTACTGCTCTGAGCGGTAGTTACTTAACTACTGGCAGACATCCACACTTCTGTATAAGATGACATATGATTCAAGGGATTCCTAAGCAATACAGGGGACCATGTGCAAATGGGCTTCAGTTCAGACAGTCAGGGGCTTGAATGAGCTCATTCAATCTTTACAAACACCCTAATACCATGTATGCAAGAATGTGGTGATTATCATCTCCCAGGAAAGTACCTACACTTTTTAGTACTCTTCTTTACCCGCATAATTTAAGAGACATTTTTGTTTAGGATAATGAGCTGAGGATTAATCTGTGGAACTCAGTTCCATATTGTTCATCTTAACCCTTTTTACACATATTATTTCAAGGAGAAACATACGGCTATAGACCTATGGTATGCTGCGCAAGCTGTGCTTCTTGCTGTCCCTTCACACTCCTAACTGATTCCAGAAATATAAGCAAGTTTATATATTTTCCTACTGAAAACTGAACTTACTTGTCAAGCAAAGCTGTAGGATTTCAGCCACTGTTTGAGACTGCACTTCTCTTAGAGGTCCCAAAGGTAAAAATGTGTCGACTTAAATACAATGGGCTTTTATTTTTGAGATGGAAAATATATTATTAATGCCCTTTTTATATTTGAATACTTTTTAAGCAACTGCACCTCCTGAAGCTGTGGACTGCAGAATCAATTTCCCAACATAAAGGAAAAGACAGATACAAAGACTGATGGACTGTGCAGTGAGGTAACCAAATACTATGGGGTAAGAGGCCATAATGGCTGGGAAACCAAGATCCTGTGGTGGGTAAGTGACAAAAAGATGACTAACCTGAAGTACGATTAACTCCCTTTTGTGCATGAGTGAAATAAAAAGAATGCTCATAAAAGCAGCAGCTAGCTACAAATGTCATGTATGAGATATTAAGAATGTGCAAAGATTAATCAAGCTAAGCTGTTCCTCATTAATCACATATTTCAGAGTGGCATAAAAATTTTGGCTTTAATTTATATCTTTATACAGACTATTGATGGACTCTATGCATTTTTGTGAAGTAGCCAATACGTCAGCTTGATAAATGGGCTTACTTGATCAAAAAGCTCAAACTGTGTTATTTCTCCTGCATGTTGATGAATATAGGAAACAGAAGCATAATAAATTATAAGGGCAGGAATCAAACCCAACTTTGATCATCCTGGCAAATGATTTTGTGATATTTAAAAAAATTATTAATAGATACAAAAGTTACTTTGAACCATGTCTCTCCTCTCCAGGGTTCTGCATTCAATTTTACTGCGAAAGTGAGGATTGGTCTACATTCAAACTTCCACCACAAAAATAGTATGAATTAGTCAGTTTGTAATATAAAATTACAGTGGTGGAATACTACATTTGTACACTTTAATTTTAGAGGAAAAGTAACAAAATGGACTTTAGCTATAAACTTGAGCTAAATCAACTTTAGCTAATTTTATTCCAAAACAAAATTGTAACAAATAATGCAGACTGGTTTAATTTACACTTTTGTCGCGTTGGTGGAAGTCTGTGTGAAAGGGCCACACATCTGCGTGCCAAGGGCAATATTCTCATTTACCATCTGTATTACAGCAACACCTAGAGGACACAAACAAAACCACAATTTTGGGTGTGCGAAATATTGTACGTAGGTACAATTAGAAACATGCTGAAAGGGACCTCAGAAATCCTCGAGTCCAACCTCCTGCAATCATCGCCAAGCTCATCACGGTTCTATTGTAGCAGACTTACCTCTTGAGCTGAGGATGAGTCCTGGGCTCAAAATTCTGCCATTCTGATTGGTGGAGCCCATCTGCCAATCGGAAGCAAACCTGGGAAAGCCAAGCCATGCTCTTTTCCCCGTGGGTGGGAGCAAGGAGCAGTTTGGACCTGGTTCAAGACTGCACCCAGCCAAGTCTGGAGAACTTTGGGGGAGGGGTCCCTCAAGTGTATAAAAGGGGAGCGTGATTAACACACTGGGGGAGAGACATAACAAGGGATGGTGAGGAAAGAGGCGCTCTGGAGATGACTGTCTTTGGGACCTCCCCTGAGCCTTGATGGTATGTGGATCAGCACAGGGAGAGCCAGCCCTAGGAGCAGCTCGAGACTGCTCAAGTTAGCCCTGGCTCTAGACTGAGTGACCGGAGCCCCACAGTGTGGCTCTGCATTGAACTAAAAGAGCCCCAGTGCCCAGAGCAAGGAACAGGAAAGGGAGGAACCCCCGGTGTGAGGCCCTGGAACCGGTCCCAGTAAGGGCATGGCTCCCATGGGAGCACCCTTGGGTGCCCAGTTCAGGGTACCAGGCCATCGAGAGGAACTGGAGGTGCTGCTGGAGAGAGGCCCTCATGTGATTGGCCACCAGGAGATGAGGCTTGGCTACTTCAGACCAGGACTGAGAGTTGCTGAGGAAGCGGGTCCCGCAGGGGAGGTGGGCTCAGAAGAAGAGGAGGGTCTGCTGCCTCCACCCTCCTCCACTGTGGCCTGTCCCAGGGCCCTAAAGGGAAGGTGCTGAGTGCACTATTTTGTGGTTGTTGTTGTTTCATATTGAAGAGGTTAAAATAGTCATGCATACTCCATAAGGGAGTTTATATGGGTTTATCTGTCTTTATTGTCTATATGTGTTTATTGCCTATTGTTGGAATAGGCTGGCTCTGTGGAGAGGAGAGGGAACTGTTCCCAGGATGCAAGCCCCTCTCAACACCCTGCCTGACCACCATCCGTTCCACTGGAGAACAGAGCACGCCCCCTGAGTGTACCCAGGTTACACTGTACTTAAAACAATTCAAGTTTCATTGTCCGGTTTGAACACTCAGGTTGAAGATGGATCTCAGAGCTTTAAAATTCAACTAGAATATACAGCAGACAAAGGATGGGAGACGACAGATAATGTACTATTTTCTGCAGTTTTACATATGAAGAGTTGAGGAACAAAGTAGTATACCTCTTATAATGTAAACTTCTTATGTGAACTTAACTGAGAATTGGAGACACACTGCCTACATTTCTATCTAGTATCTTAAGCACAACACTACATATTTCTTGAGGATAGTTGCCCTGATATCAAGTCTCAGACTTTTAATTAAAAGCCAACTAAATAAAGCTTTATTGAAGGCAATAAACTGGGCCACAAATCAATGAAGCAGTAAGGCCCACTTCCATGAGCACTGCAGTCCTTCAGGTAGTCTCAGCAAAAGGTTTTTCTACATTAAGGGTTCATCTATGGTGCAGTACAGCAACGTAACAATCACGTAGGCCTACGCATGATTGGCAGCTTTGTCACTGTAGCAGTGTGCGCCCTCATTTTAGCACACCGCTCCAGCGATGTAGTGGGGAAATCTAACTATGCACCTTGTGCAGGGTGCAGTACAGGTGGTTACTGCATAGTGATTTAGTCATTCAGCAATGTGTAGATATGCCCTAAGGGAACCAAAGTACCTATTTAAGCACAAGGCTAATTCCTGAAAAATGTGTGTCACTAAGAATTTAGTCCATATATAGGTTCTTAGTCTACCAAGACTAGCCATAGTCTACTGTAAATAAAAAGGGTTTATTTTGGTTGTTCCTCGGCAACCCTATTTTATTTAGTGAAATAACATTGATGAACTTGGCTTAGGTTTACTTTATAAAGATTCAGACTCATGCCTTAATACAGGGCTGTCCAACTAGCAGCTCACAGGCTGCCTAAGGCTCACAATGGGTTAAATTGTAGCCCCAAGGCTCCTGCCTTCTATCATTCCTCTCATTGTTTTGGCTGCAATAGATGGACTCTGGAGTCCAGCTGAAGTCTCAGGTGCTATCATCCCTCTTCCAACTGCTGCTTCAAGCCTCTGTCCCAAGGGTGGGGAAATAGGCCAGTGCAGGAAGCTGAGGGTGAGCCTGGAATATGCACAGACACAGGTGTTTGGGTGAATTGGGGGAAGCACGGGCATATAAAGCAGGGCAAGGGAATGGATCATGGGCACGTGGGGCATCCATGGGGTGTGTGGGTGCATGGTTAAGGGTGCTATAGGATGGCCTAGTGCAGCCCTTGGGGCATATGGCCACCAGGCACTTGGAAACTGGACAACCCTAACTTTGTACCTTTACTATCTACCCTTTTACAGTGCCATGCTGCAGTCAAATGCACTAGCACTTATGCTAATTCAAATATGTGGTCTAATCCAGGTAACTGTTATTAAACTGTCCCATAAGTAGTTATTGGGCATGTCTACAAATTCATTTGATCTAAACTAAACTTACTCTGATGTAAAATACTCTGAAGTGCTTTCAGGCAGGCGTCTAACATGTGAGGATTAGGCAGGACATTTGCTGCTCTTTGCACCACCTTTCCTGCACCCCTGCCATGGGCCCTTGCCACCCGCAACTGGGTGGGGTGGAGGGGGACCTCTAGGCTGGCAGGGAGCACTGGGCCAGAAGACAGCTGTCTCCTGGCCTTGCAGGCTGCTGTGGCAGGGAAAATGCCCCCCTCCCCCAGCAGCAGGGAGCTCCTGGACTTGGCTCTCTGAGCAGGGGCAGAGGACTTGGAAAGAACTGCAGGAGTGAGGCAGGTCACAGCCCCATGCCCCAATCCACTAGTGGGGCAGCTAGTAGCTAGTTCACTGCTAGCTTCCCCACTAGTGGATCAGGGCAGGGGGCTGAGACCTACCCCACCCCTGCAGTTCTTTCTAAGCCCTGTGCCTCTATCATCTGATTTGGGCATGGGGCTGGGATCTGTCCCTGACCAGGACAGTTCAGCCCCCATCCTGCATGCCTGGCAGATGCTGGGAAGCTTGTTCCCTGCTCAGCTCCATGAGCCTGGACCTGGGGGGAAACAGAATGGGGGGGTTGCTCCCTGCCCAGCTCTGTGAGCATGGAGCTGGGGCCAGCGGCCAGGGGTGTGGGGTGGGAACAAGCTGGGGGACTTGTTCCCTGCCCAGTTCTGTGAGTGTGGAGATCCTTATCTCCCAGTACCAGCTCCATGACAGCAGGACCAGAGCTGGAAGATGAGGAACTCCAAGCCCCCGCTCCCTGACTGCAAGCTCAGAGTGGGGGGCTTGCTATTCCCAGCTGCCAGGGCAAAGGGACATAGTTCCCATCTGAACTCCTGTGGCAGAGCCGGCCACAGCAACAAGCAGCTCCTGGGAGTAGGGAGCTATCTCCCACCCTCTGGTGGATGGCTGACTGGGAGCAGATTTTACTCCTGGCAAGGCATCTACATGAGTGCTACTGTGCCGTTACTAATCTCGAGTAAATTTTCTACTTGCACTTGCAGGTAGCAAATTTACTGGGGATTAGGGAGGTTTACTGCATAGTCAGTATGTACACGTGTAGATGCACATGCTTACATTGCACTAAAGTATGCTAATGCACAGTTAAGTGTCTCTTGTAGAAGCCCCCATGAAGTACATAAAGAGCTGTTCTACAGTGAATGGGACTTAAGTGCTTGAGGGCTGCATTACATCCTGATGCTGGAACTCTTGAAGAACCTTGCATAATCGCATTACCTGTATACCAGAATGTACTCTATGCATTACGTTGCATGCCATAATAATAAATCTCTCTGTGAACCTGTTTCTCAACTGTTCTATGAAAATACTCATTTTCCTAAACTTTATCTAGTCTTACCAGAATCATTTAATTTTTGTTTTGTTTTGTTATCACTGCTAAACAAATGACCGTCTTGCTTACAGATTATTGAAAATCAAGGAAACTTTTTCCATTTTCAAAATGACTGAGATTGTTATTGATCTTACTAGGGAATCCCATTTGACCTGCCGACACATTCTTACATCATTGTGCTGCGTGCTAGTTGAGTGCTACATTTACTCTGCATGCTTACACCATACCTTAATTTACATACTCCAGAGTGAAATAAACAAAAGCAAAAAACAGATCAGTTTAACAATAAGGGGTTAATTAAGAGAATGCAAAAAAAAGGTGGGGGAGGACAGAGATACCATTCACATTGCCTCAAATTTACTGAGTTCATTGTTCCTAAATATTATTGAACATATTAAAATGTAATAGCCTTGACCAGTCAGAGTATTCAGTCATCTTGTCTGGTTTTTTTGTCTTTGATAGTGGCTACTATCTCATGCTCCAAAGACAAATGAAAATTCCACGTAATGGCCAAATCTACAGCATGGTCCATATAATGAAAAAAGTATTTCTTGAATTCGAACAACAGCTCTTTTAGGATACCCCTATTTTTAATTGCTTTAAGCACTGACATTTTCAGATAAGTGCCCACTAGGATTTTCAAAAGTTCCCAAGAGAGTTAGGTGCTTCATCTCATAGCTTTCAGCTCACTTGGATGCAGTTGAAAGTCTCACTATGTGTCTATCTTCCTCTTTGATACCCACCTACATTTGAAAATTTAGTCCTTGGTAATATAATACCCAATACTATAGTTAGCTTTATGCACTCTGTGCCTCCATAGAGCCTGCATTCAAGCTCACACATAGATGTCCAAGAGCTTTAATTGGTCATCATGGATGCTCCTCTTAAACAATGTTCTTTCATTTCATATTTGAATGTCAGTGTCTTTGGATTTTACAGATTTGGGTTTTATTTATTTATTTTTTAATACATAGTGTTAAAATTGGAGTTGAATGCTTTTAAAATAAAATATATGCATTGGTAGCTTATAATTAAAAATGTCAGTAGATTCCATCCCATTGTCACTGGAGTTACTTTGCATCGTAACAAACAGTTCCTTTGCATCCCAGGGAAATTTACAGATATTTGGAAACTGATATTGATATTATTCTTACCTGTTTTAATATATTTGAAAACTGTTTCCACAAGAGGGATTGTAAATGAAATTCAGTAAAAGAACAGGGCATTGAAAATGAAAATCATATATGGTTCTGTCGATTGTCTACTGTTCAGCTTTTGCCTCCTTCATATACTTTTCTTCATATTGAATTTTCAATTCTGTTCCAAGTGTAACAGAATGAGGAAAAAATGAAATACACCAAGTCTGAAAGAGTAAAACATGTTCTTCTTTAGCATATTATTGCTTCCCCTAGAGACCATAAAAATAAGATTCCACAAGTCAGAAGGGGCAAAAAAAAAATGTAGCCATTTCAGAAAAGACTCTCTATGGTACGTCTTACATTGAAATCAGGTAAATGTAAAGAAAACATCTGCAGAGGTTAAAGACACTAAATACAAAAGTATAAATAAAGAACCCAAAGGACCTAACTTAACCTCTCAATAGTGTACATTGAAACTCACAGCCTAAATAAATACATAAATGGGCTCCCTGCTATTATACCTAACTGTTGTTTGCATGAAAATGTGGCAGATCAGCATGAAGACTGATATATTCCATTTTGATCACATTCTAGTAGCATTTTCAGACTGTTATGGTTTCAAGACTTGCTGAAGCCACAAGGAAGACTGCAACATGGTGTATTTACACAAATCTTTCTAGCATACATTTCCTGTTTTATTCTCATTCTTATTTTATTACTGGAGACATTTCTGTGAAAACATTATCTGTTCCCTTGTGGCTCACCTAACTCCTGCTATTTCTTTCTCAGCTGGAGTCACAATTCTTTATGCATAGATTTTTAATTGGTTAATGTCACCGTGACCATACTAGATCCCACACAACAGAGGGTATGGACTTATATATTCACTACAAAATAAATCAACTGTACTCCCTTGCAAAAACCAAGCGGGTACATATTGTGTGGCTTTACATTCCAGTGCAAAGTTACACCTCAGGATAGCTTAGGGTCAATAGATCACTTTTTGACTGTTTCTTAAATATAAGAAACTCAATTTATTATTTCCCATTCATATGTTTCCATGTTCCAGCCTGAAGGATCTCTTACAATGTTGTATGGCATTCCATTCAGTATTTTAGCAAGGCAGTCATTTGGCTCCCTTTACCTGGAACACTAAACTCTGAGATTTGCTGCCACCTTAGATGAATTTTCAGTTCTTCACTCTCTCCACCATTAGCCATCCCTCGCCTGCTTTTAAGTTCTAGATAAAAAAGTCTTTATTAAAAACTAAGACAAAGCATTCATTTAGTTTTTGTGGCTTTTCCTATATAATCCATTTCCAGCCTCTCCCCCAATTGCATATGCATCCCAATTCTTTACTTGTCCTTTTTAATTATATACACACATGCACCCATGCGTGCATATTTTTAATGAAGGCAAAGCAAGTCAGGGGTTCATTTGAGATTAACAGTGCTAAAAAGAGTAGTATATCCTGAACAAAGGAAGCTGCATTTATCCAATAATCTGTGAAACACAGGGTGCAAATTCTACAAGTATCCATATTGCTGTAGTCTACTTCAGGCTCGTCAGAAAACCTACCAGCACTATGGGTTATCATTTATAGAACATCAAAATCATTTGGGAAATATTTCTTAAAATGGGTTTACTGAGGGATTTCCAATGCCCTCTGAAGTCAATGGAAAGACTCCATTTGACTTTAAAGGAGTCAAAAAGAAGCAGTCATGATTCAGTCAATTGAAAAATACTGCCCAGCATGTATCAAAGTATTGCTTAAAGCCAGATCCTTTGGTCCTCACACATATGCACCTTCTGTTTCTCACTCAAGTGTTGGCAAGATTACAGAATCAACTGCTTTTTATTTTTGTAGATGTAATGGGGCAGTGTGTTCCCTTAAGGGGGGCAGGCAGCCCAATGAATACTTGTACCTGTGGAGAGGCTGCTGATCAGGGAATGATTTACTGGGAGCTTAAAAAACTCAGAGAGAACAGCAGGAAACAAACTATGAAAAACACGAATGATACGTGCCCCCGGAGGCTGGGAGGGCATGGCAGTGCTGCCAGTTGTGGGAGCGCAGTGGCGGTAACATTGTTGGCTGCAGGGGGTGGGGTGGCAAGTGCCGATCAGGGGTCTGCGACCACCCACACTCGCCACTGGTGATTGCTGACTGTCCACAGACACCGCCGGTGATGTTGGCAGTGAGGGGAGGGGATGGCGAGTGGCAGCAGCGGAGGCTTTTCATAGGGGGTACGCTGCCACACTCAAATGTGCACGTGCACCCCCTATGCATTGCCAATGATGAAGGAACTGTTGCCAGAGGTAGACTGTGGGCTGAACCGCTGGCAACACAGAGGGGCCAGACTACTGTGCAAAGAGCAGAAACACTGGGACCCCTTCCTATGGTTTTTGAATGGGGCAGGGTTTTTTTTGCTTGTTTTATTTGTTTGAATACTATACTAATACCACTGTTGTATTGATGTGGATTGACTGAGGAGCACCTTGGAGACCAAGAGCTAATCTGGAGAAGCCCACAGATGAGGCAAACACCCACTACCAAGTCTGCTACTGATATTTTTATTCCAGAAAGCACTGAAGTGTGCCAGTCCAAAGGACGCTACTTTGAAAATAAAGAAAAAAAAATCCCCTACTTTAAGAATAAACATAACTATATCCTTGTGTCAATGTTATTTTTTTGTGCTTTTCTATGTCAAATGAGACAGCAGTGACACAAAGCCACTCATATGAAATGAAATGAATTCCAGATGGGTTGCATCAGCCAGTTATTTCAGTGGTTCACAAAACCATTTTAATTTATTTTTATTAAAAATTGTGGTTTAGAAACAAGGCATGGATAGGCTAACTCAGTAGTGTAAATAAATAAATCAAAATGCTCACATTAAAGGTAGAGCAGTTTAAACTTTCACTGGCATGAATAATGACAGCCAGTATGCTGTTTTATCACACATGGGTTTTGGCAACCTTACTTTTGTCATTCACCAGAATACTTTTTTTTTTTTAATTAAACATCTATAAGGTTTGGTATTCCACAGTGAAACCCACAATTCAATCCCATTTTTCCATAGTCCAGTAAGGTTCTGCTGCTAGCCCTCAATTAGAACAGCAAGAAATGAGAACAAATTAAAGCAACAGACCTTGCCAATAATCTTAACAAGGCACTGGCTCTCATTTCTAAACTCAATGCCTAATGGCACCTCTATACAAGCAGCAAGGCTGCTCCGATGCACTATTACAGTAGGTTGGAGCAGATTCAGTTAATTGAGTTTCCTGGAACGTGGTAATTACTGAAGTCCATTAGACTCCTGTGTCTTGTATATCAGCAACCCCATGCTGAAAAATGGCAGTGGGAGAACTTTAAATAGAGCTCATTCAATGCTCTTTAGTTAAAGTGCCCCCCGTCCCCAATTTTTCAGCTAGGGAGTGCTAATACATGAGATGTTCCATGTGATTTAATTAGAATGGTTCTTGGAGCTGCTCTAATTAAAGTACCCCCGCCCTACCCCCCAGAGTGCATGTATAAATGCCCTACATTTCTTGACATCTACATTTTTAATACCTGGGTCTATCTAGAATATTTTGTAATTGGGAAAAAGAGGGTAGCAGCAGGCAGGATGTTTCCAAGGATTGGCAATATGATGTTTGGAGGCCTGTCATGCTTGGTCCCATAAAACAGAAGACTAGTTGAGAAATGAGAAAGTGACCATTGTGTCTTAGTAAAAAGAACAACTCAGGTGCTTACAGTTAAGTGTATACTTAAGTGATTTACTAGATTAGAGCCATCATGGTACAGCTGGTTGAAAATATTTTGATTATCAATTTTTGACAGGGAAAAATTGAGTCCTGAGTAACCCGGACAATTGAGCCCTAATTCAACCATTCCAGCACCCTAAGTATTTTATTTTTTTACTTTCTTTTGAACCCTCATCAATAATATTGTGGGTATGTTGGCACAACTGAATGCAATGACCATAGATTGGTTATATTACACGATATCTTTCCTTCTGTATCCCAAAAACTATACTGGATTTTTTTTAACAACTATCTCACACTATTACTGTAAAACATATTGGTTTGAAAGTCTATGAACTAGAAAACTACTTTTCAAATCGCACCTGATACAGGCTGGGTAGTGAAAGAACAAATTTCCCCTGACTTTCCCAAGAGCATGTCTCAACTTTAGTATGGAGGGAACCACCCATGAAGTAGCAAGAATAGCTCAGCCCCTAGCCTAGGCAACTCTCTTTGCAGATACTGAGACCACCAAGAAGGGTCCAAATATATGTGCTTTTGATTGTTTATCTATACTAATCTCTAAACCAAATATTTGCCAATTGCTAATAATAAGCTAACAAAATAACTGGATATTCCATCTGCTATATTAACAGAGCCATTCAAGCCTATTTATTTTAGTTAAAAAAAAACACAAAGTTTTTGTACCTAATAGTCTAATTTATATAACAATCACAATAGATTTAAAACTGTTTGAATTCCAGGTTGAAGGAAATTACAAGTGCTCCATTATTTCTATTAATTATGGGTACAGTACTTTTCAAAACTCTATTGAGGGCCAAAAAAACCCCCCAAACCAAAACAAACAAACAAACAAACAAAAATTAGTTTACCTTTTCCTTCTAGCAGACACACAATTTCTTTCAGATTCTGCATCAAACAGTTGAAGTATTTTTCATGCACAAAATATTTCACAATTTCACCATTCTTTTGTCATCTTGTTGCTTTGCGGGCCACCGAGTTTGGCTGTTTTCCATGAAATGCAAAAAATCCCAGAGGACTTTTTTTTTTTTTTTTTTTTTTTTACAGAAAAAAATGAAAATGATTTTGCAAGCAAGGGTGATGAGAAACATTATTTACCTTCACCTCTTTTAAGTAGGTAAAGGTTATTGTCCTCACTTTGCAACTGGAGAAAAGTAAAGCTTGGGAATATTAAAAGACAAATTTCTAAGGGTTTTCAAGCACCTAACGATACCTAGAAGCTTTTAAAAATCTAGTCTTTAGTAACTTGCAAAAGATCACAAAGAAAATCATCATCACAACAAGCATTTGGATTTGAGTGTCTTGCCCTTTTTTTTTTTTTTTGCAACTTCTGAAGGGTGCCCTTTTTTAGACTCCTTATAACTCTAACATTGGCAAGCTCCTGGAAGCATCATTCTCTTCTGGGAGAAACCAGTGAGTGTTTGTGTGCTTGCATTTACAATCAGTGGCAAGTCTCCCAGTAGAAACATAACACCTGCATGGGGCCTTACAGTCATGCTGTCCTCCTCACCTCCCTAGTTCCAGAGAGGGTGTGAGTTCATTTATCTTTTTTTCCCCCCAACAGCTATTCAGGCTAGCAAGGAATAGAGCCAAGCCACTCTGCTCCACAGTTCCTTTATTCTTCCCATTCATTTCCCAGAGATGACTGAAAGCCCCAGTCACTAACTGAGCTGCAGAAAAAAGCAGAATTTTATCTGCCTTATTTCCTGGTGCAGCTGCATAAGAGCTTTGAAAATTTTAAGTTTAGAGGACTGAAAAGGCAAACGTGGATTTTCTAGTGAAGCCTTGTAATACCAAAACCTACCATTATCAGCACCCAATTTTCAGCAACAAACCCATGGGGTCTGAATTTTAAATTTAAGGTTGTGAATATGAACTGACTGGATCACTGGAAAAACATACAAATTGAATTCCCTTCTGATCCTTACAATACTCGTTTACCATGCAACCCTGTGTATGTTAACTGTCTTAACTTTTTTTTCCTCTTTCAACACTTCCCTATCTTATCTAAGTGATCTGAAAATCATTAATTTCATTTTCTACTATCCCTTATTGTTGCTTTTGAATACTCTTAGCTCCTATTTCAATTGCAGACCAAACTGATATGGGACTGTTATTTTCCAACCTGGAAAGCTATGCTTAACACTTGACAGAACACTCATTCTGCTAGCCTGAAGTTAAGTAGCTTTCCATCAACACCAGAGGATTTGAGGGGAAATTTTGTTACTTTAGGTGTTGCTGAAAAAAGTGCGGGGAGAAGAGTTTCGGCATATTTTCCAGTGACCTTGAATTGTAATGTTAAATCCCTGATGGCTCTTCAGCTCAGATCTTATTAAAGCAAATAAAAGAAAGTCCTGTTAGCTTAACAAGTATGGGAGACATTTCACCCAGAAAAGTAAAGACCTTGAAATGCTGCTAGTCTGAAATGTGAAATTCTCTTGATATCAATGGGAATGGCACAGCTCAGTCTAGGCAGTAGGTCTCAAATTTTGCACCTCCAGTAGCTTAGCAACAACTATCAAAGACATGCAGCTAAAGTCACTTTGGGCATTTATACACATACATTTTTGTTTTGCAATGCACTCATTTTAATACCACTAAATCCATATAATTATAAACTATACATAGACACAGGCTCAGGACCTGGACACCTAAACAAGTTATCAAAGAGTGAAGAGGAGCAAGATGTTCCTGTGTTCTAGCTGTCTCTCAGTAACTGCCCATGTATGTGCTCTTTCCCTGTTGTCACTTATCCCGCAATTAGTTAGGGCCTGGTTTAAACTGTGGGACCAGCTCATGCCACAGCAGCTCCTTTAATCTTGGCATTGTCCCCAGTGTGCCTCCCTGCCAGTCAGGAGGGGCTCCATTGACCCCGCCACTCACTGCTTGCTCTTGATGGCCAGAAGGTAGAAACACAGTATTAAATATGCCACGGTTTTTGCCTTCCAACCAGTCAGCAGCAAGCAGAGGGAGGCAAAAAATGTGGCATATTTAAAACAGTAGTTTTCACCTCCAAGCCACCAGGAGCAAGGAGCGAGGCCAGTGCAGCCCCTCCACCAATCAGCACAGGGGGATGCATGGAGGGAATGCCAGGATAACAGAAGCAAGGCCTGTGATTTAAACCAGGCACTAATTATGGTATCATAGGGTACCTATACACATGCTCCAATGCATTCTAATTCAAACACATCAGAGCAGACTCAATTACCTGGGTCTGCAGGAGCACTCAAACGTGAATGCTCCAGAGTGCTACACCATCATGTGTATTCAGCAACCCACATTTCAAAGTGGCACCAGGGACCCTTTAACTAAAACTCATTGAATGAGCTTTATTTAAAGTGCCCCCGCAGCCATTTTGAAACATTGAGTCCTGAATACACTGCAGCATTTTATCTAGAATGGCTGTCCAGGAGCCACTCTAATTAAAACACCACCCCTCCTCAGCTGAGAGCACATGTATAGGCAACAACAGAGCTGCAAAAGACCTCAAGGGTTATACAGTTCAAACCCTTCAATTAGAAAAGGTTAAGTTTTCATTTAGCACGTGGTAAGAGCATGCATAGAGATCCTACCATCATGACCCACTTTCCAGCTTTTGCACACAGTAGGTGCATACAAATGTTCAGGGAGGTTAGATCAAGTTAAAAATGGTCACCTAATCTAAGGTAAGTTGGGATGGGAGGAGTGAGTGCAACAGAGTTGGGGGTTGGGTGGGCAAGCAAGTTTAGGGGGAGTAGTCAGTGGGATTGGGGGGCACACAGGGTCCATGGGGGAGATAAGGGGGCAAGTGTGCTCCATGGTGGGGATCAGGGGAACAGGTGGCATCCACAGGGGACTGGGGGGGCAGGCAGGTAGAGTCTGTGCGGGGGCTCCTGGGGTCTGTGGTGGGGCTTGGGAAAATGGAAGACTCTCTTGGACCAGCAGCTATTTTTAGATCCCCAGGCCCTCTACCCCCAGATGGACAACAACCCCCGCCATCCCAATCCTGCCCATCACTCTCTCCACCCAAACTTATTTGCTTGGTCCCAGCACTGGTAAATGCCAGTAAACCAATAACAGGAGTGGCTTGTCTAGCGTTACCATATTTCCTGGATCAAAAAAGATCCTTTGAGAGGAAAGGGGGGGGGGAGAGGTGGCATTGATATGCCTGTGCCCTGCCTCTGTCCCTCACTCCTAAGTCCCTGCCCCCTGCAGCTCTGCCAGTGCCCCTCACTCCCAACCTGTAGCCCCTACCCCCACCAGTACTGCCAGCCAGTGCCCCTCACTCCTGACCTTCAGCCCTTTGCCCCCCACCAGCCCTGCTGCCCACTAAGCTCCCACACACACTCGCACACACTGTTACCTGAAACAGCTTCCTGAGGCCTTAATACAGAGCACATGGCCCCCAATAGCCAATCACTTTGCCCACTGCTTCCAGCCCCAAGCCTCCAAGCTACTTGTGCCTGGGAAAAGCAGAGGCAGAATAAAATGCTGGACATTTGCTTGCATTTTAAAAACCTGCCCAGACACAAGGACAGGAGGACAAAAAAAGAGGACATGCCTGGGAAAACAAGGAAGTGTGGTAACCTTAGCTTGGGGATGGAGGCTTGGTGGCCTTGTGGGAGGGTTGGCTGGTCCAAGGTGGGGGTCAGTGTTCATCTCAAGCTGGAATCAATGGCTGGGGGAGCTAAAAGTAGCCTAGTGCCATTGAAGGATAGGAAACGCTCAGCCTCAAGACTTGGGCCAGCAGCTGGGCTTTCCCAGCCCTGAGGCTTCTCTGGGAACAGAAGTTCAGGACAGTTTGATCAGTCTAAACATAGCCAACCCAATCTAAGTTGGCTCAGAGATCAGAAACTTCAGAGACAGGGTTATCTTAGATTGGGTCAGCCATTTTTAGACCAATCTAACTGTCCTGAACTTCTGAACAGTTCACACTTAGATCCACCTAACTAGGCTCACACCTGGTCAAACTAAGTTAGATCGAGTAACCATTTGTAACTCAATAAAGCCTCCCCTAACCTCCCTAAATGGCTATACCTAGCCATTGTCTTTTTTGAAAAATAAAATGGCTGGTTTCTTACATTAGGATAGCTACCTCAGGGTAAAATCCTATTTGAGACGAGCTATCCAGGTTGTAGCCATATTGGTCTAGAGGAAAAGGCAATCAGGACTCATAGTACAGATGATATATTTTATTAGACCAACATGATTTTTGCAAAAACAGTTCTTTAAATGCATGCTCTGTGAAAACCTTTGAAATATGAACTTTCATTTCTACCCAGGAGAACTTTTACAATCCTTTCTCCAATCCCTGATGAAGGGTGTTTGTGCCTGAAAGCTTGCAATTAAAAGAATTTTTTTTTGCAAAAATTTTGTTGGTCTAATAAAACATATCATCTTTATTTGAGACCAGGCACTGTCATTTTCAGTTTGATGTAGGTCATCAAGGTAAATTTCAGGGTGCAGTGAATACATCTCAACTATCTAATTAGAGGTAAAAACTGCCTGTGCCTTGTTTCCAATAGTGTTTTATGCTGAGATTGTGAATTCAAATTAGTTACTGATGTAAAGATAGATTACATTTTGTCATGAAGACAGCCACAGTGGTCAAGCAGTGATCCCTATGTATCCCTTACTCGGTTTACATTCGCTATTTCAAGGTTTAATCAATTAATAATTACATGATTAAATCAAGTAGTGGTTGAGGCAATGCAGAGCAGTGTGTATATTTAAATGTTCTTTCCTCATTTTTATTTAATGGACTTCACAGCATCAAAAGCATTACTCTACTAAGGTACATCAGTTTTGAGGGGCATGAGGTGAGCTCAATCATTCCCAGAGTTAAAATATTCTAAATCTAAATATTATTACTTGGAACTGCCATGGTTTAGACGATCAAATGCAGGCGGCCTTCACAGAAGCTCTGCAGGTGTGAATGTTTCCAACAGAAGCATCAGTCTGGAACCCTTCCTGGAGTAGCTGGACCAGAGGTAAAGAAACATTTCACTGAGATATCATAATGCCTCCTCCTTACCCTTAGGCAATTTCTTCTGTTTCAGACAGCCACCTCAACTGCAAAATGCCTGCTTTGTGCTAAAACCGCCATGTTATTAAATCAATCTTTTTGACTGTTCCAGTTATTAAAAGATATAATCAACATCTTTGATGAATTAAATAGCAATCCAATACAACATGCACTCAACCAGAAGATATATGGTGAGTAAGTAATTCCTAACTTGAAGAGTTTCTTTTTGAGAAAAGACCAGTAAATAAATATAGGTACCCCATTAGTTCCAATTATTTCACCTATATTCCAAATGTCAGAGTTAGATCATTTTCTTTATTCACAGGTGGTTAATGTTCAATGTGAAAACTCCACAGAAACAGGCAAATGCAGGTATTGCTGTAATAAAAGTCAGATGACTAGAGAGAAAAAAAAATCATATGCCCAAATTTGATTAAAAATAGACATAACAAAGGAGAGATTATAAAAATACTTGTTTGACTTCCAGATTCGTAGGTACTAAAATGACAGCAGCAGTTATCCTGGATACATGACGTATCTATACTATCCAAAATTGAATTTGGGTAGAAAAATATGTAACAAATGCCATACTTAAAATCTCATCACTTAGCTACCTACAGGACTGCATATGGATTACTGAACTATGATGGTAGAAGGGAATTATCTGATAGTTATGTACTATTTTTTTCACTTTTTCAAATACAATTTAACCAAATGGTATCTATTTTGCATTTTAACTGTTAGCATAGAAGTAAAAAAAAAAAAAAAAAAAAAAAAAAAAAATCAAGAGAGAAATACAGTACTTTAATCATTAGGAATTAGCAGAATGAAAAGCAGAATGGTATTACTACAGTTTAGAACTTTACTGGAATATAAAAAAATATTGTTTTTACACTAAAAAATGTTTTAATTCCATATATCCTATGTTTAATTCCTAGAAACCACTGTTCAGTTCTATCTTTTGTAGCCTGTTAATAATAATTAAGGTTATTTTCTTTTTTAAAAATAAATGAGTTAAATATGGGAAGATCCTGAAAATAGCCATTATATATCTTACCAAATCCAGTTATCCCTTTCATACGAGAGCATCACCATCGATTCAAGCTGATTTTCAGCTTGAAATACAGTACTTGCTTGGTTTACTCTTGTCAAACAAAATTGAGTTTCTAATGGTTTTCACCAAAAACCATTTCTTTCACTACCAGCTCCTCACCTCACATTATCTCTATTCACAATCACATTATCTCTACCCGCACTCATCTCCCATCTATGTTTTGAGGCAGGGAACTCACTTTATATTTATTTCTTGAAGAGTGACCACCTCTTCTCCCTATCCAGTTTCAGAGTAGGGGATAAATAGGCAGGTAAACCACTTCAGAAAGCCACAAAATCCCATAAAATATTCATAAGACTTAAGGCTGAATTCAGTCAAGATGGCTGTATGCGTTTTGTTCTAGGAAACCAGCCCAAAAGCTTGGTGGGAGTATTTTCCAGATAGCTGCTCTTAGAGCCACAACCGTCTTCCTCAGGTAAGAGGACTTTCATAGTAATAGTTTCATAGTACCTAGGGTCAGAAGGGGCCTAGAGCAGGCCATCTAGTCTGACCCCCTGCCAATGGCAGGAAACAAGTGCTGGGGTCACAGGAC
>JAGPOW010001296.1:126767993-126783818 GCA_030014935.1 Caiman crocodilus
GCCTGCCCTATTCCCTGCTGATCGCCCCTCAGCAGCTTATATGCCGCCACCAGGTCCCCCCTCAGCCTCCGTTTACTGAGGCTGAACAGGTTCAGGTCCTGTTTCACTGTTTCAAAAATGTTTAGGTGCCCAAGGGTAGACACTTCTCTGTTGAGACAAAAAATTAAATTGAATTGAATACATGTCATTGCTTATAGCCTTGGCAGCCTGTGTAGATGTGTTCAAGCTGATTATTGCCGACAGCCTATTAGTATTCTTCATAATAATGTATATTTTTGGCACATTTTTTTGGCTTTTAAATATACAAAGACACCTGGCCTTCATCTCTTCTATGGCTTCAGCAAGGGTTCATCTAGATGTCTAGAAACCCCTCACCTGACTTAAACTAACGTGTGCTGGAATAACAGCCAGGCTTCTCTCTCTCCCTGTTTTTTGCCACATTTATTACACCCAGCATCATGGTAACTTCTTCTTTCCATAGGTGTGTTTCTTAGTTGTTGCCATGGTCTGTACTTTTTAAACCAGAAAGGTATTATACTACTGCCAAGTTCTAATTATTGTCTTTAAATAGTACCAAAGAAAATCATGCTGTGTTTTTATGGGAGGAAAATTACTTTTCCAACCATGTCTCTAATGATCCATTTTTTCCTCTAGTAAAGGTTAACTTTTTCCCCTCTGTCTGAAGTATTTTAAGCACGCAGGAGCAAGAGACAACAATGGCATTGCATAATGACGTAAATAAGGGAAGAATCTGATCCACTGCATTTCAAAATAGACCGCTACTGTTTAGGAGGTTGAATTGTCTAGTCTTTTTGTTCATCAGATGAGCAGTTTCTGACTAGTCCCTGCTTTGACTGAGACCATTATTTAACACACTGCTCATTAATTGCTGTTGAAAATCAGTTCACTGGCATAATGACTTAAATTTATTGCTGAATGATTTGTCATAAAGGATATGCTGTGTGTGAGGATACAAAGCTTCATTTTAAGCTACAATGCGTAAGTTATGTCTGGGCTGCCAATCACACCTAAGAGTCAGGGCACTTTTTCCAGTGGTAGGAAATCCTGTCAACGTTTTCACAAGTGGAAAGTAATTGAATTAACTGCAAAATGCTAACATTATCCCTTTTCATGTGCAGGGAAAGGAAACAAAATTACACATCTTAGGAATATTGAAATGTTTTAAGACAGGAGCAATTAGGGGTCATAACAGCAGACTGACCCCTTAGGCTTCAAATCACATAAGAGTCAATGCCATATTATCTGAAGCAGCCAAAAAAGGAGATGTTACTTTCATAAAGAAGAAAGCAGCAAAGATCAAATTCTGATCTTAGTCAGTCTACTGGAAAACTTCCATTGACTTCAAGAGGACCAAGAATGGGTCCTCCATGTATGGCAAAGACCTCTCTTGTAGGTAAAGTAGATTTGCATCTTATAGACTGAATCAGAGATGAACACCATAAAGCGTTCAAAAGCAGAGGGCTTACTTCATCAGTTGCTGTTTGTTCATGAATTCACAGGAACCACCCATTTTGTTTTTTTTTATTTTTTAAATCAGTGATAGTATCACTCTTGACTTTATCCAGTCCCTATTTCACTCATGAGGGACGGAGGACCATTGTGGTTTTCAGATCTGATGTCTTGCATTACACATCATAGAGTTAAATTGAGTAGTTGCTGCATCAAGTCCAATAGCATTCTGATGAGCGGAAGTGTCCGATTTAGAACGACATCCAACCCTGATTTAAGACAGGGCTGAATGTGGCCCATGGGTCATATGTGGCCTGTAAGAGGTCAACATGAAGCCCACGGGCTCTTGCTTGGCTGCCACTGCACTCCTGGCTCTTACAGTGGTGACACTGGTTGGGGTCTCTGGGCTTCCTCTCCCTCCTCTGGGTGTTGGTTCCTGCCCCTGCTCCTGGGAGCAGGACAGGGCAACACAGCAGCACATGGGGCCAGCCTCTGTGCTGCAAGTGGGCTGCCTATACTATGTGCAGAGCTGAGAAGGGGGTGGGGTGGTGTCCGCATGGCATGTGTGGCTGGGAAGGGAGATGGTGTGTAGCATGGTGGCATGGAGGGGGAGCTGGGTAGTGTGCATGATGAAGGAGAGAGGACACAGGGGTGGGATCCCCATAGCATTTGGTCCCCAGCACTTCAGCCCATGCTGCATGCGGCCCTGAGCTACCCAGAAGTTGGACAGCCTTGATTTAAAGAGGCTCAGTTCTTAGCAACTCTACTGCATCGCCTGGCAATTTTTTTCCAGAAAATGAATTAACTTCACTGTTAAAGACCTGTCCCCAATCCAGTCAGAATTTGTTTACCTTCAGCTTCTACCTATCAGATCTGGATATGCCTTTCTTTATTATATTAACGATAGTTAAAAAAAAAGAAGAAGAAAAAGAAAAATTACTACATGCTGTCAGGCCTGGAAGAAAGTTAGGAGGAATTCAGGAGGCCTACCTATATAGAGGATTTTTAAAAATATATATATTTAATTATTTACAGATTTAGTCAAGCACAATAATGGCCATGATGCCATTAGATTTTTCCCCCAATTAATATGATTTAGTTCTAATCAAAGACATAAGTACTCTGTGAAGCAGAGATACAAATAGGACACAATAAGAGAAAATTACACAAGTGAGACAAACTAATTATTTGTGTGCAAGTACTACAATATTTCAGTGTATGAGCCAGAGTGCTGTTTTTCTAGAAAAATGCAGATGTGTGATCTGGTGGCATCAAAAAGGAGAATTTAGATGATTCTGTACTTGAACGTCTTTTAAGTCTATCTTGGTTAAGGTAAACTGTAGGGACGGCAATAGAACGCCAGGCCATCCAACTTTCACAATACAAACCTTCAAGAGGAGTTTGGATTATACATACCTTGTAAATTGTGTGCATTTAAAACACAGAATATTGCCATGGGTGTTAATGCATAAAATGTCACTTTGGCATTATCTTTGGCACTTGTCTTTATTAGCAACAGACCAAATTCTTCACCAACTAATACCCACAAATAGAACTGTACAACATTTAAATTAGTGAGCAAGGAATTGGACCTCAGACTTTCACCTCGATTCCAATTTCTGTGTATTGTATGGGGTGGAGTGTGGTACAGGGACAAGGGGAAGGGTGATGGGGAGGGCAGAAACATGTGTGCAAACACTTTTTTTCAGGAATCGCTGAGTTCTAATAAACAGAAAAAATAAATGCATAATTAAAATGACAAATTAAGCGCTTTTGGTGTCTTCTTTTCCTGCTTCCATATACAAACTTGGCTGGAGAAAGTATTAATTTATTTTGAAAGAGTATATAGATAAAGTTGCTCTATTATCCCCCCCTCCCCCCCAAAAAAAATAATTAGATTGATTTTAAAATTAATTTTAAAAAGTTAGAGATTTCTGAAAGTGAAAAATTTGTCATTCACTATTTCAGGGACAGAAAACTGTTTTGAGGTATAGGGCTGTGTAAATAGGAATAAGGAAGTATATCGCAGTGCACAGCTTACATTCTGTACATGGACAAGTACTGTAAGGGATGTTATGGAAGAATAAGGTTTAAAAACCATTAGAGATGGTCTATTAACATGTTTTCAAATAAGCATGCAAGCGATAGGCACATTAAACATCAAATAAAGGATTGATTTGGTGCATCCCTAGGTCTATTTTAAATATGTACACATACACACACGTGTATTTTTTTCTGAATATCAAGTTGTCATGAAAATGAGATCAAAGGCAAAATAAACCTGTATTAAATGCAATTAAAACATATTCCCTGATGCTAGCCCACGCTGACAAACTCCAATTGTCACCCAAAACCAGATTATAGCCATTAGTTTGCATTTTTTCCCTAACACTGTCACCCAATAACACATTTCTCTAACACATTGTCATCCTTCACTGGAGAGATTGAAAATAATTGAATGTTGACAGAGTTGTGTGTGGTCTTACTTATCAAGTAATTGCAAGTTTAATATTCAAGGGCTAGGGCTGCAATATTCCTGTACCTGTCTTGCTCAATTGGCCTTAGCTAGGGTCTGAGTGCCCAGAGTAGAGACATAACCCACAGGAAGTGGTAGAGTATCAGGCTAAGCTGACATGAGGTTCAAATCTCTATGTCTCATGGTGTGCCATAATCATCAGGCATCACCTGTTGAAGACAATGGAGCAAGAGGTAGTGGGATGCAGAGACTCACAGGTAATGCACTCCTTTAGCAGAGCTTCTAGTCCCAAGGTTTTCATCCCTCTTCCCTGGGATGTTTCTGCATTTTATCCAATGACTGATTAATATAAACTTTAGAACCAATGAGTAGGGATCTAGTTAGTTAAGTTTTAAATAGTACCAGGGTGGGGGTGAGGGGAAGCAGAGGAAGGAGGGGCTCGGAGGGGTGGTGTCCCAACCCTGTTGCAATTTTAGATTTAGATGACTCAGTGCCACCTACATCAAATTCATTGCTGGATCCCTTATGCGGCTCGCAGAATGAGAGAAGTATGGGATGAACTGGAACTTAAAATCATAAATCAGTCCCTGGCCTGTTTCTGTAAAAGTGCAGCTATACATTGCACAAAACACGGGGCGACTGTAAGGTCACCTTAAAATGTTCCTTGAAACCACTGGTCATGATTCATATGAGCATCCACAATTAGGGCAGTACTTAAACACATACTTAAAAACACATCTAAGTAGAAAAAAATTTGAAAATGCTTTGAGGTACTTTCCTAATCCAGAGCCTATTGAGCAAGTTATATTTTCTAGCCATGCATTACGCAAATACATCTGAACAAGAGAACGTGTGAATCTCAGTGCACAGGAATACGTTGGAGTGCTTAATAGGTAGAAATGAAAACCACTGAAAATGTATTTTCCCCTTTTAAAAAATACTATATTAAACTTTACACTGAAGGAATTTTGCTTCAAATAATTTTATACTGCTATACATTAATCAATTTGACTGTAAGTTTTTAAGGAAAGCAATGGTCTTCCCTCATTTGTGATGGGTATACAGTATACTTTCAATCATGAAATGTGAAGTCTTTTTAGTATTCGCATCATTCAAAATACAATGGAAGCAGTGGGCCCCGGTCCGGATCTCAGCTAAACTGGTGACTAGAACAGAATTTCTCCCAATTTGTACAAGCAAAACCCAGGCAAAGGGGAGACAAACCTTAGCACAAGCACCATTAACAAGGCTGTCTTGGCAAACATATATTTTTAAATTGAAGCTTTTATTTTTGGGGACTAAATTAGACCTTCAGATGCAGCACTGAGCAAAAGATGGAATGTAAATCCTCCTTGCATAGCTTAGGAAAACACAATGACTCAGAGACATCCCCCTCAGTTGTAATTCCTCCTCTGCTTCTTCTCTGTTCCCACACAGCCACTTATTTACTGAAGGAATATACAAGAAATAAATTGCTATCCCACCTCCGTGCCAGCTCAGCTGTTCTGACCAGCAAGTTGGGAAGCCGAGCCAAAACTGCTCATTCCCTGCCTCTATTAGGCCACCTGCTTTGGGTAGGCAAATCTCCTTGTTTACTGTTATAGACAAACCCAAGGTCTGAGAAGCCCATAAAAAGATGAAGAAATACGGTTTTACTTTTATTTTCTTGTGACGGCACATAGGCCAAGTCGGAAAATAGATCTTCTAGTCCAGTCCTGCGTGTAGAACCCAGACTAAATTCTAAATAGCACGTGGGTTTCAATGATTCAAGAAAGAAAAATTATGACCGCATTATGTAAACAAGTAATTGTAATTAGCTACTGGCAAAAGGTCTCCCAGGGCCTGGTATCAGTCAGTGGAGAAAAACAAACAAAAGAAAACCTTAAAAAGAAAGGGCTCCTATACATGTATGCAGAGCCTGCTCCAATGTGTTGGAGATCCAGCACGTCTGAGCAGACTCGATTAATCAAGTCTGCTGGACATGGAAACGGATGCGCTCTGGCAGCCTCCACGTCCCGTGTATCAGTGCCCCAGCGCATCTCCGCACCGGAAAAATGGTCATAGGGAAGCTTTGAATTAAAACATGTTCAATGAGCTGTATTTCAAGGCACCCCACCTTGATTTTTTAAGTGTGGCTATGCATAGGGACACTGATACATGTGATGCACGAGCACTTTTAATTAGCATGGCTGACTAATTAAAGCACCCGGTGCCACATCCCACAACACGTGTAGAAATACACAAGCAGTCCAGATATCACTACACAGTGTCACATTTTCTCCCTTACCAGCAAAAGCAAAGGTTTCTTTTTCAGGAAGAACCTTTGAGAGCTGACAAGTTTTCAACGCAATTAAAACCGAACTTCTGAAACATGAGCCTCCAATTTGAATCAGTTAGCAAGCAATTACTAGCTGCCTCATTAGTATTCTCCCTGGACTTGTTATTTCATATTGTCATTGCAACTGATTTTTGTTTAAGGAGCGTAAGAGCAACCTGCACAATTCGTATATATTCTTGTTTATGCCATGTGTTCCTAATACAAATTTAAACAATGAGCTTCTGATCAGATTTTTAAACAAAAGATTCTATAAAAAGTAGAGAATGAATACAGATGTCTCCATGTAAATTAGATTAAATGCTATACCGTGCAGCTTTTGCTAGCTGCAAAGTAGAATTCAGTAATTACAAAGCTACTTATAATAGCCCTCACATTTGAAACACGAGGTTAAGGGCAACTAATGATGTTGTGTGCTTTAGCTGCTGGGCGCTCTACTTTAAGAATTTTCAAAGGTCTTAAATTTTCACCAGGTTAGTGCTCAAACACCTTCTGAAAATCAAGCTAATGTCTCTCAAAGCTGACCACACACAAATTGAGACCCTCAAAAATTATGAATGACTTTTGAAAACCTTGGAAAGCTATTTGTTTGAAATGAGATGCTTGGGCACCCAAAGAGACAATAGTTGTGCAACTCACTTTGGTTTTGTATGTTCACAATGACAGCTACTTGAGATGAGATTCAGAAAAATGAAGAGCTTTGGCACAGAGTGGAATTTAGGCATCTAAGCCTAAAATTGGGACCACAGAAACCTCGGTTCAGCTGCTGCCTAACACCCTGGAGGCCCCTGTACTCCATGGGTGCCTTCCCTCTTTGTCTTTAGAATTCCCCAGATGTCTAGCATTACACTCCTGAGCATGTCCAGAGCTGTCCCAGTTTAGACAGCTTGATGTTTAGTTCAAACATAAGCCCAATCAAGGTCTGGGAACTATACGTTCCTCTGCCTACATGCCCTTAGGGGTGCAAACTGTTAGACGATCTTCTCACAATACGACTAACATGGGGTTCCCTATAAAGTTCAGTTGTGCAGTCCGCGAAAACTGCAGTTCTGCTTTTCCCAGACCTGCATTCTTGCATGCTGGCTTCTATCCCATCCAGGAGGGCACAAACCAAGTGCAGGCTCTCCCTCTGCCTGAAGAAGGGTGTTTGAACTTGAAAGCTTGTAAAGAACATTTTTTTCCAACTACTTAGTTGGTCTAATAAAAAAATACCACATCTACCTAAAGAACCTTGCATGCCTATGTCCTTACAGCAACGCGGCTACAGCCAACACCCTCTTTCCCCAAGCATAGTCAAATGACTATTTAATGCATCATACAGGAAAAAAAATCTAGGACACAAGACTAGAACCAGATTCTCTCCTACCAGGTGACTATAACCAGTGTTAAGCTCTTTCTTAGGCCAATGAAACTTGAATTCATTTAGTCACAGCAACTTTCAACAAAAGAAATGAAGAGTGGCCTCCACCATACTACAGCCTGGTGCCTAGGGCATTTTCTAGGGAGGGGAAGATGTGGGGTTGAATTTTCTTCAGACAGAGGGAGTAATTGAATGTTTCCATTCATGGTGAGATCCAAGATTTGCCTTTGTCCTCAAGGCTTTTAGATGACTCTCTATGCAGCTGTGCGCCGAGCATGCAGGTTTTATGTAGCACCTTCCTTAGCTGTGCTGCCTTCCGTGGAGTCCATTAGCAGGGATCCTGGTTTTCTCTGTTTAAAAAAATCTCAAATTCTCTGATACTAAAAATGGGCACATTCTCTGATTAAATAACCCCAAATCCACAATTGAAGTGAAGTGCTACCATATATATAGGTATCAGTTGTACACTATGTTTTATTGATATATTTACAATTTTAAAGCCAGTTTGGAAGCCTACCTGTACCTCAACCGCTACAGTAAAATAGATTGTAAATACCAATACATTTTGGCAACCAGTTTTGGGGTTTTTATCATGGAAAATCATAGTTCTTCCAGCCCCCTTCACTCTTCAGGACATGGGTCCACTTAGGCTGCCCCCTCTCCAAGTGCTTTGTGTCAGTAAGCAGCCTCGATATGCTGGTGCCATGTCCCTGCCGTACCTCTCACCCCTGACCCACAACCCTGCCCTACTGGTGCTCCTTACTCCCCACCTACAGCCCTGCTGGGGGGGAAGGAAGGGGCACAGTGGCATGGGCTATGGGGCCAGGGACTCTGGCAGTCCCCTGCCCCCCAGCCCAGCAGTACCCAAACCCCAGCTGCCATCCACAGGAGGCACAGCTGCTGTGGCCCCAGTGCGGAGAAGAGCATGGCGCTGGCTCCCCCTCCTCATCCCCCATGGTTGGCACGGCTGGAGCAGAGCCCATGTGGAGCTGTGGATGGAGGCTGTATCCTGCAGGCTGGGGCTCCCCACCCTGTTGCCCTCTTCCAGGGTCTCTGTGGCCCTGTGAGTGGGACCTGGTGTGGCATGGTAGAGCGAGGCAGGGAAGCTCAGTGCTGCTGCAAGCCCCACACTGCCCTGTCTGCCTGGCAGCACCAGTGGTGGTGGTGTGGGGTTGCTTCCCCTGCTGCTGCCGGATGGGCAGGGGGTGCCTTGTCATGGCAGTGCAGGGCTCCCAGCAGCAGCGCCAAGCTTCCCTGCCCAGCTCTTCTCTGCCCTGCCATCCCGGGTCCCACTCGCTAGACCATGAAAGCCCAGGGAGGCAGGAAGCCCAAGCCCAAGGCAGCATACACCCAGCCCCCCGTGCACAAATTTGGGGGCACATGCCCACCCCCTCCCCAGGAGTGCGCACAGCAGCACAGAGCCATCCCCCACACACCTGGATGAGCTACCCATGGCCCCATCCCTCTCCCTGCCTGGGCCCTGTGGCTGCATGTGACCCTGGGCCCTAAGCCCTACACGTACACCACAGTGACCTAATACCACACATGCACATGGCTGCTAGGAAGCCTAGAGAACAGCTCTCTGCAGGTAAGTCTGGGGATGGGGCATTGAATTGAGGGCCTCATAATGAGGGAGGGAAGGAGTTGGGCAAGGCTGGGGCAAAAATAGCCTGGTGCCAAGTGGGGGTAGGAAAAGTGCATCCCTGGGGCTCAGGCCGGTGGCTAGCTTTTCCAAGCCATGGGGCTGCACTGAGAGCTGCACAGAAGTTCAGTTAGACCGTTGCCAGACCAGAGCTAAGTTTAGACTGCCTTTGAGCTACACTTATCTTGGATTGGCTTGGCCATTTTTAAACTGATCTAAATGTCCTGAACTTCTGCAGAGGTCACACACAGCCTCACCAAACTTGTGCAAGGTCTGCACCTGGACGAACTAAGTTAGATTGGGTGGCAATTTTTAACATAATTTAACATCTGCGAATGTTGGTGCACAGCCTCTGTGTCTAAATTTGGTTAAAAACCTGGTTCCTCAATACTTGCTAAACTGAACACAAGGACACACACCAGAGAGCAACAGCCACTTTTTTTTGACTTTATAAATCTTTATAACAAAAATATTAAAAACAAGGTGGAAATGCAAAAGCACTTCTCAAGACAGAGACAGCAAGAGAGAACACACCAGTGTAACCAAAGAGCACAGGGAAGATTTTTAAGAGAGGGAGCTAATCTGCTACAGATTGTAATATAAAGTATGTGCATATTCCTCAGTGCACTTAAGCCTGAGCTTAATTTCCAGTGGAACTTTTCCCAATGAGTTCCTTTAGAATAACATTTTCAACACTTCATGCTTCTCACAATTGTAAATTGTTTTTGAATGTTTGTGTGCAATTACATACAAAAAATACAAATAAAACATTTCCCCCATTTGTTCCAGTCTGTGCCAATTTTACATTATAAATAGCTAAAGTGTTAAACAACAAAGAAGTTCTGTTTGTTGTTTTTTTTATAAATCCCTTTGAGACTTAAAAATAAAGTACGTTATAAGACTATCAACTTAATAGCTTTAAAATGATTAACACTGGCACTGGGTCTAGATACAACAGAATGTTTCTAGTCAACATTTTTAATGTATTTGTTAAGGATGCATATACTGGCAAAGCTTATAACCAGTGGAAATCGAAAATGTGTCTGGTTCAATGAATTTAGAAGCTCTGCTAGACTAGAGAATAATTCCATAATAAGAAGCTTTTGACGAGGTACGCTTTTAACGTTATAAGTGATCAGAAACCAATCTAAACCTGTAACAGAACAGAAGTTTGGCACCACAGACTGGTTTAACCTGGTTTCCTAAGATTTGCCCCCTTCCCCTCACCAAAGAGCAAACGTGTGTTTTGTTCACTACCAGTCTCGACTACACTGCTTACAGAAAACTGCATAAAGTAGATCTATTCTGCCTAGGGCTTTTTGAATGTCTGTGCCTAGCCCAGATTGCTCCGTAGGTACTAATTATTTTTTTTTTAAGTACACACTGTATGTCCCAAAATTCAAACAATTTTAGGTCGCTGAAATCCAAGAATTCAAAACAAATGACGCTTTTTGGTTTTAAATATGCATAAAGTGATGCAAGGTGAGATTAAAAAGTTATCTAAGTACCTTCGCACTTTAGCCTTAAGCATCTTTGTCTTCCTCAGCAAGATTAAATAGGCTGCCCAAACTCCTTCTCAGATAAGATTAATTTTTTACGTAAGATAGAAGTATAAGATTATAGTATATCTAGCTGTCACACTACATTTCCAAACCAAACAGCCTGCAAATAAATGACACTGCTCACTGAATTCCTTCATTTTTTTTTTTTTACTCCAACTACCCCATTGTATTTTTTTTTCCCCAAGAGGCGGGTGGACATTTGAGAAGTTTTTCAACTGGGAGGTAAATTTACTTGCTTCTAAATAATGTATTTAAGTAAATTTGACCACAATCTCCTATACAATCAACAGTTAAAAACAAAAACGGTACAATCTGTTTTAAGTTTTGAAAAGGCTTTATGCCAGAGATAAGGATGTTTGATGGTTATCTTAATCGGGGAACTTCAGTTTTATGGATAGGGAAGTTTGTATATAGTGAGTATTCTGGGAGCCCTGATGTATTTATGAGTGGCTAGGATCCTCCCTTTCTTGATTACTGCTTACTTTGACCTTTTTCTCCTATCATCCCAGAGATTCTAACTCTGCAGCCAGCCCTTATGCACGTATGAGACTTTAGCAATGACAACCCCCTGGTGGGGTACTTCCTGGCAGTTATAACGGGCTGGAAAAGCTGAATGCCCAAGACAAAGCTAAGAAGGGTCTTTAACTCTAACATGTATTAATTGCCAGAAACATCCAGCTTAACTCCAAGTTCATAATAACTGTCATATATAGAAGTCAGATCTGAAGAACTCCCTCCCTGCCCCTCCACAACAGCCCCTCCTCCCCCCAAAATGACCTTTTATGTATGGAAAAATTAAAGAAGAAACTTCACCTGGCCCTATATAGTATAACCACCATGGAAAAATAAATCTTTAAACAGAGATTCATATCCCACTATTTATTAAAGTTAAGATTTTCAAAAATAGGTTTCACACTTGAGGCCAATTTTTTGGCTGGTTATTTTTATGTGGTTGAACATCTAACCGCTCCCCAAATGAAATCTTCAGAGCCTTAGGCAGAGACCCAGCAAACCCTGCAGAACAACTAAAGGTTCAGCATCTGGGAAACAAGTGGTGATATTCAGCAAGAGAAAAAGGAATCAGGAACATTTAATAAGATGCAAAACAATATTTTGATACCTCAGAAGCTGCAACAGAATTGTTCTTTCTACGTTTGGTAGAGAGAGAGTCATTTCAAGCAAAATCAGGATACTGGGCACTGAAAACAAGTTAATAAATAAGTAACGGTAGGTGTCCAAGATTTTGTGCAGCTCCACATTTTGCACATTACCTGACCCTGGAAGAAAATAACTTTGACATATCGCTGTTAAGCACTATCACTAAAAAATGCAGCCAGCCCAGGCCAATAGAAAGTCATCCTAAAATAAAAATACAGAAATGCTCAAATGAATTCCTTCCCTGCTATGAATAACACACCAAATCCATTAACATCTTGAAAAGGGCAAGGTTATCATCAAACCTCAGAGGGTGGGGGTGTTAGGACTGAGTCACTATGCAGACTGAATTCTCCAACAGAGTAGCATGGATAGTGCAATTTTCATAAATGTTTAAGAAACTGAATAAGTAAAGAGAAGATGAAACAAATAAAAATGGATAGTAGGCAGATGGATTTCTCTCTGGAGAATGCATTCAAACTGCTTTTTCCCCATTTGAGCTGACAAGCATATTACTACTTCTGCTTGCCAGAGCTTTACTGATGGGTCCAGTAAAAGAACACAGATTTACCCGACGATAACATGTATATCTTCGCTGCATGGAAGGCAAAAGGACTTTATATTTTCATCTGCTTCTAATGCATTACACATATCTAAGGCACTATTAAAAAATGAAATAAATAATAAAAACATGCAATTCCTATTTAATTTAAATGGAAATCAGATACAAACATCAAAGGGAGAATAAACAACATTTATTGGACTGAGCAAAATAAAAGGAACAAAGTGGTTTACAACAAAATGAAACATTTGTTAGGGTTCCATACTACCCCAGTTTCATATAAATTCAAAGCACTGTGATTCAATATCCATGATTTTATGTAGCTTTTTTGGCCACTCAGTGCTAATATTATGGATAGACAATTCTATTATTCAATTATGGTCCTTGATGGCCAAAAACTGAAGATCAATTTGCCCTTAGTTGAATGCATGGCTTCCATTAATGTATTAATCAAATACACAAGTAACTTTCATTGAGACCTCACAGATTTTGGCTCCAAGACCAAAAAGAAAGCATGACCTATCTTGTTAAAAATAAATGGTTTGCATATTTACCAGTAGTGATATTAACTGTCTGTCTCCAGAAAATTACAGAGAACCATGCATGCCATTTGTATCTGATATTCTACTCAGTATAATTATGAAAAAATGGACCAGATTTTGATCTCTCTCATATCAGTACAAATCATGAATAACACCACATATTCAAAACACTAGCACCCATTCAAAGTAATGCCACTCATTTCAGTGGCAATTCTGATTTTATATTGAAGTAAAAATGAAATCAGAATTTAGCCTAGGGCATAGGATACATATTTTGCAGAGCATTTTTGTCTTATTTGTATGATAGGTACGTAAGCTCAAGTACAACAGAGCTGAAATCCATTACGGTGACTCCCGAATAAAATAAATGTATAAAAAGGGGTTCCGAGTACATATTGGCTCAAACAAAATCACCCTAGATGCTTGCCAGACCACAACATTTGAATATAATATCTGGTAACTGTTCCCAACAATACTCATTGTGAAAAATTCTTTCAAGATTAATAAATTGCTGTGATTGTAAAAAAAAAAAAAAAAGAACCCCAAAACTTGTACAGGGCTACAAAAAACAGAGTTGTATTAAATACATTTGCAAAGAACATTATTAAATCATACAAGTCAACATAAGCTAAGACAGCATACCTGTAAGTAATCCAACTGTAGATACAAAAGATACATGTAGATGCAAAAGTGCAAACCAGTATTGTTAAATTGGACAGCTTTGGGCTAGCAAATGGCCATCCAGCTTCTAAGCAACTGGGGACTGCATGCTGCATGGGCTTCACCACTAGGGCCTTCACCCCATCCCTTGCTGCATCATGTGTACAGGCAGCCATTGTACCACACGTGCAAGCAGCAGCCCACACCTCAGCTCCCTTGCTGCACTGTGCTGTAGGTCCACTGCACTGGGGGCTACACTGACCCATCCCCTGGGGCAGGAGCAGCAAATGAAAGCTATGGTGCAGAAGGAAGGAGTCTAGAGAACCTGGCTGCAGTAGCAGCTGGAGCAACAGGGGGACAGCAAAACTCATGTCATGTATAAGTGTTAATCCACAGCAAGGTTAAAACTGCAGGGATGGTAGCCCCTGCTGGGGCAACAAAAGTTGCCATGTTTCAAGGAGATAGGTGCAGGGGGTTTGGGGAAACTGCACCCCAAAATCTTGAAAGAAAAACTCATGTCACATGTATGTGTTAAGCCACAGCAGGGTCAAAACGGTAGGCATGCTAGTCCCTGCTGAGGTCACAAAGCCTGCTAATTTTCAAGGAGATAGGCACAGGAGTTTGGGGAAACTGCACCTCAAGCTGTGGACAAGCAAAACTCATGACATGGGTGACAGTGCGTGTTAAGGTGCAATAGGGTGAAAGCTGGAGGCCTGCTAGTACCTGCTGAGGCCACAGAGTCTGGCGGCTGTCAAGGAGGTAGGTGCAGGAGCTTCGGGCTTCTGGGGCGCTGCACCTCTGGGCACAAGCAGGCAAAACTTAAGTCATGGGTGCTTGTGCAACTGCTGCCTCTCATCAGGCAGCAGAACTGAAGATCCCCCATCACTTGTCACCAAGACCTAGTGAACATGAGCCAGCAGTGCAATGATGTAACCAGCAGGGCCAACAATACCCTGGCACGCATCAGTTGCAAAATCAGTTGCGAATCACTTCTTTGCAAAACCATTGCAAAGAAGTGATTCGCCTACTCTACTTGGCTCTACTCAGCACGCTGAGACCAAGGCTGGAGTACTGCATCCTGTTCTAGGCTCCGTACCTTAACAAGGATGTGGTAAAGCTTGAGAGAGTCCAGAGAAGGGCTACTCATATGCTCATAGACTAGCACAGCAAGCCATATGAGGAAAGGCTGAGGGACCTGGGACTCTTCAACCTGAAAAAGAGAAGGCTGAGAGGAGACTTGGTAGCAGCTTACTGCTACATCAGAAGCATGCTGGTAGTCCTGGGAACTCCTTGGAAGACCGTTTCAGGCTTATTTCAGGCTCAACATTAGGAAAAATTACATCACAACAAGGGTGTCCAGACTGTGACCATTATTCCTACTATTCTCCCAAGGGAGCCCTGGTGAACAGTTGTTCACTGAGACGTAGATGTACGCCCCAGAACCCCTGCATGTATCTCCTTGACAGCTGGCAGGCTTTGTGGCCTCAGCAGGGACTAGCAGGCCTGCAGCTTTCATCCTTCTGCACCTTAACACATACACGTGATATGAGTTTTGCTTTTGGGGTATAGTTTCCCCCAACTCCCTGCACCTATCTCCTTGAAACTTAGCAGAATTCGTGGCCTCCATTAAGACTAGCATGCTTGCAAGTTTGACCCCACTGTGGCTTAAGGCATACATAACATGACACAAATTTGGCTTTCAAGAATTTGGGGTCCAGTTTCTCTGAACTCCCTGCACCTATCTCCTTGAAACTTGGCACGCCTCATGCCTGCAGAAGGTGCTACCATTCCAGCAAATTGCATCCAAATCACAAAGAAATATCAAAGTTATAGGCTGTTTCAGCCTTCCCCATTATAGCCTAGGGGTGAAACTTTGAAACAGTGGCAAAATGACAAAACATTTCAACTTGCCTCATTCTGTTCTGAGGCTGTTTCTACCATATCTGTTCCATTTCAGTTTTGTGGTTTCAACCTCAAAACAGGTCAAAACAAAACTGGTGGCAAAATTTTGCACAGTCCTAATGTATAATAGAATATGCCTGCAAAGCTATCTGCAAAAAA
>JAGPOW010001296.1:126801110-126812110 GCA_030014935.1 Caiman crocodilus
ATGCCCAACTATGGGCACAGAAATCTCAGGGGGGCATATGGACCTACCAACCTCTTCCTGTGCCTCCCACGACATTACTTTGCACTGCCTGCCCCATCACCTTTACTTCTCCCCAACACGTGACCTATGCCCGCTTCCCCCCACCCCCATAGATTTATTTGGTGGGAGCTGCTCTCCACCACTACCTGGTTGCCACATGCATATACGCATGCACACATGCACATGGCACACTCTGCATCCCACTTCCCAAGCAGCCCCTTGCAGGCTGGAACTCTGCCAGGCTGCAAGGGAAAACCTGAAGTTTGCCACATTTCTCCTTTAAAAGACAAAATCTACGTCTTTCTCCATTAAAGGTGAAAATACATGTTTTTCCACATCAAACAGAAAACTTGGATCACTGGTCATGACACTGTATATGCTCTTCTCCAATGAAAAATGCTTTTGCATCTGTATTGCAAGTGTATTACTGTATTTTCACACATATACCCCACCCACAGGTATAAGCCGCACCTAAGTTTAACCAGCGGAAAACTGTATTTTTGGAAATTCTGTGTATACGCTGCACCCATGCATTCCCCAAGGTATTGTATACATGGGGAGGTGGCACAGTCTGGCCTACCCTGGCTCCTGTTACAGCTGTGGCACAGCCTGGCCTGCCCAGGCCCAGCGGGGAGGCAGTGCAGCTTGCCCCGGCCCCCATGGCAGTGGCAGGACAGCCCGCCCCAGCAGCGGTGGCAGCACAGCCTAGCCCCAGCCCCTGCCTCCACCCCTGCAGCAGTGGAAAATCACACATACCCTGTGGGATATATGCACAAAAATATGGTAAACATAGCACAGAGTGCTCCTGGGTGAAGTGATCTCAGCTAATCATGTGAGAAAGCTCTACCACAAAAATTAAATTGAAAACTCTAGACCATAATCTCAGCCTCACAGCATGTTCCTCTTTGGTTGGTTTCATTATCTAGACTGCAACGTGCTTGAGAATGGTTGTAAAGCAGAGATGACCTAGGACAGAGGTTTTCAAAATGTGTTTCATGAAACCCTGGGGTTCCACAATAGATCATCAGAGGGCTCCTCAAAAAGATTGGAGGTAATGGTCGAGCAGACCAGGAGGCAGCGTGCTGCCCCTGCTGGGCCAAATCATCTGACTCCCCATCAGTAGTTAGGACAGGGGTAGGGGTTCCATGGCAGAAGCAGTGAAATATGAAATATGAAAGAGTTCTTTGACTTTAGGAAGTTGGCAAACCATTGGCCTAGAAGCCCTAAGCACAATCTCAGGTGGAGAGTACCACCAGTTGCAATTTGATCAGACTGTAATGTTTCCATACCTAGGGGCTGATCACCCAGGTTAACTCTGGAGGGAAGAAATATCCATGGAATCAGTTCCAGTACATTTGCCAGAGTTTTCACTCAAGATCTCTGAGTCTCTACTAGCTTAGGCCAACTCTGTTTGGCTTGGTAGATTTGAAAAGATCAAAGACATGGATAAATATTTGAATAAAATACTAAGAATGCATTTGCGAAGGTAGAAAGCGGCACATTGTAAGTATTATTTAAAACTACATTGGCGATAATTGAAAGCTATCCATGAGTTAATCCTCCTGAAATAAGTTTCATTCAGTAGACATTTACCAGTGTTGTTAGGCATATTTCATTTGATATAGCAGAAGAAATTATACATAATCAAAAACCATTTATATACCACCTAAACTAATATGTTTAACACAGAGGCAGATATAAGAGGATATGAATTTAAGTCAGTGGCGGGCAAAATACAACCCATGGGCTGGATCCGGTCTGTGAACTGATCAGATCCATCCTACGATGGATACTTGCCAATTGACTGGATTGCTCCCAAAAAGACTAGTCACCTGGGTACTGCCTAGCTCCCCCTGCACCCCTGTCTCCAGCAGCTGCTCTTCCTCCTGCCCTTATCCCCTTTTCCTCTCTCCCCTCCCCCACTCCTGGGCCCCAGCTTGGGGGCAGTCATCCCAAATGCAACCCCCCAAACCCACACACACAGCCACATGCATACCCACACACACAGCCACCCTCACACACGCACAATATACAGGAGTAAGACTTTATTTTGAGGTTTATGCAATCACCTCTATATACATTATTTAAAAAAATAATGTATAGTTTGTTAAAGTGATATACTCTAAAAGATTGTGTGTGCGGCCCTCAACAGCTTACCAAAACTCATTAGATGGCCCTACAACCAAAAGAATTACCCACCCCTGGTTTTAAAAATATTCTGCTTTGGAAAAGCCTGTTTACAGGTCACTAATCATTTTATAGCCATAATTTATCTATCATTCTATATGATATGATGTTATAATATTGAGGGAGGCATTTTATCCGCCTCAGTATTCAGGATGGTAGAAACAATGCTTAACCTTGGCAGGATTACATTTTTATTGATAAACATTGATAGATATTCATTTCATCTCATACTCATAGACAAATGGAAAAATATTTCCATCAGTAATAATAGAAATTAATAGAAATGGGACTGCAACAGGGAACACTTACCCTTGTTACTGGACAGTGGAGGAAGAGGGATGGAAGGATAAAGGCTGGAGGGGTTAAGAGGAAAACAGTGTGGGACGTAATAACTTGTCATTAAATCAATTAGCTACTCATTCCAGGAAGCCGGCTAGAGGGAGATTACAGGATACATAAGCCCCTACGCAAAGCCAGAGAGTCAAGGAGAAATGGGTGGGGAGGGAAGAGTATTTGAGGCTCTGGCCTGGTGGCAGCAGAGTCCTGCCTGGGCCAAACCAGCTAAGCCCGGGGTGCCCAGGGCAGCTGCTGCCTCTCGCCATGTTCGCAGAGCTTTGGGACTGCTGCTGCCCTCTTCTGGTCCCTGCACACCAGACTATTTCTTGATGAATGAACAGAATGATTTAAAGCAGATATGATTTAATGATGTATGGATATTTACTTTTAAAATTTTGACACGTGATTTTATAAAGCTTGTAACAGTATACTGTCATTACTAACTTGTCTACCCCCCCACACTGCTAATTTTGCACAGCCCTGAAAATTTAAATCAATACAAACCAAAATAAATTCTTCAAAATAAACTGAGTTTAACCATCAAAATTATTAAAAAATGTAAATCAAATTCTGCCAAGCCTAACAATAGTTCAGAAAGTAGTGACTTTCTATAGCGTCATAAATTGATTCACAGAAATGTACTCAGGCACTGGAGGTTGAGAGTCCATAAGTAGCTTTGGTTGCAAATTTGGTGGTGATTTTTTTAAAATGTATTTGCTAAATGTGGACATGTCATGTACTTGTACCTTGCAGTCGTATCACCCAGCTTTTTCCTGTTCTCTTTAATGGTTTCCATTAACAAGTATCTTCTAGTTTTGGACACAGAAATTATTGTATAGCATGACATCTGTGCCATAAGAAAAAAATATATAAAAATAGTCTTGGTGGTGGTACTGCTATTGAAAAAGGGTACAAGTCCATGAGGTTGATCATACAATCTAATTAAGGGAACACCATCTATGTTATTTAAACCATGATAATAGATTACTGAGAGCACAACATGTGAATTGATTATATGTCATAAATAGGGCGTATGTTTAAGGAAACAAGTTGTTTCATCTTAAATGACTGCTGCTTGAAAGAGGTAGCTTTGGAAAGAAAATGATAATCAGTAGTGTTTGACTGGGGATGAAAAAGCGATCTTTGGGCCATTAAGTAATAATAGCCACAGTTTAACTCTCTTAAGAAAGGAATCATACCAAGAATATAGAAACAGTATGTGAAATTTTAGAAAGACAAATTTAAAAACAAAATTAAAAATACATCAAATTGCAGAAAAAGATACTAAAGTTAAAAGAAGTTAAGTACCCAAAATGTATCCTTTATGGAGTGATGTTCATAAATGAAAATTCAGCTCAACTGGAAACAACACAAAGAAAGAAACTATGATAGTTATGCTTTTCATACTAGAAAACGTATTTCTGGTTTGTGACTGAAAAGGTATTTCTAGTGTGACTCTGTACTGTGAAAAATCAGATTTACAGGCAAATAAATGCCTTTAGGAGTGTGCCAAGGAACTTGCAGGTCAACCGAGCACCTAGGGAATAAATAAGCAACTCAGCATAAGGAAAAAAATATTGCATTACATATAATTACAATAAATTGGGGGAAAAAAACATAATCCTAAATCTACTTTTTTCATAAAATCATAAAGATAAGGCTCTTTCCAAGATTAAGGTAGTAAAAGAGTGCTTGAACTACTTGCTTATTATTTCTAGTTACCCTGACAGGCACCCTGGTAAACAGTGTATCCTGTTTCTTGCTGCCTTCCCCAACTCCCCCCTGCTGATGAATTTGGAGACAGCCACGAGATCACCTCTCAGCCTCCTCTTGGGGAGGCTGAAGAGGTTCAGGTCTCGCAATCGGTCCACATAGGGCTTTTTCTGTAGGCCTTTAACCAAATGAGTGGCCCTCCTCTGAACCCTCTCCAGGCTGTTCACATCCCTCCTGAAGTGCAGTGCCCAAAACTGGACGTGATACTCCAGCTGCGGCCTGACCAATGCCGCATAGTGGGGAAGTATCACCTCCTTAGACCTGTTTGGGATGCACCTACTTATAAGAAAGTGTACAATTAGCTTTACTTTTTACCACATCACACTGGTGTTTCATGTTCATTCTGGAGTTGACGACGAAGACCCCAAGATCCCTTTCCACAGTTGTGCTGCTTAGAGCAGTACCTCCCACGCTATAGGAGTGTTGATGATTCCTCCCCAGGTGCAACACATGATACATCCTTGTTGAACTACATCCTGTTCTGTTTGGCCCATGAGTATTCAAACAGTTGTGCCAGTGGCTCTGCTATGACACCAGCTAATTCCCTAAGTACCCTAGGATGAAGATCATCAGGACCTGTTGATTTAAATACATTCAGCCCCTCCAGGTGCCCCTTTACTAGGTCAGTACAAACACTTGGTGGGTTGATATCAATTCTGGGCTTGCCTAAGTTCCCAATGGGATGCATATTTTTATTCACGTCCAGAAACACAGATGCAAAAAAATCATTTAGAAGCTCCACTTTGGCCATCCTATCTGTTACCAGTTGCCCCAGTTCATCCTGAAGGGGCCCTAAGTTACCCTGCACCTTCTTTTTGCTTCCTATGTACTTAAATAATGACTTTTTGTTATCCTTAACTTTTGCTGCCAGCCTAAACTCCATTTCCACTTTGGCTCTCCTCACAGTTTACCTGCAAGCTTGAGTCAGCCAGGTATACTCCTCCTCAGCTTTGTCCAATCCACACACTCAGGAAATTATTTATCAAGTTCCCCCCAAAAGTAATTAAATATTTAAAGCAACAAGTATGGGGTTCTTTTAGTTTGCCTGCTAATTTTAAGTTCTTAGGGTTTACATTTTCAAAAATTACTGTGCAAGATTGAAGTGGTATTTCTGGTTTTCAGTTAATTTGGCTAAAGCTGCAATGCTCAAGTAATCAGCTGACTTCAGGAGCTAGGATTTTTTTTTTTTTAAATACCATATATTAGTAATTCTTGGGTGAGGGAGAAAACCTGCAAAATTAAACTGCTGAGCTGGTAAAAAAAATAAGCAATTTTTCATGAAAATCACGAGAGGCAGGTGAGACATCTTACATTGTCTAAAAAAAAATACTTGTGGTGATAGTAAGTATTATAAGTTAATAAGCTGCATTTCACCATATGGTAGATTAGATGAAATACTAAATCAAACAGATATAAAATACCTCCTTGCACATTACAAAAGGGTAAGCAAGCACAGTTTAAAAAAAAAAACAACCGTTTCACCAACATAGTAGAATTCTAGGAATGCACTTCTAATATTGTAGATAAGAAAAGGTTGATATCTCCGATCTGGAATTTCAAAAAACTTTGGACAAGTCCCTCACAACATGCAATTAAATAGAATAAATATTTATGAGATGAGAGGCAAACAATAATGTTCATTAGTTCAGCACACTGAATCAACCGATAACTATTCATTTATTTTCCCAAGAGAGCTATGCCTGAAAACAGGGAATGTCAGACGTTGTGCAAGTCAATGCACAGAATGTTTTCAAGTTACCATATTTACTCAGATTCAGGACAAGGTTTTCCCCTGTTTAACATTGAGGAAAAAAAACCTTTTTTCCTGGGGCATAAGGTGGACATAGGGGGCAGATAGCTTCTGAGGCTGCAAGATTAACCCCATGCCCATGTGCTCCATACTCCAGGCTAGAACTGGGCCAGAGACAGAAGGGTTAAGATATGATAGTGGTTGGAGGGAGGGGGAAGGCAGATGTGGTGGCAGAGGGAATGGAGGAGCAATCCAAAGGGCAGGTGCTGGAGACACTAAGGGAGTGGGCAGACACTGGGGCATGCATCCCCTGAGCAGGGTTCAGGCAGGAGGACAAGTGGTGTTAGGGAACAGGTGGCAAGAGGCAAGGGGTGGTTGGGCAAGAGACTAGGGACTTATGACTTGACTTCCCTGGCAGCTCCCCCACAACTGCTTGCCCATGGGAGAGACAAATTTAAGATGACACTCCAATTATTAGATTCTAGACACAGAAAGTTACAAAAAAATACCAAGCATAGAATTTAATTATTGGAAGGGTCATCTTAAATGGAGTCTGGTCTTGGATCCTGGTAAATACAGCATTATTCCCAGAATTGTTCATTAGGCCTGTGCATAGTGGCTAGTATTCGCTTTGGATTCAGATGATTCAGGGGACAGTGATTTGATTCAGTGATTCGAATCACTGTCCTGAATGAATTTGGCTAAATCTGATTCAGAGACTTGGCTGCTGCCGAATCCCTAAATCTCCAAATCATCCAGGCCCATCCCCCACAGGCCAGCAATGACTGCCCCACCTACCCCAACTTCTGGCTTTTTGGGGAAAAAGGCCCTGGCTCACTGGGTGCTGCCCGGTGTGTGGGGGAGCAATCCCTGCTGCCCCCCACTCCCCCACGCTGCATGGGGGCTCTGCACAAGCCTCCCAACCTCTCCATCACTCCCCCAGCCCCCCCAGAGGTGCCCTGCCTGAGCCAGCTCCGGCCCTTTAAGAAAAAAATGAGAAAAGCCCTGCACTTGCTGCTTCTGCTAGCGGGGGTAATCCTTGCTGCCTCCTGCTACATGGGGGGCTCTGCATGAGTCCCACAAAGCCCCAAGACCACTGCAGGAGCAGTGAGTCCTGGGGCTTTTCTCCAGGTTTTTTTTTCTTAAAGGGCTGCAGCTGGCCTGGGTAGGGCACCAGTGGGGGGACTGGGGGAAGCAAGTCACTTTAGTCTAGAAAAGAGAAGAATGCCATGAGATATAATGCTCTTCAAGCATATAAACGATTGTTATAAAGAGGATGATGATCAATTGTTTTCTATGCAGAACCCCCCCCCATGCAGTGTGGGGAACTGGAAGGTAGCAGGGATTGCCCCCCCTGCCCAGAAGCACACAATGAGCACCAGGGCTTTTCTTTAAAGCACTGGGAGCTGGGGCAGGGGGGGGCACCCATGGGGGAGCTGGAGGAGCAGAGGGGCTGGCAGGGGTCCGGTATGGTCCCCTCCCCACTCCTCCACCCCTAGTACTGATCAGCTTGGAGTCGGCTGCAGCTCCCTCCTGCAGCCACCGGGGACTGCCCAAATCATCAAAGCTCTCCAAATCTTTTCTGAAGATTCAGAGAGCTTTTTGGCCACCGAAACAGGCTGAATTGAAACTCCACCTGAAGCTTTGCACAGCCCTCTTGTTCATGCCATTGTTCCCCAGCTGAAACTACTCTGGTAGAACAACCATGAAGGCTAGTATTCATTTTTTTCTTGGTCTCTTTCCATTTGTCAACTGTTGTACTGATCAACTGCTCTTTATTTCAAGTTACCACACTTTAAATTACGCCCGACTGTTCTGGCTTTGTCTTGGTTAGAATTTTAGGACCATCTGCACTGTTCTTGGCCCTTCCCATTAGACCAGGTATCTGCTTTAAACTCAAGCCTGTAATTAGCATGTGCTCTAGTTGGACCTCCTCCACCACTGGTCAAGACCTCACATAATCTTTCTTTTAAACTTACCTTTTCTCTAAACCTTGGCATTCTGCTTATCTCGTGTCTATAGATAGTCTTCTTTGTTCCTTGGCTCCTTGCTCCTTGCTTTCTAATTAGCTCCCATTTGGACTCATTTCTCCAGGAACTCTTTAACACCAAGTGCCAAAATGCTGTGGGGAGAGACTGCTGCAGTAATTCTAAGTCATCTGAGAACAGGATATGGCACAAAAAAAAAAAAAAAGTCACTCAGTGAAGCATTTTAATCATTTATTATACTACAACTGAATACTGCACAGCTGAAAAGAGTAACAGGCCCAAAGATTTCGTTAATTTTCATTCTTCACAAAGCAGGTATGATGCTTGAAACTTACATTATAAAAATATCTCTTCAGTCTAATGCATAGTAATTGGTAATAAACTGGACTGACAAGGAAGTCTGACACTTGCTGCACTATGACCTACCTGCAAAATAGGAACAGACAGCTTGTGATTTACATGGGAATTTGGGCAGAGGTGAAAGCACTGTCTGAGCACTGATAAGTCATCTGGCTCTTATCACAGGAGTTAAACCTTGGATGAAAGCTGATCACTTTGAACAAGTTTCACTGGCTGCACAGGAGGGAAGAAGTGAGGAAAGGCCAAGGGAGAAGATGAAAATCTCCCCCAAAACACAGTGAGTTCATTCTTTTATGAAACAAAATAATCTCTGCTATTTTACTTTTTAATCATCACCTCTTATTATAGCCTTAATAATCTATCCTGTAACCTGGTGTCCTATTGCTAAGTTGAACCAGAGCAACTCTATGCAGCACCTCCTTTAAGTCAGGAAGGGGAACTAACGGTATGTCTGCAAATGCTGAGACCATTGAGCACAAAGTCAAATCAACAGAAGAAAAGGCTTTTTAACATCTCTGGAAGAGTGTTGCATGGTTCTCTTATGCCTTTCTGTAGTTGCTTACATCTGCCAAAAAGAATTCGGGAAGTGAAAAGAACAACATTTTGCGCACACTACCATTTATTTCTTCAACACTGCCAAAAGTTTAAGCTTGAGCCTCAGGAGGCCTTGGTGTGGTGCTTGTGGGGGCTGAGAAACGCTGGCAGAATGGGACCGCTGATGGAGTGGAATTGAGGTGCTAGACACGCAGGTTGTTGAAAACCAAAAAAAACTTTACTTACAGTCCTTAGGCTGCAGGCACGTTCCTTGAAGTTACAAACTCAAGCAGGAACACAGGCACACAGAAGCTCACACTCACACGGGGTATGGGGCGTCAGATGAATTCGGCAGGGAGTAATTATTGGTTGATCAGGCCTCCTTTGTGGCTTGGAAACACACGTGGGATCTCTCCTCATACGTGTCCGAGCTCTCCTCCAGTTTGGGTGGGAATCGCCCAAGCCTCTTATTCGGTCAGCAAGCCAATTGCCAACTGATACGTATGCATAATCCAACGTAAGCCAATCACAAGCATGTACTCACTGGTGCAGCTGCAAGGTTTTGGCAGGCTCTTACTGTGCACCGAAACTTTTCCCGTGCTACAGGGGAAAGTCCCTGCATCCGTGCTCGCAACGTGCTCAACACAGCTGTGCCGAGGCATCTCTTAACTGTTTTGCACAGACAGTGCTAAGCCTATTTTACAAATGGATAAACCAAGGCAATAAGATGAGTTCAAGATTAACAGAAGCAGAAGTAAGAACAGAATTTGGGGACAGAACTGAGAAGTCTCTAACAATCAAATATTTTGGTAGCCCTCCTATTATAATGTCTGAGCACATCACAAATATTGAATGTATGTATCCCCTTAACAATCCTGTGGTATAGACAAGTTTGCTGCCATACTAGAAGGACATCCTAATTTGGTGTCATGGGGATCTATTATTTTCATTAATGACTTGGAGAATGAAAGAGAAAATACACAGTTATAAATTCACAGAAGACACTCACTTTGCACTTTGGACTGGGTGCAAACACTTTGGAAAACACAAGTAGGATTCAAAGTAATCTTGATAATGAATAAAATCACTGAACAAAAAAAAAACCCAAGTAATATACTATACGCATTAGTAAGGAGGACTTAAGTACACCCTAACAACATGGGGAATGAAAACTAGGCAGTAAAACTGTAGAAAAGTATCTGGACATTATTTGGGATAACAGAATTAATCATCAATAGGATGCTTTTGAAAAAAAAGATACACAATTCTAGGATATATTGTGTTCTTTGAGAGACCGTAGGGATAATTATTCTGCTTTACATAGTGCCGGTAAAGCCTTAAGGTAACACATCCAGATTTAGGTACTATATTATGAAAAAGATGGTGACAAAACCAGGACAAATCAAGATGAGAGAAACAATAATGGTAAGAGGCTGAAAGACCCATGAGAAAAGGTTAAAGGACTTGGGTTTGTTTAGTCTAGAAAAGAGAAGAATGCCATGAGATATAATGCTTTTCAAGCATATAAATGATTGTTATAAAGAGGATGATGATCAATTGTTTTCTATGTCAAGGGACAAATAGTAATCACTTTATTTACAGCAAAGTAGATTTCAATTAGACATCAGAAAAAAAAAAAAAAAACTTCCCCGCTATGAGGATAGTAAAGCACTGAAGCAAGCCACTAAGGAGGCTTGTAGAATTCAGGTCACTGGGCATTGCAAGAAAGCATCAAACCAGCGATTCTCAGCAAAGCACCGCGGCACCCTGGGGTGTCAAGAGATCCTTTTAGGGGTGCTACCAAGTAGTTGCTGCCCAATGGAACTGTGCCTCCAAGCCTGTTTTCAAGAGATGCCATGTGGGGCTGCACCAAGAAACATCTGTGGCAGGAAGACGTGCCCCATTACAGCCTAGCCTGACTGGAGGGGCCATTGTGAGGCTACTACTAGTGGGCCAACTGGAGCCAAGATCAGAGACATCATCACTGTTGACAGGATAACAGTTAATTCAGCTCCTGCCTCTGCCCTTCCTGG
>JAGPOW010001296.1:126843772-126853938 GCA_030014935.1 Caiman crocodilus
TAAGATAGCTTCTAAACCATTTACTCTTTTGCTTTAAATAAATATATATTTTTTTACCCACAGCTAAACGAACCCTTGCTGTGGATGAACAGTAAACTTATTTGAAAGACAAATATTAATGGTCCTGTTTGAGAAATTCTGGGCCTAATTAGCCTAGTCTTTTTATGTTGAGTACCACTCTTTTATAAAATAGTAATTGTAATAGGCAATTCCTACTTGCAAGATAAATTTCAACTTAATCTTCATCATAAGGAGAGCAAAACCAGAGCCCACAGCAGAGATTAGGGTATATGCAAGTAGGAATCAGTGTGGTAAATTACTTAAAGTAGAGGAAGTAAAGATAAGAAACAGTTTAGCCTGTAGAACTCACTGCTGCATGATATTAGTAAACCGATAAAAATAATTCTATGAAAAAAGCATCAGACAAATTGATAACAGTAATACCGATTATTATGTTCATTTGAATAAGAAAAATATGACATCATAAAATAATAGCAACCTGAAACCAAAGTATATAATGTTTCATTTGACAATAAACTTTTTTTTTTTTTTTTAGTTTTCTTTAAAAAAATAAAATTAAGTATGGTCCAGTCCAAACACTGTCCCCTCATCCTAGCTGTGGAACAAGCACTTATTGTCACATTCCTATTCATCAGAACGTACCAGTTCCTCTCTGTATACACTGAGCTCCCACCAGTAGAGCAGAAGATTCAGCGGGGCGGACGGGGGTTGAGAAAGATTCATATTTTTGCTGTGTTGCGAAATGTGAAAGGTTCTTTCAGAAGAAGGGAGGAGTTGATGATTAAAATAGCTATGGATTTATAAATCCGGATAACCAGAAGTTGACCATTTCTGCTTTGGAGAGCTGAACACTTGTAACAGAGCAACAGTGAGATTTATGATTGGATGGTTTCATCTGTGAGAAATGATTCTGAATGAAAGATCACTTTTTGTTTCAGCTCCAAGGCTGACTTTCTACAGTTAATATGCTTATTAGATTAAAGAGACCCTGAAAAATATTTTCCTAAAAAATTAAAAAATAAAGAGAGACTCACACTTGCCTTCCTGTTGTATTGAATTATTGGGAAAAAAACCCTGCTGACTGTTGGCGTCACTGGACTGATTCTTTCTACAGATATGCACTGGGGTTAGTCTTCTCATGAAAAGTTCCTGCTATATTCTCTCATTTATTTAAAGCCATCAGGGCCTCGTGATGATAAATATCAGGCCATCACCATTGATGGCCGACCATTTTGTTTGCAGGTGAATACTGCTCATATCAGAGCTGTAGAAGTCAAAGCTGACGCTTGAATTAATTACTTTAAAAAATTCTAATTAGGTAATTAGATTTTTTTGCCCTATTTTTCTGTAAATGTAATGCTTATGACCTATTTAAAATCCTGAGACGAGCCCACAAAGATCCCAAGGCCCATTTCCTTAAATAAGGGATGGGCCAGAGAAGTTGGGCATCAACAGATTGCTTGGGACAGTGAATGAAGACAGAACAGGAACAAGTATCAGAAGTGCTAAAGGAAAAAACAAATCGGATGAGGATACTGAGTAGCAAGATTCAGACAATGTCTGCTGTTCTGTGAATGGGTCCTAGATGTTTCCCACAGAATCTCTGCCCAAATACAAGGCAACCAGGGAGTAAGAGATACTCCCTTGCAAGCCCTCTTCCCTAGACTTGTAGATGGACATTTTGGAAAACACCAGAAGAAAGCAGACAAGGACATCTCACGACTTTGTGGGACTAAGTTAGGGGTTCAGTCCAGGAACACATGTAGGACAAAGCAAAGACAGAACTTTACCAGGAGATTCTGAAGGATCTAGGAAAGAAACTCCCATCAAGTTTCAATTTATGCTGAAGTATCTCTCAAACTATCAAAGAGAATGATCTCAAGGACGTCTATATGCTGTGTTGCCATACTGTCTTGCTAAAAGCTCTCTACGATTTGTGATGGTTACAGAACTGACATTTCTTGAAAACACTTTCTCTTTGGTCTCAGGCCTTGAAACCTGTACCTGCCTTAGCTGTAGCCTTCCATCTCCTCCTATCTTCCACCTTGTCGCATCTTCATCTATCCCTTCCACATCAGTGTTTATGTTATCTTCCCATCATTGCTGTCGTCTGCCGTGAGGTCTGATACCCTTCACCTCACCTTCCAGAATCTGCCTCAGATGCCTTCTCTTGTCAGGTCTCATGTTATGCCATGCTTACTTGATTCTCAGTGATCTTACCTTGCTCAAGACATCAGGTCCGCAAGCTCTTGATTATGTTTCTCCTCCATACTCCATATTCTTGTGCTACCCCAAATATTTTTCATAGCACTTCATTATCAAACACTTGCAGCATTTTTCCATTTGCCTAACTCAGTATTCATGATTCACAACCGTATAAAAAGATAGGTTGAACAATTGTGCTATAAAACTGGATTTTAAGGTTTCTTGAGATTTTCCCTGACACTATTGTTTTATCCAGGTTCAGCAGGAATATATCAGCATTGTAAATTCTTACCTTCGTTTCTTCAGTTATTTGATGTCCTCAGCGATTATTGCTCCTAAATATTTACATTTCTCTATCTTCTCCAATTTGGCATTCTTTATCCTTATTTTTCTGTGATCTTGAGATTTATTTCTAGATGTGATCATGTATTTAGTCTTGCTGACATTAATAGGAAGCCCAACTTCTTCGGCATTTGACCTTCTGATCCTTGTATTCTTTTGTGCCATTTCCATTTCCTCTCCTACTAGGCAGATACCTTCTGTGCATGCAAATATCTGGGGCAGTCCTTTCTGCTACAGACCTTTTCCTTCTTCAGTGGCTCTTATCACTTTCTCAAGCATCAAGTTGAAAAGCAACCCCTTGTTTGAACCTGCTACTGATTTCCATCAGGTTTGATATAGCATTCCCTCAATTGTCACACAACTCCTTGATCCTTCACTGCTCATCTTAGTAAGGTATACCAGCTTTTTGGGATTCCAAACCCCACCATGATTGACCACAGTGATTCTCTTCTAATAGTATAAGCTTTGATGAAGTCTATGTAAACTTGAAGTGTGCAGCTTTCACAACTTCCCATTTCTTTTCCAGCAATAATCTATTTGAAAATATCTGATCATAAGCTGGTCAATCTTTCTTAAACCCACACATGTAATGCCCCACAATTTTTTGTGCATGTGGAAGCAATTGGTTTAGCAGCAGTTGAGAAAATGCTTGCTGCATTGTGCACAGTAAGGAGATACCCCGATAGTTATTACATTCTCTTTGATCGCTCCTGTAAATTGGGCATATTATTGCCTGCTTCCTTTGTTCTGGCATTTCTTTTCTCTCTCCAGATCTTTTTAATCATTTCACGAATATGGTGGTTTAATGCTTCAAATCAGAATTTAAGCTATTCAGCTGTAATATTGTGTATCCCTGATGCCTTATTATTTCTAAGTTTTTAGCAAGGATCTGTATCTCCTCTAATGAAGTCTCTACTATCATGACATCACCAGTTTGATATCCAGCACATTTTCTTTCATTTTCATGTGCTTATGTTTAGAAGTTCTTCAGAATATTATTTCCAAACCTTCAGGATTTCTTGTTATGCGGTCATCAGATTCTCTTTTTTTTCAAACACCACTGTCGTCCTTGGCTGGTAGCCTCTCCTCCATTCATTAACTCTTTTAAACAAGTCTCTTACTTCCTTCATTTCACATTTTTCTTCCATTTCAGCAACTTTGTTTTGGATATTCTTGTTTCTTTTTCCTGATTAATTTCTTCATTTCTCCAGCTCTTGAGAATAAAGGACCAAAATTATTTATTTAGTCATAGTATAGCTAAATAGCTGTACTATGTAAAGGTTACCATCTTCAAGCAAGCCTCAATCCTGCCATCTAAATAACACTTTTAATACTTAGAAAAATAAGTTTATTCTCCACAGCCAAGTCAATCCTTCTCCTTTCTTCTGAGGTCACTAAAAGTGTCATCTTTTTAAAGTTCCCTTATATCTAGTAGGAATCTGGTTCTTTACTTTCCCCATAGACAACTGAACAGGTAATATGGTAACCACGTTCAATCACTAATGACCTGGATGAGATTTGAATTGGAACTGAATGCTAAGCCACCTGGTACTCCATGAGCTGTAAGTTTTAAACAGAAAGGTTTATTCTACACATTATATTATTTTTGGAACTCTCTTATTCATTAAAATATTACATTTTATTATATGTATGGGTTGGACCATATAGAGCACCAAAGCATTTTAAAAGGATCAGAAATCAGCAACAGATTTAAGTCCTGCTTTTCATTCGAGTCTTCTCCCTAGAACATATTGTAACCAAGCATTTGCTGAATTTCTCTCACCATTCACAATACACTGTAAGACAGGGTGCCTTCACGGCAGAGATCTCTGCAGAATCTTCTGCTACACATTTTACAGTCCAGCTATATTCATTGTTGAATACAATCAATTATATAAGTTGCCATTTCTCTTACTTTAAGAAAGGCTAACCTTTAATAATATTCTAGGGCTGAAATTCCACACATCTCTCACCCTATAAATAAGGTATCTCTTTCAGTTCCAAACCTTATTTGACTACAAATGCTACTCCTATTACAACCAGACATTGGAACAATGCCACAGCTCCAGCCCATTTCTGGATATTTCATAGATTCATGGAAAATTATGGTTAGAAAGGACCTCATTTGGTCCTCTAGCCCAACCCCCTGCTCAAAGCAGGACCATATCAAGCTAGATCATCCCAGCCAAGGCTTTGTCTACTCAGGTCTTAAAAACCTCTAAGGCTAGATATTTCATCAATTCTCCATGTAACCTGTTCCAGCGTGTTGGTACCCTTCTAGAGAGAAAGTTTCCTAATACTGAACCTATGCTTCCTTTGCTGAAACCTGATACTGCTTCCCCTTGTTCTGTCATCTGTCACCACTGAGAACAGTCTGGCTCCATCCTCTTTGGAACCACCCTTCAGGTAGTTAAAGGCTGCTATTAAATCTACCCTCATTCATCTCTTCTCTAGCCTGACTAAGCCCACCTCTCTCAGCCTTTGCTCATCATTCATGTTCCCCAGCCCCATAACTATTTTCATTGTCATCTGCTGAAGTCTCTCCAATTAGTCCTCGTCCATCCTGTAATGGGGGCACGGTACTGGATACAGTACTCCAGATGTGGCCTCACCAGTGCCAAATAGATGGAAAGAATAACTTGCCTCAATCTACTGACAATGATCCTACTAATGAAGCCCATTATGCCATTAGCCTTCTTGGCAACAAGGGCACACTGTTGCCTTATATTCAGCTTATTTTCCACTGTAACCCCCAGGTCCTTTTCTGCAGAGCTACTGCCCAACCAGTCAGCCCCCAGCCTGCATGGATGCATGGGATCGTTCCATCTTAAGTGCAAGACTTTGCACTTCTCCTATTGAACCTCCTGAAATTTCTTTTGGTCTCTCTGAATCCTAGCCTTACCCTCCAGGGTGTCAACTACTTTGCCCAGCTTGGTGTCATCTGCAAATGGCAAATGTGCCAAGGGTGCGCTCCAACCCACCTTTCAGATTGCTGATGAAGATACAAAAGCAGCTCCAGGACCCATCCCTGGGACACTCTACTTCATACCAGCTGCCAACTAGACATCAATCACTACCATTTGACATTCATTATCCACCTAGGTTTTGGTCCACCTTATAGTCCATTCATCCAACCTTAGCTTGCTTGCAAGAATGTTGTGGGAGACTGGTCTGTAGTTCCCTAGAACCTTTCTTCACATCTCTTAAAGATGGGCACTATATCTGCCCTTCTCAAATTGTCTGGACCTCCCTCAATTGCCACACATTTTCAGAGATATTCTTTGAATTTCCATTTTAGATCTCTGGGTTTATCCTGTGAATCATGTTTACACACCTAACAGTTATAGCTGTAACCCTGGCACATGGTGCTACCTGCTACACAGTGCTACCCTCACACCACATCTGAGTGTTGGAACTGTGGGGTGCCCAGTAACATAAGCCTCACTCAGCTCTCCTAGTAACCAAAACAGGGCTTTCCACCAGGAAGGATATAACTAGTGTTACACATTTTCAGTTTGGGTTTTTTTTCTTTAAATAAAGGATTTTTTTCTGGATTTATTTTCCAAACATAAAAACCAGGTTGATACCAGGATAAAAAGATGGAAAAAATTCAGTTCAAATTGGGGAAAATAATAATATATTCCCATGGTGGTGAGGTGTGGGGGGGAGAAGTAAGGCTGGGACTAGGGAAGGAGTAGGGGGAGAGGCATGGTGCAGCCCATCAGCCACTTTTGCGTCTGCAGCAGGGAGCAAAGTGGAGGGAACTGTCAGCAGGCGTGGGGTGGTGGGAGGCAGCTCTTGCTGCTACGTGCACCCTGGAAAGGCTGCGGGATGGGGGGCTGTGCCATGTCTGGCCAGAAACCTCTCTCTCAAGTAACTGGCATTTTTAGCTTACTGGCACCCCGCAGCTATTCCTCACCCATGCCAGTTAATAGGGATTTTACAGTACCTGGTAAAACTGAGTGAACTGGAAAACAGGTGTAAATCAGTAAAACCCAAATAACTTCAATAAAAAATAAATAAATCAGGAAATGTATTGGTGAAAACCATTAAAAACTGAAAATGTGGAACACTAGATATAACTAGAGTGTATACAAATTATGAATTGCTACCAAAATAATTCTGTATACAGTACACAAAAGGAGCACTGGTGGAAGAGGGATAGTCACCTTGGTGCCTACAGGGTTCACAAGTGGTTGGGTAGTTATTTACAAACTACTAATGACCTTTATTCACAGCTAAATTATACACATACACTTGTAAGCTGAGTCAAGGATTGGAGGAGAAAAAAACCAAAACAATCCCTTATAATAAAATCCACAGAAAGCCACCTTCAGTCAAGAAAATATCAGCAGACTCTCTCCTGCTGTTTGCCTCTGGTCGCCCTAAGCACTCCACCTCCCCTCCACTGCTGATATTGAAAAACTGGAGGCTCAGCACTTAAACTGGGGGGCGTGTAGGGACTGAGGTCTGGAGACCTGGAACCTACAGGTGTGCAAAGTGGCCCGTATTCAATTTGGATTCCTAGTTAGCCCAATTTGGGGGATAGTGATTCGATTAATTGATCTGAGTCACTCTCCCAATTCGATTTTGCCAAATCCAAATCTGAAGATTCAGTACTGATTTAGACCCCGCCCCACCATGTCCCCGAGCTTGGCGCTTGTCCATGGGGAGAACCCAGGCGTCCCATCGGACCTAGGAGGCACCAGTTGCCGAGCCAGAGAGTGGCGGGGGGGGGGTCGCCCCCGTGCACTCCACAGTGGACCTGGAACTGGACCAGAAGTGCTTCTTGTCCACTTCCAGGTCTTCCACCAATTGCGCTGGGGACCCCTCCCCCCATGCTCCTGTGGGATACTCCATCCACCCCACCATCTCAATGTTCATGATCAACCTGGTACCTTGAGGTATGTAGAAAGAATATTTAAAGCTGTGTCTATATGAATTGTCGGATCTCTCAGAATCTATTTGGAGGGTTCCTATTCAATTCAGAGAGATTAGAGGGTTTCCTGGTTTTATTTGGATTCAGATATTTGGCCGCTGCATCAGGCCAAATCGAATCAGCACCTGAAGCTTCACACAGCCCTACTGGAAACCCAGATCTGGCAGTGTGTGTCTGGGGTGCAGGGGTCTCAGGGCAGCAGAGGAAGTCTGGAGGTATAGGGGTCATGTGACATAGCTGTAAGGGTCTGGAGTAGCAGCAGGGCTGTGGGGATGCCCCCAACCTCCCATAAGTCTCCAGTTGCAGGTGAGGTTCAGGGGGTCTCCGATTTAAGGAAGTGCAGGGGTCTTGAGTTTCCTAGCTCCTGTGATGGTGGACTCCAGGGGGGCAGCCACTGGCAACATGCCATACTGGAGGACTCAGGTCAACTGCCACACTCCATATACTGGATAGACATCAGAAGCAGAAAAGCATTGCTAACCAGTACCTCATTCAAATAGGTACAATTCTTGAGAGAATTAGCTGCTTTTGCAGTGCTTCAAAGGGCATGTGATTCTGTGTAGCTCACCCTTTGAAGCATTTCAAAGGCACCTGAATTGTTTCTAACGTGATGTCTGCCAGCACCCTAAGTGGTAGTTACATGTCCAAGGCCATGACTGTACTGGCTGTCTGCCACATTCAGGAAAACTAGGGATACACGCCTCACCCTCTTACTCCTACTCTATCTAGCTCCATGCATGGCTACCAATTAGGCAGGTTAAGAGGACTTATGTCATCTGAAGCACGTCTCATTGCTGTTTTTAGGTTCTCCCAAGGTAAAGAGCCTGAGAGCAGTAATACGGTACACACGCTCAGGGCCACATAAGCCACCTACACTGCCTTATTCCTGGGTCTTCTTGGCACAGATGGGGAGTGGGTAGGACTTACAACTTCAACAGTGCTCCCAGAAAGTCAGGAAACCAGTACAGACAGGTCTTTAGACAACTAATACCACTTAGATATTTAAAAGCCCTCACCCAGTGTCTTTTAGTCTTGTGTAAAAGTTGAAGAAAATGGATTATTTTTTTTATAGAAATTGTCATTTGCTATGTAAGGGAATCAGCTGTTATAGATTAGGAAAATACAGAGTATGCTTATACCACACAAAAGCATAAACAGAATAGCAGCATTTCAAGTGAACCATAAAATTATAATGTTTTATTTTTGCATGAGGTGGTAAAACTGCAGAGTAATATTCTATAATTAGGAAAGTTTCCATCTAATTTAAAAACAGATGTTTGAGTGGAAAATCTGCATATCTTCCTACATCTATCACTACTGCTCATCCTCAATGCTTTTGTTGTACATTATATTTTATTCCACTTTTCCATCATGCAAAAAGTGTGCCTTTCCCACTAGACCTCAGTGAATAATTCATAACAGATCATTAGTAGAGTGGTCCAGTAGAGAAAACAAGTCCTTAGGAAACCTGGGTTCTCTTCCTGTTCTTCCAGTGACTTGTGTGACCTTCAGGAAGTTCTTCACTTCTGTTTCCTATTTAGATTGTGAGTTCCTCAGTGGAGGCATGGACTCTGTTTGCACAGGGCTAAAGACAGATAGCCTGGATCTTAGATACCGGAGTACACATAATCATTTAACTAATTTCGCCTTTTTATTTGCTCACAAAATTGTTCACAAACAGAGAAATTCTCAAACGTATCCATAATTCGGGATTTCTTAATACACCCCTGTGTCGAAGAATGCCATGTGGTTTGTCTCTCAGTTAGGTCTTTAAACTATATAGGCATGAATTCTTCTGACACAGCAGTAGTCATAGTACAGAACTTATATTATTATATTTTATATTTTCAAAGCTCTGTACAAAAGTGATGGTCCCTGGTGAGTACAGAGCATGCTCTAGGAGTAGTCAAATAGTAGTGATCCAAACGGATGCCAACTTTTTGGCTACTGGAGTTGCTTTTGATATGTCACAGAATGCACAGTTCAGAAACATAGACCCTTGTGCTTCAGCCAGAAGCTATTTTTTTAATATTTAGAAGAAAGTATATCTCCATCTGTTTTAATTTTCTTAATGTTTCTTCCAGCAATTTATTTATTGTGCTCTCTCAGAGCATTCTGTTTCAAATTTAATCTCTCAGATAAGGGAACTTGCAATGCCATACATGAATAATTCTCCCTTCCTCACTTGAACAGACATATTAACCTTACTGGAATTACTCATATATGCAGCTTTACGTCTATGAGTAAAGATGGGCAGGGCAGATCCTCAAGCAGCATGCTTTTCTGAGAGCTATTTGCTCTTAGTTGTTTCCATTATTGTGGGAAAAGGTTAAAAACCAAGAATTAATGAGGTATTGGTTTCACTCAGAAAGTTCCAGTTGTATGAAATTCCCAGCAACTCAGTCACTTAAATCTAACTATCCCTCTGATAGCTGGCAGATAAATCTTAAATTGGAAAAGTTCCTAAAAACAGAAACTCTACCAAATGATCAGACAACTTTTTGGATATTTCTACTACCCTTGGTTTGCTTATTCACAGGCAATGCTTGGCCTTCATGAGTCATTCATTTCTTAACAGAGGTGAGACTTGTCCTTTCCTGGTTACTGGTAAATAAAAGACTACAGGTTATTTTGAAACAATTCCTATTAGTATCTGAAT
>JAGPOW010001296.1:126858601-126874708 GCA_030014935.1 Caiman crocodilus
TTTTTTTTTTTTTTTAATTAGGAGAATGTTTCCTTTGAAGTCCAAATGCTTTCATCTCCTTGCTGCTCTGTCAAGGACACACATGAAGCTTACACACAGGTGTGTAATGGGAGGTTCAGAAAGATGGCCAATGTGTGAAAGCTGAGTAGAAGTACTGATTCTGAAGGTCCTCCTCATCCATTTCAGGCCCATCCAAGTGCAGAACATCACCCTACATTAGTGGACCAAGTTCTAATTTTAGAGTTGTAGTTTCTCAAATAAAGGCCGTATGCACTATGTGCTGGTGTCTCATTGCTTGACCACGATATATGATCAGAGACTCACATATATAAGATCATCAAGTGTCAACATCCACCAAACTACCGAGGAGTAATATATCTTTGTGCTCCTGTATGATCAATAAGGGATCTTTCTAAAACTACTTAATATTAGGGCTTTGCAAAGTTTCGGTCACTCATTCAATTCAGCAGATATTCTGCCCAATTCGGCAGTTGAGTCTCCGAATCCGAATTGAATCAGGAGACCCTTTGATCTCTCTGAATTGAATTAGAACCCTCCAAACTGATTTGGAGAGATTTGAGACATAGAAACAGCTTTAAATGTTTTTTCTACATACCTCAAGGTACCAGGCAGCTCGTGAATGCTGAGATGGTGGGGAGGATGAAGCGTCCCACGGGAGAGCGGGGGGTCCCCAGTGTGCTCAGTGGCAGACCCAGAAGTGGACTAAAAGCACTTCTGGGTTCACTTCTGAGTCCACCACCAAGCATATAGGCCCTACCATCTCAGTAGTCACAAGCTGTGCCTGGTAGAAAAAACATTTAAAAGCTGTGTCTATGGCCAAATAGATGATTCTCCGAATCAGCATCAAATCTTCAGATTCGGATTCTGTTGAATCAAAATCGGGGAAGTAATCTGAATCAACAAATCAAATCACTGTCCTCTGAACCGAGCCAAATCCGAACCCAAATTGAATATGTCCCGCTTTGTACACCCCTACTTAATACGTTATTCTAACTGAACTGTACTAACTGTTCCTGTTTGTACCTACCTGAAGTTTGACCACTTCAAGAAGTTATTGTACAGCTACAGAACCTCAGGTAAAGTGTAGGTGGGCTTGCTCTTCAAAATGGAGATTGACATTAAAACCCCATAGCCCTCTTACTGGTACTTAATTTTCTGAGAGTACTGGGCAAACCCCAGGATTACTTGAGAACCTAAACCAGTGTTTTCTTATAATACTGGAAACCTCCAAATGCATCAAGAAACAGTAATTGCAGTCTATACAGAAAACTGATTTCCTAGGTAGATGCAATGAATAGACAAAGTATAGCCAAGGAGGTTAATGGGGAAGTGGAGTGCATCTAGTAATTTGACAGATAATATTACATTACATTTGTTTTGACTTTTGAACTGAGAAATAAAAATTGGTGTTTCTGATCATCCAGATCAGATTTAGGATTAATCAAAATACGACCAAGGGTCCAAAGAGACAACACTGTCTTCTATTAGAGAAGTTAACTGAAAGAACTCTTAAAAGGAAATGGTTAGTCAGATATCTGTCTGGGCACACAGTATGAATGTTGCATTGTTGATGCTTCTGAATGACAGAGGGTTCCTTGTGCTCCTGTGATAGATGGAATAGTCACCATCCCATTGGAAAATTAATTGTACTTACAAGTAAAGAAGCCATATATATCATAAGGAGCCGTCTTGAGACAAATTAATGCCTACTTTCCTACAAAAACAACCATATTTCTGAACAGAAATAACTTAAGAGTCACTGGAGTGTTTTCTTTAATGGCAATAGCTTTTCTCTAATGGTATTAAATACCAAGCATTTCAGAGGAAGGAGCAAGAAACTGCACTCAGAATAAATCTCCTTCCCAAAGGAGAAATGTCTTCTTAACACCCAAGTATTACAATGAAGTTCTGATGTTATTGGCATTAAATTGGATCAAAATATAAGTGACTTAGACCTGGGTAATGATAAGAGCCAATACATAGTAATTAGTCCCTTGCTGTTTATATAATGTAACTGAGATCAGAATCCAGTGCTGCTATATTTAGTTTCAGTCCAGTGCTGTCTTTGCTTTATAATTATTCCTTTGTTAGTTCAAACTAACTAAAGTTTTATTTTCTGCAATTAACTGGCAAAATATATTATAGACAGCAGTGGAGAAGGAAAATCAGAATCAATCACTCCTAAAAGATGACCCTTTTTGGCTTATAATAATGATTTTTGTTCCACCCATGAGTTCACATTCCTACAAGAGGTAACGCTGTTGTTCAAGCTATGCAGTTTTGAGAAAGCAGAAAGAAACATGAGTTCCAAGCCTTCCAAAATTAGTCCAAAATATATTGCTTTGCAAGAAAATGGTCCAGATTCTGTCACCCTCATACACACAGGGCTCGTCTACATGTGACCAGCAGCTGCTTGCTATAATGGCACACTCCCCCATTACAGCGTGCAAAGTAGCTGCTAAAAATAGCTGTGCCGCACATATGGTGCAGTATGGGCAATTACTACATCATATTTTAGTACTTACAAAAGAACGTACTAAAGCATGCTGCAGTAACATCACCACAGGTCAATATGTAGATGCTCCCACAATTTAATATGTCATCAACAGCAATCTCATTGATTTCAGAGGAACTATTTGAATATGTGCTGTGCAGCATCATTAGGGATCAGAATCTAGCTCTAAACAAATAAAAACATCCAAGCCTCAGTAAAAGCATATGGTGAGCAAAGTGATCTTAGGGAGAAGATCCTTGTGAGTTGCTAGAGGCTGCAAACTTCTTTAAATTTCAGTGATCAATACGTGATGTAACACCTGATTCAAAGACTATGGGAATTAGTAGAAAGACTGCTAGTAGTACCCATGACCTTTCGTTTTGAATCTTAAAGTTATTGCAAAACATCATTCCATAGAATAGCAAGTCTGAAACCAGTAAATGTCATAGCATTGCACATTCGATTTTATAAAAAGGTTACTTGGTTTTAAATGTAACAAACAGTGGTATTAGAAAAGATTCCTAGTGAAAGGATAAAGATAAGACTTACGATAAGGGCTCTTTAAAATCAAGTGGTGAAAGCAATAAAAAAAAAAAAAATAAAAAAAAATCAACTGTTGGAAATTAGAGCCAAACAAATTCAATTAAAACTAAAGGCACATGGTTTAAAGAGAACATTTAAAAAAAAATTACCAAGGATTCTCTATTCAAATTAAGATGGCATTTTTTTTTGAAACTTTGATTTAGGCAAATGAATCTGTTTGTCTCGGTACAGAAATAGATGGGTTGCATTTTATGGCCGGTGAGTGCATCTACACGCAACACTTAACTCCGCAGTAGCGTAGCGTACTGCATAATAAGCATGTGCATCTACACATGCATATGCTTACTGTGCAGAAAAGCTTGCTAATCATGAGTAAATTTGCTACCTGTTAGTGCCAGTAGCAAATTTACTTTCAATTAGTAACAGTGCAGTAGCGCTTATGTAGTTGCAGGGCTGGGAGCAAATCTACTCCCAGTCGGCTGCCCGCCAGGGGGTGGGAGATTGCTCCCTGCCCACAGAAGCTGCCTGCTGCTGGGATGGGTTCTGCCACCACAGTCTGAGCAGGCAGTATGTCTGAGACCATGATCTGGGAGATCCTTATTTCCCAGCACGAGCTCCATGACCATAGGGCCAGCGCTGGGAAACCCTCATCTCTCAACTCCAGTTCCATGCCTATGGAGCTGCTGCTGGGAGATAAGGATCCCCACAAAGCTGAGCAGGGGACAAGCTCTCCAGCCTGTTTCCCATTCAGCTCCATGCTCATGGGGCTAAGCAGGAAACAGGCTCCCCCACCTCTGCCCCACATGTGGAGAGGGGACTTGGAACTATCCCGATTAGGGCAGGTCCCAGCCCCCTGCCCCAGTCTGTTGGTGGGTCAGCTAGCAGGAAGCCTGATGCTAGCTGCCCCACCAGTGGATTGGGGCAGGGGGCTCGGACCTGCTCCTCCCATGCAGCTTTTCCCAAGTCCCCTGTCCATAATCAGGGAGCCAGGGCCAAGAGCTCACCACTGCCCAGGCAAGGGGATATTGTCCCCACCCCAGCAGCAGGCAGTCCCTGGGGGTAGGGTGTAATATCCCAACCCTGGCCTGGAGACAGCTGCCTCCTGGCATAGTGCTCCCTGCCAGCCCCTGAGCTAGCACCAAGGGGGAGCCTAGATCTCTCCCTGGTGGCAGCAGGGGCCGATTGCAGGGCTCAGGAAAATGCTGGAAAAACACTACTGTAAGCAAAATGATGTTAAGCAAATCCAATTATGTCACAGTAGTTACCTACTAGCAGGTGGCAGGCAAACAACATTATAACTGAACTTTGCGTGACTTTAAACGAGTATGTTCTCTAATAGATCAGCGACAGAATAACAAAACAACGTTAACCAGGAAGATGTTAAGTGAGGAGTACCTGTAGTTTACTCAAGAGTCAACTGATCCTGCATCAAACGCATGTGTAGATCCACCTTCTGTTATGCAGGAGGTCAGACTACTGGATCTAATTGTCCCTTTGCAACCCAGGAGTCATCTATATATCACAAAACTATTTATACAGCATATTGTAAGAAAATGATGCCTTCTTCATATGCACCAAGGTATCGCTCTATCTGGAAATAATACTTGATCTAATGTCTTTTATAGTCCTGTCTTTCTCTAAAACACTAAGTGATTTTTCACATGGTCATACTTGAAGATTAAACCAATGCAGCTCTTTTTCTAAATTATCAGCAAATGAAGCCAATTTAAATAAGATTCTTCCACAGATAGTACATATTATCCAGATATCTGCTGCTTGCAATCTAATGGATTTTGGCTTATCAGGGGTCTAACCTTTATTGCTGTAGCTAGTCTTCAAATAGTTTTGGTGCATTTGGTAATCACCATGTAGTGGACTTTGTAAACCCCTTACAGATGTTTGTGAAGGCACTAAAAACAGGCGGGCTTTTCTCATAGATAGCAAGCAGGAACAAAATGAGATAATCTCCTAAAAGCAGTGTTTTTCTGTCAACAGCATACCTCAGACACAACTTCAATTACAACAGTTCCTTTTAATAATCCCATCACGTACTAACAAAATCTGACTTACACACATCCTTCTTAAAAGCTTAGCTTGCAAATGGGTTGTGGGATTGGACAAAGCCATTCTTTGGCTTTGAGGTTGCTACCAGCAACATGTAATACACTGTATAAATCAAAAACAACAACAGCTTGATTACATACTCTAGGCACATGTCTGTTCTGCACCAGTATACCAGTTCAAACTTTTTAGTTTCGCCAATATTGATAGTTTTACCGGCACTAGATGTATTAATGTATCATGACAATATCTATCCTAAAGGCCTCCTATGTTGTAAAAATTGAAAAATGACACCAGACGTCACACCCTAAAAATGGTGCAAGAAATCGTATTTTTCCACAATGAACATTTTAAGATTTGCACTGGTTTCTTTTTAAGAGTGAATGTTCCATATTTTAACTTGAATATGAACCAAATCCCAACTTAGCCTTACTTCCTGGAGACGTAGTAACTTGTTCCCTATTGCATCCAGTGACATTTCATGTTTCTCTTAGGTTCTGTCCTAAGCAGGTTTTGTATGCTTTGGCTGCTTTTAAGTGCTTTTAATCACAGCTCCTGAATACAAGATTCTTTGTGACACTTTGAGTGTGGTGCAGCACTCCTCAACCTGGTATATAACCAGAACTTTGTGAAAAGCTCCCTGATGTCTCTGTTCAGCATCATTGCTAGATTACTTTAGACAAGACCAGAGGTTCTACTAGAAAAGAGCTACAGCAGCACTCAAAGAGCACCAGAGAGCCTTATTTCTGTGTATTATAAGACCTGCTTTTCCTCCTGAAATGATCTTTTGTTTCTTATAGACAGTCTTTCCCTCACAGGAGTAGGTAAAACCCTGATCTCCTGGCCTGAGCTCACAGACCAAAGTCAAATAATTTACATATACCTCTAAATATTTCAACATCTTGTTTGTAGCCAAGGCTACATGTGTTGACCATCCCATTCATCTCATAGGAATGTGATATTTTAGGTTCTAAGAATCAGTTTATTGCTTATAAGTGTTCATTACTGATTGGGCTGTCTCAAGTAGTTATACTTAGCCAAGGAAGTTCAGAGTTTGCTAGGAACTAGGCAAAGTTCTAGACAGATGAAGAAGTTAAATGGGGCCTGACTAAGAAAATCCTTTCAGTGAAAGAAGAATGAGGGTAGATAGCCAAGAACTATAAATATTATATAAAAAGGCCCGTTCATTTATATTTTGTCAAACTATTACAAAAATTAAGCACAGGGTCTGGAAAGGAAATGCTGCATTACATCAGACAAAAAAATGTGCCCCTTTGTTTCCACATAATCTTGATGCCCTTCATGTTTTTAGCTACTGATTCCTGCTTGTCAGTGTTAATCCCCAATTGTTCCTACCTTAAAAGCCATTTGATTAAACTTCTTCCTCAATCAACATCTAACAATTGACTTGATTCAATATATTCACTCAAAGATGAGAAGAAACATGCACAGAGGAGAAATAACAGATGTTCTCTCACATAAGCATTTCAGAGAGATACAGTAAGTAGTTTCAGAGATTAAAATTAAGGACTCTGTTCTGTCGTCTTGGGCATGCCATATAACATCAGGGTTCAGACACTTTAAGAAAAGGAGGGCGTGCGAAGTGTCTCCTATCTAACGTATGCAAGGAGGGATTTCATGTTCCAGCTTTAGAAATGCTCGCGTTTGTGCTGAGCTAAATTTGACATTTGCAAAGTAATCTGCATCAATTAGCAAATGGAGAGATTTGGGTGCAAAGACCTGATTACTACTTAATTCTCCCATGAAAGGGAACTCTTGGAGGCACAGCGCACCATCAAGCAAGAGAAAAGGGAATGAGACTACTGAACCATCCTTTGACAGACACACAGCGATCAACTGTACACCCCATGGAGCCACTCTGCTGTTCAAAGAAAATGAAAATACACAACTGCTTCATAGCACCCTTGCCTCTTACCCAGAGCTAATACCACTAACAAAGCTGGCCTGGATCACCCGTGGTACTTAGAGGAGTGTAGGTACATGTTAGAGATCCCACCTATGTCCATTCAACAGAGGGTAGTATTCTGCAAATACATACAGGCATTATACTCAGAAATTCAGGACACTAGATTGGGAAAAAAATGGCCACCGGATCCATCTCAGTGATTGCTCACTGCAATCCTCTTCTTTGCATAACTGCAGAACAGTATGTATGTTTCCAGGATTGGAGAGCTTCTCCAGTCCTGCCATACTTATTAACCTATAGCCCTATATTTCACTATGTTATTGGAATATATATTTAAAATAATTAGAGTTACATGGAATAATTACTCTTTCCTGCCATGTAGAATAGCAATGTGTTACTTATTCAAGAACTATAAAACTGTTAGTTATAGGTCAAGTTTGGCAACGCAGTTTGATGAGAATATATTGTATTACATTCTCCTCTGCTCTAACAGAACCCCTCCCATGGACTCACTAATCCCCCTTCCTGCCATCCCCTCCCATGAACCCACCAGCCCCAATCCTGCCCACTCTTCCCCCTACCCCAGTTAATTTTCATTATGCTGCCAACACCGGTGAATATCTTTACAACCAGCAACAAAGCAGTTTGATGGGATCGAGACAGGGCTAGCTTGTCCGTGGGAAGGTTGTCCAGCTGAAGATGGGAGGGGGTTGAGGATTAAAAATAGCCCATTGCAGGGTCGGGGTAGGAAAAGTGCAGCCCTGAGACTGTGCTCCAAACATGTACAGACACTCAGTAGGTTGGTCTAACCTGTGCGTGATCTAACTTTAGTGCGCCTCTCAGGTGACCTAGGTTAGATCAGGCCACCTGTTTTTTACCCTGTCTAACCTTCGGGGAATATCTGTATAGTTTGGCACTTTGAGGAAGATTTGAAGAAGTTGTCCTCTGACTAGAGAATCAAAATCTAGACATCAGTTTAGATTTTCCAATATTGCTAGCAAAATTTCTGAATCTGAAAATATATTTACTTTCTGTTTAAAATATAATCACAGGAATTTATATGCAACTGCCTTAGCAGCAAAGAGCAACACAAAGTGATTTTATCTGCTGGCTTGTAATGCCCTGGTCCCGTTGATCGGAGTGATCACAACAGCAGATTAGAAGATCAGTCAGAACTGAGCTGGGATCCTTTTTAGCATAAGTGGTAACTCTTAAGGTGTCAGTTATCCGACTTGCAGGAGCAACGAGGCTAGGACATTAATAATTAATCATATACTTGTACAATTATCCTCAAATAACTGCATCTCATAAATGAAATATAGTTTTAAAGAAATAGCACCTTAAGGTCTCCACGTTTTAAGGAAATCTACCATAAGCAGTCATTTAAGGTCTAATTCTGCTAACTGCACTTAACATCACAAACAAATCTGTTGAGTATAATAAACCACATACGAATTAAAAGAAAGTAAAGACTTGCTCTACATGACTGCCAGAATATTTTCATTAACATAGCAAATGTACCTATATACTAGAGATACTGGGAATACAGCCTTTTGATATACGTATCAGCCTTCTCAATTGTGTCATTTACTACGTTAGAGACTCCATTAGTAAAATTAGAGTCTTGTGAGAATACACTTTTTGTCTCTCTGCTCTAAATAAACAATACTATTTCTAAGCCTTACGGAGCCAAAGGAGTTTCTTTGGGCTAGTAAGTGTTAAAACAAAAGCTCTTTTAAGAGCTGAAAATGTAGTGCTGAAATTCTTTTCTTTTGCAATAAATCTATCGTGAAGTCAAGCCTGTAGACTTTGTCATTCTCATAGCTACAAATATTGCGTTTTACCACTGGCACAAAGTTATGCATTTGTTGCCCTGAAAAACTATAGTTGTGGAACAGCCAGTAAAGTTCAAAGAACTTTCCTTTTCAGTGGAACATAGCTGACTACCCTGAGCTAAGTGTTTATTGCAGACTCCCCTGGCTTGTGCCAATTAGCACCTGCCAGCGAACACAAAGACAGATGGTAACTGCCAATGGAGGCTTTTTGTGGAGAATTTCCCTTTACTAAGTACGGGAGAAAAAAAATAAGTGGCATAAAACAGGCTTTGTGTTTTGACTGAAAATGACTTTGTAAGAAACTTTATTATGTTATTGCAGCTATTTTTGGAATTAAGAATTCTATTTGAACAGAATAAGAGTCTCATTCTTTGCTCTTTAAAAAGAAAAAAAAAAGTGTTATATAAGCTGAAATGGCTTCAGCTTAGGTGCCTTGGAAAATGAGGAAGCCTACATCATTGTTCCTGAGAACTTTTCAAAACATCTACAGTCTTTAAATTGAAAACTTGCAAACCCATGCAAAAAGTTGCCCAAATCTGGATTTCTGGAGTAAAATATTAGCACCTTGGAAATCAGGAGCAAAAGTCTTTCATGGATGTAATAATTTATCCACAGCATTTTCTTGGACAAAAAGTGCTAAATGAGCATTTTATAATGTAAAGTTAAGATAACATTGCATTATTGCAGGTACCAGTGGAGTCATGAAAGTGCTATCCTTCTGTTGAGCTATAAAGCTGAGGTCCTGACTTCATGACATCATTTTTTTTCCCCTACACAGACACACACTCTTACTTCTGGTAACCCAACTAAATTTCACAAGATTAAATATTTTCTGCCTTCCTCGATTTTTGATACATTATTAATTTATACAAATATACTCCGTTTGGTTTCCAGATTTACTGTATTATTTTTAAGAGCTCTCTCATGGCTGTCATCTTCCATTCTCCATGATGGATAAAGCGATTTCTTAATATACGTTTTGTCAAGTCTGAGCACTATTGCATCTTTGGATAAGAAGTGCTGTACCAAGGTCGGTTCTCATAATATGTTTCCCAAAACATTCCCCAGCTCAGAGCCTTTATTCATAAATAGTCAGTGCCCCTACCTTCATTTTAGCTGTGATTCAGTTAGTTTGCCAGGTAATATTTAGTGAAAATTAAAAGCTTGCTGTAATTATGGTTCAGTTTCCACCTACATTTGTTGGCTGAAATGTCTGGGAAACACAGGATTGGTATGTTAGAGGCAGGAGGGGAAAGACACATCACTAGATATGAAATTGTGTTACTTTAATATTTTATATAATTTTAACTGTCTAGAAAATGTTTCTTTTGATGTGACCAGAACCATAAACTGTTAAGCGAATCAAGAATTATTTTCAGGAAGGAAGAATGCTTATCCATAAGGATACTAAAGCATTTCGGGAGTCAACTCTGGGAAATATATATATTGGGGGCACCCAAAGTACGTACGGATTGTCAAAAGAGTACAATTTTGTGTGGTTTTTGAGGTTGACTGTGCATCTCACTGAGCCACTGGATTATCCCAGCTTTAACTGGGTATCATGCCTATGGATAAAGGTGCAGCAAAAACAGTTTTGAGTTTCTACGGTTCAAGTTGGGGCTTAAACTCCTAGGTTTTGTTTTCCCCCTTTAAAACATGAGAAGGGCCTGGTAAGGGAGAAACCTAGCACGGAGTCTGTTATTTCTGGGAAAAATGTAATTTAGGAGTCAGGTAGCTCTTCCTTTTTATGTATTCATATAAAGGCATACTCCATTCACATCATTTTTCAAGGTTTTTTGAATATATACACACAGGTATTACTGGAGGCATTTGAGCAGTTGCTTTCAACCTTCCTGGACTCAAGGGACTCCTTGTTTAGATTCAAGTCACCCTGTGGAAAATGCCAGCTCTTAAGTTTTGACTATTTGTTTGATGACGGAAAAATAATAAAGCAATTTTTCTGCTGCAAATTCAGAAGGATCGCAACAAATCAGAATGTTTTTAACACCATAGAAAATGATTTGAAATCTCTGGATTTATATTGTGAAGTATATTTACACTTAACAGTGCTAACATTGTACAACAATCTCCAACTCCCTTAAAAGATCTCAAGGCACCCTGATTGAGAATCACTGCATTAGGGGTTCGACTAAATTTGGGCTCATGCCAATTCATGAGCTTTCATAAAGTCTGGTGTTTTTTTTTTATAATTTATATTTCCCCACTTAATAATTTAAAACTTTAAGGCAAGCCGTTTTACCTCACGACTGAAATATTCCAGCCTTTAGAAGTGTACACCTATTTTAGATAAGTATTGTAATAACATTTAAGACCAGAAGGATTGTTTCACCATTTTATATGGCCTCTTGCCTGTTAGAGGTGACATTCACCCATATTCCCCTGCATTGAGCCTAATAACATATGTGTAAACCATTAATAAGAAGCTGTTATATTTCAGAGTATTTCCAACTGCCCAGAATTCATTCAAAATTTTCACTAGTGATTTCAGCTTATGATTCAATAATAATTTTTGAATAAATGCAAATTATATCTTCGTGGACATTTCTAAGACTTCATACAGAATATTAACTGTACACAACCAAGAATTCATTTGATGTATAAGTCTTCCATTAGTAAAACAACTGTTACTTTACACTTTGGTTTACATGTTTACAAACATGAATCTTAAGGTCTTCTAAATCATAGGCTGTAGGGACATGCACCTAAATTATTTAATCTCACTTACAGGTTTCCACTTGCACCTACATCAGTTACCGACATTGACTTGTGGTTAGCTATGAGCACTGCTTACATTCTTCCAGGGTCCTAAACAGTAATGGAAAATGAAAGATCAATATTGTATTGCCAACTCATACCTACTTACCCCCTAAGGAGCATCCTTTGAACTTCTCCAACAGCAGAGTACAGGATAAAGTGTCAAATTATACAGCAACTGTGACAGCCTCAGGAAATACCAACCTAAGAAAGATCCAGAATAAGAATTAAATTTATAATGTACAACAAAATAAAATAAAAAACAATTTATGCAGATTACTACATTGCATTATAGTGCAAAATGGTTTCCACAAGAGGAACAAGGTCAAAACATTTCACTGCATATCTTCAGATGACTCATCTCTCTGAACAAATCCCTTCAAAACCAGGAATCTGAAGGAAAAAGCACTTCCCTCTACACTACTTCTATCCATCAGTAGACTTTTTTGTTTCCAGAGGTACTGATGAATACCTTAGATGTGGCCAACTACCCACCCTCCAATCATTTTTCCAAAGTATAAATTGAACTCTGGGGAAATAAAAGGAATATATTAACAGCTCTTTACCAACAACATACTGATTATACTTTTCTTCTAGTAAGAAGTGACCAAGTGCCTGGTATGAACATTGAACAAAATGGGTGACATAACAGATGTCAATAGATATGAGATGCATCACTGGATGCAAAATTAACCACTGCCATTTACTGCTTTTTTTCTTTTACGTATATCTCAAATGATCGCCGGTTACCTTTGAGGATTTTTAGCTAGGAATTAACTTAGCAGAAGCTGTTGGGGCGCACTACATTCAATATTTATCATCAAAGAGAGTATATCTGGAATCACAGGCTAACACCTAACTGTAATCTGTACGGACTCTCAAGCAAGGTTGAAACCTGGCTGGGATCTATTCAGGATATTAGATATCCAAATATATGCAAGATTTAACAGCCACCATCTTGGTAGGAGACATTTGAGCCTTCCACATACTAACCCACATGAAAAGATAATTTTCAGAGAAAGGGAAGGAAGCCTAGGAGGGTGCTTCTACATTTAGAAATGGTCATTATCCTTTCTGCACTAAGTAAACCATTGATAACGACTGGATGCATCAACATGGCTTCACCCCTGGCTTAAAGTAATTATAATGGAAAAGGACAAGAATAGCAGGCAGTGCGCCACAAAGAAAATTTTGAAGACTAGAGAAATCTGTATCAGAAGCGAAGTAAAATCCACCCAAGAAGGGAAAACAATTTAAAGCCCAAACAATCTAGGGGCTAACAGCTAGTCTGTTTTACCCACAAGTGACATAAACTTTTAGTAGTGGTCAAAGAAACCAAAGAAAAGGAACCTCAGTTAACCAGACCTGAACAGTTTCATATTGTGTAGATGACTTTTGTCATCCTCAATCACAGTCCTTCTGTAGGATAGCAGAAAACCTTGTTCATAAGCCAAGGCATACAGATACCAAGTTGGCTTCTATTCATCTGGCCCATTACCTGTGCCTCATATTTTTCAGTTCTGTGGGATTAAACTATGGTAACATTTGGACAGATCACCTAACTGGGTGCAAAAACAAGCCCAGGAAAAGAACACTTCCTCCAGCCCTAACATGTTCGTGTTGTGACCTGGAAAGCCATTAGAGGACAAAGGAGGCCACCAAGATAGAGAGCATATAAAGTATGATTAGACTTGTGGGGTGCATCCAGGTGAGAGTGGATACTTGTTTCCCTGCAGACATTTTTTTCCCTGAGACATGTGTCACTGCTACTTGTACCTGGGGAAACAGATGCCCATGCTCATCTGGATGCACACCATGATTTTAAGTCTATTTTATTTGCTCCCCAAACGGGTGGCCTCTCTTGTGCTCTAATGGCTTTCCATGCCTTGCTGCAATTAACTCTTGTTGTACTCTTCCCTTTCAGGTGCAAAATCCCTCACTAGGGGCCGAACAGCAGCAATTCATGGTGGGTGGGAGGAGCAGAGATAGGCCTAGGATGTACAGAAACCTGAAGGTCTGTTCTCTGAGTCTGAGAAATTGTGGGTTTATCCTGTTTAGAAACTCTGCCTGAGGGTACTCAGAGACTGTGATAAAGGCTGGAGCAAGAGCCCCTTGGTGGAATCTAAAACAGGTGGTAGAAGCCAATGAGATTAGGAGCACACCTGATGCTTTTAAGCAGTGTTTGTGGGCACAGAAACAAGTCAAGTCTAGGGCATGGCAGATGAATCAGCATACAGACAACTCTCTCGTGAAGAGTTTTCAGGGTTCTGCAGTGTCCTTGAAGGGAGAAGAGACAGGGACAGTATATTCAGGACAACTTGAAAAAGTGGGTTAAGAGCAAAAATAGGTTTCTGAGATTATGTGTAGTAAGGGAAGTTTGATTTGCAAAAAGGTTATTAGGTGTTAAATGAAAATTAAGCAATGATCAAAGCTGGAAAGAGTGAGCTGCAATTAATGGAAGGAAAGAAACATTTACACTTAAGGATTTTTAAAATTCCTATTTGTTACCTGGTATCAAATGGGAGCTGTGGAATATATCCCACACATCAACGCAAGAAACAGTATGGAAATAGGAAAAAAAAAAATACATAGCTACAGACAGGAAAGAATGGAGTAACAGTTAGAGCAGTCATAGGCAGACTAACATCTGAACTGACACAGAGGTGGGATGACTTCTTTTCTTCTGGTTGACTTTCTACTTTGGATATCAATGACCAGAAAACACATATACATTTCTCTTAATCAGCCAGACAGCATCTAGGGTGTTAGTTGCAGTGACTTTGGATCTGGATAAAGACCCTGGCTCCTGTTCTGGAATAGTAAATCAGATACAATTGGTAAGTCTCCATAGTGAAAGCCCCCACAGGTCCAAGTTCCACAATCCTTCATCACTGAGAGGCACTGCTGAATTTCTGGAGTGTCAAACTTTGAACCCTTGCATTTCAGCAAGCTTGGTTTTGTACACCTAGTCTTCAGACTGCTGGGTCACGTATATAGGGGGATCAGGCACTATAAGGAGCAGGAGAGGAAGGCAGTTTCCTCTGAGCATTGCTGAAATACAAATGTTAGGAAGGAGAGAGGAGGAAGCAGGACCATGGAGTTTTATACAAAATTCTGAGGGTAAAAGAAGAGTTGAAGAGACATGCACAAGATCAAAGCAGAAAAGTGAAGGCGCTATGGCAATTGGCAGAGTGGAAGGGAAGAATTATCATGTAAAATGGATCATTACAGATGGCACCAGAAACCACAGCTGTGATGATTCATAAAGTATTAGACAGGCACTCTGAAGCAACCAACATTACAAGGTATAAAACTACATGGAAAGACTGGAATGGGCCACATGTCCTCTTTCTGTCCTGAAAGATTAGTGTAAAGTCCATTAGTCAACTGCTAGGGAGGGTGGAAGTTGGTGATATTAGCACCATAGACTTTAATCTAAGATAAAATGTATGAAATGGATGAGCAGTTAGCTCCTGGACACACACACAGAATTTACATTTTTATTATTTCAGTAAGAGGGAGTGGCAGGATGATTTGAATGCAGATTTGGAAGCCAGATAATCCACAATGCTAATCCTGACTTTACTATACATTTCCTTACTGTGTGGCCTTCAGGCTAAAAATAAAATCACAACCTCTCTGCCTCAGACCTGTCCTCCTACAAAATACAAAACATAGTATTACCCTTAGGAAGTGCCTTAATCATTAATCACTTCAAAGTTGTTGTGCATTTTGAAAATATGAAGGTGCTATCCAAGCACAAAGCACTATTATTGGGCTAATTCCTTTGGCAAAGCTCCCACAGAATTCTGTGTTGACACTTGACCTGAACTGACTTTACAAGGACAGGAAATTTGCTTCACTGTTGAGTAATTTTGCTTGATGATCATAATATACATTTGTTTATTAATTTATGGATTGATATTTATTATGTATTCTGGATCGGAGTCATGGAAAAGCAACAGGTTGATCTAAAAAGAAGCTCAGCAGTTTTCAATGAGATGTCTGTAAAGAAGTGAGACTGAATAAAGAATGTTGAAATCTTGGAGACAGCAGTTACCAACAGCTGTACAAGTAGTTCAGACAAGGTGAACATACCTTGGCCAGATTATAAGGATGCCAGATAACAGACTCCTCCAAAAGACCCAGGTTTGGCACTACTAAGGCAAAAGGAAGAGAAGTCAACAGAGGGACTTGTTGCAGTACATTCAAGACTGCAGCAACAACCACACAGGTTTATAACTTGGGCAAATTAAAGGAATTGGCAAATACAGGATTGGTCAGTGAAAACAGACTTCTGCTTTGTGATTTTGACAGCCCCAAAAGTAGACTGCATTAGAGTAGTATCACTGTACTGCCTACAGACTACAATTGGGATCAGAAGTTCCTGTTTTGAAAATATTTCTAGCTAGAGAAATGAAGAAAATAGACTATATATATATATATATATA
>JAGPOW010001296.1:126930128-126948011 GCA_030014935.1 Caiman crocodilus
TATTAGCATAACTAATAACTGTGGTCACAATCTGCTTGCTCCTTTCTATATCAAGACAGACAGCAGAAGGTCTTCAGAACAGTTCCGCAACCCACGCAATTTAATTTATACCTGAAATAGTTAATATACTTAAAAGAAACAAAGGGGCTTCAGCAACTCCGGTTGTCATAGAGAGTAAATTTAGTAACATGACTTGCATGTCTCTCGACTGTTGTTAGCTGCTAAGAGATTTTAAATCACATTAATTGTTCTGTAAAACTCGCATGTGCTATGGCATTTCCCTGAAATGTGATTTATTCTGCATTAAATAGGTTCTCACTTGCAGCTTCAATCCAAATCACAGTCTTATCATGGAAACATAAGTTCCCCTATAGAAAAGAAAAAAATACCCCTAAATGTTAGCATACCTCAGGCAACAGCCCAGAAAATTAGACATCAAACAAGGGTAGACATTTCTTTATGGCCAGTTATTTTATCTGGGCATTGTCAGAGAGAAATCCATTTGGTAGGTAGGTGCTGGGGGTCCAGCCCCACCAGGAAACCAAAAGTCCCCCACAGTGATTAGAAGGAGGTAGCTAACTATACACAAAACAACTGAATTCTTGGGATAAATCATAAGAAAAACAGGAATGGGGGTGCAGGGCATAGGTTTAGGTTAATAACTAGAATCCTAAGGGGGGCAGGGAGCACCAAGTGTAGGACACCAGCGAGCATCTACCACCTTTCAAACTTATCTAAGATGACTGTGGACATTACCCACCCAGTGAATCTCTGCCCAGAAACATGCATACATGGATTGAAATGAAAACAGTTCCACAGGTGCCCAGCCTCCTCCAAGCTAGCACCAAATTCCTGGTCTTGCAGTTGGCCAAGGCAAAGAGGAAGTTGACCAGTATATCCCTGGACTTAGTAAGACATATCCAAAGAAAGGTATGTAGAAAAATACAGCCAGCAACTTAATTGGAGATCCCCTTTTTAAATGCATCACAACTGGCCTCACACAATACTATTATCTGGTAAGTTAGAAGGCATCACAAGCAAGTGAGCTTGAAATGATCTCATGTTCTTCCCTGCACCTACACGGTCTTCATGCTTCTCCAATTAGACCCATTTTAAACAGTATTTTAAATAGCAGTTAGACCAAGTTTAAAAGCATTTAAAAATGTGTAGTCTGTGGATTTTTTTCCAACCTTCTGTTGCACAGATTGCTAAGCTTTGATGATGAAATTTTAAATTAGTATGCTGGGAGAAGTCTGAGGTTGGTGGGTGTAACAGCTGCCTCCTATTCAAAGAGAGTAGACAATTGAATGCCCCTGAAGTAGGGGGATGATGGCCCTCACAAGCCACACCTGAGTCCACTTCAGAACGTGAACTATGCAGCCTAAATTTCAACTGAAGGCAGGGAAAGACTTGATTGACGCTCTGAGCACAAGAGAAAGAGAAGAAGGCTCTGAAACACCACAGTAGCTCTTTAAATAGCAAAGAGGCTAATAGCACAGAAGCCCTGTTTGCATAACCCTCAGGATATGCTCAGAGTGAGCACTTTGGGCAGCCTGCTAGCTGAGACTGATAGCTACTACATTTAGTGATAAATGCAGGTTGCACAACCACCCAAGGGCAAGAGGCAGACACACTCCATGGATTATCTCCCACTGCATTGCTGGAGTACTTTCAGTGTCCCTTTACTCACCATGCATGCAGAATGAGGCTTGGAGAAGACCAGACATACAAACGGTGAAGGATGCTCCAAATCCTACCCTTGCCATGCTTCTCTTCAGGACACCACCACGCTAAAAATGGCAGTGTGTTATACTGGAGCAAGGGACTATTAACCATGTTGCCTAACTGGGAGCACAGTTTGTGCTTTTGTTATATTTTTTCTCACGCCACTCCTGACAATGCTGTGGTGTTCCTGTGAGCTAGCTCACCTCCAAAGGTGACTGGATCCAGTTTGTAGCAAAGGGATCCGTGGCAAGCAGCTCAGCTGCCCCTGTGCCACCAATTCCCTCCACAGCATGCCCCGCTGTCTGCATCTCCAATCCCCTCCAGCCAGCTTACTCTCTCCCTCCCCCTCTGACACTGCTTACCAAAGATAAACTCTCCCTTCCCAAACTCCACCTTTTCTTCCCTTCCCTCTCTCTCTCTTCAACCAGAGGGGAAAACCGGTCCATAGTGTAGCCAGGTCACAAGCATCTGCCTTGCTGCTCCAAGAGATTGAGCACCCCTGCTTTACTATGATTTTATACTTTAACTGCACAACACCCTTTGTGCACACCTGTGCACTTAGTCAAAAGAGGGGCTCAGTTACATCATGCTACCTATCCAAGTCAATAGAGCCAAACTAATGTACATTCAAGTGCCACAGAGTAGAGAATCAGGATTGGCATCAAGTATAATTTCAAGAAGCAAAACACTAAATACTAAGTGGCGCATTTCCACTATGTGTTTTATTTGAGCTACAGCTTTACATGCATGAAGCTAAACAACTATATCTAAAAGGTGCAATATATCCCCATAGAAATGCCCAACATGTAAGCCTAATTCCTCAGCAGGCAGACAGCAGCATGTCTCCACTGACAGTCATTATTTATACCTGCCCTATATCTGCTATAGAAGGTATTCCTAGACAGAATTTATAGCTACAACACAGGTGGAACAAGCAGATCTGTGTTTGAACACTGCTGAGAAAAGAACCAAAGCATAGAGTAACCAGCATAGAGTAACAGACTGGTGCTGGCTTCGGCGAGGAAGTATTCTTGGTCCTTTTCCTAGTTTGGCTGCTGACCTTGGTAGAATCATACCATCTTTTATGCCTGTTTGTCCTCTTCTCCATTATCAATCTCACCTATTTAGACATTAGGCTCCAGATTTTTTTTAAAGATGAAGAGGTGACAGGGGCTTGGTTCAGGCTTTAAAAATCTTGCTAAAGAAAATTTTAAACATATAAACTCAGGACAGGCATAGGCAACCCCAGTCCAAGTGCCAATTAATGGCACGTGGAGACATTTCCTCTAGCATGCCAGGAGGCATGCAAGGAAATGGTTTACGAAACAAAAAAAAAATTAAGTTGCAGCCACAGGTCCCAGCACCATGGCAGGCATCGGGGTGCAGAGTCAGGAGAACACAGGCAGGGACGCAGTCTGTGTACTGCTGCCCCCCCAGCCCAGCCCCTGGAGGGGAGCTGCGGGTTGGCAGGGCCAGGTCCGGGCAAACGCTGTTCAGGGCCACTGTGCTGGAGGCTCCCAGCAGGTGGACAAGCCCTGGGTACAGCCAGGGCTCAGGAAGACAGATGCCCGGCCTCACCCAGGCAAGGGCAGCAATGGGGTGCCAAGCACTGAGGCTGGGCTCAGGGCAGTGTCCAGGCAGCATAGGGAGAAGCTGGCATGGGGGTGAGGTGCCGTGGGCAGCTCAGCCCAGCCCTTGGGAAAGTGGTAGCCAGAGAAGGGTGGGTGCAGGGCTGGAAGCAGGGCTGTCACAGGGCTTGGTGGGCTTGGGCCATGGCAAGAGGGTGGGTGGGGTGCTCAGTGGCACCCATGGTGGAGTCCAGCCTGTACAGCTCTACAGGGGATGCCTACAAGGGGATGCCACCTGGCCAGGGCAGGACGCTGGGCTCAGGGGGTTCCTGGCTCCACTTCTGTGTGCTGGACACAGCATAGGCAGGGCAGAGCTGCCCCCAGTGTAAGGGCTTTGCCACAGGAGCCCCCCAGAAGCCCTGGGAAGAGCCGCTACATGTGGCACTCAGGACCGAGCCCCTGGGATCCTGCAGCGCAGTGGCCCTACACACTCCTGTCCTGGCCCTGGCTCCTAGAAGGAAGCTGCAAGCAGCCAAGGCTGGAGCCCCAGCAGCCTGGGCCAGTTGCAGAAGCTGTTCCTGGAGTCCAGGGCCTCCAGCTGCCAGACCCTTGCACTGGGGGAGGCTCTGCCTCAGGGGGCACCCCTGTTGTGCCCGGCATGCAGGGGGGCTGAGCCAGGAGGCCCCCGAGCCTGGGGTCCTGCCCCATCCAGCAGCACCCCTCACAGGCAGAGCGGCTGCAGCCCATTCCTGCAGAGCTGTGTGGGCCAGAACGAGCCTGACCTCAGGTGCTGCTGGGTGCCTCTGACTGCTCACTGTAGCCCAAACCTGCAGAGCCCCAGGGCTGCCCTGCCTCCCACCCAGCCCCTGCCCTCCTTTACCTGCTGCCTTCTCAAGGACCCTGCCAGCCTGGCCTGCCTGCAGCACCTCCCCCGCAACCTGCTTCTCCCCTTACCACCCAGACCCTGCCCTGAGTGCCTAGCATTCGGTGCCCCAGTAATGTCCCCACCTGGGTGGGATGGATCTTCCCTCCCAAACCTGGGCTCCCCCAACTCTGGGACCATCAGGGAGGGCTGAGTGTCCCGGCCCTGGTGGCTGTTGCCGCCTCCCTCCGCCAGACACTGCCCTAGACCAGCAGGCCTGAGCCACAGCTGGTAATGTTGGGACATGAGGATCTGCCCCTTGCCACCCACTTGCAAGAGGCAACATTTATAATTATTAACTATATTATAATATGTATTGCATCTTGCCATCTACCTTCCACCCTAACTTTGTTTTTCTGGAGTGCCGGCACTCTGGCACCTTACAAGATAGACATTGTGGGCTTTTTGGCACATGAACCAAAAATGTTGCCTACCCCTGCCTTAGGATCTTTAAAACACGAGGTTGTCTCAGACCGTGCATCTGTGCATTGCTCAATGCAAAAGAGACCTTTATTTCCTTTGGATAATCTAGGCACCCTTCTAATAAAATAAGCAATAAGGACACATTATAAAGTGTGTTTACATCCAGCAATCTTTTCTTGCTTTATTTTTTATGACCCGGACAAGCACAGATATTTAGAAACAGCCGTTTTGAGATTCATTTCATTAAGATGCAACACATGGCACTTAACTGAAGGGTTACCGCAGAAATTACTATTTACTGATCACTGAAAACACTAATATAAAATCTGCATACACTTTAAGTAGCAAGTACTGAATATAAATCTGTGCAGGATGGCTGGAGTTATTCACTAATGATTTATACTGACAAAGTTCCCAATTTTGCACAAGCTGAAGTGATTATAAGCAACATTTAAAATGTTTTAATTACTCCAATGTTGCAAATTCCACATGCATGCTAAGTCAGCTCCATGGAAAAGCCTTGTCAAGTGTGGAATGCTTTGGTGAATGCAGCCAACATGTGTGTGGTATGGACATTTATCTAGTGCTGTCTTCTGCCCTGTGGTTTCTTTACCTTGTTTTTTAACATCATTATGTAAAGCTCTGACTCTGCAAATATTTATACACCTGGTTAACTTCACTGTCACGGGTAGGCCACTGAAGTCAGAACTATTCCAACGACCAGAGTTTTTAGCAAATGTATACCTGAACAACATACTACAAAACAAAAACTGTACTTTTTTCTGGCATACCAGCATTTTTTGACACATTTGTAGTTCATCATTAGAAACTATTAATGTAACATGAAAACTTGAAACCAGTTACTTCTCTAGGAAATTACACAAGTTGCTATTTCTGCAATATATTACTATGCTATATTTTAAATGAAAATGTACATAATAAGAACTGCTGTTTACTGAGTTGGACTAAAGGTGTCAATGATAGCAACTTCAGCATGCATCCACTCTAGGCCAGGTCCAGCATGTATCCCAGAGCAGTCAGAAAATGCACCAAGTGGCTGGAGCAGGTGCTGCATACAGTGCAGTTCCTGGACTAGGTCTTCCAGGACACATGCTACACGTGACACCCGCTCAAGGACATGCATTAGATCTGGCATGAAACAGACATGCGCTGGAGCAGACTTGTTGCATACTCCTGGAGCAGCCGGAGTGGGTATCATGTGTACCCTGCCGTCAGATGAAGTCTACTCCAGGGCCATGTTGCATACAGCACCTGCTTGGGCTGTTTTGGGGAGCATACTGCATCTGGCATAGAGTGGACATGTGTTAGAGTGGGCACGGCCTACAGACCAACCCCACGCCATTCATCCAGCCCACAGGGACAGATCAGCTTGGCACCCCTGGATTAGACCATCGATTCACCTAGCCTAGTATCCTGTCTCTCACAACAGCAGAAGCGGATGCTGAGAGGCAAGGTGAACAAGGCAGGGTCCAACATGCTTTTACTCCATGCACTTGTCCTGCTCCAGATTCTAACACTCAGGCATATTTTGTAGCAACTACAATCCACAACATTTACATCCGCATTTCATGGGTTTGGTTCAAGCCCATTTTTATGCAGTAAGCACTTTGGCATAAGGTGGACAAAACGTCATTGTCGCTGGAAATGTGATACATGACAAATTCGATACATGACAAAGATTACCCACTGGCTATAGATAGAGAAAATATCATAGGCTATAGGAGTGTGACAACTGTTGGCTATAAACCTGTTACGCAATAGAAACATTAGTAAATGCATAGTAGGCAACTGCATATAACGGCCTGTGTGTGGGATCCATCTGCTTGACAACAATTTTACTTGTGTCATTAAAATTGTTTTATGCTTTTATATGTCCATTCTGTAAGTCAATACTGGCCACAACATTTTGTGCTGTAAAATGTACTCCATACAAGCTATTTCTTTTCCCATATTTCATTAAGTTCAGTGTTATTCAGATAGCTTATTCTTAACTTACCACAGCAGAAGCCACATAAAGCTAAAGTCTATTCTATATTTCCTGTCTCTTCGCTATAATTAATGTCCGTTTGCCAAACTGCGGAAAATCATTCCCATCTGTATTCTCAATAGCGAATAAGATTCTTTCTAATGGTTTTGCAGGTTACTAGATCCCATTCCCCATTCCTTCAAAAGACAATATTTATTCAATCCAGCTCTCCTGTCTCTGCTATTACTTGGGCAATATTCAAGACTTTCATTTTAATAACTATTCTATTATCTTTCTATCCTCTAAATTGTTCTTCCTAATTAATAGGCCACAGGGGATAATATCTGTTCTGCAACAGAACTGATCACTTGGACCAGCATCTGAGGCTATATGGGTAAGAATATTTCCAAACCATATGGTAAAAGGATTAGGCTTCCATCTTGTATGTGGATAAAGGACAGATCCATTCCAATTTATCAGTATGAGTAATCAAAGTTTACTAAAGCCAGGCTACTTGTAGCATGCTTTGCATTTTCAACTTCAACAATATTTTCCAGTTACTTCATCTGGTTATTAAAAAACTCTTCCTTTTTGCCTAAAGAAAAAGTTTAAATGTTTTCTATCTTGCAACCTGCCTGGAATCCTAGTTGGCCCCACAAAGATGTTGCTGGCAAAAGATACTTTATTCTATAGCTATTCTTTCCTGTGACGTCCTTGAAAATCTAAGCAGTAATTTGCATGAGACTAGGAATACCCAAGTCCTATATTGTGCTTTTCATCAATGTACTTTATAAAAAGAAGTCACTCTCATTAAGTGAAACTGAGGTACAAAGACATGATTTGCCCAAAGTCACTGCTAAGGACAGGTAGTGACAGAGCTAAGGATAAAACCAAGATCTTTCAATCTTATGCCAGTGCCCTATTCACTAAACCAGTGATTCTCAGCCAGGGTAAGATAGGTACAGAGTTTATGCACCTGCATAGACTAACTAAATAAGATATAGAGAGAGACAGCATGCAGGAGAGAGAGTGAGAATAAAAGAGAGTGCATGTGTACAAGCTTCCCTGAACCCAAGTTCACTTCATCAGATACCTAAAGTGCCATGAAATCTTTTTAGGGTTACTGTTGGGTGCTGCTCAATATATTTGCACTGTTAGGGGTACAAACACTTACACATCATTCACAAGATCAACCTAGATATTTTAAAGAGGAATATATAGTGTCAAGAACGTTTTGACCCGTTATAATGTTTCCGACTTACAGCATAGGAATTGCCCTCTTGTTTTTCTGTAGTCAAGAAACATGTGAAAGCTAAGAGCTGACATTTTTCTTTTCCAAGGGGTGCATTGGGTTTAAGAAGTTTGAGAACCAACGCAGTAACCCATGCTGGATTCTGTTTGGAGACTTATATAGCCTTTTAACGGTAAATTACTTATTGTTATGAGAAGTTAAGAAAGAAAATGGAAATAAAGTAATACTCCATAGGAGGGGCCAAATCCCAGATTAAATACATGGTTTCAATTCCTATTGAAACCAGGTCCGAACGTGAGCCCAAGATTCCCCTGGGAAGAAGGCAGAAAAATGTAATAGGACTGAAATGCTGCTAAGTAAGGTCTTTCTGAAATAAAAGACAATCTGTGTTCCATCTATGCCGAGAGCACAGTATTTGCCAAGAGAAATCAGTTACATAAACTTCATACAATCAGTGATTTTTCATATCCAAGCACAGAGTGCATTCAGTTTCCTCAAGTAGCCAGGAAATATTTCTATATAGTAAGTAAATTTCTTAATTTAATCTCCACCATTTCTAGTATAGACACTCTTACTAATACATATCTCAGCAAAGGTTGGATTTTGTGGGCTGCTCTTCAAAAACAGCCCAAATGTAAAATTCATGTTCAACTTCAGGATTGGGCTCTGATAGCTGTTTTGCATTTTTGGATAAAGTATTCACAGGTAAGCAAGGTGACCAGAAGGTTCTGGTTCTGCATTGACCCATTATCTAAATTAGATTTCTAATGCTAATGTACAGTTCGCAAGCCTTGATTTTTATATTTTCATAAGAAGCCCATATTGTGTATAGAAGATCAAGCAGCTTTCTGCTGCTAAGCAAGCAAAATCTGGATGTGCACAAATGGGCTATGGGCCAATACAAATGCAGTTAAGTGATATGCACTGTATGTGTTTCATGGACTTTTCACTAGAACATTTTTCTTCCCTGACCCCCTCTATATTCCCTTCCATTTCTTTTTCTGGGTTTCCATTTAGCACTATAATTCTTCTGTACTCCTCCATCCCCCACTTTCCCGCCATCCAGTCTTGCCTTCAAATTAAAATTTTCCATCCCACAACATGGATTTATAACCCTCTCTACAAAGCAAAAATATTAATCGTTCATATCCTCTCCCTTCCTGCGGGAAAAAAAAAACAGCAAAAAACAAAGAAAAGGGTAGCATAGGTTTGTGAGCAACTGCTCTGGTTTGCATAAAAAATATGGGCAATTTCCCATTTAGGCCAATTCCCCATTTTTTCCTGCTCCGTGTCTCGGTCTCTCAATCATGTACTGTTTACATTTCCCCTGAGCTTGCTGCTGGTTATACACAACTTACATTGGACATCATTTTCTTAGAAATGCAGAAACCAACTTTCTAGGACAATCTCATTTGTCTCTTATTTGTGATAGAGTCCGCATGGCAAAGCTGTCTTCCACTGAACGCGTGCTGTGGTTTTCCAAGCATTTAGGCAAATCTCTGACTGGTTCAGAATTGGGTTTCCTTATTTCAATGCTTGAGAGCCATTTAGTGGACACAAAAGTAAACTGTAATAACCTGAATGAACAAAAATGTAGGAATGATTACTATTACTGTATTGGCATGTTTAGCAGTTAGACATTGGCACTGTTGAAAATATAGGCGTATAATGGACATTTTTATTCCAAAAAACTGCTACATTTACATTCAATAGCATGAGTTTCCACAGTTCTCAAAAATTTATTTAAAGGTACCCAGTAACATGACATTTTAGTCCCCTCAATATAAATAAGGCAGAAACTTTGCTAGAAGTGGCAGGTAACACTTCTATTCCATACCTATGTCATAATATTCTTGTTCAACAGCTGTCAGCAAGTAAATTTAACTTCTGGTGGAAGCAGAGTATGGAAAGGATAATTATAGAGCTACATGAAAAACTACAAGCAAGCCAAACATGAAGAAAAAAACCCCCAAAAACCTGGTTTACCTATTCCCAAATGACTGAGTTTTTCTTTAGAAAGCAAACATCTGTTCCTTTCTTTGATTTAGAAATGTCATTGATGCTTTATTCTTACAATGAAATACACCATAATATATTATTATATTCAGAGAAGCATGAGAGAAAGGGTGAAAGAGTCAGAAGCTCAGGCTGTAGTCTTTTGGTTGAGGGTACAAACCCAGAGAGGGACAGAAGTATCCTGAAGGAATAAGGACGACAGCTTTTACTGGACGGCCTTGCACTGTTCAGACATAGGTTTGGTCTGCAAAGCCTGTCAAGGAAGACCGCTGGGCAGAAAGAAGAGGAAACACATCATAGTAATATTGATTCCACATAATGGGCATATGATTTTTAACTATGGTTGAAGGGGCCCATGACAAGTGTCTACAGGTGAGTGGTAGCTAAGTCAAAAAAAAGAAATGGAAAATTTCAGTAAAGCCACAGGAGACGGAGGAGGTAAAACAGCAGCACTGAAAAGCATGCTGGGGGACAATGATTTCACTTGAACCAGGAAGAAGTCTGGGACAGAAGGTTCATAAATCGGTTTGACCTAAATCAGTTAAGTCTGATACTACATTCAATCAAGTCTATCTTAAACCAGTTTAAGTCATTTCGGCTAGAGCAGAAGTTACACACAAACCAATTTAAGTGATCAGAAACTCATTTAAACCTGTAACAGAACAAAAGTTCAGTGCACATAAAAAATCTTCAAAATGGCTAAAGCTGGTTTAAAGATAAGTCTGGTTGAATGTAGTATCAGATTTAACTGATTTGGGTCAAACCAGTTTTTAGAACTTCTGTCCCAGACCCCTTTCCTAATTTAAGTTAAAGCAGAGCACCCCAGTATCCTAGCATGCTTTTCAGCCCTGGGCTGGGCTGTTTGCTCCAGAGAGCAGGGCTGGTCCTGCCCTCTCCTCCCTAATCAGAGCTCTGGCTGGCTGAGAAGGGGGCAGGGGACTGCAGCCAGGGTCTGCCTCACAGACATACAGCAGCATCTGCCAGGCTTTCATCTGCTCCCCCCACCCCTTGATGCTCAAGCACGGATCCCCCTACTCCCCCACCCTCCCATAGCACAGACCCCAGCAGCATGGATTACAGCTGGCATCTGGCCATGCCACCCCCATGCTAGCTAATGCCAAGAGAGATCTATGTGCATGTGCCTCCAATTTCACTGCAACAAAAGCAGACAGGACAGTGTCCACTTAGGGCATTCTGGAAGTAATCATCAGGTCAGCTGGTAATGTCTGTCAGACAGCCACCCTCCCTCCTTTCTTCCTGAGCTTCAAGAAGCCAGTGGCTTGCAAATGCCTGTACCCTTTGGTAAGAAGAGCTTGAACTTATGAGAGAAAGGCTTTTGTTTCTTTGATGGGCTGATGAGCTTTGTATTCTGATAATCTCCTTGCAGGCGGCTGGTGTGCTTCAAAGTCAGAGGCATCTCCTGCCCTGAAACTCTTATATTAAATGAAGTTTTACCATGCAGCAATTAGTGCTGGTGATTGCTTCTACTCATCCATTGCTAAGCCTAGTTAGCTTCCCTGCCCCACAATCTGGCATTTCAATAGGGGACAGAGGGAGGTGTGAGAAATGACCTGCTTTGCAATGAACGGGACCTGTCAGTTTGAGATTTAGGCAAATATGAAGCATTAATTAGTAGGATAATACACATACATGCAGTCCACACAAACAGCTCTTCTCTCAGAGTACTAGCCAGGACTGGGGTCTGGCGATACACCCCACCCCTTGAGCTTTGAGTGGGGGAAAAGCCTGACAATTCCTGCTTCCCCCTTCCCCTCCAGACACTCCAGTTAGGGACTGTGCAGACCGGGAAGTGGAGGTTTAAACCCCTCCCTAATAATATCATCCTTCTGGGGCATAACCACCCCCCCGCCTCTGTTCAGCACTGCAGAAGGGAAAGGAGAACTTGCTCTTGCACCCCCCAGCTCCTGGCCTGAGTCACTGCAAGCTCTGCAATTCCTGAATCAAAAGTGAATGTCTATCCAGTTAGACTGGTTCAACCTATGCAGGTTAGACCAACCTGAGAAAATTGAATCATTTCAGGTTCAGACATTTTGAATGTCCATCTTCAGCCTTTGAAACTGGTTTATGTGCACTGAACTATCCTATTATAGGTTTAAACGAGTTTCTGATCACTTAAACCAGTGTAAGTGCAACTTCTGTCCCTAGCCTTGGAGACATCCCTCATGGTTGTTCTCAAACAACTTCTGGGCCAAGGCTTCAAAATTATCCCCATTATATACAAGTTCAAGTTTGTGTATACAAGAAGTAGGTGGGTGGGTAGTGCATACAATCATGTATCCCAGGGACAGTAAGGGCAGAACACATCAGAAACTGTATTAACACCACTGAAGTCATCTATTTACATAAATATAGTCTATGTTCTCTAAGGGGGACAAACACAAATAATATCATGGTGTAGTTAGAAGTATTTCCTGATCCAGTAGTTACACGCCTTGCAAAACTGTTCTGTAAAAAGCTACACTTTCATTGGCGGGGGGACACAACAATAACACATTATAACCACACGCTTCCCAAAAAAGCCTCTCTCAAATATGAAGAAAGCATAACAATTCAATATTATCCAGAATGTGAAAGATCAGCTCCAAGACTATTTTGAATTATCCCCATTCAACTGGTATTATTTCTGAACCCTAATAAAGATTACAAAGCCAACATCTTTTACTATTACCATAATGCCAGATAAGGTACTTGTGCTTCCATCCCAAACCACCTCCAATGCTTTCCCAGCTAGTACTATTAAAAAGAACCACATTTAGAAAAGAACATGTTCATTTGCCAGAAGAATCCAGCATCATCTCTGGGATACACACAGCTTTGTGCGGACATACAAATATGAGCACATCATAAGAAGAAATTATTGGGCAAATATAACAAGTTGTTTTAGTAATTAAATTAAAGGCCACCAAGTCTACTGCCATGGCAAAAATTCTCATAACCCCATTTAATTTAATTAAAAAACCCTAAAGCTGTCATAGAATATCCTGTTTCCCAAAGGGCCTGAAAACCCAGGGGAACTTGTTACAAGACTTACCTTCAGCTTGCTGCAGACTATATGAAGACTTGATTTAAGGCCTGGATTCCAAGCAGGAGAAAAAAACAAATCTGGAAAAAATGCAGTTTATCCTCCTTTGGCCATGCCTTTGCTCTTTGGGAATTATTGCCTCTAGGTTTTCTATGGAACTTCTGACTTGTTATAACATCTCTCCTGCGTGCTGTTTTCCTAGATTAACCTCTGGTTCCCAAAAGGGTCATGTTTTTATTCATTTTCTGAATCAAGCCTCCATTTCATTCCAAGATCCCACACAGCCCTTAGCATTAAACAGAGGAAATTGTTCACATGTCTTCTGAATGAGCTTTCCTTACAGAATATATGAACAGACCCTAAAGCACTATCTTGCTTGAACAGTTTTCATTGTGAAGCATCTCTTTAGTGGTAAACAAAAATTAAGAGCATCTCCAAGCGCTCTATTAGCAAGGCTGTATTTCCTGGTTATTTGTACCCAACTGGAATGGGTGCTTTTATTACAGTCCATTGACCATGCAGCTCAGATTTGTAGACAACGCTGACTATGAAGTCAAACAACAAATGATTTTGGTTTTAATTCCACACAAGGGGCTTTTCTTACCAAGAGGCCCCAAAACCAGTAACCCCGCTTCCTCTTGAGCCCAGGTGGAAGAATAGCTTTGGTTTGTGGTCAATGCCTAACAACTCTTTGCTTTTGTACAGAAAGAGTTGGGAATTTAATGCTCTATTGGATTTATTCTTTCATTGAGAAATGTATCACTAACTTTTGGGGTCCGACTTAAAATTTCCAACAAGTTTCATTTTTAAAGTAACAGAAGAGCAGTAAGGACCAGCTCAACAGCCAATACAGCCTTCAGATTTAATATGCTGGTACCTTATAACCAGCTCTTGTAAGACGGTTACCAACCCTGATTATCTACACACCGAGTTGTACACACTAAGGTAGAAGGTCATAATGCACAAGACACTGACTTGGGAGTCAGAAAACATAAGATCAATCCCCAGCTCTGCCACTATCATGCTGTGTGGTCCTGCACAGACTCACCTTGATGCTCTCTGCCTCAATTTCCCTCCTGTGATATAGGAATAATGATACTGATATCCTTTTTAAAACCTGTTAAGACCTACTGATGAAAAGTGCCACACAGGAGCTCCACATTATTATTTAATTTGACAGCACACACTCCTATTTGAACTCCACTATTTTGACTGGAGTGCCTTGCACTGATTGTAATTTAGCCTGCATCCAGCCAACTTAATCTAAATAAAAACAAACCCGGATTAAAGCAAAATAAAGACACCCCTCCCATCTTTTTACTTAATCTCCGCAATCTGCTTAAACCATACAATTAGTTAACCAGTGCAATTCAGAGTACAGAGACCCCTAATCCTGTCATTTAGCATCCTGGGCTCATTGTCCTCTCTTTTTCTGTTTGCATCAGTGTGGACTGCTAGAAATTACACCCAGGAGTTTGTTCCTGGAGGTCATATCCAGGGTAGGACTTCTGCATACGGTCAGTGGAGCATGCCAAAGCTGCAATGTGTGGTTTTGTCAAAGGAGGGTTTGAGGGCAGCAGAGGAACTGAGATTGGGATGGAATAATCAGGAAGCTGTTTCAGGCATACAGGGTGGCAGAAATTTAAAAAGTGCAAAATATGCCATCGAGGATAGAGACAAAGGGAGTAGTCAGAAGAAAACTTCTGGCAGACTTCACAGGGCAGGAAGAGGTAAGGAAGGCCAGGGATGGTCTCGTGTGTGAAATGCTTTGAAAGCAATGAAAAAAAGCTTGAAGTTCATACGGGAGGAAATAGGAATGAACAAGATAGGATGAAAATCTTTGTGACTGCATTATAGATGGAAAGAAAGCCTAGAGACCCGCTAAACACAGTAGATAATGCTGAGGCTCTCTTGGAATTTTATCTATACTGTTCTCTCTGTCATAGTCCCAATCCTTTGGTCTTTATCTTTCTAAAGCACTCCCCTTCTGTCAAGCCTCCTAGAAGCACTTCTGGTGTTGAAGTGAAATTCCACCGCATTCTGGAGTATTAAAACTAACTTGCTTCCCAGATCGAATCACTCTGTTATATCACCATTTGAAATGCCAGCCAAGACACTCTCCTCCAAGAATCAAGTAAAGCTCTTTTATGCCCAGCTGGATACCCTTTCACCTGTAATAATACAGGGTAACGTGGACAGGTTTACAGTGCTGTATCTGTACAGTCAAACTGAAAAGATTCTCTTTGAGCCATGGGCAACTGGTTTCTCCCGAGTCTGGGTCCTACCTATCTGTTCCTAGCCAGGGGTCTGGCTGTCAGGAGCACAAGGGGTCATGGCTGGAGTCTGGAACAAGGAAACAAAAGGCAGGAACAGGCATCAGTGACTAGCTGGTAGAAACGAGGAAGAAGGATGAAGCTGGGAACCCAATAAACAAGAACCAGCAACAAGCACACACAACTTAGGATGCTAGAAACAAATAGGACCCAGGGACTGGGAAACTAGGTAAGGAACTAAGGAAACTAAGACTATGGATTTAGAAGCCCAAGGTTAGACAGGCATCTTTTCTGTTAAATATCCTTCTAGGCCCTGAAGGAGCTGCTACTTAGAAGCAGTGACCAGCTGGGGGTAGTTAGGCTGCTAACAACCAGGTCCACGCAGGTAACCAGAATCAGCTGGGACAATTTAGCCTGCCTCCTGCCCTGGCTGCTGACACATTTGCTGCACGCACAGAATATGACCCAGTCCTGTTTAGAGTGCCTCTTACAGCATATGAAACACTGCTTGCCTCTACAGTAAGTAGCATTACCTTCCCTGTCAGTTTGTCTCAGCAAAAACTAAATAAAACATAAATATAGACTTCAGAATTTGGCTGCATATACTTATTAATATTTCTCTTACCAACCACATGGTAATATCCTGCAAATATTTATGCATGTGTATAACTGGATGCACTGAGTAAGCCCTTTGATATTAAAGTCACTAGTCAGATATGCAAAGTTAAGTACAGTAGATGTATAAATGTTTGCAAAATTGGAGATCAGTTGGATACATAAATCAGGAAGGAATTATAAAAACCCAATTTAGAACCAACCCTTCCACTCTGGCCCTTTCTTTTAAAGACTAAGGAGGGACTAGTTACTGTACAATGAAGTCTAGTGCACTTTAAGATCACAGAAAAGATAGTCAATTATGTGGTTGCTTTTTTTCATTAGAAGCTCATAGAAAAGCATTATGCTGGTGTTTATTGCCAAGAACCCTACATCTTCCATCAAAAATGCATTAAAACAGATTTTTAAAACTATATAAAAAGACTGCCTCATCCAGTTTCATTAGTAGGAACAAAATGATATGTAAATGATACCTCTATAGGGGACTGTATTTTAAAAGTGCATACTCTTTATCCTAAGCACCTACTCAGAGTAGGTCTTCATGCTAAACTTAACAGCCAGCATGTTTACATCAAGTACATGGCTACCAATACCATGGTATTAGAAGCCCTGAAGCAGATGAGCTCTCATCATTTTCAAGGCTTTTAATAGTCAGATTTGGGGCTGCTAGGACAAACCTTGAAATAGGGAGAGAGAACAGCTATGAAACTCCTTGCTCCTTTCATGTTCAAAGCTAATACCAGCACTTTGGCTGCTTCCGCTTTACTGTTTCTGGGAGAGTTAAGGGAATACGAAGTTATAGCTGGGTGGTATGTAGTTTATCAGCATGCAGTTACATGGAAAAACAGAGTTCAAATGAAAGATTCACCTTTATTTAATTTATGCACTTAATGGATATTCTAATAACTGGAGTTTGTTGCAATGGGCAACAAAGGGGGACTGCCATTGTGCCTTGCAATGTATGCAAAATATGCACTTATCTGATGAGCATTGAAGTGGAGCACAGTGTACTGGCACATTTGCACTAGCAAATATCAGTTCACAGCCATGAACTTCTATGGACACAAACAGCTTTGGAGAGGACTGTGGGCATAGGATTCAAACAGAGCGGACATGTTCTTTACCACTGAAATGCATTGCAGTCACTGCATTAATACTTTCATACTACACCCAGGATTCATTTCCTCTTTCCTGCCACTCAAATCCCAACCTTACCTTAGGGACAAGTATCTTGGCTGCAGAGACCCACAGGAGAACTGCAGTGAATGCTTTCCTACTATACCTTTCCCCATTAAGCAGCTGTGCACCCTCTCCTTGCTGCTATAATGAGGGGAGCAGCAGTGAGAAAGAGAATAAAAGGCAGCTTGATTGGCTGCTGAGTCACCACAAGAGAAACAGCTAATGGCTGAAAGACAAAAAAGAAACCCTTATCTGTAACCCAACAGCTAAAGAAAAGCATTTGGAAAGATGTCTCCTAAAACAGACTTATACAGTGTTGCCATCTCTCTTGGTTTTATCACAAATTTCAGTCAAATTCGGGATGTCCTTAAAGCCCTAGGTCCTGGAGCCATATGAATACATGAGACTCTCAGAGTTCATTAAAAAAAAAAAAAGTGTAAGCTTCTAGTCCTGGTTATGAAAGACACAACAGCAAGAATAAAACACCCACATACCTGAAAAATGTGAACCCAAAGACCTAAACTATAGAGGACAAGTGAACTAAATAACCTCAATTAAAAACTCATGGTTATTAAATATTTGGGGTCGATTATATTTAAAGGAACACATGTTTAAAGGAAACAATCCTTTCCCAAACAGTGTAGATGTTAATGCTGGATATGACCTCACAACGAGTAACAACAGTAAGGATGGGGTGGAGAACGAAAGATGCTGTAAAATCAATTTCATGATGCACATACACACCACAGGTTAGTGTACAGTGTGATAGACTATGGAAAACTCTTACGGATCTTATATTTAATAGGAAGAGGGAGGTTTAAGGGGGAGAGCATTGTGGCTGTGTGAATCAGCACTGGAAGGACATTCATTGTATAGAGAT
>JAGPOW010001296.1:126948425-126961300 GCA_030014935.1 Caiman crocodilus
GTAGGCTGTTGAGGATGGCATCAGTGGTAGAGGAAAAAGAGAAGCTTATATATTAAATCTATCTATTTTAGGTACTTTTAAAGCTAATCCTGACACAAATCATCTATGGCTTAAGTATAACAGAAGACTATTTCTACAGCTTAAAAATGGATAAACTAGACTACTTATAAGGCATAAATGCAGCAGCACTTGTTAGCCTGCATTACCAAAGTATATTTTAAGGCCAATGGGGATTGCTGTTAAAGTATTTTACTATGTAACAAATTTACACATTTGAAACTCCAGGAGGCATTAAAGAACAAACAAAAAATACTAATGCAGCAACTGGGGTTTGGGCAAGAAGAAGATCTTTGGATAGTTTTCTTAGTGAAAATGAATGGTTAAATGACAGCCATATTATGCATTCCTTGGAAACGAAACATTCTCTGTTTTATATTCCCCATTCTTGCAGGACTCTGTGTTAATCCCCTGCACCTCCAGGGACATATAGGAACAGCAACTGTTTACAACTTTTGATTGCTTCACTGTACCACAGTCAAATAAAGAAACAATAGAAAACCCCACCCTATGCCAAAAACTGAACACGTTCTCTTCTGCCAAAACTGGTGCAATGTTCTTGTCGATGGCCACAGAACTACACAGAGAGAGTGAAGGAAGAGCATATTGCACTAGGGCTGTGCGAGGCTTCAGACAGAGCTTCGTGTCCAGAGAAACTTTGGACGCTTTGGTGTCCAAAGCAGCATGGCTGGATCAAAGCACTGGCTTTTTTTTGCTTTCCAAAGCGGTTTGGAGCTTCTTGGAGCGGTTTCTTTGGAGCGGTTTGGCGATCCGGCCATAGGGTATAATGAGGAATTAATGAAATATCTATACCCTTGTTGTTTTTTGTCTGATTTGAATGCAATTTTCAGGGATTGTAGTCTGTTGAGATCATGAAGCCTGCCAAGCTGCAAGAATATCGGTGCAGGGCTTCAGGGGGAATTGCACCCCAAATTCTTGAAAGCAAAACTCATGTCACATCTATGTGTTACACTACCCGGTGGGGGTGGGGGGGGTCAAAACTGCAGGGGTGGTGGCTCCTGGTGAGGCCACAAAGCCTGCCAAATTTCAAGAAGATCAGTGCAGGGGTTTGGGGGGAACTGTACCTCAAGCTGCGGACAAGCAAAACTCCTGACATGGGTGACACTGTGTGTAAGGCACAGCGGGGTGACAGCTGCAGGGGTGGTAGCCCCTGGTGAGGCCAAAAGCCTGTCAGCTGTCAAGGAAATAGATGCAGGGGGTCTGGCTTCTGGGGCCCTGCACCCCTAGCTGCTGACAGACAAAACTCATGCCATGGGTACTTGTGGGACTGACTGTCTCTGTCTTGGGGCATGGGAGAGACTACTGCAGGCCTGGCTGCTAAGCTACTGTGTTACCAGTTACCAATCAACCATGATTCACTCAGGGACCAGCTCAATACACAGGACCTAGCTAATGTGGCCAGTTAATTACCATCAAAAAAGCAGAGACTAAGGAGAGGAAATAATCAATACAGACAATCAACTGCCCCAAGACAGAGACAATCAGTTGCACAAGCACCCATGTCACGCGTTTTGCCTGTTAGCAGCTAGGGGTGCAAGGCCCCAGATCCCAGAAGCCCTGCACCTATCAGAGCAGGGGCCACAGCCCCTGCAGCTTTCACCCTGCTGCTGCTGGTGCCTTGCAGTGGCAGTACTGTTACCAAGCATGACACAGAAGTTAAATAGAGATTTCAAATAGGAATCCAGTGTTAAAAACATTCTGACGCACTGTGTCAGAAGAATTTTCTGTAGTAAAAAAAAAAAAAAAGTAAAAACTAAAAACTGACCTTTCTTAAGGGATACCTCAAGTCTAAACAGGTTGAAAACCACTGCTCTCGGGACTGACATTTGGCACAAAGAGGGCACGTCTACACGATACCCTATGGTGATGTAGCGATTACATGAGTCTCCGTGTGATCGGCAGCCACGTCGCTGTAGCAGTGCACTCCCTGGCTATAGTGCACCGCTATGGTGATGCAGCAGTGAAATCTAACCATGCGCTGCATGCGTGGTGCAATACAAACATTTACTGCGCCATGCTTTAGTACTAAAGGAAGTACTAAAGCATGGTGCCATAGCAACATTTCTGTACAGAGATGTATGAACACATTCAGAGATTTCTATTTTAAGAATGATCTTTAAATAGTTTTTTTTCAAAAAACTTTTCTTTAACAGCTTCAGCGGACTTCTAAATTGAAATGCAAATCTTTTGTGCTGTTAAATCCAAAATGGTAGAGTTCAGTAAAACACAGAGCATTCCTTTGTTTTATTCCTTCACCAGGTATTCTTTTAAGTTTATTGCTGCTATACTACAATGTGGCTTGCATCTTATATATTTGTTATTTGAGTCATTGCATACTTTAAAATGGAGAGTGATTATTTTGCTACCCATTTGTAACAGAATCCAGTTTCTCTGGTTCCTATGTTTATTTCTTCATTAAATATTCATCTATCTGAATTTCATTGTAGCTAATTCCCTCCCCCCCACCCGAACAGTGCCAATTAAAACCAGGAGTCAAGCTGCTACCTTATGCTGCTTTGTATCTTTGCCTATACATGTAATACGGGAGAAAAATTAAAAACAAACAGAATGTAGCCTAAAGCATCGCTTTCTGTCTTCTAATGTATTGGGTAATGATTTAACCAGTATAACAACAATGCAAACTGAGCCAAAATGTCAGGATTTTGTTTCTGTGGTGATTGGTGCAACAGTTTGGATTTATGTTTCATATACAAAGTAAAAGCTCACTGCCTGAGATTAGGTTCGGTACCTGTTTTTAATGCATCGCGCAACCAAATGGAATTTGAGTTTTGTTGAAAAATTTGACTGTCGCCATCTTAAAACACTGAAGATTTATTTTCATTTTGATGTACAATACTGGGATATGTGCACATGTTTTACATTAACACTTATAGAAAAGAGCAAGGATCAATGCCAGATAGTGGATAGCACATAGGGATTCAAGAGAGCAGAGCGCTTGTCTTGGCTCTGACAGAGGCCTGGTGGCTGACCTGGGGCAAGTCACTTCCCTGTCAGACCTCAATTTCTCCTTTTGCAAAAAGGTTTAAGTGATATTACCCTCCTTTATAAAGTGTTTTGAGACTTATGGATAAAATTAATGGCAGATGCAAGTATAAAAAAAAGCAAGACAATAATAATAGTGAGCCTTTTGGTATGACGGTGCTGTTTGAAAACAAATACGAACTCATGTGGCAATGAATCATACTCTCAAAAACATCTCACTAAAATATAATACCTGACAACTCTTCAATGTGCCATGCAAATCACATATCTTTTAGACATTGGCACGAACAGCATAAGAAGCTACATTAAGCAGGCTGTTTGCTGCAATGACAACTTTCAGTACTTCATGAGAACAGATTCGCTGCATCAACGATATAACCATTTTCATGAAGACAGGAAAGATTTGTTTTAATCTAGGCTGTCAGAACAAGCAGTCAGAGGCTGTATGTTTTTGTCTTGAAATAATCTTCACTTTAAAGGGAAAAAGAGTAAAAGCCTAAAACAACAAACTCCTTCTCAGGCTAAAGCAATTACTTCCACTTCTGGAACAGCAGTTTTTGAGCAGTAGGGAAATATTTTTTAAAGCATTAGTTAATGATACTTACTTCATTCTCCCAGACGACTGGCACAACATGGTACTTTTTTGCTCATACACAGTTCTTAATGTTTAGGAAAAAGAAGAGAGAAGAATACAAATGACTTTTAATTAATTTTTTAGATAATGATGGATTAGGCTGAACACTATGAAGCAACTGAAACCTGGATTCAAAGTTAAACTCACTGATTAATGATTGACAGGATTATGAATAGGTGTTAAAAATAGGCATGGCTAAAATATGAACTGTTTTCAAGTTGATTCGATACCTGAAGGGGATCTAAGAATTAGGTGACATTTCCATTTCACTGGATCAGTTTAATTATTACAATTACCTTTGCCACACATACATATTTCTATAACCAGCTAGGACTAGCTCCTAGGCCACCTACAGTATATCGGCTGCTATTTTTCTTGGCATCCATGTTGCTCAGCAATTACTCAAGAACATATATATTAGCATATATGGGAACAGTGCACTAAATGGCTAATCATCAAGTTGCTTTTACACTGATGATAATCAAAGATCAACTTTGCAGTGGGCACGTTTACACGAGCTGCTACATCACCATAGCAACAAACTACTGTGCTGTAGATTGCTGCTATGGCAACTTAACATTACTGGGCATGAACCATGACGGCAACGCTACTGCACAGTAGCAGCTAAAAATAACCATGCAGCAATGAGACAGTGTAGTATAGTAATGCCGGTTACTGTGCAGTTATTTAGTATTTGGTTAAGCAATGTACTTACTCGAGCAGTACTAAATGACTGCACAGTCCGACACGTGTATAGATGCACCCAGTGTGTTGCAATAGCACTGCAAACCACTTTACATTTCTTGAATTAGACCTGACTCGCTACGAAGCAGGAGGCTGCAGAACTATTTTATAAATCCAAAATGAAAACAACACTTGCTTTTAGTACAACTTTTTTTTTTTTATGAAGTGTGACTCTTTAGCATTCAACATAGTTTATGCTCTCTTCTAGTTCTAACCATGAAATAAATATCGCAGCATAAGGAGACAATAAAAAGATTTACATGCAGAGTTTGAAGTTCCAAGCTTTTTGTAAGCTTTGGCAAAGGAGGAACGTCTACTATTTCCAATCATTGTAGAGTGCAAACCTTACTGGAAACCTAATGTTGGATGCCCTTATCAGTGAAGAGCATCTGATTAGGTTCAACACAAGTCAAGTTATGTGCATGATGGACATGAAGTTCCCAGTTTTTCATGTTCTCTGCTGCATACAGTCCCAGGATCCTAACACAAGAAGTTAACATGCACAATAAACCTGAACTACAGCCCACTAAAGTTGATAAGTCCTTCTATTGATTCAAATATAACAGGGGTGTTTAACCCCCAACCTGTGGGTCAGATCTTGCTCCCAGTACCATGTTGTCCAGCTTACAAGACTTCCCATGGGTCCTGTGAGGAGTCCCACAGGCCATGGCCCTATGAACTAGTCTGGGCCCTGCATACCTTATTCTGGTGTACAGGGTCTGAGTGGGTGCAGCACAGGGCCTGGTTCCCACATGCCAGGATCAGGCCCCAGGGCCCCACATAGATTTCATAGATTTTTAGGGTCAGAAGGGACCTCAGTAGATCATCTAGTCTCACCCCCTGCCCTGGGCAGGAAAGAGCGCTGGGGTTAGGTGACCGCAGCCAGGTGTTTTTCTAAGTCTCCTTCTAAAGACCTCCAAGGTGGGTGAGAGCACCATCTCCCTTGGAAGTCAGGACTGGGTTTTGGTCAGGTGCAGGCAGCACAGGGCAGGCCCTGGGCTGCAATCGTGGTATCGAGGGGTGGCATGGGACCTGATCCAGACCTCAGACCAGGCCTACACCATTCATGTGGCCTGTGGAGCCAAAAATGTGGGCACCAGTGAAATAGAGCATAGATCAGGCCAGTGGCTATGCGTAGGAGGTGTACGTGCACCCCCGGGAGTGCCAGTGCACCCCCTGACCGATCACTGACTGGTCGCTGGGGGGGAGGAATGTGATCCCCCTAACTAAGGTGATGCCAGTCACCCATGGATCAGGCTACCATATGCAGAAACAATATAGTTTCATAGATGTTAAGGCTGGAAGGGACCTTGCAAGATCATCAGGTCTAGCCCCCTAATACAGGAGAAGAATCTGGTACACTGTCAAACAGTTGGACTCTGGGACGGTAAAATATCCAGGAATGCAGCAAACCATGTAAAAGATTTATGCAAGACTTACAGAATGAATGGTTAAATTCTTACGTGTCAGAAGTCCTTTGGTCAGGCATTGGTCAAGCTTACTTCACCCTTTACCATAATACCGGTGGAATTTTCACAAGTGCTCAGCCTTCACCCAGCTTCATTATTGCTGAAGTCCGCCTGTTTCAGCTCCTGTTTATAAACCTGTTGGGTTGGAAAGGAACTCACTTAGTCCAACCCTCTGCACACATCTAGGATTTACTGCTCCTAAATTATGTCAGATAGGTTCCTCGGTCTCTTCTTGAAAACCTCCAATGAAGCAGATCCCCAACACTCTGTTTCATTAGGTAACTTCCATAGTCTTGCTCTCTGTACCGTTAGGACAACGTCAGGCTGAGCAAAAGGAGGTCAACACTAAGAAGTCTTGAAAATCGACTCATGCTCTGGGTATTTACATGTAGGGAGACTTAGACACGCATGTTACAGGCATCTAATAGGGTCAGAATAGTTACCTGAGACTCGTGCAGAAAGCAGACACAGCAAGGCCTTAATCAGAGGCAGAGGAGGCAGCAGTACAGAAAGGCTGATTAGCTGCCTTGAGAGCACTGCTACTCAGCCGGACTCATTAGTCCAGTTGCAGACCTTCAGTAAGCCAACTATACTTCTTCCTGTCTGAGAGGCAGTGTATGGGGAGCAGCAAGAGTATCTCATCCTAATGCTGCCTGAGGCCACAAGAACGTTTAGGGGTCAGTTGACCCCCAGCCCCTCCCTGCACCATACCCATGTTTACCTTTAAGTCTGTTATTAAATCATATTGCCTTCAAAGGGACATAAGCTAAACATACAGGTTTCCCTCGCTTTATGCTGTACATGAGTTCCTGGAAAATGGTACATAACTAAATTCACATAAATAGAACCCATTTTTCAATGTAACAAATAGAGATATGTTCCAAGACCTCGACTGTACATGATGCCTCCATGTGTCATCATGCCACTCCCAGGGCAGCTGCAACTCTAGAAGCCTAGGCAGCCCTGGGGTGCTCCTGCAGGGCAGCTTCATGGCTCCCAGCTCCCAGGGTGCTGCACTGGTGGCCCAGGCACCACCACCTGGCTCAACTCCCCATATTCTTTTTTAACTCCGCTCATGGTGTACTTCCTACAATGCACTGCACAAAGCACCTGACTGCAGGCTTCCACCATACCAATCGCATAAGAGTGAATTTACCTCACATATAATGCATTTTTGGTATAAAAGGGGTCATTGTGTAAGACTGAATTTGCACATACAGAACCTGCATAAAGTAGGAAGGGATACCTGCATGGTAAACCTATGATCAAGGACTTCCTGAATGAGGATGCTTTCCTGAATTGGTGAGCCTGATCCTAGATGTTACTAAATCACCAACAATCATAGTAACATCAATAAATGAATCAGGTTCTCCATCCTGTTAGAGGCAGGCCCCTCACAATCCTTGCTGGCTGGATTAATAAGATTCTAGCTGGTTTCTGAACCTCTCCCAAAAGCAGAAATCTTGTGCTCCAAACCCTCTTGGACTGGCTGAGTGGCAGCTCCCATGTTAGCAGAATTAACGTGAAAGACCCATCATATCTGGTGCCTTTTACCGAAGCTTGAGAAGCAGGTTATTGAATGACATGAGAGCAATTTTCTTCCCCAAAACCAAACACTACTTCTTCTCCCAAAGATGCACAGTATTCAAAAGTAATGAGTGAAACCATAAAGGCCTATACACATATTTCCCCTTACCTAAATCTTAATATTTCCTTGGTTTGGAAGTGTTGAAGTGATGCTGTAACTGTGACAGTCAAGCGATTTGCAAGAGGTAAGAATATTCATGGGTGATGCCATGTATTGGACCACTTGCCTGGCTGGGATAGACTTAGACAAGCTACGTTAGTCCAATAAAAGATATTACCCACAGAATTCTTGCCTCTCGCACAGTTTCCTTGTAAGTTTTAAGTTCAGTTCAGCTACCTCTGTATTAAGGAAGGGGGGAGATTGGTTACACTGCTGCACTACAATCTCACCCTGTGCATTTCTACCAGCATCTCTCCCACTGGCAGCCACTGACAACCCACTCAAACCTCCTTCTTCCTTTTGGGGTTTGTATCAAGACTTATTTCTCGGAATAGTAACCTTTGCCAGCAGAGCTGGAGCCAGGTAGCCTTTCCCCAATTAAATAGCTTCTCCATCATTTCCTTGCTTTGCTTTCAGACTATATATTTTTGCTTCTGCTCAGTTTCCTGATTCTTCCTCTCCTCTCCCCGCCAGCTCCATTCTAAATGCCTCAATTTCACTTAACTCCATGCGGTTAGGCAGGATAATATCAAACAGCTGAACTGATGTGTATATGATAGCTAAAATAACTCCCTGGTTCTCCACAATTATTTTCTGCCATCAAGGGTGAGGGGCATTCAATTTGTAACAAGGACAGTTAGGCTACAAAACACAAAACACAAACATAATTTCTGTGATGCATGGAAGAGTTTAAGAAACTGTCTCTCTGCACACCTATATTGCAGAACCCAGCCAAAGTTTTTTCACTGTGACTACTAATTTTGTATGCCTAATTTTTGCATGCCTTCAAGGGGTCATAAAGCAGCCTGATTTTCTGAGTGTGGCTGTACTTAACAGTTTCTAGAAAAATCAGAAAACATTTAGACACCAAAAAAAACAACAACCCATATCACTTAACCTCTGATCAATATAATTATCATGTCGCAGCAATACCAAACATCCCTTTAATCTTTTTTTTTTCACTTTTGAGTTATTGATCTATTGCGATCTACTTTCAGCTCTTACTTTAATATATCTTTGTAAGTATTAATGGGGTATTTTGGTTGTTGTTGTTTTGCCTAGAAATTTCCTTAGGGTTTTATTTTCCCTTGTATTTCCTGCCATTTCATTTCAAAACCTCCAAATTGGTATTGAAAGCTGCTTGGAAAAAATATTCTCCTTCAGAACATGTAAAACAGGAAAACACCTACATTAAGATATGAAATTTAAATAATCAAGATTGGAAACGTTAGGACTTTGCCAATAGATGCATCCATTTGAGTAAAAATAAGATAACAGTTTATTGAAAATAATACAAAATTACAAAATGTCATCAGTGGGGTTGTTCCCCCCCCCATTAAACCATCCCATTTTCACAATACAGAAAAAAGGTATGGAAACTTCTGTAGATTAGCGTTTAGGAGGTTTAATATGAATTTATTGAAGATGATGCCATTTGGTAAATTACTTCTTTCCCATCTACAAGTAGCGCGTGCTGTTTCTCTCCTTTCTGCATTACAACCAGGGTACAAGTGATCCCTTTATATTTTCTATCTGTCTAATTGTGAATAAAATTCAGTTGACCCATGTTCTTTTCATAATGTGGCAACTGCCATTTGGAGAAGCCAAGATTTGGTGACACTAAGTATTCACGTGTGCCACGTATACACCGCTTGTTACACAGAGCATGGTATATAATTGAAACATCACTGGTATTCATGGCAATAATGAGGTTTAGGTGCTAAAAGATTACTGCAACTTTTCACACAGTAACACAAAGGTTTTGATACAATTACAGTAATTAGAGCGGACTTTCACATTTTTGTTTCGGGACTTTTCAGTGGACTGTTATTAATAGACATTCCAATGAAATGTCTCTACAATTGCTAGGTAAAGTAACAGTCAAAGGCAGTCACAGCATGGAGCTCAGGAGGAACTGATTAAATGCAGCGGCAGTAATTACAGTAGGCAGTCAATATAGGAAACAAAGTGCACACCTGTTGGGAGTCCAAACAAATGTCTACTGTCCATTAAATAGAACTGCTCTTCAGTCAATTAGGATAATCCACAGAGTTATGAAATGAGAGAAGTTTTCAGAAGGCGTGCACTGAAGAAGGAAATCTGGCAGCAGGCTTAAAAGAGCTCTCTGTGAATTAACAAGACTGCTAACGGATGGAGAAGTGAAGGAGGTGGATGTTTGCTTTCCTCCACAATTACTCAGAAGCTTTGCCACCAACTTATGTACAGAACAACTCACGTTGGGTTTAATATGTTGACCATAGTGTCTTTTGAGTCCTTCTGATATTGCCTGGAGCAATTCAAAATAATGAGTTTTCAAGGTAACTAAGGATTTTTCCCCAACAGATGCGACATCTTCAACAAAATGCTGAGACTAGGTTTCTGAATGAAACAGTGCTTTCTGTTCGCTCCTGGGATCCCCGCATAGCCTATGAGCAGTTATAGCACTGTAAGAACAGAATAAACTTTCAGTCCAATGAATGGTCACATTGTGGGTGACCAAATGTTTCTCCAATTCAGATGTGGTAGGAAGAAATACTCTGTCTGGAAACATGTCATCTCCATTTTCAGCCGCAATGAAGTGAGTCAGGAGTGCAAATGGCAGTTACAATGCAGCCCATAATGGAGGTGACTTGTTGCCTGCTAGGCTTCACCCCAATGAGACATCATGAGCAGGAACAGACAATATTCTCCTCATTTAGAAGATGCTAATGAATCATATGCTGCTATATTTAGGCTTTGTGGAAAGCTGTCTTTCCCTTAAGATCAAGGAAGAATGACAATTTGTTGCAGTTAAGTGAAAGCAGGGAATATATTACTAAGGCTTATTTTAAAGGAAGGCTCGGAGCCAAACTCCCGTTCCAAGTTTCAGAGCCCTAAGAAAGGAAGTAGCCCTTCAGTCTGGACAATCATCTGTGTAACAAAGTTCTGGTAGCTGATCAGTTCAAGGAAGATACTAGAAGTATGGCTTATCAAACAAGCTATCCATTTTGTGATGCACTGAATGCTTTAGTCCAAGCAGGATGGAAAAAGCAGCCAATCTTTTTAAGATTAGTGAAAGCTGCAATATTTCTGAGGACAGAAGAACAGTGTGCTCTTGAACGCAAGCACTGTCTATTGTAAGGACAATAAAGAGTTTAAGGAAAATGCTCCCCATATTATAGAGTCTTTAGGCACATTTTAACTGAAGATATTCTTAGATATTTATTTCCAGACTCAGTAAACAAGACAGGCCTCCCACAACTGATGCCTCAGATGGGAGTCAAATGAAACTGTTATTCAGTATTTGTATTGCTGAACCACCTAAAGATCCAAATCGGGGAGCAGGAAATGTGTACGATCAACACGCATTACTGAAACAAAACAACTGGTCCCTGCCTTCAAGAACACGCCTTGTAAACTGCAAAAAGAATGATTTATCTTTGAGCTTGAATGAAAAGCATAGGTCCTTATCTAGGACAAGGCTTTGAAATGAGTTCTAAAATCCATTTGGTTTGTAGTGGTTTCACATACTACAAGAATAACATCTTTAATCATCTCTTTGCTTCTTCACAATCTAGGGGATTGGCAAAAGAAGCAGATGGATACAGAGGAATAATATAGTTTTGCTAAATGGAAACAGATGCCAGATCTCAGAGGCTCATTCCACATTAGAGAAAGAACTAGTGACACTAGTGAAACTAGCCTGGGTAACTTTGTAGTATGACTTGCATACTTTATACACCAGTCCTTGAGCAGAGATGGTAAGACAGTGCATAGGTATTCATCCCTTTCAGGAATCGTTCCTCAAACACCAGCATCTGGTTCCCATACTTCCCTTCCAATAAAATACAGAGCTAATTTTCATGCTGCTTGCAGAACTGCCCCTCAAAGATCCATTAGTAGATCTATTACAATGGCAATTTATGTCAAAGCTTGACCAGTATCCAGAAAAAGAATTTGTAAAATAATGAGCAAGAGCAAAATCTCGGTTGATGCCTGCTGGAGTTTTAATTAGTTTTCTGCAGACTTTTTATCAAATACAGAATACTCATATGATAGTATCTACAAACTCTAGCAACAACCAACCACCTTTAGGCTATCACAGTACAATTAAAAGAATGCTGAAGTTTTAATCCTAATAATAGTCAATGAAAACTTGAAACTTTCAAAGTTCCCTTCAATTTTTGCTACGTTCTGTCAGTATTTCAAAGGGAGAGATTATGGAGGCAGAGGGAAATGCAGGACACCCAATACTCCTATGCATTTTTTGTAAGCAGAAGGCAACATAGAAGTCTGCTTAACAGAGAAGGAAATCACAGAATAAGGCCGCCGTAACTCTGCAGTGTCCTTTCACAATAAATGTATGCAGTTTCATCGCCACACAACAGAGAGTAGGGTAAAACCAAGCGAGGGAAAACAGCATTCTCTGCAAATGCTCTCCTAAATTCTCCCTAAGGACAATGGAACTTGGCATTATTTCTATGGAGGCCTTGGAGAATTTTCAGTGGAAAAACACCTTGGGAATCAGGGCTTCTAAAATCGACACCAACTCATTTGTGTGTCTTCTGCCATAGTGGGAATGACTGAGATGCAGTCATGGAGGAAGCTGGAAGGTGTTCTTCAACTCCCTTGTAAGGTCCTAGTGCCTGACTTCTCCCCTTATCCTCAAATCCCCACTTATTTTGTGCCTACAAACATGTTTCTTTGGAGAGAGTAATATGGAGGGCACTTCCAGAGCCTTGCATCACCCTATAATGTTTAATTATTATCATAGTAATTATTTCTAAACTAGCGAGTGGTCACAACGCATCACAGATCAATGCAATGGCATTTCTGTAGCTCCCTGGAACATACTGTACAATTTAAACCAGATTCAGCTCAGCAGTGGATGGTGTGGTACTCAACCAGTGGTCCTGAGGACCAGGTGAGTAGTGTGAGGCCAGTCCATGGACCTGATCAGGTCTCACATACCAGGACTGGGCCCCACGTGGTTTTGGCTGGCCCCAGAGAGCCAGAATTGGGCCACAGGACACTGAACCACCCCCACCCACTCCTGTTTGCTGGGATCAGGGCCCCAGGGCCATGTGACACCCCACACAGTCCCACATACCCCACCTCTGCCCAGTCCCTTGCATTAGGATCAGGTCTGCACACCTGCTCCATCTGGTCCTGTACATGGGGCTTGGTTCCTGCACCACCCTGCACAACTGATCTAGTACAC
>JAGPOW010001296.1:126961757-127004138 GCA_030014935.1 Caiman crocodilus
GTATGCTGGATGACAAAGTGCCAATGGTTGGATGTGGCCCATGAGTCAGAGCTTGAGTACCCCTGCACTAGCACTAGACAAACAGAAGCAGGAAGCTGCAATTTACCACAATGTGGTATTGTGAAGTTTGCTTTTAAAATGGGAATATACATGAGATGCAGTACTCAAAATGCATAGAATTGAGACCATTTATTCACTGCTATTCTCAAGCACTCTCAAGTACTGTTTAAGGCCTCCCATCAGCATTCAGTGCATCTGAAAAATTTGCAAATGAAACCTGATTGGCAAATCAAGCCACATAACTGTTGTCATTATGTAGGAAAAAGTGTTAGTCCCCCTGTTACCTGTCAGAGGTCAAGCTGTGTTAGCGATTAATCCTTTTGTCACTACTGTCCGTTCCTGATCTGTTTACAAATGAAGCATTTGCCATCTACAGTCAAAGGCATTTACAGTATTTTGCAAGCGTTCAGTAGCCAGTCAGTAATACAAAATATTCTAGGTCCTTGTTTCAATGAGCGAACCTTACAACAATTTATGCCTTCACCATTTTAGTTCTCTTATCAGCTATTTCCATGTCAGTATTCACTGGAAATGTAGTCAGCACAGCTACATCATCATCATACCATTCAAAGATGCTCTTCCCATTGTTTCAGTAGGTGTCAGAATATATATTTAACCTATACATCTGTCCACACAGGTCCAGGGCAGTACAAGATAGGGTCAACAGATCTCTGAATGTTCTTGACTTTCCCAAGTATCCCTTGTCCTTATTGCCAGAAATCATAAAGAAAGTTTACGTTATAGCAGGGAACTCAAGCTCAGTATATCCCAGGCTTTTGCTCTTATTGCCCTAAGCATTGACAATCCTACTTCTGAAGTACCAGTGACAAGAATGTGCTTTTAGTAGCTACATTGAAACTATAAAACCATTCTATTAATGTTCATTCAGGTCTTGATTATAATTGTAAAGGTTTGGTTTTGTTTTGTTTTTTTTTTACTAAAGGTGAAAGATATTTTTTTAAAGAACACATATCTTTTTAAAATTAGTTAAAAGCCATAAAAATAAGCCATAAAAAGTGCCATCCTCTCTTGAAAAATGCAAGATCAGTACAGAAAAGGAAGGACTGTGGCTATAATGATGTGATTTGGGTGGGTGGACATGCTGAACCATTTACATTAACCAGAGTTGGTTAAAGCGGATATACTGAACCATTTCAAAAGCAAATGCTTCAATGCCTACTTTGTTCTACTGGAGTGCAGACCAGCCAATAGCCACATGGCCCCATCCTGTGTTCTTGGCAGTCTGATAGTTGAGTTCTTGCATATAGAAGAGTATAAATATAACTTGTTCAATAAAAAAATAGCTGGAGTTTCTTGAACCTTCAGGGGGAACGAAAAAGGTTTGGGTTTGGTTTTCGTTTTATGGAAAGCTTCAGTCATTTTATTTGCTAAATCCAAATCAGTTAATCTAACCCCAAATAATAAAAAAGAGCTTTCTTTCATGATGCTCATGGGTCAAAATTGCTGCCATCAATAATTTATTCTTTTAGGTTTATTACTGCAATGCCTACAGTTCTTGATAGAGATTATACCAAACACATTATAATAAATAGCATACAGAATGCTCTACCCACTTTTCCAATAGGTCATCGAGACCTATTTATGTGCAAGTCAATCATATAATAAAAGGTGTCCTTGCCTTGATGAGCTTAAAACCTATTTAAATGAGATAGACAATGAGTGAAAAGAGAGAGGTGTGAAATGGCTTTCCCAGTACCTCGCAATAGGCCAGCATCCGAACCATGAGGTCTCCTGGTCTCAAACTCCTAACTCCTACCCCAGTGCTCTTGTCATTGTGCTGTCTGTACTCTTCAGAGTTTGGAAGATAGATGAAAAGAAGGCAGTAACTATTTGTGAAGCCAGGATCCAAACGTTTTTCTAAAAGCAGTAGTACTGGGTTCGGTATTACTCTTCAGTAATACTGTAACTATTACTGTTCTTTAGCGTAGCTATTTGGTTATTTGCATCATCACCTAGATCGGTCAAGTGCTAATCCTGATCCATGTCTCCTTTGCAAGGAGGTAAAATGACATTAAATCTGCATAAGACAGATTATTTGACAAAGGTGTTGAAATCTGAGGCAGATAAAAATCAGTGAGGAGGCAGAAAAAAGGAATAAGGGAGACAGACATCAGGATAACCTTTCCATGGAGAACTTGCTTTGCTGAATTCCAGATTGATATGGTAAATTATATTAACACCTGATATGCACACCAATTACGTTTTGTGGTGAGATTAAATCCATATGGACTATCACTCTGCCACATAAGTAATGCAGTAAGTTGTCTGAGTTGGTCCATTCCAACGGGAAGACTTCCCACTCCTCCAGACTTCGTGAAAGTTAATTATGCCCAGGCATGAGGGGTCACCCTACTAACAATAACTGATCCCTTGAGGGGTACACTCTGAACTGCTCTGTTTGCCCTGCTCCTTCCAAAACCGCTCCTGGATTTTGTCTCATGCTAGCTACCCTATCAGTCACGCAGTTCCTTCTTCTTCATTTATTTTTAAAAATAAAGCACTTATATTTTCAAAAGTTACTAACAGGTTTCAGTGTCTCATTTTTTTTTAGCTCTTTAACAGGAGCCAGATTTTAAGGCACAAATTCCTCAGTACTTTATGAAGATCAGGCCCATTCAAGTGATCTGAAGTCTGGGCACCCAAAAATTAAAGTAATCAAAATCAGCAGTTACTTTTGCAAATGTAGGCTCAACAACGTGAGCGATAGCATCCAGTCATTGTTGCAAGAATTACCCGGGAGACCCTGGTGCAAGGAAGCTGATTTCTTTTTGCAGCTTTCTTATCTTTCCAGATCTATACACTCCCCTGAAACCCTTACACATGTTGCTAGGCATTCAAGCTCATATTCACAAAGGTACTTGGGCACCTAAATACCTTTGTGGGTCAGGACGTTACTGTTTACAAACACTCTGTGGGTGCCATGGTTCCATACCAAATGCACAAAGAACCAAAACTGTCACCACTTCTGAGCCACTTTCACTTATCAAGAAAGAACGTTGTCCTTTGTGTATTGCTATTGCTGTTCTCCACACATCTCCTGGAGTCGCATGAGGAGTTGCAAAAAACCCTGCAACACTCTTAACTTCTCTAAAACAGACTGTTCATGTGCTGTCTGTAGTGACTCTTGTTGAGCAGTATAGAAAAATTACTCAGGGTACATGCAGATGTTCACTGCACCCCATCTGCTTTACGCTGTGTGACCAGCTGAGTGATGTGTGCAGATGTTTGCCAGTGCTGGGAGCCACACAGGGAACCAGGTGCAAATTACTGGGGGTGGGGATTGAGGGAGGAAGGTCCATGCAGGGGGGATGAGGGATGGGGTGCTAACCCCAGTAGATTGATCTAAATACAACACCTGCATATACCCTCAGTGGAAACTGGTTGGCCTCTCGCACACAACCTGGAAGGGAAAAAAAAAGTGTCACCGCCAATTCTGTCGTGCCTCTACATCAGTGTATAATTTGTCCTTCACATAATAAAGTAACAGTCCTGACTGCAGCTGCCAGAGAGATTTTTTTTTTTGCCTCTCTCAGCACCAAAAAAAGGTCATCTCCTTTCCCATGTGCATCATGTACCAGGGCATTTAAGGGGTGATTGTTATTCAGCTTGGGTAGGCTGTAAAGATTACACAATAAAGATCACAAATTGACTCCACAATGACAACCTTTGGTGAGGTAGGTTGTTGTTTATGAAAATATATGCCTTTGAATTGCAAGGTGTAACCCTGCCCTGCTTTCTGCCCACAGTAGGAAGACAGCCGGAGCAGAAAGGAGTCATTTAACATCATGCCAGAAGTGAAAGATTCCAATTCAGTAGCCATCCTACTGAACTACAGATGTGCCTATTCTCATGCTGACATTCCTCATCAAGTTATTTTTAATAATAATAAAACCCCCTATCCATTCAGTATAACAGAGCAATATGATTCTCCCAAAGCAAATAAGAAGAAACCTTCAAACAGGAATGAAAAGAATGTTTTCTAATAAAAAGAAAGCCTCCAGCTACTGCATAGCACTTCTCGGATACCTCTCCAGAACTCATTGCACTTGCATTATGTCTCCCAAATGGTGGCAACAAATCAAGTTAATAAAAGTGAAAGCACGTCATGCAAGTAATTATATTTTCGTAGAGTACAGAATTTGTAAGTCAGATGATTTAAGCTGTGGAGTTGGGTCACCTGGTTCAAAGTTTCACTAGAAGGATATAAAGTCTCCTTGCTTTTGAAAATAATGGCAACTTAATTGGAGGGTGAGGGAATCCCTGCAGAGAGATTGGACTAGATGGACAACTGATCCAACTGAGAATGATGTTCATATTTATCATTTGCACCAAAATAGCACTTATTAGGGCTGTGGGAAATTTTGCTGGCTGTTTTGTTTCAATGTTGTTTTGACTCATTTCAAGCTTGAAACAGCAAAATGGAAATGAAATGAAGGGCTTCGAAACAAAATGATGGAAGTCGAAACGTTTCGAGTTTCAAAACTGAAGCAGGGCTTGCTTGCAGGAAAACAGAAAGTAAGGCGAGGGAGGGGGAATAGCGGGGAAGGAGTGCTCTCATCTTGATTGTGTAGCTGGCTAGTGACTGTGATCCTTCCCTGAGGTCCCTTCCAATCCCAGTGCTCTGGGGGAGGGATGAAAAAACAGCCTAAAAGACAGCATTGTTTGAACTGCCCTGCTTTCTGTCACTCATGTCACGAGTTTTACTTGTCAGCTGCCTAAGGTGCAGTTTCCTAGAAACCCCTGCATCTATGTCATAGAAACTTGGCAGGTTTCATGGCCTCAGAAGGAGCTACTGTCCCGGCAAGTTCTATCCAAATCAGGAGAGAACTGACAATGTTATAGGCTGTTTTGTGGTTCCCCATTATAGCCTATGGGCGAAATGTCAAAAGTGTTGAAACAGCGAAATAATTTAGACAAAATAAAATGGAAGAGTGGTTTCAAAACGAAACACTGTCCCATTGAAACAGTTAAAATGAACGGTGCTGTTTCACACAGCCCTAGCACTTCTGACCCGGGCTCGTAAGTCTCATTGTGCTAATCCTACTCAAACTTGCCTGTGCTAGGAATTATGCAAACACACAACAGTGGCAACCCATAAGGTGGAATGGTCTGTATTCCTCAAGATTACAAACTGCTCTTTTGGTTCAGTCACGAACCTGAAGACTAAATCCAGAACTGCTTTGTGAATGTGGAGTTTTCTCCTCAAGGCTGTCCTTGCAATAAATCATAAGAACTAAAATCACTGAGCAACAGCAACAGAAATGATTGACCCTTGCAATTATACAACAAGTGCAGAAATTACCATATGAACTCGTGAGATAGAGCAATCATTGCTGAACTTTTATGAACATATTACCTGATACTCAGATATTTGGCAGAAAGTATGTTGGGGGTAATACACACTCAGCCTACCTTATTCACTAAGCCAGTGAATACTGCCAAATTACTTGCTGTCTTGAATGCCTTGCTTTGCTTTAGGATTTCCAGAAATGTCATTACCGGGACAGCCAAGACTTTCTGGCTATTGATGCAACTTCATTCCTGGAAGTTACAACTTGGGAGGAACCCATGAAAATATAATACTTATTTGTTTTAACTAGCTTTGAACCTACTGATTCAGAAAGCGTTTTCCAAACTGTTTTCTTTATGGATAGTGAATGTTATATCTCCTCTCTGTCATCAGCATTAGGAAAGGAAATTAAATAATATGAGTTGTGTAAACCAATGAAATTACAATGTTTTGGGGTTTTTTTGTTGGCAGTTTGCAGTAACTCAAAGGAATTTAGCCAGGCCATCAAAATAAGATCTCCTCCAAAACCTTCCATAGGATCTTTTATGATATCTTGTATTCAGGAATTTGTTTGATGTGTTTTCCAACAGACGTAATGCTGTGCCTTCTTCCGGCTTGAAAGACCATGAAGGGGAAGAGGTATTGCTGCTGAATCACCAACACAACCTTCTGTACGATTACAGGTCTGCCATGGAAGTACTGACAGTGCCATTGTTCTTCTTTATATCATTGCACTTGCCATGACAGTAAGTGTGACAGGGGGCCATCATGAGGCTGGTCCAATCGTTGGCCCTCCCACCTGTCCAGGGCAGTCCTCCCACTTGTCTTTCCTGCCACTCCTTTGATGTATCTAAGTAGAAGTTGTTTATAAGGCAGAAGACTGCCCATTTATTGCCCAATGCTAAGGGCAATACACAGCTCCAAAGCATCCCTACACCATGTCCCATGCCTCACAAATGGCATCACTTTATGGCTCTGGACCCACACTGGCCCCCACTACAGTGTTTGAACCCTAACTTGGATCCTTTCTCCTCAGGCAGTCTGATCTCTGCCCTCATTCTGGGCTGCAACCTTCCCAGGGGGTGCTGCTCTTTTTCCTCTTAGCAGTGGCTCCCTCCAGGACCTTTGGCCTCACAGGGCCTGGCCTTGCCTCTAGGCCAGTCAGGACTCCAGGCCTCTAGCCTGTGGCCATCCCTCACAGTGGGCGCTCAGACTTTTTGACCAGTTTGGTCCTGCCCCAGCACGGACCAGTCGAGGATTTTATGGGTAGGTTCTCAAGCCACTTGTCCTCACTTTGCCATATGGGTCCGCCCTGTTGGGCCCCTCCAAACACTGTACCACAGGGTTCCTCCAGCCCCTCCTAGGCCTGCTCTTCTGTCTCCACTGGGTTCACTTGATCACACTAATTAGGCTGGCCTATGTGCAATCCTTCAGGACCCTCCCACAGACCGTACTCCATGCAGCCCACATGTAGTCCTTCAGGCCTCCCATACAATCCCTACTCTATGCAGACTGCTGCTTTCTCACACACTTTTCACTGGAGCCACTATACCACCCCTTCCTGGAGCAACTAGGCCTCATGCCCCTTGGACCTAAGGTGTCCGATGATGTACCTGGACCCCTTGCCTTTCTGCTCTACAGGGTAACCTACCAGGTCATGGGGGCTAGGGAGGCACAGATGTGGCATTTCCTGGAGACTACCGTGCCACAAGCAGCCCCACCACACCATCCAATCCCAGGAAGATATAGTTTTAGGTCATTCCCCAGGACCAGGGGGAATGACCTAAAACTTCTCCATCCCTATGGTTGCTAACTATAACCTCCAGGCTGTTTTGAGAGCAGCAGATCTCTTAGCTGTGTGATTTTGTTTTTCTGGCTCCCTAGATGTAACTGCTAGCTCAGCTTCTAGGGTCTAGGCTTATATTGAAGCTACTCGGGCCTTTCTCCAATCCTGGAGCCCTCTTGTGGTCATGTGACCACCTCAGTAAGTCTCACTGCACCTTCCGACTACTCCACAGCCTACTCAAGCCTCTTAGAAAGGCAAGCACTAAAGGTGCCCTGCCACTGTAAGTCAAAGGCTCCAAGGTGCCCCTGTTGTTCTTCAGTTTTGAGTCTCTGACCATGTTTTCCAGCACCAGTGGCACAAACAGCCTTAACAATGGCTATTCAAAGTGCTTATTGGATGCTTCCTTTACTCAGAGATTACAGAAGCACCATAAATGAGATAAAAAAAAAGCATATCTCCTCTAGAGCTCCGGCGTGGGATCTATGACCAGGGATAGGAAATAGTGAGGGAAGGGTTTCAGCATTCATGTATCCAGCAACATTTAGTTGTTGAAATGACCTTTTTGGGTTGCAAGTAACTGACACAAATTATGGGACCCTTACCCTGTCTTACAGTAGTGGTCTGGGCTTATACAAAGATGGTAGATACCTTTTCACTTGACCCCAGGATGGCATGAAAAATAGCAGAGATGAACATAATCCCTTTGTGTGTGTAGCTACCTGCAGCAGTCCATCAACCTGTGCATTTCCATCTCAAGTAAGAACTCATTTAGGCAATTAAGACTCATCTCAGGGCTTTAATAGGATCTTCCACATCAAATTACTATAGATAGTGGCTTCCAGCTCACAGATTAACCATGCCCAGCATAATCAGGGTGGAAAATGAAATTCTAATCAAATCAAAACTAGCTTTTATGCACTTCATAAACGCTAACCTGACCTCCAAGAAACATGGAGTGTCAGGGAGTTATAATTGGAGTTTAGCTTTGAATTCAGAGATAACCAAGTCATTAAAGTAATTTAAATAATGTTTATTTTAAATGATTCCTTTAACTGGAAGTGCTTTCTGCTTCTAAATATTGTAAAAATCTTTGCCATTTTTTATATATAACATGCAGCATACATGGTACTTTGAGGTATAGTTTTCTCTGACTTATATTTTGTCTAATAAGAATATGTTAGCATTCACAATGCAGTTTTGAGTCGATGGGCTGGAAGCTCCCAATGTACACTCTCATCTGCTGAGCTCTGGTATTGTTACAGTGTCCCTTATGATGGTATTGAAGCACTTTAGAATCAGTAAAAAACACCCTCATGAGCCGTTTCAGCCCCTCAAAGCTTTTAGGCGCCTAACTCCCTCTGAAGTCTCTCTCAGCCTTACTGATTTGCCCAAAGTCACAGAGGAAAACATTTAAAACAGGGTTCGTCTGTCTTAATTACTAGTCTAGCCTTACACCTTGAGTGCTATAAAATGATTTTAAACAACTAGAAAACAAGGGACTTCCCCGCCTCTCTGAGAAACTGGCGAGTAGGGTTCGGTTGCTGACACAAGGTGAAGAGTGAGCTTGTTAGGAGTAGAGGTGCTAAAGCAGCTCTCACTTTTACCAGGGTTTAGTTTCCATGAATTTGGAGAGCTGTCTGAGTGTCCTGTGGAGTGAGTAGAGACTCCAGGCCTGCATGCCGAAAGGTATAAGTGACCACTCTAACACTCTCATTAAAGCCTCCCTAACCAGGTTGCTTTCTCTCCACCCCCTCCTTTTTTGTTCCCTTTAACATGACTTTTAAAACGTGTCATGCTGCCTGCTGAGCTGGCTATAAATCCCTGATATAGAACATGTTTATCTTTCTAAGAAGCATGGAAAAGGAATGATATATAGCATGCTATGGACATATAGCCTTTCTGCTCGCTAAGGTGAATGGAATGTAACAGCTTCAAACTACAGGTCAAACCATACATGAGCTGTTCAGGTGCAGCATGGGTCAGTGGCACTAACACAACTTCATATTGCATCATTCTCCCTCCAACGTTTAAAGGATAATTGAGACTCCCTTAGAGTCTAGAAGTGTTTATATTATCTTCTGTTCTGTCAGCTTTCATGTCGTATAGGTAAGTATTTCGGCTTTCCTTGTAAACTTTAACGAGCCGTGCTTTTCATTCTTAATGGAAAATGACTGGATTTCTATCATAGAGTCTCAGAATCAAATGACAGGAAAACTCTGGTAAGTTATCCAGTCCCTCTACAAAGCTTGTTCTGTAGCATATAAGTATGTACTTATGCACTAAATGAGGAGCTTGCCACTGTTTCATGAGGGACATTAACCTTTAGGTTAACTTAGGCTATCAGGAAAATTCCCCTGATAGCAAGTTATATTTGCCTGTTTTGTTTTTAATTAAATACTATTACTTATTTAATATGGCTCAAATTTTATTAGGAGATAACCAATTAAAATGGAGCAGACACCAAGAAAAAAAATCATGTAATATAAAGATATCAGCTTGTGTTGTCTTTTAATTATCAACTGAAATAATTCTACAGTCCTCACCTCTGTGGGGACAATAACCACCTTTATAGCGCTGGTCCTTTCATTTATCAATAAATAAATAAATAAATTAATTAATTAATTAATTAAATAAAGTTCTTGTGTATCCCTATAAATAATACTACTTGCAAAAAAGGCGTGATTTTGGACCATTCCATAGGGCAATTCACATGGTCTTTGTTGCCTGCCAGGTCCAAAAGAAGCATCAGGAACAACATCGGGACCTGTATATGGTCTTCATTGACCTTACTAAGGTCTTTGGCTCTGTCAACCACGAAGCCTTGTGGAAAGTATTGTTCAGATTTGGCTGCCTTGAAAAGTATATCAAGGCCCTGTGGCTTCACCATGGCCAGATGGCTGTGATGGTTCTTTGTAGCAGATCAGAGACAGGTCCATTTTCTTCTAAACTGGAGTCAAGCATGGATGTATCATCACCTCAATTCTGTTTTACATTTTTTGACTGTCATCCTGGTTACGTTAAGGACCTTCTGGAATTGACATTGAATTCCAAACAGATGGAGGGCTTTTCAAATTAGGACATTTTTGCAGACTACAGTATCACAGACCAAAGTATTCAAAAAAACATCCCTTGACTTTTAATATTCTTAAGATTCTGCCATCCTTGCACACACTGAGGAAAACTTCTGGACTGCACTTGATCTCTCTGCTGAAGTCAACTGAGCTTTAGGCCTCCAGTCTTCTCAATGTTGAGAGAGAAAGTGCTCAATCAGTCTGCTCTAACCTTTGAATTTGATTCCCCTCAATTACCTCCAGGGTTTTCTTTAATGGTAATTTGAGGAGGGGGATCATATTCATAGGTCAGAGCATATTCATAGGTCAATGCTCACACTTACTTCAGTAGCCACCTCTCTCAGAGAGTAAATATTGATGAAAAGATCCAGCACAGAAACCAGTGAGCAATGCCTCCCATGGAAAACTGCTTTGACCTGTTTTTTTTTTTTTATTATTATTGCAATCTCTGGAAAGACATCAAGATAGGTCTACAATGCAATCATCATCGTCATTCTCCTCTACACTTGTGTAACCTGGGTGACCTACCATCATCATCTGAAGAACTTGGAGAGGTATCACCAATGATACCTCGGGAAAATCCTCCACATCAAGTGGGAGGATCACCACACAAATGGCAATATCCTTGCTGAAACCAACGTTACCAGCACCGAGTTAGTGATCCTCAAGCACAAACCTTGCTGAACTGGACATTGTGTGTGGATGCCTGACTCTTGACTCCCAAAACAGGTGTTGTATTCCCAGCTTAGTTGTGGCCTAAGATTTTCTAGCCAGAGGAAATGCTACAGTGAAGACGTACCTCAAAGAAAATAGATACTAACATCAAGAACTGGGAGGAGCTGGATACTAATTGATTCCAGTGATGCTGCAATCTCAACCAAGTACCCAGATCAAGGTAAAGTGTCTTGCCCTCAAAGCAGTGAAGACAGAGAGAGGAGGGGAAAAAAAGGAGAGGAATCCCAGCCTACAGCCTTCACTCCCTTGTGGAAAGACCTGCAACTTCTGGGGACAGATCTGTGGTTCAAGGACTTGACTCTTAATTTACCTCGACTCATCAATGATCCATAGTAGAGGCCGTCCTCAAAACTGAGGACCTGCCACCACTGCCAACTGGAGGTAGAAACTGCAGAAAGGAGCAGTAGATGACTTACAGACCGGGCCACTTATAAAGATGGTTTCAAACAGCACTAAGGCAGGTTTCTCAAACTTTTTAAACTCAAGGCACCCCTCAATACGCTTGAGGCAGCCTTCAGAAAATGCCAGCTCTTAGTTTTCACTCACTGTTTGGCTACAGAACTGTAATAGAGCAATTTTTCTGTTGCAAAGAACTTAGAAAGCCCAACACAGGTCTTAATGTTTTTGACATTATGGATTCATTTTTGAAATCTCTGGGTTTATTTTGTGAATCACATCTGCACACCTAATGGTGCTAACATTGCATGGGACCCCACCTCACTGTTGGAAAGATCTCAAGGCACCCCAGGGTACCACGGCATCCTGGTTAAGAATTGCTGATCAATGGAATGATGATTACTGTTATACAGCCTGCAGCTTAATGGGAGACTGTGGTTGCTCCTGTGTGAAGAAGGATAAGTCTTACACAATTTCCAGCCATAACCAAAACTAAAAAAAAAAAAAGATGCTATAAATGTTACAACCTTGGAAATGTAAATGTTACAGCCTTGGGAAATGATGTAAGATTTCCAACTTGCAAACTCAGGATGCCAATAGCTCAAATACCTATCCAAACTTTTGGATGCATCTTAAAGCCGTTTATAAAATATATAGTCAGACATTTCTAGTTGTGATACCATAGTATATTATACAACACATAGTCCCCTGGAAACATTTTCAACGTCCTCAAAGATATTCTCTGACCCAATCCTCTAATGCTTCATGCCTCAGTTTCTCCATCTGTCAAGTAGCAAGAAAGAAGCAACAAAAATAAATAGAAGTGAACACAACATTACCATTTATAACAGTAACTCTAGCTGCCGCTGTTAAATTGTTTCTACAGTAGGCTGTTACATAGATATCCTGGCATTCTATTTCCTGAGGTTTGACGTGATTTTCTCTTACTTTTATTACTTTCCCCTTTTCAAAACAACAAGAAAATTTGAATTCTGTCCCCAAAGCAAAGCCCAGAAATTAAGTTTAAAGTTCCACCCCTTGTTTTTTGAGCTAAACAAATATTGGCGTAACAAGCTGGTATCCTCTCTAGTTGGGCTTTAAGAGCAAGCTGGAATTTATTATGAGCTTTGGCTTAGTGCAGCAAGATTTTTTTTTTCTGGAGGGTTTAATATCCAGTTGCTTAGAGACAACTTTGAGAGCAGGATTTCACTTGTCCACCTATTTTAAAGACGCTATATATAACTAGGTGGACAAGTGAAATAGAGATATATACATTTCCTTGGGAGGAAAGAAGGAGAAAGTGGGGATGGCCAAAATGGTTAGGAATATAGAAATCAGGTAGTTGTATACATTGGCTATGCTTGCCATAATTGATATAGCATTGTGCTTTTCACCTAACATGGCCATTATTAGAAACACCTGATGAAATGGGACTACAGAAACTTAGGGTTACAAGAGGCATCTTTTGATCCTGTTTGCATTAGGAAAAGGATTATAGGAAGGTAGGGCTGGAAGAGACCTCACAAGGTCATCTAGGCCAGCCCATTGCTCAAGACAGGATCACCCCTGACTATAGCATCCCAGCCAAGTGCCTAACCTGCTCGTGAAAACTTCCAGTGATGCAGATTCTTCTAATCTCCAACCTATATCTATCTATATAGATCTTTCTCTCTCATTATATATCGAACAAGAATGCTTGTTGGACGATGCTTTTCAGCGACGGAACTTTTTCCTAATGGTAAGCGGGGCTGGTTTTCCATCTACTGTGTTAACTTTGTGCAGTGAGAATCATTCAAAGTGTTGCTCTAGAGAAGTGTTGCCATGCCAGGGAACGTATCCGATTTGGATAAAGCTGATGAAGGCAGTTGTATTACATCCTGTTGCTGTACTATTGTGCATAATGGAGAAAGAGAACTCCTAAAACACTCCACAGAAGAGTTTACAGACAGCCCAAGGATCAGACCTAGATCCCTCTGCACAGTAAAAAGAGTGGAACCTGAAGCAAGACAATTTCCAAAATAGGAAAGTAAACTTTAATTCACTGATTTGTATGTTTATCATCTGTGATTATTCTGATGCTGGTTTTATTTCACCTGCTGAGACTATATTAATTGGTGTTTTAAAATGCCAATGACATTTAGTTATATTCTTTTATACTCTCATTAACATAAAATTGTAATCAAGACCCTCATAAACACAAATAAATGAATCATCATAGCATTTTTTAAAGATATACAAGTAAGTCCTATCAACAGGTAAGTGAGGCACAAAGCAATGAATGGAAAGATTTACAGAGAGCCAAGTAAGTACCCAACACTTAGGCATCAGACACCTAACTGCTGTTTTTGCCTTTGAAAGTCTCACCATAAGTGGTTTGACTTGCCCAAGGCCAGATATGAATCTGGGGGATCAGCTAAAAGTGGGACCAGGATCTTCTGAGTCCAACTCTGCAAACCTCTTCCTTTCAACCTGCCTAAAAGAGATTAAATAGATAGAAAAAGTACAAATCCAGGATTATGCTTTTCCTCATAAAAAACGGTATTTTCAGGATATACTATCCTGTGTATAGCTGCTTTGGGGATTGCTATGTATCCAGTGAGGTAGAACATGAAAAGTGATCTTTTCCAGCTACTTGTTTTAACTGAGCACTTGGTCACAAATTACCCTTCTTTCTGCATGTGGTTCCTATTAGTCTTCAATTATTATTGTTCAGAGCAAGTAGACCTCAGAGCCTTCTGCAAGCAGGTAGATTTTGCTAATGGTTCTCTTTTTTCAGTAATAGATAAATACAACCTGTGAACAGCTATTTAAAGCTAAATTTTGAGATATAGGGTTTCTGAGGGGAAATGGCCCATCATTCTTCTGACTTGTGCCTTCTCAGTTTATGTTCCATTTCATTTAAAGCACTAATTGAACTGTAAAAGAATATGCCTTATAAAAAGCTTTCTGTGGATTAAGAAATAATACCCACTTGATGCCATATTCCCTTGTGTTAGCATTTTTACAGTGCAGAAGTCAATCAGAGCTATTTAGAGAGGAGAGTGGCTGAGTCAAAGGAAAAGTGAATAAAAGAGAAATGCAAACTGCAGAAATTCAGAAATAAAGACCCTTTTTCCTTGCATTTAACAGAATGTCCCAACAGATCAAAGAAGAAGGTTTGCTTGGTAAGATGTATACTCCTTGCTTCTCTTATTCTATGACCACATTCATTTACATAATACGATTAAACAAAAGTAATTGTTCCACCCATGTATTTAGCTTATGTTGTATCTGTTCTTTTTCCCTAAGCAGAAGACGAACATTTTGGGTGCATCCAGATGAGTGTGGATGTGCAGTATGTGGCACTGTACACCCATCTACAGCACTACACACTGCACAGGCAGACATTCCTCACACTAATTCTTCGCAGTGTGGATGGAGGAGGAGTTGACCTCGGGAGATTCCAGGGTAAAAACCCCCCAAACCCAAAAAACACACACCAAAAAAAGCAGGGTAGTGCCCATGGCGGCAGTACACGCTGCCCAAAACCAGAGCCTGGCCAGCCAGAGCCATGCTGCAGCTGGAAGCCAGGCTCCTTACTGCAGAAGCACCATGGCTGCAGCTCTCGGGGGCCCCCAGGCTCTCCTACCCCACTTGTGGTAACCTGTTACATGCCATAGTACATGGTGTGCCAATGCTACTTGTGCCTGGGGAAGCACACTTTCCTGTTCATGTGGAGAAGCCTTTCTTACAAATGCTTGTGAACATCTCACTCAACTACTACATGATATCCCATAAAATATATTACCAAACAAATCCTGCTCGTCCCATATGATAAGTATATAAGGGGCATGCACCAGAAACTGGGAGAGCATCTGTTCACCAGGGCTACCCAAGGGAAAACAAGGTCTAATGGTCACAAACTCCTGTGAGACTGTTTTAGGCTGGACATAAGAAAAAAACTTCTTTACCATTTGAGTCCCCAGAGTCTGGAATAGAGTCCCCCCAGAAGTAGTGCAAGCACCTACTCTGGACACCTTTAAAACCTACTTGGATGCTTATCTTGCTGGGATTATTTGAACCCAGCAGACTTCATGCCCTTGGGCAAGGGGCTGGACTTAGTGATCTTGCAAGGTCCCTTCCAGCCCTAATGTCTATGAGATCTATTAAATCTATGAAGTGTTCCCTGGACCATCATGGTTATAACATTCAAATACCACAACACCAATAGATCAAAGATTATTGAATGTCATGGGAATAGTGTAAAGGGAGGGAGCGTTTAATACTGTGCTTTACGCATAAAACATTCACAGATCATGAGACTGGATGTTATCATCAAGTCTGATCTCCTTCAAACTACTTCCTGCCCTTGAAATGACATTGTCCATGCCTTCATCCCCCCACTTTGACTTTGTCAGGTTAAGTGGCATTTTTGCTATCTCGAGCATTGTGCCTGGTGGTTGTGTGTGAGGATTGTTTGCAATGTTTTTAAAAACAGATTAGACCAACAGTAGTCCAGGACACTTTAGATGGGAATGAATCTTTTGTGAATAGAGGCTGGATGCAATGACCTCCTGACGTCCCTTCCACCCTACTTTACTATGACTCTGTGACTTCCTATTCAGCGTTGGGTCTTCCCTGGAAAAATTCCTTTGAATTATAGAATCTCTTTTAGGAGAACATCCACATTAATTTGAATATTTCCAAGGATGAATAAGCCATCTGTAATAGGTCGTCCTCCCCAATGCCATCTTCCTGGTAATCCTTGCCTTGTGTGGGGTGACCTTGGAGCCTTCTTTAGAGTCCTTATGTCCTGCCCTATACTCTCCTGCCATGCCTTGATGGAAATTTTGATGTTCTTAGAAGCAGGAGACTGCCTATTGTATTGCCTGACCCCTGGTTTTCTCTAGCTAGGCCTCCCCATCTAAACCTACTAAACAGGGTTTGACTCAGAGGCTCTAGCCTTTTCTGATGTCTCAAGGCTCATGGCCTCCTTTTCTGCTCCAATCTGGAGCCCAGCCCCCCTGGCCCAGAGGTCCAGGCACAGCTGGGGGGCATCACTAGTTCAAAACCAGGGGATGATCCTGTACTCGCACCCCCCGAGTCTTAGAAAACACCAAAAATAAAGCTGCACCACAAGTGCATCAGACCTCGCTGGCCTTTTTAAGATCACACCTTCAGGTTTCCAGGTCTGTGCCCTGCAAAAACCATGCCTTTGCTAGCATTGGGGCTCCCACTCTGTAGTGGGTCCCCAAAAACGAGGCCTCCTCCTTTCCCTAATAGCCTCATCCAAACTGCCGGTCATTCATTAATCAAAAAGAAAAAAACTAAACAGTTCCATCCATGGGTATTAACTGCCACCAGCTAATGTGATAAAGAAAAGCAGCATGCTGGCTTACATTCAGGGGGTCCAGAGTTCAGCTCCCCACCATTGGCTCATGTTGTGGCTGTGATGTGGTTGCCGTCTCTCCAGGGCTTCCGGGGCTCCCTTCTTTCTGCCTTTGGACCACTCCTCCATGGAGCTTTCTGAGGCGCTCCTTCCCCCTTCAAAGCCTCCCCCTCCAACTACCACTCTGTCCAGGGTTTTTATAGTCCTGCCCCTTCCAATCACCTGACTAGCTGGCTAGGCTTAGCATCTAACCCAGTCTTTCCCAGCACTCTGTGCCCAGAAAGTTCTGGCCTTAAAGGGGCGGATGTGCCTTCTAGTAACAGGGCTAGGGTCCCCTGTTACACCATCACAATACAGGGTAAATTGTTCAGTGGTTAATTAACTTCTGTTGCAGTCCCCATAGAGTTCTTGATTACTGCTCATTCATCAGACTGCTAAATGGGGTTATAGTTTACTACATCCATTTGCTCTTAAACTTCCCTCAGTCTAAGTAACCTGTAGGAAAACCAGAGCTCATGTGTAGCTTAATAGTCACCATGACTGCATATCTTTTGCAGAGTTATCTTTTTCTAGAATAGAATTCCCCATCCTGTAAATATGGCCATTTTGCTTTGTTCCTAGACATGTGATTTTGTTTTCTTTCTTATCTTTTTCTTTTTACACCAATGGATAAGTGATAGTTGCCTCAGGGCAAACATGTATCTAACAGCATTTACTGATGGTGTGATGGTGGCATTTAACCACAGGCCTTTTTTGGGAATGATATTTCTACACAGCTGCAGAATGAGAACAGATGTGATTGTGCTTCAGGCAGTCCCAAAATGGGCAAATCTGCTCTTGGGAAGTAAGGCCTGTATGTTTTGCAATAGGAAGTAGGTGGATGATGACTGCATTCTCCCCAGGTAGGAGGCTGCATTCCTGCTCCATCCATCCAAATGCTGAAGGTGGGAAGAGAGGGACTACACCTTTTCCTGCTCTCTTTCAATGGTGTCACAGGGGGAGAAGTCCTGGGGTCACACCGAAGCTCCCCAAAGGAGCCACGGAGGCAGAGGCAGGCGGCAGAGACCAAGAGAGAAGAAAAGGAAAATGGCGGTTACTCACAGGCTTGCCAGAGAACCCCACACGTGGCTCGGATGATGGCGTGGAACACCTGTGGACGGTGGGTGACATCAGCCCGAGGCACCGGCCGGAGAGAATAAAGGGGGAGGCCGCGGCCAGGACAAGGAGGAGCATGTGGCTGCCGGGCAGGGGCCGCAGCAGAAGCGGCTGGAGTTGTGGAGCACCGGCGGGTGGAGCAGGATCCAAGTTGGAGAGGGAGCCTGGGAGGCGCGGCTTGCCGGAGCCGGCTGCCGACACGTGCTCCGGGCTAAAGAGCAAGCCCGGAGGACGCAGAACACCAGGGCCAGCTGCCGGCACGTGCGCCGGCCAGGAGAGAGGATCCGGAGGATGCCGAAGCCAAGAGCAGAAGCAGATGAGCCATCCGGAGGCTGCGAAGAGCCCGGAGAAGAAAAGATTCTGGAGGACAGCGTGGCTGCAGTGGGCGAGACAGGGAAGAATGGGGAGAGAGCCACGGCAGCATGGGGAGATCCACGACCCGAGGAAGACCCAGAGAGAGGACTGCGGTTGGGGGTAGGATCTGGGAGAGAGGCTGCAGCCCTGGGAAGACCCGGGGATGGACAGCAGGGTGGTGTGGACCCTGAGAGAGGGATTACACCAGTGGGAGCAGGGTAAGGAGTGGCAGGTAGCTGGCCTGGAGAGAGGGCTAGTAGGCTGAGTCACGAGTAGTGACTTGATAGAGGGACAGAGGGGCACAGGCGCCAGTGTTTGTAGGCAGCAAGCCGTGTTTAAGTTCAGCAGAGTTTTCTTTTGGTTTGTGTTACCCCGGATAAGAAGGGGCTGCGGTGTGGGAGTAGGCAGGGAAGAAAGCCTTCCACATTGGTGGCGGCCACAGAAAGTAGCAACAAGAACACCTGGAACCGCCGGGCAGGGTAAGGGTGAGGTGAAGGAGCCTCGCAGAAGATCCCGACTGCAGGTAGCCAGAGGGGACAGCCGCCCGGAGGGAAGCTCAACCCACTGGAAGATCAAAGTCGTGGCAGGAGAGAAGGGGCGGACCGCAGAGCGGAAAGAGACCTGCCCCAAGGCTTCCTGCGATGGCCAGCCAAATATCTACAAAACCTTGGGGCAAAGAGGCCCGAGGTAAGATGTTCGACGCCCAGTGGCTACAAATGGCTTTGTTTTCCAAAGACAGGGGGACTTTCTCTGGCAGCCAGAAATACCTACTGCAGGGTTTGTTGCACTCTCCTCTGTAGCAACTGATACTATCACTCCTGGAGATACAATACTTGATTAGCCAAGCAAATGTGAAGGGGATTTCTTTTGGCATGCCCCTGCATGCCTACAGAGCAACGACAGCCAAACAGTGTTTGTCATTAACTATGTGAAGTAAAAAAGCCATCTCCTGTTTTACTAGCTGACTTTCATAAATGCAACACCATGATGACAGGGAAAACATCTGCAAATTCAAAAGCGTTATTATTGCTCTGAAAAGCTTTTTATATTAAAAATAGCAGCTAATGGAAAGAACTTTTGCCTGAACAACAGAAGCAGTGAATGAGAAAAGTTTACCAGTATTTGCCAGCAAGGTGCACAGACATATTTAATAACTGCTAGGTAGAGCTCCTGATGGGCAGCTAAACTAAGCTCCATTCCTAGGGTTTGTTTTTCTCACTTGTCCTCTAGCACTAAGATTATACTGCTCTCATTTTTATAATCCATTAAATCATAACAATATTACTATCTTCCTGGGAGTATGAAAGATACCAAAACCAGTAAAAGATCAATCAATGTTACAATGAAATTCTGTTTATTCCCAAGAGAAAAAAAAAAAATTGATCACCTCTTCTCATTCTCCTCCCCACCCCACACAACTTCTGCTCCAAAATGCAAATAAACAACCCCATTACTTGACTATGAACCTCAGGGGAAAATACATCATTGGAATATTAAAGAAGGGGGAACTTCCCCCCCCAATCGATTAGAGTTATAATCCTAACAGTAGAATGAACATTATAGAGATCATGAGGAGAAGCAAATGTGAAATCTTACTTGAAAATCACCCACTGTGAAATCTTTTCAATCCATTTTTCATCTATGAATGTTGAACTAAGTATGCATTTTTGCAGCTTTGTCCATAGATGTTAAATGCTCCCACATCAAAAGAGTACCACTTTACCTTATGTTGTAGAGATGCTAAAATCTACGCAAAGCACAAAGCCACTTAAAAAAATAAAAAATGCAGAATTTTACCATTTTATGTGTGTAGAAGTGTAGTTAGGATTAACTTGTGCAACTCATTTGGCTTCAGGAGCCTCATGCTGATTTAGACTGGTTGAGAACTGGGCTGAGTCTTTTTAACTCAATAGCATTTTACCCCTGCTTTGGATAAATAATAAACAGGTATCCCAGGATCCAGTAGCATAAGGATGAGTGGCGAGCTAGGCATGAACACTGGCTTCTGTCAATGGTGGGGCATGGAGGGAAAGGGAGGCACCAGTAAGAAATTATGTGGGAAGTGTCTCACCCTCCTATCTACCCCTGACCCCAAGTTCCTGAAAAGGGAAGGCACAGCAGTGGCATGTATCAAAGAAAGTCAGGGGAGATCACAGTATCACAGAAACTCATGAAAGTCATTCAGGTCATGTAATCCAATCTCCTGCTCAAGGCAGGATCTTCCCTGACTGAACCATCCAAGCCAAGAGTCTGTCCAACTTGCTCTTCAACATTTCCAAATTTCCTCTACTGAAGTTTGAGACCATTGGTACCAGTCTGATCCCTTGCAACCATAGAGAAAAGCCCAGTTCCATCCTCTGCAGCGTCGTTGATGGCGAGCAGCAATGACAGGTTGCCTGCAGACGCTGCCAGTAGTGTTGGAAGTGGGGGGATGGACGGGGGTTGGCAAGTGGTGACCGCCCACAGGCACAACCATCAGTGTTGGCAGCACCTTTTTGCAGGGGGTGCACTGCCATGCTCGTGGGGTGCACGTGTACCTGTATGCACCCGCTACGCATCGCCAATGCCTTCAGGGATTTGAAGACTGTTAGCAAATCCCACACACCCCACATCTTTTGTTGTCCAAACTAAATTACCCTTGTTCTTTCAGTCTTTCCTTGTAAGCCACACTTTTCAGGCCCATAATCATTTTTGGTCAGTCTGCGCTGGACTCTCTCCAATCTGTCCAGATTCTTCCTGAAGTCTGGGGCCCAAAACTGGACACACAACTCCAGGTGAGGCCTTACCAGTGCTGAATATAATGAAAGAATCACTTCCCTTGATTTGCAAGTGACACTTCCATTCATACCACTCAGCATACTGTTTGCCTTTTTGGCAACAATAACTCACTGTTGGCTTATATTTAGTTTATGTTCCACTGTAACCACCAAGTCCTTCTTTCCAGTATTGAAGCCTAAATGGTCATTCCCCAGCTTTTATTTCTGATTTTAGTTATGCCATTCCACATGCAAGAATTTACATTTGTCCTCGTTGCATTTCATATGGTTGATAGTGGTCCATTTTTCCAGTCTATCTTGGTCACTCTTGATCCTAGGCATACCCTGCAGAGCATCTAGTGTCTCCAACTCCACCCCACTCGTTGTCATCCTCACATTTGATAATTGGACACTCAATTCTATCTTCCATATCATAATGAAGGTATTAAACAATACCACATCCATTGCAGACCCCTTGCTTGATACCATCACTGCTCTCCTCCAACTAAACATCGAGACATTAACGATCAGTTATGTGTCCATCTGAAAACCAGGAGTTTTTTTGGTGGCAGGACACACATACCTGCAGCAAAAAAAATTATGTGACCTCTTCCCTGAGCAGCACCAGACCTCAATCTGCTGCTCCTGCATCATTGCTTTTCCTCTCCCCAATGTTGGAGCTACCATAGTCAAAGCTGGAGCCTGAGACTATGCAAGAAAGGTGCAAGGAGGTGAGGGAGAAACTGCCCAAGCCACAGTCCTCTCTGTTCAGCAGGGGAGAGTCATCTTAATTTTTTATTCACATGGTAAATATATTACATTTTAATTTCAGAAATCAGATTTAGTCCTAAGATATCTGGACACACTTTCTTTTGATGCCAGAGATGCATGCTTAGGGCTGAATTTCCTTTGATCATAATAGTTTTTAGGAGCTATTTAGAGTTGTAAAAAAATAAATTAAATAAAACAAAATCTACCACTGAAAACAAATTTCAAAATGTCATCCGCAAATGCTCAGATTTTAATTTTTCCATCTTTGTTTCCCCATACTGACTTATTTTTTTAATATATTGTTCACAAAGTTATGGAAATTATTTGTTTACTAAAAAAACAATTTTCAGGAAACAAAACCTTTTCAATAATTATAATATTTTATAGCAATAATATATTAGTATTTCAGTACATCTTAAATCTGTTAATGTACAATTAAGTAGTTTGTCAATATCATCAATTTTCCCTCAAACTATTTTTTTTCAATAACTTTCTTCACTCAACTTTTTTGTGTAATCCTAGAACTCCTTTCAAGTGTATCATAAGTTGTAAAAGTCTAATTTTGGTATTAAATCAATGATGTTCTTATCAGAACTGACATGAAAATACTATTCATAATGTTACTAGCTTTTAAATCTCATCGTTCAAGGAATTGCTGACTTCCTTGATTTCCAGCTGACAAGGGGGAAGTAGGTAAAATAAACTTCCTCCAGGAGTGATTGGTATTTATTTAAATTAAGGCGCCAAAGCAGCCACAGGAGGATTTAGACATACTCAAACGGGGATCTAAATATGTGTCCGGGGACAGGCTTGTCATTTTTACAATATAGATTCATCTTCACGTTCAAGACTGCTCAGTAGCTGCTTGTTTGAGATTTATACTGGAAATTAATTTGTCCATTTTACAATTTTCCATTACTTTTAAACCAAATGTTTATTTTCCCTCATGAAGGCATATGTCATGCCCCTCCATATCTTTATCAAGTGTTTGACTTTTAAACTGATGTGGCTTCATAAATGGAAGATCATTGTATATAATTTGAGACTACAACCAGACTATAGGCTCTGCAGTGTAAAGAGTGTCTATGTGTAAAATGACTAACACGATGCAGCCCTAATCCCCGAATGGAACCTTTACATTGTATTAATACAAATATTAAACCACCACCACTATGATGGTGGTTGTGTATGGATACAATTATGTTGCTCTATATGTGGCATAGAAAGTGAATGAGAAATGCTGTCAATCCAAATTTATTTATGATCAACTTTTACTCTTTTTTTTTTTTGTCAAGCATGTCTTAGCACATGGAATAATCAAGGACTGAACCACCAGAAAACACGATTCTGATTTACTGGTTTCTATAAGTAATAATTCCTGCACACAATAATGTTTTAGAGCAGTAGTAAAATATAACCTAATATTGTGTCCCAAAAGCCAGTTTTAATATTGTACTTCCCTTTCAAAGCTCCAATATTTTGTCGTAATTGGAAAAGTACATTGCTTTTTCCAGTAGATTGTTTTGCATGGGGGAAAGAGTAAGGTAAATTGCTTTACTTTGGTATATACCAGTATAAGATGACATTCAGTGGTTTAACAACCTGGGAACATAGTACCTAAGATATTGCCCTAATGGGGATTGTAGGAACAGCCAAGAAATGACAGAGAGAGAAATACGAGTCTTTTGACCATCACAAAGAGGAACTTTTCAAGTAGTTCTTGTTCCCAAATTGGTTACTGTCCAATCAGTTTCCTGCCCATTTCAACAACGTAGTCTGCCTTTGTTTTTAGGAACGCTAAATAGACAGCATCTTTATTGCAGATTAGACATCGTATAACCCTACTATATCTCATCCCAAGGTTGTTATTGCATGCATTCAGTATCTTGGTGTACTTCATATAATATAAAAAATTATTCCAACATACAGGAATGAATCAGTCCTGTAGCACGAAAAATTCTAGTGCTACTGTACTTGGAACAGTATTTCTGTAAAATGGGAATGTTGCGTTTCATGCATATTGCCTGTCACTGACTTCCAGATTAAATATGCATAGTTTATTCATCTCGGAACGTAAAATCATGGTGGGAACATTTCTCCTTGGATATTATCACCAGTTAATGGAACCTACAGATGATAGTCTACCTTCAAATATAACTGTATGATCTATTGTCTTCACATTGTGCCCTTAGTACAATTTCCTGTCATAACCCTTAGTTATGCTTCTGTACTCTAAATCACGGAGATGCCAAAATGCTTTTTACAGTGTGACCCCCTGGGGGGTAAGAAATGGCTTGAAACCATTTATGGCTGATTCTGAGTATTCACTATTAAACAGCATTGGTCAGCCTACAGATGCATTAGGCTGCAGAGGTTAAAGGTTTGTAAATAAGAAAGAGAAAGAAGAAAGCCATAATGGCAAAAACTCATTTGGGTGTGTTTTTTCAGAACGAATTTGTTTTTGCTCATAGGCAGCTTAATAAGGTTATTTCTGTTCAATTATAATATGATCTGCAGTCTTTGTGCAATTACAGGGAAGAGCTTCTCCACATTAAATGATTAGGAAGCCTGGTTTTTAATTTATTTTTCATTAGGAAATAATGCCGTGAGAAATAGTTCTGGAGAAAAAGAAAAGGAGGTAAATTATAAGGTCAACTATTCAATTTGTAGTTATTAGAAGCTGATTATAGGGGTAGTTCCATTAAGTATGAAGTTGAAAATCAAATGTATATTTCTCACATATTCTTCTAATAAACATCCCTAACTTTACCTTCTCCCTTATTCCTTTGTTATTCACTGATCAAGTCCCACAATTCATCTGTCCCAAACAGCAGACCTGGAATAACTCTCATTACTTTCTAATTACACTGCATCTCTCAAACCTAGGTATGCCCCTGCATGCAAAATGATTAGCATATCTTGGTACAGCTCCAGAGACATGAATTCATGCCACCCTCCTCTTGACTCATGCTAAAGGCCACCTGCACTTGACCTGATCTTTCAGACTCCAGAGTCAAGGATGGCCGCATGTATGCTGCATCACTCCCTTTTATATCTTCCCCCCTCCCCTCCCGGTAGTCCATTCCTAATATCTGACCAGGCAGGTTGCGTACAAAAGTTCAAACCTTTCTGAACAAGTTTGAATCTAAGGTACCACACTGTCCTACCTTCTGCCTCACTTCAGACAAACAAGGCCAACCCACCTGTGGGCTTACCTCTCCTGTACGTGCTAAGAAACGATACATTTAACCATGCTAGTCCAGCAAGTTCTTAGGCTTGGATAGACTTTCCCCTTCTACCCTGTGTAACTGAGTGGGGCAAGCTTATAAATATGCATGAAAGAGACAAGGATTACACACAGAGTCCCTTATTTCTATAAGACCTCATTTTTTGCTCTTTAGGTTTAGGACTTCTTCCCACCATTTCCCCAAGACATGGCCTGACCTGCAATTCAGTTTAAATCTACTGGAGAACAGATCAAGATAAAGGAAGTCTGTGCAGGGAATGCATACCCACTTCAAGCCATGGAGATGTACACACTAATAACTCCAATGATATAGTAAAAATGCCCCTGTAGAGTACATATCCATAATCCAGGACAAGCAAATTACCTTCAAAACCTGGCTGCATCCTGCACCATTTCTACTGCCTTTTAAGATATAAGCAATCACAGGCAAGCCAGACTGTATTAATTATAGTAATGTGATCCATGTTGAAAAGAGGTTAGAATCATACTTCTTCAGGTAGATCTCTATACCATGTTATGTACCCCTAAGTAACATCTTTCTGAATTCTCTAATGTACAGGGACAGTAGCACTGGTGCACCCCCTGACAGCAGCATTCCCAGGCAGGGGGGCCAGGCCAACGTACTGGTGCCTCCTCCACCTGCCAAAAGTGTTGGCTGGGGAGGGAAACGAGAGAAGCAACTGCCTTGCCAACCTGGTAGTGCCAGCGGTGCATCACTGTCAGTTGCGGGTTGGCAGGATCGGCCATAGCAGGACCTCATTCACCAGTTGGCAGGATTGACTGTGGGGGGGACTGCCCCTACCCAGCCTGTGGGATCGGCCATGGAGGGGATCCCCCCTACCCCCGCAGTTGCAAGTGCCCCCGCAACCCAGGAGGCACTAGTTGCCCATGTACAGGGAGTTGGATATGTTGTCCCTCACCTTGGAATATGTTGTCCCTCTTCCTTCAATGGCCAGCCAGGCTCACGGGCTTTTGCAGTCAGAAGAGGCATAGTTCATCACATCATGGCCCCTCTGAACAACTTCCTTTCATAGGCTAGGGACATTATATGTACACCTGTTTAAGTGATCAGACATTTGTTTAAACCTGTAACAGAACACATAAACCAGTGTGTCTGTGCAAAACAGTTAAAAAGTTGCCTCGGCACAGCTGTGTTGAGCACATTGCGAGCACGGATGCAGGGATTTTCCCCTGTAGCGGGGGAAAAGTTTCGGTGCACAGTCAGAGCCCGCCAAAACCTTGCAGCTGCACCACTGAGTGCATGCTTGTGATTGGCTCACGGTAAATTATGCAAACGTATCGGTCGGCAATTGGCTTACTGATCGAATAAAAGGCTTGGGCGATGTCCGCCCAAACCGGAGGAGTGCTCGCATACGCATGAGGAGAGATCCCACGTGTGTTTCCAAGCCATGAAGGAGGCCTGATCAACTGACAACGACTCCCCGCTGGAATCATCCGACGCCCCATACCCTGCGTGAGTGTGAGCATCTGTGTGCCTGAGTTCCTGTTTAAGTTTGTAACTTCAAGGAACGTGCCTACAGCCTATGGACTGTAAGTAAAGTTTTTCTTGGCTCCCAACAACCTGCGTGTCTAGCGCCTCAATTCCGCTCCATCAGCGGCCCATTCTGCCAGCATTTCTCAGCTCCCACACAGTGCACACAAACCAGTTTGAAAATGGATGAAATTGCTTTGAGATAAACGCAGTTGAATGTAGTATCAGACTTAACTGATCTGGGTCAAACTGGCTTATGCAATGTCTGTTCCAGACCCCTTCCTGGTTTAAGTTAAATCAGTCCCCCAACATCCTAGCATGCTCTCTGGGCTGGGTGGGGCTCCCTGCTGCAGCAAGCTGGGCTGGCCCCTCCCACTGCTCCCTGGCTGCAGCTCCAGCAGAACCTATACGTACAGCAGGGTCTACGTGGCTCCCTCCTGATCGCTACCTCCCCTCTACCACTCCCTGCTGAAGCAAGGATGCCCCCCACCCCTCTGCCTTACACAGACACCTCTCAGAATTAACTAGCAGGCCACCACAAGCTGGCTGTGGTCCATGCTGTGACGAACAAGACAAAGGCAGACAGAACAGTTTTGGCTTAGGGATTTTTGGAGCTAATCGACATGTAGCTGGTAATGTCCCTCATAGATTTCATAGACATTAGGACTGGAAGGGACCTCAGAAGATTGAGTCCAGCCCCCTGCCCAAAGGGCAGGAAGTCAGCTGGGTTCATAGGATCCCAGCAAGATAAGCATCCAATTTACTCTTGAAGGTGTTCAATGTAAGTACTAGAACCACATCCGATGGCAGGCTATTCCAGACCTTGGGGGCTCAGACAGTAACGAAATTATTTCTTATGTCCAGCGTGAAATGGTTTTGTAGTAACTTATAACTGTTAGACCTCATCATCTCTGGGGGTGTTCTGGTGAACAAACGTTCCCCCAGGTGCTGATGGTCACCCCTGATAAACTTATAGGTGGCCATCAGATCACCCTTGAGCCTGCTCTTTTCCAGGCTAAATAGCCCCATAGCTCTCAGACTGTAATCATAAGGTCTGTTTTCCTGACTTCTGATCATGCACATGGCTCTTCTCTGGACTTTCTCAAGCTTCTCCACATCCATTTTTGAATTGTGGGGCCCAAAACTGGACGCAGTACTCCAGCTGAGGCCTCACCAAGGCCGAGTACAAGGGGAGAATAACGTCCTGGGATCTGCTCGAGAAGCATCTATGGATGCAGCCAGTGCTTTGGTTGCTTTATTAGCTGCAGCATTGCATTGCAGGTTCATGTTCATCTTGTGGTCAGTGGTGACCCCCCCATGTCTCTTTCTTCCATAGTACTAGCCAGTGTAGCACTGCCGAGCCAATGAGGATGCTGAAGGTTTTTCCTCCCAAGGTGGAGAACCTTGCATTTTTCGGTGTTAAACACCATCAGGTTCTCATCCGCCCATTTGCTGAGCCTGCCCAGGTCAGGCTGGATCACCCTCCTGTCTTCAGGTGTGGACGCTTTGCCCCAAAGTTTGGTGTCATCAGCAAACTTGGCTAGTCTGCTTCTGACTCCAATGTCCATATCATTAATGAAGATTTTGAACAATATGGGTCCAAGGACAGAGCCTTGGGGGACCCCCACTGGTTACAGGGCACCATGATGATTGACTTCCATCAACCACCACCCTCTGGGTCCAACCACGGAGCCAATTTCGCAGCCAGCAGATTGTGGTGGACCCAAAGCAACAATTGGCCACAAGAGGTGATCATGGGATACCAGATCGAAGGCTTTTTGAAGTCAAGATATATGGCATCAATTTCTTCTCCCTTGTCCAGGTGATAGGTCACCTGGTTGTAGAAGGAAATGAGATTGGTCAAGCATGACCTACCTGCAACAAACCCATGCTGGCTATCCCTCAGTATATTGGTGTCAGCCAGTCCATTAAGGATGACCTCTTCCATGGGATAGAGGTCAGGCTGATGGGCCTATAGTTTGCCAGATCCACTTTCCTGCCTTTCTTGAAGATAGGCACCACATTGGCCTTTTTCCAGTCTTTGAGCACTACACTAGAGCACCAGGAGTTCTCAAAGATCTGGACCAGAGGCTGAGCTATGATGCTCGCCAGCTCCTCGAGTACCCTGAGGTGTAGATTGTCAGGGCCACCTGACTCGAAGGTATCCAGCCTCTCAAGATGTTCCTTTACGAGATCAGGATTGATGGAGGGCAAGGAAACTCCCTCACCTGGACCTCCCATGGGACTGATGAAAGACTGATGCAAAGTACCCATTTAATAGGTTGGCTTTTTCCTGGGCGTCAGTTGTCAGTTGTCCCATGTTGTTCAACAGGGGTCCAATGTTGCCCTTGCTTTTCCTCCAGCTCCCCACATATCTGAAAAAGGACTTTTTATTGTCCTTGATGCTTGAGGTTAGTTGGAGTTCAGTTGTAGCCTTGGCTTTCTTGGTTTGCTCCCTGCAGGACTGGACCAGAGCAGAATATTCCTCCTTGCAGGTAAATCCCATCCTCCATCCTTTGTAGGCCTTACCTTTTAGCCTCAGGAGGTCCATTCCTTCCTTGTAAAAAGTTGTTTAAGAAGAGCTTGAACTAGATTCATAGATTGTTAGGGGCTGGAAGGGATCTTGTAGATCATTGGGTCCAAACCCCCTCCTCCCCCCAGGCAGAAAGACAACTAGGGTCATGTGATCCCAGCAAGGCGACTGTCCAGGGTCTTTTTGAAAACCACCAGGGTAGGTGACTGTACCACCTCTGAAGGAAGTTTATTCCACAGTCTGGACACCCTGAAAAACTGGACTGAAAAACTGTGAAGGAGTTTTTCCTGGTATTAAGCCTGAAGTGCCTTCCAGGAGTTTGTATTCATTGGTCCTGGTCTTCTCCAGGGGTGCCCTAGCAAACAGTTGTTCATCAAGCTCCTGATGTACCCCTCTGATGTAGCGGTAAGCCACTGTGACGTCTCCTCTCAACCTTCTCTTCTTTAGGCCTGGCCAGATCCCTCAGCCTTTCCTCACATGGCTTGCCTTGCAAGACGCTGATCATATGGGTGGCTCTTTTCTGGACTCCCTCAGTTTTTCTGCATCCTTATTGAAGTGCGGTGCCCAGAACTGGATGCAGTACTCCAACTGTGGTCTCATTAGTGTTGAGTACAACAGAAGTATCACTTCCTTAGTTTTACATAAGATGCATTAGTCAATGCACGCCAGTATGTTACTGCCCTGCTGGCCATCACATCGCACTGTGACAGCTCATATTCATTTGATAATCGATCATTACCCCTAGGTCCCTTTCAGCTGTGGTGAAAGTCAAGCTGTTACTACCATGCCTGTATGTATATATTGAGGGTTGTTTGCCCCGATGGAGCACCTCACACTTGGAAGTGTTCAACTTCATCTGGTTCTGGTCTGGCCAACTCTGGAGCCTGTCCAGGTTCACCTGCATCTGTAACTTATCTTCTGGCACGACCACACTGCCCCATAACTTGGTGTCCTCTGAAAACTTAGCTGTTCAGCTTTTCAAACCCCCATCCAAATTATTGATAAAGATGTTGAAAAGCACCAACCAGTCCAAGCACACACCCCTGAGGGACTCCACTGGCCACTTCACACCAGGGTGACAGATCCATTCATGAGAACTCTCTGGGTTCTACCATTCAACCAGTTTCACTCCCACTTAAATATCGAGCAGCTAAGCCCACAATCTTCTAGTTTTCCCACAAGGATATCATGGAATACTAGATCAAAAACCTTTTGGAATTCTAGGTGTATGACTTCTACCTCATAACTATTGAGAAGAGCTTTTGTTTTCCTAATGGGGTGATGAACACAAAGTTAGAGGTGATAAATACTGTGTTATGAACTCCCTGCTGGGCCACTGGGGGGACCCCTCCCTAAACAGAGCATCATGCCAGGGCCTGACCATGCCCCCCTGCCTTAGCTCAGCACTGTCAAAAGGAAGGGAAAGTTGCTATAGTGCCCCTGGCTTCTAGCCTGAGCCACTGCAAGCATGTGCCTACATTTCCAGAATGAAAAGGGAATGTCTATCCACCTCCAAATTGGTCCAAGCTTTGCAAGTTAGACTAACCTGCAAAGATTGAATGAATTCAGGCTCAGGCTTTTTGAATGTCCGTCCCTAGCCATAGAGAGTTCATGCAAATTTCAACCCCATTCAGTTGCTGAAGCACAATAACCACAACTCTCCTCAGCCCTGACAAGACTCAAAAGAAGGATCAGATGCTACTTCCATCAGCCTTCACCTGAAGATCCATGAGTATCTGACTCCATGCACTGTAATGTAATTCTTCTGAAATTCTTCTACATAAGTCAGCAAAACTGAAAATGTCATTCCAGCCTCAGGAACAGATATTCGCAGTTGCTGAAACAACAACATTTGTACAATTATTGTTTTTTGAGCAATTGTACAATTCATTCAAATAATGACTCACAATATCTGAAGGCAATAGTTGGCTGAATTATAGGATAATGTGCTGGATCAGCAGGCATCCAGCTTCCAGAAATAAACATACCCAAGCAAGATGATACTTCTAAACCTAGAATGGAAATAAAATTATAAATAATTATTACAATCACTTCTAAACTACTTCACATTTTCAGTGTTGTATTAATGCTAAGTTATCATCACAGCTTTTCTATGTAATATACAATTATCCCTATTTTACTGGATGGGAGGGAGTTTTAGAGGAGGGTAAGTTACATTTCCTTGATTAATAGGAAGCTTCCAGATGAGTGCTCATGTGCATCTGGCAGTGTCCCAAACTCCTTTGAGATGCTGCAAGAGGAACATGTGGGAACAAAAAAATGTTCCTGCACTGCAAATGTGTGGTGAGGGAGGAGGAAGGAGGGAGCAGAAAGGGGCAAAATCAGACCCCTAGATATCCAGGGGTCAAGCCAAAATATGTGGGGCAAGGCACAGTCCTGGACTGTGCTATGAAGCAACAGATGCTTGAGTCTTCCACAGACCCACTCTGGCACCCAGCCAGATCATCTCTATGATTGGGCCTTGCCCTGGTTTTGCCAGCCACAGGGAGCTTCATGGACCACATGCCACATGAACCTGGGCTCCATGCCAGTAAGTAAGGGGTGAGCGGGTTAAAGGAGGGGGAGGGACCATGGGAGGGACCCCCAGCTGGTCCCATCCCCACCCATTTCCCTAGGACCTTGATCCCTGCTGCATTCATCCCCAGTGTCTTGGCACTTAAATGAAACAAAACAAAAAAAAAGCCCTACAGTCACCTGCTGTAGCAGCAGTGACTGGGGCCTCTAGGGACTTGTGACAGAGGCCCTGCACAAAGTGAAGGACAGTGGGAAGCAGCAGGGATCATGCCTCCTCCACCAACCGGGCACCTGTGTGGTAGCTGTCACATCGCATGGGCATAGTATGGCTTCACAGGGTGTTGCATGATGTCCGGGAGCTGGGGCTACTTGGGCTATGTGGTGTTGGGTTCTGGGTGACAGCTGGAACCATCCCAGCTCCTGGACAGCGTGCAGCATCCTGCCAAACTACACTGCACCCACTTGATGCAACAGCTGCCGTGTGGGTGCCGGGCAGTGGAGAGTGATCCCCACTGCCCTCGCCCCCTCACGGCCCTGATTGTTTCTGCTACAGTTGGTGAGTGTAGGGCTTTTTTTTTTTTAAGTGCTGGGATGCTGGGGCTGGGTGGGGCAGGGATCAGAGGGCTGGGAGAGGAAGTGGCAGATGAGGCCGGGCAGGGGGTACATGGGCATGTGGTCCCCGTGGGGAATTTTGGCCCCTGTTGGGGGGCTGTAGCTCCTGTTGGTGGACTTTGGCCCCTGTTGGGGGGGCAGGCCATGACCTATGCCCTGTGGGGGGCAGGGGACCCATCCCTCCTGAGCATCTCCCCCTATATGCCTCCACCACAATCTACCCAGAAACCCCACACCCCCAAGGCACCCCTACATGCCTGACCCTGTGATTCAGGAGTGAGGGGCAAAGGCAGCGGCAGGGCACTGGCATATCAGTGCTACACAATCTGGTGAGTGAACGGGGTAGCTCTGATTTTTCTATGACAAAAAGGTGAAGTGTGCATGAAGAGCTGAATAGCTATTTAGAATCTATTTTATTATGATGACTGAAACCTACCAATGTTTCTAAATTGCTTTAAAATTGTAAATATATCAATAAAATATTGTCCAACTGGTTTGATCTCTGTCTTTCTAGTGGTCTTTTGTTTTACTTGTGGATGAAGATTGTGGAGTATTTTAAAGAGTGATTTTGTTTGTTTGTTTTTGAATCAGGGATTTTGCATTTTTTATATAGGGAACACCATCATTCCTGCTAGTTAGGCAAGTTGCAGGACCCAAGCAGGGGAGCATGCTCAGAGCTGGCACCTAGGACCCAGCTGGAGGTGGTTGACCTCCTGGTCACTTGGGTCCAGGAGGACATGCTTTGACAGTTCTAAGCAAGACATCAGATGGGAACATCTTCTGGGCAATAGCTATCCAGATGGCCAGGCAGTGGAGCACATGGCAGTAGTGCCACAAAAAATCCAACTGTGCAGCCACAGCCCACTGGCAGCTGGCCCAGAGGTGTAGATGCCTCTACTGGCCATGTAGTCCTCATCTGGGTCTGACAGGCATGCAGCCTTGGGTCCACATGCTATTGCAGGTGGCAGCAGGTCACAACCAGACAGCAGCCCCCACTGCCAGACTGCTGTAGTGGGTAGAGAGCGCAGGGAACTCTCTGGGCCATTTCAGCAGTCCAGCTGGCACAATGGGTACCAGTTGGCCAGGCCTCAGATGGTCCTGAGAATGAATAAGCCCTGAGCTACTTGCCAGGGCAGCTTTTTATATTGCTGGGGCCAGCACATGTGCTGGCCTCAGGTTCTAGATCCCCCTGGTTGCAGATCTGGGAGGAAGAAGGAAGGGTTATTTTGCCCCAAATAACACAATTTGCCCCACCTCAAAGTGCATGTCCAGGCATGTGTGCTAAGGCTAAAAGCCCTAGCTCAAATTTGCAACACTTCTATTTGAGCTGCTGCAAGCGCACGTGCCTCCAGGTGTGGATGCACCCACAGGGTTTAAGGGAAGGAAAAAAACAACCATTAGTTCATTTAGTTTGATCTCCTATATACTTCAATGGCTAAAATCTTACCAGTTATTGAATCCATAAGTTGTGTTTAGATAATAAAGTGCCTCTGCTTTGAAGCACCTTCATCTGAATCCTCATGTAATGATTCAGATTGTCATGAGACCAGACCCTCTTAAAGTACTCTTCAGTCTTCAGAAAGGCAGCCAGTTTGGATTTAAAGATACCAAGAGAAGGGACTCAAACATGACACTAAATAATTGATTCCAATTTATTCCAATCCTCACCCTTAAAAACATGCATCTTTTTTCCTCTTTGAATTTATTTGTATGGAGATTCCAAACATCAATTCTACTTGTACCTTTCTGTGTAGGATTAAATGACCTATTTTATTTTCTGAGCCGGATCCTTTTCCACCTATTAGATGACTCAATGTGTTTATGCAAGAGATGAGAATTATTTTGGATGGTACCTTTTTATCCAACCAACCACATAATTTGGATAAACACAGGGAAACTTTTGGGTATCACTGGGTGCATCTACACATGCATTTTTGCTAGGTGTCTACATGTGCAGGAACCTGGCACTTGCTGCCATGGCTTCAGACCCTGATCTCTCCCCTCTCCCCATTCACACCACCTGACCTGCTACATTGCCACCCAGCCCACAGTGGCGGGGCTTAGGGTGTGTAGGGCTCTTGAACAACTGGGATGAGGAGATGGCCATAACCCTTCCCTCCCCACAGCCCCCCTCCCCTGCACTACCGTTGGTTCTCGAGAGTTCCCCTGCTGCACATGCCCCAGACAGTGCACAATGAGCTGTCTGTGTAGGCTGAGGGGTGCCTGACCCACTATGCCTGCTGCTGCTGATCCTCCTGGTCCCCTGGGTGAACCTGTGCATCTGGTACAGGATCAGGAGCTATGAGCATATGCCCAGACCCTGCCATGAGGAATGGCCAGCCATGACACCACTACCACAAGGTCACCAACCTCCTCCTCCTGGCTCCAGTTGGGGTTCTGGTTGGAGGATATGGGTGTGCACATGCATGTGGTGCTGGGCCTGCATAGGCAAGACAAAAATATGCTAATGGTTTCCCCACTGGATCTCTGGGCCCCACTGCAGCTCTCCTTCTGCTCCTGGCCCTAGTCAGCTGCCAACAGTTCCCAGTGCAGGGGCAGTCATGTGGTAGAGGCTATGCCCCACAGCAGGGCAGGCTACTGGTGTCTGCAGCAGAGAGGTATTGCTGGCCCTGCTGCCAAATGTGTGCTTTAGGCAGCCTTGGGGTGCTGACAAGGCTGGCAGAGGCTACTTCAGCCTGCAGAAAGTGCTGTGCACCCTGCTGGCCAGGCAACAGTGCCCTGGCAGCTGCAAGGATGAACAAGGCAAAGCTGCAAAACAACAGCGTTCCAATCAGGCAGGGACAGCAGGGCTGTGGCCTGTCTAGGGGAGCACACAGGGCCTGCACCATGCTCAGGCTGCCTGTGGTGTGTGCCCCAGGGGACAAAATGTTTGCAGGCTTTTATGGCCTGTAGCTAAAGGCTACCACAGATGTAGCCCAGCCCTGGGCCAGGAGAGGCTTCCAGTTAGAAGCTGGCTTCAGACTGGCCCCCTGGTGAGGCAGGGCAAGCCCAGAAGCAAATTTGCTGCCAGATGACATTTACATGTGCATTACCATGCAGTAACCAATTGCAATTAAATTTAAACATTGCAAACGTAATCATGATTAGCCATTTTTACTGCACAGTAGGGGTGCGCATGTGGAAACCCTCACCCCTACTGCACATAAATTAGGCTACGGTGCAGTAAGGCAGCTCGTGTAGATGTGCTCACTGCACCCTTCCACAAGACTCAAAGGGGTTAGAATTTTATAAGTGAACCTACTCTACCTTGCTCAACTCTTAATTTGTCTTTTTCTCCTTCTCCTCTCCTATTCATTGTCATGACTTAAGCTGTGTATACACATTCAAATAATCTGAGAACGTTCTCCCAGGGTCATTCTCCTGGTACAGAAACTTACCTAGAGCTGCGAGTACATGGGCAGATCTAGGATTTTGAAAAGGTGGGTACAGATGGTAAGATTCATCATCACATATAACACAACACATTTTTCTTCATATAACAAGAAACTAGAAGCTTTAGCAATGCTATGGGCCTATGGCTATATTATTCAGTTTAAGATATATTTGTTTTTTACACACATCTTTTTAGAATGAGCTAAACATTGATCTCCAAGGCTGTGAAATAGTGGCTACATTATCAGGAACAGCTAATAGATACTAAAATTGTGGGAAAAAGGCTAGTTTGATTAACAAAGAGGGAATGATTTGGCACCTGTGGAATGAAGAGTTTAAAAAGGACTTGGTAGATTTTAATGAGTCATGAAGTCAATTGACTCTCTCACTGTTGCCTGAATAGAAATGCTGCTGCTACTGCCAGGTGGTTTGTTTTAAGCTTGTGGAAGAGAAGGAATCAAAGTGGGATGCAACTGCACTAATCCAACCACCCTGGATACACTCCTGTGCATATGCACACATACAAATGTTGAGGCCATGAAGAGTGGAGAGTTTGCAGTGCTGACACTGTGCAGCCAGTGGGTACCTTGTGCACACATCTCAGTATGCTCTGCAGGCTTCCTTAGTTAGTCTGCCTGGTGACAGATGGCACAAGTGTATAGGGCAGCCCTCACTGGTCAGCCTTTGTTTCCCGGCAGCACAATGTGGGACTGTGAAGGGGGTGTCTTCTGCTTCATGCTGCAGCAGTAGAGTCCAGTATGTGAGACACCATACCCCTGGAAGTATGAGGGATGCTAGAGGACACGTCTGAGAGAAGCACCTTAAGGTTAAAATGACAGCACATTGCAGAACATTTTTCCAGAGCTTTGTAAAAGGTGGAATAAATACAAAAACTAGTACCCAAGTGGATACTGGCAACTAATATGTGGATCTGCCTTTCTTGTTTAAGTCCTATTACTCAGTGTATGATAAAGCAAGACAAGAACTGAAGAGACCCTAAACTTCTGCTTATGTGCTCACTCCTTCATATCACTTTGCCTTTCTGTTCATAGTAAAAAAAGTTTACCATGCTTCTGCTTGCCTTTATGATATAATCCCCACACCTCCTGGGTTTACTTTATAGGTCACGCTATCTTTTACAAGAATGCAAGCTATACAAATATTGGTTAGCTCCTTCCCTTCTGAATGGATATTTCTATACTACAATTGGCTGTTTCCCAGTCTACATCAATAGCATCCACATGTGGTTGCCCCCCCACTCTATTTAATGTCTTTTTTATGTTGAAATCCCTTCCAAATGTAGTTGTATGCAATGTGGCCCTTTTAATTCAATTATGTGGCTAACACACTGTTTAAAATCTCTACTAAAAACAATTTCCACAGCAATTTTTTAAGAAGTATAATTTGAATTAGTGAATGAGGAAGAAAAATCTTAGGATATCTACTACGAAAGGCTAACATAAAATGAACATGAGCAAAGGCACATAACTAAGAAGAATGGAAAACTGACAGTTTCATTCGGTCAGTGACAGTTGATACAGAATAATCTTAGTGGACTTGTTTTTAAAAACAGTTATTTTGTATTAACTTTCATTTTGCTTATTCCGACCATATTCATTGGCCCCAGTGAGATTGGGCTGGCATTGCATAAACAAGAAAGGCTTTACCTGCATAGGCTGAACTTGTTTCTAGCAGTATTTCAATACATTATTTGATGTCTATACATGAATGCTATACAGACTTACCCTGAAAAGATTGTAAGTTAAACAGATAAGACTGTCAAAGGATGGATACAAGATCATCTTAATCTTACAAACTGGGAAAGGATGCAGAGTAAAAGGGCTCCTATACACATTCAGGGCGGCTGCTCTGGCACGCTGCAATTAGTTGAGTCTGTTGAAGTGTGGTATTTACCGGACTTTAGCAGACTCCAATGTCATGTGTACCAGAAATGTGACGGTATACAATAAGCCCAATGCTAGAGGGTTCAGAAAATAGTGGAAGGAAGAAAAAAAAAAAGGTGTGGGGAAAGCAAAAGAAAAATAAGTGTGATCATTTTTTTGAAAAGAGTAATTTGGCCTTATGTTTTAGGGAGAGAAAACCCTCTTGACTAAAGCATATCCAGTAAAAACATACACACATCTCGTAACAGAAGTCACAGTAGGCTCTGCAGGCACAATGATAGTTCTTTCCCACTGACTTTTCAGTTTCTTTGCCAGAAGTTTCAGAGACTTGAAATATATGCTCTCTGCCAGGCACAAAAAAAGACCTGTTAATAAGAAAATTTATATCCACAACTACTGACAGTGGTATACATAAGGAATGAAAATATTTTTTTCCCAGGGGAAATCCTGGGGTTGGTCTGTCACTGAGCAGATCAGGGATACTGATCAACTCCTGATTGAGCCAGATTTCTGACTAAAAACTCAAGTCAATGGGAGACTTTTTAATGTCTTAAATGATTTTTAGAACCATGGCCTATGTTAGAGTCTAGTTTTATCCCTCATTTTTATGAGCACTAATTTTCATTTATTATTTGCACTAAGGCACCTAGTGTTGTAACAATCATTAATAACACTTGCATCACAAAAAAGCAGTGAGCAGGTGGAGGATGTAACAGGTTATCAAGTTATTTGAGTGAAGAAAGAGCAGAGTTGCAAAGGGCAGGCTGCGGGATGCAGCTTTCAGAGGGACAATCTGCAAAGCCCCAGGCTGCTGCTAACTAGGCAAATGACCAATCCCCACTATTGAGAGTAGGCCCAAGCAGCAGAGATAAGTGGCTGAGAGACAGCAGCTTACCAGAAAGCTGCAAGACAGGGTAAAAGGCAGTTCTTAGAAGGCACAGACAGAAGTGCTGTTCCTGGGTCTAACTCATGGCACTTCACAGAAAGTGCCATGAATTAAACCAATCCTCCTGACCAAACAGACATTAGCTGTTGCATTGGGAGGGTGGGTGATCAAGCTCTATTTTGGATCCCATCCAGGGAGACAGGCTGTATGAAGGGCTCGGTGAGCAACTGTTCACCAGGACACCTGCAGGGAAACCAGGAGTAATGGCCACAAACTCCTGGAAGACCAATTCAGGCTCAACATTAGGAAAAATTTATTCACAGTCAGTGTGTCCAGACTGTGGAATAAGCTCCCTCCAGAGGTGGTGCAATCACTGACCCTGGAAATCTTCAAGAGGAGACTAGACAGTTACCTTGCTGGGATCACTTGACCCACAATTATCTTTCCTGCCTGGTGCAGGGGGCTGGACCTGATGATCTTCTGAGGTCCCTTCCAGCTTTACAGTCTATGAATCTCTGCAGCCTCTTTCCCTAGATATCCATACCCGGCATCATTCCGGTTCCCATGATAACTCAGGATGGGAGGAAGAGAAGGCAGGGGAAGGAGATCCATTCTGGGGTTTCCCCAGCTATACTGTGGTTAGGGAGTGGTGGACTGGAATCCTCCTGACTCCAATTTACCTGCCCCACTCTCAAGCACTGGCTCAGCAACCAAAATGAGCTCCCTTTACCCCTTCCATCTTCCCATTTTGAAAAAAAATGCTGTGAGGATAGTGCTGGGTTGTATGAGCTATGTTCCCACCATGTGTATACAGAAATGAATGAAGTGCCTCAGCTTTGGAGCACCTTCATCTGAACTCTCATGTAATGAAGATTCAGATTGTCATAAGATCAGACCCTTTTAAAGTAATCAGCCATCATACACTTGCATTTGGTAATGGCTAATTGGTATAGGTCCTGCATGCCAGTATTGGGTCCTGAGGGCCCAGCATGGCCCACCCAACATCCCAGGATTGGGTCCTGGGGCAGGGGAGGGGAGGGCCCAGGGGGAGCTGGCAGGAGACAGCAACAAGGCCGACCCCTCCCATCCCCACCACTGCATCCACAAGCCTCTGCCTGCCCCAGCTTTCACTGCTTCCCTGCACATCTGCTCTAGTACCATGTGGCCCCAGGCTGCATCACTTGACTGCAAGAGCATAGGGCCTGCTAGTACCCCAGAGCCAGGAGTGGGAAGAGGTGTGTGTGTGTGTGTGTGTGTGTGTGTGTGTGTGTGTGTGTGTGTGTGTGTGTGTGTGTGTGTGTGTGTATTCATAGGGCAAGTTCCACAAGCACAACCCACTATATATGTAAACACCCATACCCACACCTCCTCACACACCCCAGCTACTCTCCCCCACCACGTCCTGCCACAAACCTCATACCTACCCACACCCCACATAAGAAAACACACACACACACACACACACATATGCTCTCTCACCCCCCACATGTATCCCCCACACCCACACCCTCCCCCATCCTACATACCCACATGCCTACAGCCCCATACAAACCTACCCATCATCCCCACAATATAGAAGAGTAAGACTTCATTTTAAGCTATTGTGCAATCACCTCTATGTCCACTATACAAACACATCTAAATCAGGACAAAAATATTTTTTGAAATGATATTAATGAATATTGTAGATGCTTCATTTTTAGAATACAATTTGGTGTTTTTTCTGGTTCTGAGATGGCAAAACTCTTTGCTGAATGGAGTACTCCTGGGGGCAAAGGAAAAGACTACTAGTGGCATAGGTTAAGGGTTAGGGGGTGGGATTTCTAGTCACAAAATGGCAACCAGGCAGTGAGGCACATGTCAGGGGACAGGGCTACCCATGTGTCCCTCGACAGCTTGCCAAAACTCAGTAAGCAGCCCTCCACCCAAAATACTTGCCTGTCCCTACTATAGCAGCTTAGGCTTTAACAAGTGAATATTGAACTGACTCAAAATTAGATGCATTGATAAGTTTGACAGACTGAAATGCTTGCTTTTAGATCAGTGTTTGGTAGCAGAAAAATAAAAATAAAAGGAGCATATTTAAATGTTCTAGTGGAAAACTATTTTGAAGTAGCTCTATTTCATTAAAAGTCTTTAAAAGTGTAATGGATAGTTCTGACCCGTTTTACTTGAGATATTAATGCATGTGCACCCTCCAATATAAAGTAGGTCCAAATTTTTGCCTCATTTGCATTGATATTCATTGATCTCTACAGTTATGCTAGATATTTTCATAACATATGGCAAGGTTTTGTCTAAGTGTATAAAAAGGTAGTTTTAAACAACAGTAAAATATTGTGGGGGGAGGGGTGCACAAGTATGTGAGTGTGCACATGCACACATGTGTACATACACACACAGTTACATATATAGTCTGTTTTCCAAAATGCTGGATTTTATTGCAAGTATTTTTGTTAAAACAATAACAAAAAGGAAAATAATGTGCCTAATAATACAATTGATTTAATTTAAAATAAATTTTCTACCTTTTTTTTTTAGGTTATACCATTGGGAGTTTATTGCCACATATTTAATGTTTCTTTTACTTTTTTTTAAGCTTTCTGCATTTGATTTAAAATCTGTTGTTGAATTTGTGGGGGTTTTATGCATAGTAAAATAATTAGATGCACCACAAAGCAGTTCAAGCTAATTGAAGCAGCCACAAAAATTGTCAATGCAAATTGAGCCATCTGGATGAACAGATGAAAGCTTTGGAGAAACTCAAGAGAGAAGCAACATGCAGTACTTTTTCATCACTCTCTCACAATCAGGTGACGAATTTGGGAGAAAGGTACAGAAACAAGAACAAACTCTTACGGGCTCCAAGATAAATTTAGTGTAAAAGGATATTTCTAAAAGGGCCAGATATGATATGTTGGAATACTAAAGCAGTTGTGGAATTTTCTTCACTGGAAGTTTTCAAGACGAAACTGGATAAGCATTTGATAGAGATAGTTTAGGAATAGCATTCATGAAGAGGTTTGGACCAGATAACTCATGAAATCCATTCCAACCCAATGATTCTATGATTAAACTTTTAGCACTGGGGATAGTTAAATTTATTTGTGCAATGAAACTAAAAAAGTATCAAGTACTTAAGGAACCTTACCTCCTCTGTTTGTGCTTGTAGGGAAGCAGTTAGATGGGCCAACGCTACCATGGAGCTGAGGATGGCATCCCAAGTAAAGGACAACAAGAAATTGTTTTTTAGATACATAGGGAGTAAAAGGAAGGCCCAGGGAGAATTAGGACCTCTGCTAAATGGGCAGAAATAATTGGTGATGGACAAGGGGGACAAGGCTAAACTCCTCAATGAGTTCTTTGCCTCAGAGTTCCTAAGTGAGGGGCACGACAAGACTCTCACTGGGGTTGTAGAGAGGCAGCAGCAAGGTGCCAGACTACCATGCGTAGATCCTGAGATGGTGCAGAGCCACTTGGAAGAACTGGATGCCTTTACGTCGACAGGCCCGGATGCGCTCCATCCGAGGGTGCTGAAGACACTGGCTGACATCATTGCAGAGCCACTGGCGGGAATATTTGAACACTCATGGTGCACGGGCCAAGTCCTGGAGGACTGGAAAAGAGTCAATGTGGTCCCCATTTTCAAGAAGGGGAGGAAGGAGGAGCCAGGCAACTATAGGCCAGTCAGTCTCACCTCCATCCTAGGCAAAGTCTTTGAAAAAATTATCAAGGCTCACATTTTCAAGAGCCCAACAGGACAAATTATGCTGAGGGGAAACCGGCACAGGTTCATAGCAGGCAGATCATGCCTGATTAATCTAGTTTCTTTTTATGACCAGGTTAAGAAACGTCTGGATAAAGGAGGAGGGGTGGATGTCGTATACTTAGACTTCAGGAAGGCCTTCAATATGGTTTCCCACCCCATACTGGTGAACAAGTTAAGAGGCTGTGACTTGGATGACTACACAGTCCGGTGGGTGGTGAATTGGCTAGAGGGTTGCACCCAGAGAGTC
>JAGPOW010001296.1:127004238-127021543 GCA_030014935.1 Caiman crocodilus
AGTACTGCGTGCAGTTTTGGGCGTTGCACTTCAAGAGGGATGCAGATAACCTGGAGAGGGTCCAGAGAAGGGCCACTTGTATGGTTAAGGGCTTGCAGGACAAGTCCTATGAGGAGAGACTAGAGAACCTGGACCTCTTCAGTCTCCGCAAGAGAAGGTTGAGAAGCGACCTTGTGGCTGCCTATAAGTTCATCATGGGGGCACAGAAGGGAATTGGTGAGGTTTTATTCACCAAGTCGCCCCCGGGGGTTACAAGAAATAATGGCTACAAGCTAGCAGAGAGCAGATTTAGACTGGACATTAGGAAGAACTTCTTCACAGGTAGAGCGGCCAAGGTCTGGATCGGGCTCCCAAGGGAGGTGGTGCTCTCCTCTACCCTGGGGGTCTTCAAGAGGAGGTTAGATAGGCATCTAGTGCTGGGTTTAGATGACCCCTGCTCTTTCCTGCCTATGCAGGGGGCCTGACTCAATGATCTATTGAGGTCCCTTCCAACCCTAATATCTATGAACTTGAAATAATAAATACATAATTACTGAGAAACATTCCAGAATCAAGCCAAAGAAAAAAATTAGAAATGCTGCTGGTTCAGAGGACTCATAACCTTCTGTTTAAGGTACATGATTGAGCTTCACCATTCCCAGCTTCACCACATCATTTCTGTGTAAATTTGACTCAGTTATGTAGGTTCCAGTGTTCATAAGTGCTGAGTACCCACTAATGTAACCAATGCTAATGAGATATCCAGACAGATGAGAAGTCTTATTACATTCTGCTCTAAACTTAACTTTCCTATCTGTGAAATAGAAATATTTCCTCTCCCCCTTAACATTATAAATAGCTAAAAAAAAAGAAAAGAAAAAGAAAAGGTAACTCTTGAGAATAGGTGCTCTTGTTTTGCTTGTGTTGTAGTGTAGAGACTTGGTATAGACCTCCAAGCATTAGAAATAATTAGAAATGGTCAAAATTCACTCTGGTTTTACATTAAAACTTGATATTTTCCCCAAAAAAGGAAAGAAAAAGCCAAGAGTTGACTTATTTTACATGCATCTTTTCTCATTACATTTATAACATTTCATAAAAAGTGATTTTAAAAATATTCATCTAGCAAAACAGGTAAGCCATCAATAAATGTGTTCAATTAAAGTGTTCAATAACATTTCTAACAGTGTTGCAAAAACTAAAAAAAACCAAACAAACTCCTAACAAAAAGTCATCTTCGAAATGCCTGAAATGGGAAAAACATTGTTATCTTACACACACTAATAGTGTGTATACACACACACACATTCATCCTCCAATATTAATAAGGTCTAATTTTTTGCCTCATTTGCATTGGTGATCATTAGTCTCTACAGTTAGGTTGGATATTTTATATGCTGGAGATATATATATATATTCCAGCCAGCTCTAGAAATAATAAACAATGACCACAGGAATAGCAGGGCAAATCTCTAAAAGCAAATGACCAAATCTGATGTGCTTGTGGATTTGAACTCACCTGGAAGAAACCCCAGTTGAGAAAAGTTGGTGTTTTTACAGCTGCTCTTTTCACCCAAGGATAAATAGCTCTTTTAGTGTCACTTAAATACACTTGAATGGCTTTATATCTCAAACACACATTTGGATTGTTTCACACATGCTGCCCCACGTGGCTTCCACATACACTGTTTTTTCATGGAATTTCCTTCCAATTCACCTGGGGGTACCAGACACAACGGGGAGGAAGGCTGTATAAGTGTCTCGATAGATATAACAGATATATTAGCAGGGAGCTGATGCCTGACCCTGTCGAAGTGTTAGAGAATTTCTCCCCTAAATCTAGAGAAATCCCAGTGGGCCAGAGCATCTACACGAGTCGTCCGGCTCCCAGCCCCTTAGGAAGTACACTCCCTATAGCAGTCCTACTGCCATACTGCTCTCCATTGGCAGTTGTAATTGGGAAGCCCTGTGGTAGACATGAACAGAAGTTTTCCTCTTGAAAACCAGCCACGTCAAAGGCATGGTGTTCTGGTTACCCAAGTACCTGCAGCTCTATGTTCCTCATTTCGATCTTTTTTAATGAACTCCTTCTGGGTTCAGACCTTGTGTCTTTTCCTTTCTGGAGGCCGAATCATGCAACATTACCAGTCATAGAATATGCCTGGGGTTTCTGTCCTGTGTATTGGCAGGGTTACCCTGCAGTTCAATTGCGCTCCGGGGCTAGCACCTATGGCTTCTAATTTCAGGACTCTGCGCTTAGGGATGATTACAGAGACCAGAGAGTCCAACTTAACCCCCAAACGCTTTTATCATAACAGAAGGAATAATAAAGCATAGCAACAGAGAAAAGGGATTTACGTCCAGGGACTAGGCTCCATTTCTGACTGTAATGGAAGGGAAAGCTAGTTCGAGTTCTGTATGACTAGAGGGCTTATTTTCTCCTTTACTGCATTTTCAAACAAGATGGATTTTGTATTTCAAAATAGAAAGGAAGGAGACATAGGCAAGCCTCAGGTAAATTCTTCTGATCATGCAGGTGTTGGGCAACTATTTTGCCCATGGACAGACTTCCAAACCTCTTGCAGGGCAAACGTGGTTAGCCATGGGTCCATTCATAGCACCTGTTAAAATAAGTTCTTGTCTATGAAAGCTCACTATTTACCAGGTATTTTCATTGCCCCCGCTCTCCCCCGCAACCTGTCTCTCACCCACTGACTCCTCAATTTATACCTTCGCTGACTGCCTGTCTTGCCTGCACTGCACACCAGTCTCTGGCTTCTTTACTATTTATTCCATCCAGAAAGAGCACACACGGACTGCAGATGCTTCCTCAGCGACAAAGGGCATTTGTCCCCAAAAGCTTGCAAAGAATTTTTCCAACTATTTGAGTTGATCTAATAAAAGATATCAGATTTACCCAAAGAGCCCTGTCTGCCTATGTCCTTAGATCAACATGGCTGCAACCTATACACATACCTCTCTGAATCACTATAGTCTCTAAGGTGGCACCCGGCTCTTCCTTCTGCAGGAGTAAATGCAGGCAGCTAATAAACACATGGCATTTCTTACTCTGGAGGCTACTAGCTGGTTGCTGTAGGTATAAATATTTAAGGACAGATCCTTGGCTGGAAGAAAGTGGTATCAATTCACAGGCCTCAGTGGTTAGACTGATAGAAACTATAGTTTCATAGTAACTAGGGTCAGAAGAGGCCTAGAGCAGGCCATCTAGTCTGACCCCCTGCCAATGGCAGGAACGAGTGCCAGGGTCACAGGACCCCTTCCAAATCCTAGCCACCCTAACTGTGAAGTAGTGCCTCCTAATGTCCAAACTAGCTGCAAAGTTGTGGAGTATAAGGCAGGAATGACCACTGTGATCAGTTTGCCTTCTTATATGACCTGGGATATAATCCCTTTGATTTTTTTTCAGATGCTTTCTTTACTTTGAAGTCCACTTCCGCTGCAGCTGCCCTCTTATCCCTGTGATATGCCTAAAGCACATTGATGACATCATCATAAGGATGCATGGGGGAAAAAAAATCTCTGAAAAAAAAAAAAATCAGCAGCACTTTAACCATTTCCCCTCTTCCATCAGACTGACTCTGAAATTTGCTCAACCAGCAAATTTATTTCTTAGAAAATATGGTGAATGTTTGCAGTGACCATATCACCACCACAGCTACCTCCATGCCAGAAACTTTCATCCTAAACACACACTTAGATCCAACACCTACAGCCATGTCTTGTGTTACAATCGTAGCTCTGATCCCACCAACTAGGTTGCATACCTAAAGGATCTGAAGCAGGGATTCCTGCTTATTGTGCAATCCCAGGACCAGAGCCACTCAAATCAATAGAGTCAGTCTTAGACCCCACTCTCCCCTGCTACAATACCAGCCCTGAGACAAGCCCAACAAAATATCTCTGGTTGTAACCTACAGCCCCCAGCTTCAATACCTTGGAAACATCATTAATGATCTCCTGGAAAATGATAACCAGGTATCAAGGTAACCATAAGGTAACCATAAGGGCAACCTATCTTGGCCCCTCAACCTCAACTAGCATTTCTCTATCAATAGGCTACCTAATGCCTATTCTCAATAAGGCACTAAGTCTTGCTTTAGACCCAGATGCCAGCTTGCCCCCTTATCACCACAGAACAAACAACACAGATTATTAACCCTGGAACAAACAACGCAGACTATAACACTGAAGATTCATTCACCTGTTTAATCAATGTGATATAGGTTCTCACTTGTTCACAGTGCTCTCCCTGCTGTCTACATTGGGCAGACATACTATGCAACAGAATGAAAGGAAAGACGAAGGACAAAAAGAAGATAAGACACACTTTTTTCAGGTAATACGTAGATTAGGCCCATAAATGTCTAAGACACACAAAAAACTAGAACTCCTGGTTCCAAAATGATGCCATTTTCCTGTTGGTCTAATAAAAGGTAAGAAAATTGTCATTTTTTTTTATTTATTTGATATATTGGTTTTTTTTCTTGCCATTTTCCAGTCGGTCTAATAAAAGGTATCATTTTGGAACCAGGAGTTCTAGTTTTTTGTATGTCTTTTTGTCTCAGACCAACATGGCTACCAAGTACACCCCTAATATTTTTAATAAAGTTTACATTTTAATAAAGCACTTGGGTTTGGGGGTTTTTTTGGGCGGGGGGAAGTTACAATAACGTTCATCTTTAGTTGCCTGCATGCAAAATTAAAGGGTCATCAGGAAATAAAAGCTCTGTTTTTTCACACAAAAGCTAGGGTGCCAACAAAGTTTAGGTATAGTCTCTCTCTCCCTCCCATCCCTCCTAAAAAAGGACCAGTTTAGCAATGCTAAAGGTGATTTTCTGTCCCCTGACTCATGTGCAGAACAAACTTGAAAGGTAAGAAAAGCACTAAGTAGAGAGATTAATATTTAACACGAACTCCCCTGCAATTTTCCATTCACTTTTTATCTATACCCTAGTAGTCAATACAATGCATTTGAGAAAAGCCACTAGATGGCAGGCTTGTACCTTACAAATCCTAGGATGTCTATTTTGAACTTTTGTTACAAAACAGTGCAATCCAAATGTCTCCTTAGAATATGCTCTAATAAAGAAAGTGCCTTTGCCTGATTATTCAGACGGATGGGGATTCTTCACATGCAGGTGCACTTAATCTTTTCAAGATGTAACAAAGCCCAATAAAGCCACAGTCTTGTGTAAAATGCAATATGTCTATTGGTCTTTTATGTTTATTTAGCATTTTTTGTGGCAAGAAAAGAAAGGTAGGAGTAAAAAATACAAAGCTCGTATGTTTAAGCAATAAGGAGATTGCTCCATTGTCTAGTGTAAACCCCACCAGTGTGCAATTTCCTTTTTCCTGTTCTCCAACTTACTTGGTAGGAGCAAGTTTCCCTAGGTGAGAATAAGTTCTCCAGACTTGGTGAAAAGAGGTGACCAAAAGGAAAACTTTCCCTTTACAATTTACCTAGTCTTTAAAATCAACTTCTTACTGAAGTGGTTTATATTCTACTTCTGGATTGATCCAAAATTCCTTAAAATCAAGAGAGGACTTTACAAAGACTGAAGAATTCTAAATAAAATTCTTTGCTCCAGAATTACTCAGTAGATCAAATTAATCAAATTTTGTCCTATTTCTGATAGATTTTTTTTATTTAGATTTAAAAAAAAAAATAGCAATTCCATGGTCTGTGCAGTAATACTCATCATAAAATCTGAAACTTTCAATAAACGTTAATTTATTAAACCATATCAGTAATTCCATGAGGTATGAATCTAGTCATCTTTCAGATGGATAAATTGAAGCACAAAGGTTAAGTCAAAGACATGCTCTTCACCACAATGTTGTGTTGCCAGAACTGCTAGCAAAACTAAGTGCATGTCTATAAACAACCGTGTAGCTACTGCTTCAGAGCAGCAGTTCTTGGCCTCAAAGATTCATTTACCATCATGCATTGCCCTTTGGAACTTCACAACTAGAAGCCTCCCTCTCCAGATGCACAGTCCACTATCACATAAATAACAATTTTCATTAGCCAGTAGCAGTAGGGAATCTCTGAGGCTAAGTACAGACAGTCAAAAAGCCCAAGACTGAATCACTTCAGCCTTTGCAGGTTAGTTTAAGCTACAGCTAAACTGAAACAGAAGTGAACAAACATTTACCTTTGATTGAGGAAATGCAGCCACATGCCTAATCTGGCTCAGGACAGAAGCTGGGGTGCAGGGGAGCTGGCTGTATGTTCATTTCCTCTTCCTGCTGCCCCCAAGGTCTCTAGGGTTTGCAGTCCAGAAGTATAGCAGCAGGATTCTGCAAGGTGGTTTATCATTTCCTCTTCCTGCTTTCAGGTGCCTCTGGGGTTTGTATTCCACAGTTGCAGCCAGCAGTAAGTTTGAGTGTGGGAAGGGGTGTTTAAACCCCCTCCCTGGTCCCAGAGCCAGCTGGGCTTTACCTGGGGGGAGAAGGGGGAGGGCAGTTTTCCCCTGTCCCTGGGCTGGGCTGCAACCCCATCTGCTCTCCCCCCTGACCCTTGTCAGCCAGCCCTCACTGCTCCAGACAGGGGTGGAGGCAGCCCTGCCATCTGATGCAGATAGCACAGTCCAGCCTAGGGCAGGAAAGCATGTTGGGGGGACTCTGTTTTAACTTGAGCCAGGAAAAGGTCTAGGACAGAAGTTTCATAAACCAGTTTGACCCAAATCAGTTAAGTCTGACACTACATTCAGCCAGGTTTATCTTAAACCAGTTTCAGCCATTTTGAAACTGGTTTATATGTACTGAGCTTCTGTTCTATTACAGGTTTAAACCAGTTTCTGATCACTTAAACTGGTTTATGTGCAACTTCTGTCCCTAGCCTGATGGTTGAACAGTTCTTATTTAGCAAGTGACTCTGATGTGCACATGCACATGTATTTATGCCAGCTCATGCTCAATATAGTACACATGCTATGAAGGATAGCTCCTTAGTACAGTAAGCTTCCTGCAGAATGGTGCACACCAGGCAGATCCATGGTTCTGTTTCACATCCACAAGAAGGGATGTCAAGGCTTGTCATTGCTAAAAGGGGAGAGAAAGGCCAATACTTATTTATCCTACATCATTTCAGTCAAGTTTAAATTCCTCCTTCTGAGATATATTTGTGTATGTCTTGTTTTGTATCAACTAGTCTCACATGTACCGTAGATGTCCTCCTAGGAAATCAGCATCTATGGACATTTCTGTACAAATACCACATCTGGATAATTTATTCCTCAACTTTCTTGTTGTACATTTGTTTTGCATGTACTAAGCTAATGTATTTTTTTCCCTGCAGATGTATAGTACCTTAGGAAATCCAGCTGCCTCTGAAGAGTGTTACATCTGGCTGTAAAATATGCACATATGTTAAGTAGCTATTGTTCCAACTACACCAACTGGTGTGTCCATGTAAAACCTGATAGGATATAGATGAAATGCAAAATAAAGAATTCCTGAACTCCTACATCAGAGTGGAGAGAGAGTAAGCAACCTTTTTCTTCCTTTGCCAGTCAGAATTTTTCAGAACTTAATCCATGTATCACCCAAAGAATGCTATGATCTACCTCTATGTTATATGAAATATTAGGTATACCACATAAAGCACACTTGAAGTCTTCCCATCAACAGCAACAACTTGACATAGAGCTCTAGCCAAAATACACACCTGCTAGCTTCACAGAACTTGGCATATTGCAGAGCAATATGTACTAGAAGTGCTGAAGGAAACTTGAGCCTCCACCTGTGCTTCAGACCCATACCTATCATTTCTGGTGAAAGATATCCTATTCCTAGCATCTTTGGTGACAAAGATTGTCAACAACATATTTAAAGAAGAAAACTTATCATCCTCCCTTCTGTGTGCAAAAGCCAACAAATTTTCAAGTCTTTGCAAACATTTGCTTTGTAACAAACTTCCTATTTACAAGCATGATAACTGGAAAATTAGCCAAATGAACTCCAAATATTTCTTTACACATTTAGAAAGGCTCTGATCAGAATTAAGGCCAAGTCACAGGGCAGAGTGAATCCTACTCTGTATAAGCAGAAACTTATTTATAATTATCTTAGATATATCTGCAGAAGGGATCGGTGCCTATGGCTAGTGGGCCAGATCTGGCCTGCAGAGAGTTCTATTTTGGTCCATGGAGTTGTGCCATGCTGTCCATAGTTTCATAGTTGTTAAGGGCTGGAAGGGACCTGAGAGATCATTGGGTCCAGCACCACTTCACTTGGGCAGGAAAATGCTCCTTTGTTGTAGAGCCTGCAGCTTTGCTGTATTTCTGCTTCCCTAATTACAGGGGACTTGGGCTACCAGGCTGCTCTGGGAGTGACAGTGAGGGGTGAAGACTTATGGCCAGCTCAGTTGTAAGCTCTGGTATATGCCAGCAAAAGACTGCTGACCCCTGATATACAGCATTAGACCCACTGGACTGTGATAAGAAAGTGGATTAGAAGCTCTAAAAGGGTATTAGAGCAATCAAGGCAGACAAGGTTCCTTGGGTGAATCTGATCTCTTTTATTAGACCAACCCAAATAATTGGAAAATAATTATTAATAATTTTATTAGACCAACCCAAAGAGTTGGAAAATCACTAGTAATACTTATTTTCCAACTATTTGGGTTGGTTTAATAAAAGAGCTCAGATTTGCCCAAGGAACCTTGTCTGCCTGTGTCCTTAGACCCACACGGCTACAACCTACACGCTTTAGAGCAAACAATACTTTTAGAGTTCATTTTATTAAAAATGAAAATATTTTTAAAACTCTGGCATATCTTTATATTGACTAGCCAGTGAAAACCTGGAATTATAGAATCACACAAGGCCACAAATCTCAAGTCTTGCTTTTGCTTGTGACTGGGTCTGTTTTCAAAGCACTGGGTACTGCACAATCTTCCCACTGATTGCTGTTATCTAATTCTCATGGGCTAGGGCTCCCTGCACTTGTTTTCCTTCTGGGCTCTCAGAGTGCACTCCCTCTTACAGCTGAGACCTTGTGCCTTCCCTTTTCTTGGGAATGACACAATTTTCCAATTCCATGCCGGGTTTCAGTGTGCTGTGTTAAATATGCTTACACTGTTTGTCCAAATCAGTTTAGGTAGCTGTGGTAACTCCCTCCATAAGCCTGTGATCAGTGACTTATACTGATCAACAACTTGGGTGAAAAAAATAGTATTGTGTTACCATTTTTTGATCTGCTGAAACTTCCCTGACTAGATGTGCTCTGCCTTCAACTTCTGGGAGCACTGGTGTTATTCCTGTTCATGACAGGGGCTGATACTCTTTCAGCCATTTGATTCACCCTTTCTTAGCTATCAGTAGAAAAAAGTGGCTGTGATCATTCATTGATACCCCTCTTTTCCTAGGCATGGCCCAGTCATTATGGTATCCACACAAATCAGGACTCTCTCTCTGCTTCTCCTCTTGACAAATCTGCCATGCCTTGATGTTAATTCAACAAGCAGGTCACTGTAGGAGACTTAGCTTTGCTCACAGTGGCCTCTTCTGGTTCCCTTTGTGCTCAGCCTCTGGTGATTTCTTACCAGTCAGGCTGCCCCAAGGACCTTCAGGTTTGTTATTAGTCCTCTCAGGTCTCATTTTAGTGCATTTCTTTGACTCAGTGTCTGCTGGGCATTCCCTAGCACAAGCTTTTCTTTTATGGTCCTCCTCATAAGCTTTTACTATGCAGCCTTTCTTCTGGCCTATTTGATCTCATTCTGGTTCTCATCCAGCCTGACCTATCCACCAGCTAATTCAAAGTATCTGCTTCCTGGGTCCAGCCTTCACCTACCAGCGCCTGTTTTCCCCTGCTTCTAGAGCCCTTCCCTTATATTCCTGTAAGGGCACACCCTCCAAGTATATGGCATTGCTCTTAAAGGACTTGTTTCCTTTTTCCCTTCCTTCCTTGTAATGGGAACAAGCGACATACAGGTAAGATAAAACGTAAAGGAATCAAACTCAGTTGTATAGAAGCCTCTACTTTTTTAGGATGAAGTTGAACACTATACTTAGACTATACTAAACCTATGAATTGTTAAGTTAGAACATGCTGCAAGCAGTCACACATTATAGATCAATACTGTGTATTCCCTGTGCAGCTGACTGGCTACTACACTAGTGATTCTCAATGAGGGTATGACAGCACCCTGGGGTGCCTTGAGATCTTTTCAGGGATTTTTCTATAGTTAAAAATCAAGTGAAACCTAAGAGCTGATATTTTCCTAGGGGTGCCTTGAGTCTAAACAGCTTGAGAACCACTGCAGTAGAAGGTAGCTGAGCAAGGTCATACCTGGAGTCTACCCCTGTTGAGGGTGACGGTGGTTTTGGAGGATCAAAAATTGCTCATTTTATCTGTGGAGCAGACGGAAGTTACCCTAACATGAGTTAGAGCAGCCACAGCTGAGTTAACCCTGGCCTGAAGTGGTGTAACTTTGAGATGCTCAGAGGGCAGGTAGCATGAGTTAATAAACTTTAATGTGCAAATGCTTGCATTTTAAGTGTTGTTAGTATGGTCTAAGTGTAGTGTGTAACTTTACCCCTAGAGATAAGCAGTTAACAGAAGTGATCAACCAGTAACATTCCTTTTATAAAGGCCTGACATCAAAGTTTGAGGTATTTCCCACTACCAGGGGCTCAAATTGTTTTTACTGACATTTTATGAATTAGGAAAAGAAAAACCTAGTTCTGAATTTGATTACCACAACATTTTCATAGTGAATAGCCTGCTAGTGAAATTAAAAAAAAAAATAGGCTATGTATCTGCATTCCACTGAGTGGAAGGAATAGAGTAATCTCGTGCTAACTAAACAGTGATTTGCAAGCTTTTCATATGTAACCAATTAAAGGGAAAACAAGCTGGGTTTCCAAGACACTGGTTGATAACAGAGCAGTAGGAGAGGAGCGTAGAGGGAAGGGAAGGAATAACTTTGTGTGGATTTCGGCATCTGAGACCTCAACCTTCAGGATGTTGCGATAAGAAAATCCATTGCACACCTGCCTCTCTGATTCTGAGGTTTTCAGCTCTTTACCTATTAAGATTATCTTAGTATATTATTTTCTCCATAGAAACACAAAACTATCATATGTCAAAACCAAACCATATGGAAAAATCATATCCCCCCTATATTTGATCAACTGTATTTCAAATGTACAAAAAGTATGTGTAATATATACAGAACTGGCCTAACCTCATACCACAAATAACCTTTGCTATGGAACTAGATATGGTTTAAATAGAGTAAACATATTAACTAGAGAGTCAAAGAATATTTTAATTACATATTTAAAAATCATTTAGATCATCATGGCAGAGATGACCGGGAATGTGAAACTAGGCTAATTTTGTTTAACAAAAAGCATATACAGATTCTGTGCAATGTGTATGAACAAAAATAAGGGGAAACAAGGCCAAAGGGTGAAGGATAAGATGCTTCCTTATGACTCTAGAAGTATGAGTCTGTATCTTGATCTACATTTACGCTGAATGCCAACCCACCAAACTGAGCCAGTAAAGAAAGCCTGCACTATATTCCACTCCGCAGAATATAGACACACAAACTATTCTTCCCTATTTTATTATTTCACTAACAGGATATTAACTATAAAAAACATGGTGGTAATAAAATTAAGACCCAGGTTTTTCTTTCTCCAACTTCTTAAAATGTTAGTAAAAACACTTTGAGCCCCTGGTGCATCAAACTTTGATATCAGGCCTTTATAGAAGGAATGTTACTCGTTGATCACTTCTGTTAACTGCTTATCTCTAAGGGTGAAGTTACACATTACACTTAGACCATTTGAGTGGGGGAACCAAAGGCAGACAGAAATGACCAGGTCACTTAGAGATACATTAGTGGCTCTCCTAGGATGGCTCTTAACATCCTAACCTACCATGCCAACTGTGCTCAGGACAGGCTGTTATTTCCAAAACCATATCATTTGGGGTAGAAAGGATGGCCTCAGATTGGACTGAAAAGACCTGGATTCTTGTTGGAAGTTCAAAATTCAAAAATAAATTCTTCTCCAAGTAATCTTTCCAAAAGCAGGGAAGACAAAAGCCACTGTCAAGGCCACGTAAAAAATATCGGATAAGCACAGCTCACTGATACAAATGCATTGAAGCCATTTTCAGGATGAAGAGTATTTTTAGAAACAACCTTGCCTTGTACTAATACATTTGGATTGATTATTTACATATTTCAATCATTTCAAGGGGCCCTCCAGTCATTAAAACAAATTAGCAAGCTTATAGCCTATACTGTACATGTGGAATGGGGTTTATTTTTCTTTTTGGACGTTCCTCAGATGAGTAATCTAAAACAAGTGATAATCAGTACAGTTTTTAATGATGACTTATCACAGCTGTCATCATAATAAGTTTCCCAGGATGGTTATAAAAATAAAATGGATAATGATACACAAAACGTCTCTTCCTATTCTTCACATACTTCAACTGAGTTCCGCTGTGCCATCGGTTTTTACACAACTTATGGCTAAAATATCCCTGGCTTCTTTTTTTTTCAGTTTAGCATATTACATTTACCTTCAGCTTGAAGGAAGGACAGCTGAAACAGGGTAAAAGCTAACATTTTGGAACGACCAAATCCCCTCAAGATTCTGGCCTTAGCTGATCTTTAATGATAAGGAGTTTTCACGGGGCATATAATCCTACATCTGCCTGATTTCCTTGCACCTTTCTTTGATGCTAGCTGTTGTCAGAAATGGGTAGTGGTATTGATGCATCACCAGTCTGTATCAGTGTGGCAGGCCCTACTTCCTTCTGTACAGTTTTTTCGGTCTCAATCGATTTTCTAGATGCATTCCAGTCACTTCAATCTCAATTGTGATATTTAGTCATATGTCAAATCTTGCATTTTGTGGGACATCTGGACAGCACACAGTCTTCAAGTTGTTGCTGGAGACTTTAAAAGATTTGGCAAATTGGCCATAAAAGCTGGAATAATGAAGCATCCAGCTTTTATTCCAGATTTAAAATCCATCCGTGCCATAATGTGTGTCTTGGATATAGATGGACAGATGTGACGCTGTAACTACTGCTTATTACATTAATCAGGACTGCACTCCCCAACTGAGCAATCCGCCCTTTTCTCTTTCTTTATACTGTAGTACCCCCTTTGGGCTGGGCAAGGCTTTTATGTGTGTGCAGTGCCGTGGTTGGTGGTTTCTAGCTATAATCACAAAACATATAAACAAACATGCAATTAAATATGCAGATTTTAAATGCTGCACATCAAAGTATTTCTAACTAAAATAATATTAACCTGTCAATAACATACAATTATACAGCATTTTCCATCATCCTTAAGTGATTTACAAACTCTGCACTCTATCTCCCAAATCCGGAAGTAAGTTTCATTGCTGAGAAGACTTCTTTGAAAATATAGCACTGTTTACCCATATGAAATTATTTACACTGTAAAAGCGCCTCCTCTTCAGGGTTTTCTGACAGCCAACCCCAGGCTACTCCTTTCTTTGGTTCAACGAGGTCACTGCTGTTTACTTTCCTGCCATGGCTTGATGCTGATTATAAATTTGGGAGGCAACCCTCAGAATACCAGTGTGATACCTTGGATGCTTCTCTGTTCATCACTGAGCCACCTCTGTTTAGCCCAGTTTTAATTCTAACCCTAAGCAGGATGCTTCTGTCCTCAGTTGGGCTCAGTCAGCTTGCTCTCTCAGTCCATCAGCGGGGCTCTCTGCCCACAGTTAGTAGTCCATAGCCAGGGCTTCCTCTTGTTCTTTCTCTATCTAGGCCATAAGCCACAAATCAATCCCATATGCAGCACAGGCGCTTCTCTACTTTCCTTAAAGCCACCCCATGCCTCATGGGTAACAAATATTAATTAAATAACCACCCCCTTCCTTCCTCCTCCCTCAAGGTACACATGCAACACAAGTAAGCCCCTCCACTGCTATCTGATTCTCCTACACCAGGCTCTTGGAGCTGCCTTATGGCCTGCAGTGCCAAGTCAACAGCCTGCAGCGCCAAGTCAACAGCCTGCAGCTTTCCCTCAAGGAGCTCCTTTCCCTCTGATGAGCTGGGCCAGACCGATATTTAGCCCAGGAAGTCCATTTATATTCCCTACATGGCTGAACCCCTTTCACTTCCATGGAAGGGCAGAGGGGTTCTTCACTACTAATTGACATACTTACAGGTTTGCAGCCTGCCTCTCTGTAGCTTGCACCCTGCAGCCTAAACTCTTTGCTCACCCAGTCAGTAACAGGTGTTAGGGACCCCTGTTACAATGCATGCAAATGTTTGGAGAACTGGGGCTTATGCTCCTTACGCACAAAATCAGTTGGCTTGGTCTGAAGCAGAGCAGCTGTTCAACAGCATGCAGGAACACTGCCAGACAATTCAGGGCAAGAAGTACATGTAGAATTCTAGGTAGCTAGAACATGATCCATAGCATCTCATGTAGACGTGCCCACTGAGTACTGATATAACCATTGGCAATGCGTAGTGGGCACATGTGCGCTCCCTGTGAAAAGGTGTTGCTGACACTGCCGGTGGCACCTGCAGGTGGTCTCCACTCACCACTACCCCCCTCACTGCTGACACTGCCAGCAGCATCTGCAGCTAGTCTGCGATTGCCGCTGGCCGCCGCCAACACTGCCGGCAGCGTCTGTGGGTGGTCGCTGATCACTGCTCGGCGCTCGTCACTCCCCCCCACCCTGCTGCTGACAGCACCATGGCTGCCTGGGGGAGCTCCCTGCTGTTGCCACCATGCTCCCACCACTGGCAGTGCCACCACTGCCTGTGGGAGCTTGCTGTGCCCACCCCCCAGCCTCTGGGGGCACACAGTATTCATGGATATAACAATGACCACATGATATTTTGTTGACTTGTGGCATGAGTGCATGGGTGAAGCTTGTATTTTGGTGGTGGACAGATGCAAGGTAGATGTGCCTTAAGAGATTTAAGGAAAAAAAAAATCTGAATCAAAATCAATGAGCTTTTGGCTCCTTAATTTCTTGTGTGTCATAGAAAATCCTTCCCTACGCGTTTCACAATTTCTGTTTAGCTTGGCCAAACTTAGATGCTCATCAGAAATATATAAAACTCGTGGATCTGCAACATCATGCCATAAAATTTCATATGAAGCTAAGCAAGGACTTTCTCATGAGAGTTCTGGTACTTCCTGCTCCTAGCATTGCCAGCTATCTCAAAAGAACAACCTTTCAAATACTATTTTTGAACATCTGCTTCTTAGCTGAAAGCAGAAACTCTAGAGAGTCGAAGTATTTATTTAAAGTAAACAAAATTAATCAGAAACTTTTAGAACAAGGAAAAAAAAGAGCTCAGTTTGGGTTTAATTAGAGCTGTTTCAGATGCAGTGCCTCCATGAGAGCTTCATTGCCATGTTCCTTCCTAAAGAACCAGATTCTACTTTTTTTTTCTTTTTAAGACAATGGAAACTATGCCATTGCATCAAGTCAGAGCAGAATTAGATCCAAAAAGGAGACAGACCATTACAGCCTGTTGAATGCCTGACCCCCACAAGGGCTGTGACAGACTGTGGTTGAGCACTCTCCTAGATACTTCCTACACAGTTGACATGCTGAACCCAGGGAAACCTGGAGTCTCAAATGAACCCAGACATGGCTCTTGTTTGAGCTTCTATGGATTCTCTCCCATGCTAAGCACACCCTTAACAAGTTTATGTGTTAGATGTAAATCAAAGACAACTAGACAGAGAGAAATAGGTAAGCTTTGCACACAGATTCTGAAAACAGCCTTATTCTTTGTAAAGCATGAGAGCAGTTTAGCAGAATATCTGGAATGCAATATCCCTCACTTTTGCTCCCATCTTCACTTGGGAGTCCACAAGGGTCTATTTGAAGGTAAGTATACTTTAGCTCTTTGAAATGGCCAGACTGCCAACCTGCCCTTCCTCCTCTACCAACTAAATGCCTGTTTGTCTTTTCCTTTCTTGTGCTCGATGTCCCTTGTCCCTTTGTACGACGTTTCTCCCATTGCTCCTTCTCAAACTCCTTTGTCAGACTCCTCCTTTGATTTCTTTGATCAGGCTTTTTAACTTTCTACTGCTGCAAATTCCAGAGACCATTGGAAAAACTGGCTCACCATTTACATAACCCCTTCAGCATCATTGTGTCAGTATTCAAATATTTATGGGTCTACTTTACATCACATACACATGCCCATGCACTCTCACTCTCTCTCTCTCTCCCACCCCCACCCATGATTGCCAGAGAATATTTTAGAAAGCGGGGGACTCACCCCTTGAAATCAAACTGATTAAACTGTTGTAAGCTTAAAAACTAATAATTTATCACATGTAGTTCTAAGAAATTACATAACAATTCCCCACGTTTTCCATGGAGGCATCCAATGAAGCATGAAGTCTTTAGTTTACAGTACTATGATAATGAGCTGCAAGCTAGTAAACTCAGCGCAGCTTCATTCCAGCTTCTTAACTGCCTACTGCAGGATTACTCGCACCTTGCTCAGAAGCAGCTGGTACTGGCTATTGTCAGAAACAGGATACTGGACTGGATACATCAATGTTCAGAGGTCGCAAAACAATTCATCTGTTCCTATAAAACAAAATATCAAAAAAGAAGTTTAAAAAAAAAAGTGGGGGTTGGCTTAATATCCAGACTGAGCTCTTTTTATGATGTGAAAATACCCTTCTTGGTAATTCTAGAAGCTTATACCCTTAGAGGTGTTTATATGAAAAACTGACACTGCCGATTTCTGGAGTGCTGCACCTTTTTGAATGATGGCAGATTGTTACATATTTCCAGGGGTACGGAAGAAACAGGAACACTTGGGTATTCCAGCTGGTAAATCTAAATTCAAATGTGTTACCTGAGTGCTAAAAAGATAACTATTGAAATATTCAGTGGGACCAATTGTCTTCATGACAACCTCACAGGATCACTTCCCCGAGTCCTCTCCTCTTAACTCTCACACAAAAGCAGAACACAAATGTTCACATTAGGTCAGACTATAATCCTATACCCATAAGAACCTATGCCATAAAAATTAATGGCATCGACTTGAACAGGAACAGCATTTCGCCCTTGTGAGCACTGTGTCCTGGCTCCTACCAGTCCCTTAAAACGCTCACGTCCAAATAAGCCAGTGAAGCTGTGTAAATGCGCCAAGATGCTGCTGCCTTCCAAAATAGGAACGTTAGTTCTCTTTGAGGTTATTTCTAGCTTTAACCCAGTAGTTATCTTTACATTGAATAATAAATATTTTTAAAGGTCCCTTAATATTTTGATCTTAATAATAGGGTATCTGGCAAAAAAAA
>JAGPOW010001296.1:127022039-127074957 GCA_030014935.1 Caiman crocodilus
TTGAGATTACTTAGGAGTGAAGAGAAGCAGCACAGGACAATTAGCTCCAAAATGGTTTCTTTAGGGATGCAGATGCTTGGCTTTGCTGAATTTAAAAGGGCAGCCTGAGCAAGGCATCCTGGGCAAAACACTACATGGAGACAACTCTGGCTCGGGAGGATTATTAAGACCAAGAAGGAACAGGCTGCTATATGTCACTGCTGTGCGGTACACCAGACTAGTAATCAGGATTTAAAGTTTAGTAGAACCTTTAAGTGTTCAGCATCTCTGAAGATCAGGTCCCTGACAGTTAGGTGATTATACATGGATTTAGGAACCTACCTAAATATCAAACATGATGTAACTCAGTGCAGCTTAAAAGGAACTAGACCTGCTATGCATTTCATAAAGTAGACTCGCAAATTGTGTGAAATTTAGTTTTACATATTTTTTTTAAATGATATTTTATACTTGTTCCTCACTAACTTCCAGACACTAAGCCCCAGTACTCCACAGCTGTCTTTTTTTTCTCTCCCCAGATCTTTTTTAGCAGTCGGTTTTGCGTGTTAGCTTAGCAGTATGAAAGTTTAATGTGATTTACACAGAAATCATGTGCAAATTGCAATTTGAAAATACCAGGCCTATGAATATCCTTAGAGTCTTGTTTAAACTCTCAGCTTCTTCCAAATGCAGTTGCTACAGAAATAGTGCAGGGGTAAATGTAGTTCTAAATACTTGCAGAATATGTTTTTCTATAGGCAATAGGCATGGTTAATATTTCTATTATATTGCTATAGCCAAACAGGAGAATTTCTAGTGGAGACTAAGAACCATTATCTGCTGAGCATGTATAAGGACTAAGCATGTGTGTTTTTCACTTGACATTCAAATGAGACTTTTTTCTCAGTGACTTTGAGGCTCATGGTGCCGGCTATTGACATGCAACAGTGAACTTAACTATAAATAGCTTAGTGCTTTTATATCTAACCATTTTCCCTCTTCTAGCTGGAGCTGCAGAAAACAATGTGAAAATATTTATCATAGTACCAAGCCAAGTTATACTTGATTGCCTTTCACTGGCATTGAACTGTTGAGCTTTCATAAATATCATTTTGTATTTTAGTGAACTGCATAAGGGTTGGCATCGTGATACTTTCAATAACCCTGAACTTTTGAATTTGTAGCTTACACTTAAAAAAAAAAAATATCACTGTGGCAATGGACCACACAGCTAGATGTATTTGAGCAAGAATATTTTTAAGCATGTTAGTTAACAATTTAAAAAAGGCCTACCTGTCAATTTTCAGCAAGCACTTGACATATTTATAAGAGCTGGCTGCACACTCTGTTGAATTACTAAAGAGGTGTGAGAACCAAGTACACAATGTAGTCCAGCTGAATTAGATCAAGTTGTATCCTTTAAATTTCAATTAGCTTCAAACAAAAAGGTCACTTTTGCTTAACTAAGTGATGTGAAAAACCACACTTAACAATCTTCTGAGGTTGTTTTGGCCTCTCCTATGCGGAAATCCAGAATGCTATTAAAGTAATGGTATGTCCTGTGTTCACATGTCTGATATATCTGTCTGTTGAACAACTACTAGAACTACAAATCAACTTCCATATAAGCACTGAAGTCCAGGTTCAGGAAAATATTCCTGCTGAGACAGTGCTATAGCACATGCTTCACGTTAAGGGCAAACTTAAGTCTCATCAATGCCAATTGGTTGCAATTACATTTTCTTTTTTCATTAGCTCCTATGGTCTGTATGGAAGTGATTTCTGTGGATGGTTCAAAGCCCATGGATGCCAAAGGATAGACTCTCATTACACTCAATGAGTATTGGCTCAGGTCCTAATTGATTTACAATATAGTAGCAAAAAAATAATTACCTGATGTGGATAAGGTTGCAATTATATTTTGCTGTTCTAATGCGTTCTTTTGGAATCTGTAAAACTAGTTCAGTCTCAGTTAAAAGCTTGTATTTAAAGTTTAAGCCTGTAGTGAATTACCTTAGACAAAACTATAAATCCCTAAAAATGGAGCTTTGTAACAGAAGTGCTGACAAAAACTTAACTAAAGGAGCACCACTGGTCCTACTAAGATAATAAAATAACAAACAGAGGAGGAAAGTTAATCCTGCTTTGAAGGAACTTGCATAGCCAGCTGTTTGTTCTGGTTGGTGCAGCTATTCACTGTGGTATTATTCAGTAAATGCACAGTTTATAGAGATGCATTTTTCTGTGTAGTTTTGTAAACCAAGAAAAAGTGACATGTCAGACTGCAGGGCATAAGGGACTGACTGAAAAGATTGTATTTTTTCTTTACTCACATTTTGTTGTTGATATCACAGGAGAATAGAAATTAAAACCTAGCCACCTTTGATATTTTCCTACTGTACTGTAGCAGCTGCAAGAATCCCTTAGGCGGCCATAGCTTAGCTTTTGGCAGGTTTTCATTAGCCTAAGTAATCAAAGTCCTCGAGAGAAAAAGAGCACTCATGTATGGTGGCATTCACCTAAAGGTAGTTGAATGCACTAGGGTGGGGTGGCGTGGCAGTGCAAAGAACGGCTGCACCCTGCAGGCCAGAACAGTGGGTTCCAAAATGTTGGTGTTGAGGGAGGTGTTGGATGGGGACCAGGATCCAGTAGGTGGGAAGTGAGGAAGGAAGGGTTTGCAAGGCCTGCACCTGGCAAAAGGCCAAAGCAGACGTGTATACATCTGTGTGCTTGTGCAGTGGGATTTAGGCAGCAAGCAAGGTACACTCACATACAATGCACTTCTTTCATAGGGACTACTCTGCTCAAATGGCATCCTGGTTCTGTGAAATGTGGAGACTCCAACACTGTCTGCTCCTTTTAAGACTCAGGGGTATGCCCTTACTTGGGTGCAACCATTAACTGCTGATTTTGGCACCTACAGTGCTGTCTGAACTTGTTTTACTTCCTCTGACTGTGACTCCAGACTTTGAATTAGCAGGGGATTTCCTATAGTAGAGTCCTGGTACATCTCTGCCTGTTAGGCAAGTTATTCTGGATGAACATGAAAAAAAAATAAGTGGAATTCAGGAAGAGCCATTGAGATTCAGTGACTTCCACCCAAAGCCATCAGTCCATCTTTTGTACTTTGCTGCCACTGAGAAATATGCCAAAAGACCATAGCGTAAATTCCTCCACACAATTTATTGAAAACTGCTGAAGGTGCCCACATACATATGTTGCTGCTGGATTGGCAGCCTGATAGCATGTTACATCCTCTTCCTTCCTCACTGTCTTCCTACTTCCCTATACCTCAGGGAGCAGTGAGAGAGATCTGTAAGACAGTTCAGCTCCCTCTTCCACAAGGGCACCCTACTGCACTTTCAGAAGAGTGAGTGGCTGCCTGCCTCACCTACTCTTCAACAGCAAAACTAAGGCATGCTCTTTCTTTCTTACTACTTCCTCACAGCCCTGCAGGGAGGTTAAGAACAATGACAAATGCTCACTTCTGTCCTTCATGCTGTATTTACATCCATCATATAACAGAAGTATGTAGTGAGGTGTGAGTGGTATCAGTTACTATAAAAAAAAAAAAAAAAAAGATTCCTCTGGTCATACTCTGAAAATATTCTTGACAAAGGGGAAATGAATAAGAAGGCATACAAAAGTGACTTGTCGGGTAAATATTGAGGCTGGAAGAAGCCAGTTCCCTTGGGGAAGGTGACAGAGCTAGTGCAAGGAAGTGAAGTTCATGCTTCGACCCAACTGAAACCAACTCAAATTTGCTCTTTCTGGCTAAGTACAAACAAAAAGTCTGAGGCTGAATTGATTCAGTTTTTGCAGGTTAGTTTAAGCTGCAAAGATTGAACCAATATGCAAATGAACAGACATTCACTTTTGATTCAGAAAATGCAGCCACATGCCTGCAGTGGCTAAGGCCAGAAGCCAGGAGGTGCTACAGCATGGCTCACTGACACATAGCCAGCATGGGCTGTGTGTTCACTTCCTCTTCCTGCTGCCCCTGAAGTCTCTGGGATTTGTAGTCAGACATACAACCACAAGACTCTGCAGGGTTGCTCATCACTTCCTTTTCCTGCTTCCAGGTGCCTCTAAGATTTGTACTCCACAGTTGCAACAGGCACTAAGACAGCAGGGCAGCTCTGTACTCAGAGGAAGAGAAGTTTAACCCCTCCTTCCTGGCCCCAGATCCCAGCAGAGGCCATTGAGCTAGGGAGCAGCGGGGTGAGGCCAGCCCTGCTCTCTAGAGCAGACAGCCCAGCCCAGCCCAGGACTGAAAAGTGCTAGGGTGTTTGGGGGACTGTGATTTCACTTGAACCAGGAAGGGGTCTGGGACAGAAGTTCATAAACCAGTTTGACTTAAATCAGTTAAGTCTGCTACTATATTCATCCAGGTTTATCTTAACCAGTTTTAGCCGGTTTGAAACTGGTTTATATGTGCTGAACTTCTGTTCCATTACAGGTTTAAACCAGTTTCTGATCACTTAAACCAATTTATATGCATCTTCTGTCCTTAGCCCTGTCTTAAGGGGTTTTGGGCCTAGCTACAACCTGATTGAAATTTTCCTAAGCATTTCATTGAACTGTGATAAATTCAGAGTTCAAGGTTCATCATGAAAGAAATGCCAAAACAGGTGTTTCCAGCTTCATGTTGCTCTGTTAAAAAAACCCACACAGCTCTTGATTAGAGTTTTTTCTGAGTGGGAAGCTGGTTGGCTGGTATGCTATGCCTCGAGGCCTCCTGCCACTAAACACGATGCTTCATGAGAGATTCATCTGGGGAAAATAACCCTTCCAGTTCGAGCTCTGCAAAAAAGCCGTGATAAACTGGTTTGGGGGTCTTAAACTGCAGGTAGATAGTGGATGGGGAGTTCAGGGACTGTGACTTGGAAGGAAAAAAAACAGCGTGTATTTCAATGTTCATGAAGGCAACATTTATGACAATTTATAGTCATGGTTTTGGAATATATGTTCTTCAAGGTGCATTAGGATTACATCATACTTTAGCCACAGATCCCCAGGATGGTCTGGGAAACAGGAGCTTTCACTTCAGCGGCAACTGTGGTTAAATGGCTCAAAGAATGCTAACAATTAGGCCCAACTGCTTCCTGCTTCTTTGTACGTATGGAAGGCCCCCTCAGTACTTGTGTGTGCTTGGGGAAAGCAGGAGGCTTTGTTAAGTAGTTGGATTATCTTTGTGCTGTACTACACGGCTCAAAGGAGTGCTCAGTGGAGTGGTGTGTAGTTGCTTGGATGAGGAGGACATGTAGGAAATAGGACTGACAGGTGGACCCTACTCTCCTAACCTGATTCCCTCCCACTGACGGTGGAATGGCGCAAATGCTGAAGAAGCTATGGGAGAAGTGTCTGTGAAGTGGATGTACTGGCGCTCTCTGCTGTACCTGCAGGGGTCCCCAGCAGCCATGCTTTGGGTTTTATACCAGTTTTCAACATCAGAAGTCTTTACCAGCATTAACCTAGCCTCACATCTTCCTTGTGAAAAGGGCAAGTGTACCTAGCCCATCTTTCAGGGAAAACAGAAGTAGAATACATTAAACAGAAAGGCTGACCCAGAACCAATGGCTAGGACTCAGGAGAGTTGGGTTTGGTTTCCTGTTTCTCTCCCTCTTACCTTCAGTTAGGGCACAAACTAGGGAGAATGATACTTCCTTTTCCCAAACAAACCATTTGTCCTGCCTATTTAGATAGCAAGCTCCTCAGAAGAGCATCTGTTTCTTACTTTACATTGCTACAATGCTTAATGTAATAGGGCCTGTGTAAGTAGTCCCATACAACCACTACACTTCCCCAGAACAATACCGGAAGTGGGAGTGACGATGAGTTTGTGGACTTCTAGTTCATATCCTTCTAGTCCCCTATTCCATGCCCCTCTGAGCAGCATCAGCACGTTGCTTCAAAACAAAGTAAACACTTTTAGCCTGGTAAAGTAAATTCATATAAATGGATAGCATTATATTGGCAGCAATGCACTCCATACTTCCATTAAGGTTACGGAGACTTTTTCCGTGTAAACAGTTAAGATAGCCAACTGCAAATATTTGGAAGAAATGTTTATTTAACAACTGAATACATGCTAAAAGAAATAATTTACAGCAGCAGTTTCATTACATATTTTTCTCTCCAGTTTTCTCGTTCCCATCTGAATTGCAGTGATAAATACAAAAGTAGAATTATTTACTACCCAGTGAGAAATGTGCTTACAGAATGGCACATAACTTTGGCACCGAAATAGCAAATAAACCACCTCATCACCTGTGTGGCAAAACTTTGCATTTTAGTATTATGCTGAACACACTGAAATGGAGTACCTCTAGATAGCAGTACTTTACACTGTACCTCCTTACCTAGTCAAAAATATTTACATCTCTTTTGGCTAATGTGTAGGTAGCAAAAACTGAACTATTAAACACATACCATTGATATTCACTAAATAATACATAAAAAAGGATCAGTAAATGCGCATTCACATGCATTTAATTTTATTTTATTTTTTACATAGTGACTTCACTAGGGCCATGAAGGTATAATTCAATTCTGCAAAGATGCACATTTCTTAGCTTGATACTGTTGTTTAACATAACCATACAGTCATTATGAGCCATTGAACAAACTCCAATCTTCAGTGGTCCATGCAAACATGAAGGGTTGAGTAATAAGAATAATCATTTCAATAGAGTTTTGTGGTTATAAGTGAAATCCTTTTTTTCTCTCCAGCTTAAACAGCACCATTAGTTTGTCGCATCTAAAGTTTGGAACTAGAGGTTTAGAGATTTGTGTGGATGTTTTATGTAAGTGTTGCTTTTTTATTTGCAACGGTATGTCATATTTTAAAACAGAATACAAATGGGAAGCATAACATACTGATTTTGCAGGGCATCCTTCTATACATGAATTCGTCACAGTTTCTATTCTTTGAAAACAGCTCATTTCAAATAGTATTATGTGCCACTGTAACTCAACAGCAATATCAATCCAACAATCAACTATTTAATCTTAGGCCTGATGCTGTAAGCCTTTTCTCATATCAGTACCATACCAACTTAAGCAGGATTATTTATGCCAATGAGGACTGCTCACATGAGTCAAAATTTGAGTCCCTGATTGTTTCAGTAGCACAGTTAGACATGTTATGATATGGCAAGACTTCACGGCTGCTTTCACAGATTTCATAAAAATTTACAGATACGTACATACATACATATATACATACATATATATGTATCTCCAATTCATCTTGTTCTCAATGCATTGTTATAAAAAGGAGCATAGCTGAGGAAAAAGTATTAGATGGAAGTCACCACTTACTATACAAAAAAAAAAGGAACTGGGTAAATTAGAGCCCATCAATCAGAGTCTTTCTCATGAATGCTATGGGCTTTGGATTTCATTTTAAAAGTTTTCCCCCTTTTTTAACAAAGAGGATTCTAATGACTTAGTGGTACACGATAGGCCTCATAGGCTGACTATTGACTTAACAACTCTAGTTGATAACAGTGGGCACATCTACATGTGCAATTAGTGTGATATAAGGAATGCGCATTAAATCTAATACCTCCATTGTGAGGCACGGGAAAATGCATATAACTCTATTTTAATGTGCATTAGGGAAAGAGCATAGTTTTTTGTGACGCTTCAATTTGCATTAAAAGAGGCTAATGTGCATTAAAGCACACATGTAGACATGGCCAGTGTTTGCATTTCACTGCAGCCTGAGCTGAAAAATGAGTATTCCCCTCCTATTGGAATCTGAAACATTAAAGCACTTATACACACAGTTGAACATATGCTTAAGTCCACCCTTATTCAGCCTAGCAAATAATCATAGCTTAAATGTAAGCACATACTTAAGACCTATGGAAATCAAAATGTGATAAAAAAGGTATCTATCTTTTTTCTAAAGGATGTATTTTAAAGATAAATGTGCTTTGCTGAATGACGGTCTCAGAATCCTGCCAGCACTATTCAAAGACAGTTTTGCCAAAAAATTAATTGGCAACCAAACCAGATGCTTTAGACAAAACTCCTCTGAAGCAGACTCAAGTTCTGCTATACAGGAGGTTATCAGGACTTGACCCCTTATTACTAATATATTGCAATGAAGGTAGGGAGCTTCAGTGATTAGAAAGAACAGGTTTTTACTGAGTCATAAAAGGACTTGGGTCACCTTTGGAGAGATGCTGTTTACTGAGATGTGTTGTAATGCATGTGCTAATGCTGACATGATTGTGATTCACCAAAGCAACAAGTCTTAGTGATTCACCATAAAACAGCTGGCTATTAACCTCTTTACAATACAGGGCACACTTTTATAAAGCTGTTCTAGCAAACCAAGAATTCCACGTTTGTTCTAGTAAACTCCTTCTTAGTGACACTAGTTGAACCTAAGCATATATCAAGAGTAGTTCACCAACCATACCAAGGTGAGATCTGGGAGGCAAAAGACCTATCACAATAGACCTCAACAGAAATGGAAACCAAAGAATTATTTATTTTCGAGTGGACCAAAACCATTACCCATATTGTCTTTAAAACTGCTGTTCATATAGTACAGTGGTGGTCAGAGTTACTCACCCTGGGAGCCATATCCAATCCTCCACCGAAGCTGTGTGTGTGTGGGGGGGAGAGGGGGGGAGGAAGGGTAGGAGCATGGCTTCTCCAATGAAGCTCCATTGAAGCCCTGCCCACTTCTCCCTGAGGCAGCAACCTGGTGTCCCCTGGAGCCGCCTTGGAGAGAAGTAGGCAGGGCTTTGGTGGAAAAGTCCCAGAAAGCCGCAAGAACTGTTCTGGCAAGCCACATGCAGCTCATGAGCCACAGTTTGGCCACCATTGATATAGTACAAGTGCACTGTACTTGGCTTTATCCTGTAATCCTGCTGCATGTAGAATAATATCCCCTAGCATCAATGGAAATTACCTATCTAAGGGCAAATCCTCACTGGTATAAATTTGTTCCTTGGAGTTCAATACAGCTATTACAATTTATAGTAGCTGGAGCTTTTGCTTACGTTGTTCAATCAACTCTTAAGTCTTAAGCATAGAGTCCAGGGATGCAGAAAGAAGTAACACTTTTTCCCCCATCTGGCCACAGAAAGAAGGCTATAGCCATGACCAAACACAAGTGCATGGCTGTAGGTAGCTTCAAAAATGGGTGATTGGGTGAAAATCTGACCCCTCATTGCATGAGGTATCAGATAAAGACATTTCAAAATGTAGTCTTTTGTAACTTGTGTCTGCAGAACTCCCAGCCTGTCACTATTTTCAGAATGGGAGGGGGGGAAAGGGAGCAGAGGAAGTTTAGTCTGTGGGGCAGGGGGGGTTCACCCCCCCCAGATGGTGGAGAGTGGGTATAGGAGCCCTCCGAGGTGGGGGCGGCTCCAATTCACGCACCCCACACTTCAGTACCAGCTGGGAAGCCCCAAAAATGAGCTCCCTCCACTGCCTTTGCCACCCCCCTTCCCCCTATTCTGAAAAGAGCAGGTACCAGCAGAATGCCATGGTCACTGCTATAGGAACGTGGCTGCAGGCTCCCAGCCCAAAACTAGATTCCCCTCCCCCTTGGAACCAACAGTGAACTTCTGTCTGGTCCGGGGTAACGTTGTAACTCAGAACACTTTGCAGAACACGTTCTGACTTACAGCTGGGAGCTGCACTTGTGTCTGCACCCCTGGCATACCACGTAAGCAGGGTTATGCTGTGTTTGTTTAAAAAACTTTTAAACACAAAAAGAATGGAGACTAAGAATTGTAGACATTACCCTACTATTGAGTTGGGAGCAAAACTTCTAAATCAAATAGGAGTTTCTTTCTTACTGAATAATAGCCATCTCTGAGACACAGTATCTAGCCACCTTCATTAACACATTTTCATGAACCAGCAAAGCAATAGTGTATTTTTTAAAAGGGAAGGTTTTTTTTTTAATGTTTTCGAAATAAAAATATATATAACTTATATCAAATGCTTTGTTCTTCATTGGTTCCATCTATTTTGCTTGGTATCAAGATATTTTACAAGTTGATCTTTCACACAGACATTTAGAAAAAAAAAGAATTAAACAATGCAAAAGACTTCCATGCCATACAGAGACTTTTGTGTTAAAATAGCTTAGTTTTACAACTGCTTAGAAGTTATTTGTCATCTAGAACCTTGGGTTAAAGGAGAGTGGGTTAACTGCAGTGTGACTTACTGCCTTGAAAGAATTTTCAAACAAAAGAATAAAGCAGCTCATAATTGGAAGGGTTTTCTTTTTCCTTTAAACCAATAATTAGAAAGTACAATATTTCTAAGAGAAAAAGTCTAATCTATTTTAGAAAAGAGCTAATGTTTGCTGCATATTTGCCATGGTATATTTAAATTATCATTTTAATAAAATACATCTTTAGATCAAAGCTGAAAGAAGTCATCAGTAGTAGGCCAGTGTACTCCAACTTTTTTCTTTTGTTCCTCTGGATGATGGATGGCTTATGCTGTTCAGATTTCCGCAGACAATCTCCTTCAGTCTGTTTTTTAAACTCTTCCAGTACATATAAGCAGGAGAACTGGTAGACCAAACAAAGCAAAATCCTTGTGTCCAATCACACATTAGGATGTTCATCAGCTTAACAAGTCCATGCAGTTTTATAGTTAGGTTCAGGAAAGGTAGTACCGCCGGTGAAAGGTGGGCTTCTTTCCTTTTTAATGGCAGCATGAAATATATGACATTTTTATATCTTGGGCAAAAGAGAAAGCATAACTTGCCTCTCCCTTGAAGAACTCTTTGAGCAATAAAGGTAGGTCCAGGGTGTTTTTTCATCCATGAAACTCTAGTAAGCTGGGTACTGGTGGACAGAATGGGCAAGGAGTTGCTAGGAAGGTTACTTTATTTAAATCTGGTGGAAATTGTTTGAGCTTCCCACCCTTGTAAACATCCACATAATGCCATGAAAAAGTTCATGTATATTGCATTTTTTCCAGTTATGTGTCTACACAAGTTTCTACTTGGATGAGGTTCCTAGAGGTAATGTAGCTCAGACACTCCGTGGTGCCCTCTCAAATTCGTGGGTCCTCCTGTTCCTACCTTTCTTATTTTCTTGTAGGTGCTTCCACTTATTAGTATTCACCTGGGCATTGGCTGGTCTTTGCCGACGTTGTTTGCGGTCCCTTTTCCAAACCTGTTCACAGAACTCATCCATCGTATTGAGGTTGGGGTGGTTGATTAACTGCATAAAGTCTCTATACCAAACTTTTTGACTAGGGGTCATGCTGTTGGATGCCTCCTTCGCCTTGGAGCTCTCACCATCTTCTTCTTTATGAAGCAGCTCTTCCAAGTGTTCAGAATCAATTACCTCCAGGGTCACTTTGAGCAGAGTTTGCATGAAGCCATGCTCCACCGCATGACAAAAGTAAGTGCCAGAGTCTTTCCGCTGAAGGGTCCGTAGCAGAAGACCCTGATCGGTCCTGATCAAACGATCATCCACTTTTATCTGTGTTGGGGAAAAAGATGCATTTCAACAGTTATTTCTCATCAATGTTATTCCTTGGGTACTTTAATTCTTTGGCATGATGAAGAAGAAAGTGGCAAAGAAATATGTTAAGGAGGAAATCCTTTTAGTCCTTTTGTAGTTGTGGAACTCTTGGAGCCATTATGGCTGTGCTCCTCAGGGAAACTGGCAGGTAAAGAGTTTACTCCTCATTCCCTACTGCTAAGTGGTAAAAACCCTGTAGGAATTTTCTCAGAGGGGTTTTGGAAAGTTATGCGAGATGCAAAATAAGCAGTCTACAAACCCAGCACTGCAGTCAGGAGGCCCATACCAGTGATCCTGGGCCAGCCGCATCCTGAGCAGTGTTGCACCTCTATATTTGGAAGGTGGAACCACTTGTTCCTATGTTGCTCCCCAGTACAAAGCTCCCGTACAGAAGACAGGTGGTGTTAAGAGTAGAAGAGGAGCAAGAAAAAGAAGTGTGGATTATGCTTCAAATTTCCAGGTTGTCTCAAATGGGCCCGCAAAAGATTATATTTGTGTGAATGATCAGAAAAAGCAGCTGTACATTGGCCTCATGTGTGTACACAAATTCAGAGAGAAGGGAATACATAGGGCATGGCCCCACAAGCATGCATGTATGGTTTTCAGGTCCTCAAAGCCATTTGAGGCACCGCAAACTGCACGTGACATGTGTGTACCCATGTGTTGTGCTGCTAAATTGCAGTACAGTATGTATTTTTGACACTGGGAAATTCCAGTGTCAGGAAAAGCAGCATGGTGCATGTGACAGCAGCGTGCACTACCAGAAAGCAGAGCCTAGCTGGCCAGAGCCAGGTACCTAGCTGGCCAGGTAGTCCCCAGGTAAGGCTGCAGAGGACAGCACAGGTACTGGCCCTAACCTCCCCTACCCTACTCAGGTCCCTTTAGCACACACTGGAGCATATGTGCAACATGCCTACAGACAAATAGCAGGGACACAAATATGTGCTTGCACTATGTGTCCCATGGGACGCAAGCACCTCTGCACATGTGCGCTCATGGGGATGCACGTATATGGTCCACTTAAAATACCCCAGCAAGCAAAGCAGCTTAAACATGTTTTCAAAATGTTGGCGAGACCAGGCAGCACAACATTTGAAAATAAGTGTTCCTGGTTTCCTGGGAAAATTCCTCTGAGCTTCAGTGGGGTACAGAAACTAAGCTGGTTTTCACTTTTATTCTTTAAATAATACAACACAGAAAAACACTTCAGGTAGAGCAAAAGAACAACAGGGTAAAAGTTATTTTCTTATAAATAATGCAATGATGTGCCCGAGCTGTATACCAAAATGTCTGGATTTCTACTGATCCCTGTGAGCACCTGAAAAAACTATATCTGTGCAACAATTCAATTTAGGTAACAAAATAAGGGAGGGGGAGCAGAAATTTCACTTAAATGCTGGCAGGGATGGTTGGCTTCTTACCTCTATGAACACTGATTTGCTGTAAAACATTTCCTATTAATTGACTTAGGATTTTCTTTTTAAACTAAACTGGCCAGCACAATTGACTGGCCACCATAAAAGCAATGGTTTTAAGGATGGAACATATCATGGGGATTTAAACTTATAATTAATATTGAATTAATATTTAGAAAATGCAAAAAGTGTCAGAAAAGTGGTCTGGATTCAGCTATTTGTTTTGCCTACCAATTTCTATGAATTCTGTGCAGAGGGGTCTATGTAACAGGTCTGTTCCAGGTCTATGTATCATATAAAGCCAAAGTAAGACTTTTCAGATGGTTTAAGTGCAATGTAGGGGTTACAAGACGATGTGTGCTGAAAAGGATGAACTTAACCCTTTAAAACATGTATGTGACTGGAAGAGCCTAGAGTATACTGATTGCATGAACTGGGCACATTAAGGATGCCTGCAAGAAGGGGTATCATGAGAGAAGTAAGAAGGTGAGGTTTATATCCTTTTTTGAGTTTTTGTTCAGAGCATGAGAGGCTGCAGACTCTCCTCTCCTTGGAAGTGAGCAGTGAGCTTTGGAAGACGGGGGATCAGGAGGAGATTATAGTCGACTAGAAAAGTCTATTTACAGATAGTCAAAAGGGGAGGAGGCAGTGAAGGTCTCCTTTTGAGAGCCCGGGCAAGTCTATCAAATGGAGACAGCTTGTGGTGATAGGGAAAACCATATGTCTTGACAGACTGGGTTAAGGGGCAAGAAAGAGGCAAGGCTCCTTGTACAGGTTTTTGAAAACTAAATGAAAAGGTGATTTTGTTTAGGGTAAAGGTTGAGCTTGAAATGGCCCCTTAGGGAGAAGGTAGGCTGTGGTAGGATATACTGTTGCTAAAGCATCACAGATATTTGAATTCTTGTTACTGTACCTCTTCTTTTCGGTCCTCATTTTCCTTTTGGAATTGCCAGTAGACTAATGCACGCTGAGATTTTGGACTGCACTCCAAAAATGTGCTGCTGTTCTCTACTCCATAGATAATTTTTTCTTCCAGGCTTTGCCCACTTGGGTTATCTGTAAGGCAACACAGAAAACAAAACAAAAAAGGGAAAGGAATGAAAATGAAAACAATAAGAAAAGGAAATCAAATCTGTTTTCCTATTTAATAAATGGTGTTGCGGTTGCATATAGGAGACACTTCAGACCAGTACAGGCTGCAATAACTGTTCTGTTTCCCTCACTGATTTGCCCCTCTAGTAATTCTTCATGCCCAAGGCTAGATTGAGAAAGTTTCTAATTGTGTTTTAATTAAAGGCCACAACACTGACTAGCTCATAAGCTCTACAAGATAAAGTTTATTCATCTGTATTAGAATAGCAACAATGTTGTATCCATTTTGCACTGGTATAAATGACTGCACAGAACTGTGCAGAATTGGGCTGTGCCACTAGGCTAATACCTACACATACTATGAAGAGCCTCACATGCTAAGAAACATGTCCTCTTTACAATGTCTCAAGGTAAGAACTCAAAAGACTGCCTCCCAGGCAGTAATTATTATGGGACATCTTGGTGAACATATCTGTCTATGTAAATGCCTGTCTAGGTACCTTTTTAATTGAAACAATCGGAAAAACTGCAAGAGGTAAAGTAAAAAAAAAAAAGTATATTTTGCTCACTGCTAATCATTATTCATCAAGGAAAAAAACATGTAGGACACAACAAGCACTTTTTCTGACAAAACTTAGAGAATGAGAAAAATCAGGGTGTAGTTTTAGAATGGCTGTAATGATGCCTCATGGGCTCTATGATCATAATACTTTACAGCAAAGTAATAAAACATGAGGCTTTTTAAGAGTACAATAATGTGTTTAGCTTATATGGCATTTCAGTGTGTTGCAGCTGTTAATGACCAGGAATAATGTTTTTGAGGAAACAATCTTCAATTAATCATTTCCTCTTGTAGTGGCATAATTTATGGAAATGTAATGAGGCTAATAAACCAGACATTATAGGGAGGGGAAAAAAGAAAGTTAAATAAATTACTTCCTCTTGTAACAAGAAGGTTTCATGAGATCCATCAACTTGCTGGAAATATCACATTGCTAAAGGACTTATATAGCATTTGATTCTCCTCCAATACCACAGAGGCAGAAAGGCATCATATTTCAACTCTCCACCTTAGCTCTTTAAACTGTTGTTACGGACTTAAGCAGCAATAGTATAATAATCCTGGAGAGTACAGGGGTGAGGAAGAGGTTGGTAAGCTATTTAACACTGTGTTGATCTCATGGGGTTTCCTGTCTCTTTTGCCATTATTTATGGTGCTTTCCATTCTACCCTTTGATCTTTACTATTGGAAATCTTTAAAGAATCTGATTTTTTTTTTTTTGTTATAGGGAAGGAATGTATAATTAAAAGCCTCTGCAGTGCAATCCTTTGTCAAGAATTGTTTGGTTTCACAATGCCTTTATCATATTGGCTGTGTTGTTTAGCAAACAGTCTGTTTGCTAAATGACTGAGCCAAAGGGAAGAAAGAAGACTGCGTTTGTGGTTTATGTTGACACAGTAATCATATGTTCCCCTCCTTAATGACATTCAGTCCCCCAAGTGGGGCAGGGTAGGAATTGATGCCTATTTAACTCTTAGTAATGAAACATCAAATGGCTTTTAAACACTAAACAAATAGAAAATGCAGTGCTTTGCTTTACTCTGCCCCACAGTGAACTTTTTGCATGAGTCAATGGGGGTGGGGTTCTGCGTAAATCAGTGTTCATCTGAAAAGCAGAGCTCTTTGGAGAATGTCAGCTGAGTTTTGGGCCAGAGTGGTAGTTACGCGGAATCACTAGAAGACAATGACGTTAAGCAAAGTAAAGAAGGACTATTAAAGGGCAGAAGGAAGGCCAAGAGAGAGTTATAAAAGTTATAAAGGTTGAGGAAGGACCTTGGTTAAGTAGGGAAATGATGGAAGTATCAACAAAGGAGAGGGACTAACAATTGTAAAGTGATACAAGGGGAATTTAAAGAGATTATTTGGTAAAAAGATGCATGGGCTCACATCATGTTCTACCTTTAGATAAGCAATTTGCACTTACCTGACTCAAGTTACTTGTATAGGTGGCATTTCAAGCCAGTTACAAGGATTTAGACCCTACTTCCTGCTTCTATGAAAGCTCATAATTCCATGTAATTCACAAAATTTAGAGGAGAAGGAAGAGCATAGGAGACCTCTTACATTTTAACTTAACAGTTTATGGCTTGGGACATTTGCCCAGGGATTGGGAAACTCAGGTCCTATAACTCCTTTCACCCAAAGGGGTCTGAATACACTTCTCCCATTTCTCTGCAAAGTAACCTATGTGCCAGGCCAGGGGTAAGCATGTCAAGAACACCCTTCATAACTCCCGTTGAAGCCGGTCTGCTAGGCAGCCAACAGGAGAACACACATATACATATGGGACCAGAAGGAGAGCAAGCCAGAGGAAGTGTCTGGGTGAGGTGGGGACTGGCCTGCAAAGGTGCTGACCTTGGTGACTGGCCCCTGTATTTTGCCTTTAATAGTCAATGGATAAATGCCATAGACAGCTGCGCAGTACCTTCTGTCTCACTGGGAGACGAGGACCGTCTGGAACCCAGCGCCCCCTGCCTCCTAAGGCAGTTTCCATCTTGCAGAAATACATTCCCTCTGGCTTGTGCTCTTTCTAAACCAGGGTTGGGCAAAATGGCGGATTTGGCATTTCCCAGCAGCCCCTGCCTGCTCGCTGTGACCGGTTTCCATCAAGACCCCAGCAGTGGCAGAGCCGTGACAGCACAGGGCAGGGTTTCCCCGGAGACTGGGCACAGAACCACTGGCAGGGTGTGTGGCTGGGTGGGAAGCTGCTGTGGGGCCATGGCTGGGATCTTGCAAGGATGACAGCATGGCCTGGAGCCGGGGCAGAGCCACGATCCACTGCCTGCATGCCCCTCCCTGGGACGTGCAGACAGTGGATCAGCGTCCTGCCCCAGCTCTGGGACACGCTGTCACAGCTGGAAGATCCTGGCCCTGGAGCTGCTCCCTGCTTAGCTGCACACCCTGCCAGCACTTCTGAAAACTTTGGTCCCTCGCTGGCTTTGGTCCCTCCCTGTTCTAAACCCATGTACATTCCCTTTTTCATTCTCCAGTTTCCTTTGACTCTTCCTAGTCAATGACCTTGTGGCTGGGGCACTTTACAGGGAAGTTAGGGAGGGCAAAGGTGCTTTGAAAACTCCCGGCACAAGTGCCCTAACCACTGGGATACTGGGTTAACAGATAGGAAGATCCTTCTCTGCCAAATTGTTACTTGTGGATCTTCTGGGACCATAATTTGTGAGATTTACACAGCATGTTCAAGAAGACCCACCAGTTTGCACAGGGGAACTGGAGTCTGAAAATCTGCGTGGTCGGCTCGAAATGCCTTACATAGCTAAGGTTAGCTGGATAACATACAAGCTATGGGGGAGATGGATTTGAGCCATCGTGTTTTAAACCACAAGAAATCAACAAGAGGATGATGGAAATCCTGTTGCTTAGGTCATTTAAATCTGGCCATAACCTTAAAGAATGTGTTGTAGGCTTCCATCTCATATTCCCAGGGAATGGATGGTGATTGAAATAATCGCCTGTCAAATCTCATTTCTGTAAGTCATGACAGCCATGTTAATGTCCAGAAAGCGTTATAAAATTAAGTAATATTGGCATGACTGAATACAAGAAAGTGCATAAAATGATAAAGTAGCTAACAAATCAGAGAATAGGTCTGAAAGTACCAGAAAGTCCTGAGAAGAAGCAACAAAGGAAAGGTAAAGCCTGGAAAGTTCAGAGGAGTAGCTGGGGGAATTAGAAGGGAATGGAAATCATGAAGCTTGTTTTGAAATTCAAATGAAAATCCTATTTGAGAGTTGTCTTTCTCAAGGTGGAACTAAGCACAGGATCAATTTTCCTCCCTGATAAATAGAAACTACGTTACTACTGACATAATAGAAAAAGAGGTACCCATCTACAAGAACAGTGCTTTGCAAAGGAGTGCTTCTCAACAAGGCCAAATTCAGAGATGTACAGTGAATCCTGGCTAATGTTATTCGCATTAGGTGACTATGGATCTCCTCCTCATGGCTGGTCCAAAAAAGAATCAAATGAGTCCACTACAGGCAACAGTTAAGGGTTATAGAAAAGTGGTTATGGGACATGTTCTTCTTTAGTTTAAACAAAAGATGTTTATAGTTTTATGGCTGTGACTTGGATTCAAACTGTAATACTTGGTTAACTAGAACTGATAAGGCTGATCATTTACAATTCCCTTTTGTGTCAGTGGTAGCTCTGGTGTGCTATGCTTCTCAATATTTGCTCAAATTGTTTCTGTTCTACTGTGTTTCTGAACTTAATTTCTTTAGACATTCAAAACTAAATCATCTGCCTAAATCATGCCAGAAGCACGCTGTGCAACGGTTCCTTTAATCTTGCTCTTTTCACCGCAAGCCCCCCGCCACTGATTGGTCAAGGGACCCTGATGGCCCTGCCACTTGCTACTTGCTCCTCATCAGCCAGAAGGCAAAAAAATGCAGTTTAAAATATACTATGGTTTCTGCCTCTTGGTTGATCAGCAGCAAGCAGCAGGACTGCCGGGACTCCTTGGCCAACCAGTGATGGGAGGTAAAAGCCATGTTATGTTTAAAACCACGTTTTTTGCCTCCTGGCTGATCATCAGGAGCAAGCAGTGAGTGGTGGGGCCACTGTGGTCTCTTGGCCAATCAGTGGTGGAGGGTGGGGGTGCATGGTGAAAACAGCAAGATTAAAAGAACCACTGAACCTCACATTTCTCATAGATAGATTTAGGTAGATCCATATTCCATTAGGCAAGATCATAAACTACTCACATCCTGCTCAAAGCACATTCAGATGGCCTTGTCAGAAACCCCTTAATGAAATTTTCTATGTACTGTCTTTGAGAACAGGTGGTTACAGAAAACAGGCTATTCTTTGCTTGTGCAGTTTCTTGGTTCATGGTCCTGGCACACAGGGAGAGAACCAATGAGTAAGTAATATAGGTGAATGTTTAGAGAAATTGATAGAAGAACTTCCAGAGCATATTTCTCATTTACAAGATAAACTCCATTTTGCATCTGCTACTCAAGAGACTGTTGGTTATAATATAGAAAAGAAAATTAGCAGTAGTTCACATACAGGCTAGGGACAGACATTCAAAAAGCCTGAGCCTGAGCCTGAATTGATTCAATCTTTGCAGGTTAGTCTAACCTGGTGAGGCTAAACTGGTTTGTAACTGCACAGGCATCCCCTCTGGACTGAAGAGATGCAGGCACATGCCTCCAATGGCTCAGTCCAGAAGTCAGTGGGGTTTCGTTATTTTAGGGGGTGCAGGAGCAGCCCTCCCTTCCCTTCAACAGTGCTGAGCTGAGGGGGGTTTTGGCCAGACCCCAGCAGGATGCTTTGATTAGGGAGAGTTTCTCCTTCTCCAACTATTGATAACAGAGCATTGAGTTACACAGCAAGGAATTACACAGGGCGTTGTTAGCATTTATCACACCATCAAACAAAACAACGTTTCTCTCATTAGTTCAAGCTCGTCTTTAACAACCTTTTTCCAAGGAAGGAATGGAGGGACATGACTAGCTACCTGATGATTAGCTCCAAAAAGCCATAAGCTGACACTGTTCTGTTTGCCTTTGTCCTGTCTCCCAAAGCATAGACTGTAGCCAGCATGTGGTATGCTAGGAATGCTGAGAGGTGTCTGTGTAAGGCAAAGGGGAACGGGGAATCCCTGTTTGAGTAGGGAGTGGGAGTGGGGGTGGGCAGGAGCAGGAGGAATCAAGGCAGACCCCATTGTACTTGCAGTCTCTGCTGGAGCAACAGCCAGGGAACAGAGGGTCGGGAGAGCACAGCCCCACCCAGGGTTGCAATGCATCGGGGATGCTGGAGGATACCGATTTAACTTAAACCAAGAAAGGGTCTGGGACAGACATTGCATAAACTGGTTTGACACAAATCAGCTAGGTCTGATACTACCTTCAACCAAGGGCATCTCAAACCAATTTCAGCCATTTTCAAATTGGTTTATGTGCAGTGAACTTCTGTTCTGTTACAGGTTTAAACCAGTTGCTGACCATGTCAAAAATGCTTGTACTTGTAACATCAAACGCAAGTGAGAAAGCACCATAATTTATATCCATTTCTCAACAGATTTACAAAGAGTTTCCATAATTTCAATGCATTTTTATAACATACCAACCAGAGAAAAGTCAGAATTTTAGTTAAATAAATTACAGATTATATTGAAAAGTGAAAGATAGCTGTAGCATGTCATATTTTAAGCCAAATCTCTTGTAGTTATAGTGCCTCAGAGAAGTACAGCTGGAGGCCAGTGTCAAGACATTTTAAATATTTTTTTCAAGGTTGCTGTTGTTCCTAATCATTTCCAACTTTATCATCTCACTGAATTTCATTTCACCAAGGGGTATCTTGCTCTCAGCTCAGCTATTGCCTTTACAGGGTTTCTGCTGACATACTTGAACAAGTTTATATTACTTCTACTTGGAATGAATAAAGCAGATATTTTTCCAAATAAAATTGCTGCACCATATGATTGGTCATAACAGGTTGTCTGAAGTGATGGCCAGAAACTAAGTGCAAGAACAGCTATAGGTTACATGCTGCCCTTCCAGCTGAAAATCTCCTTTGTGTGTCAAGTGGAGAAAGGGAAATGAAAGCTGTTTCTGCAGTTCTCTTTTTCGGGTATGAAGATAAACAAGAGCCCTGCAGCTTTGCCAGTAGAGCTGGCCAATGCAAGAGGTGTTGCTGGACACTTCAGCAATTATTGTTCTAAAATATGGGCAGGGCTCTAAAGGTAGATAATGTGCAAAGCAATGCTCTGAAATTATGCCATGTAAAGGAGTTGCCTTCCCTGATGGCCCACGAGCTTTATAGGTTAAATAGCATTGTTGGAGGGACACAGCTGTTTGGTATTTACAAGGAAACGAGTCTACTAATGTTTTAACTACCAAACCATGGGTGAATCTCTGCTTCTGTTAAACTCATGGGAGTTCTGTCACTGAATCTACTGAGTTCAGGAATTCATCCCATGAGAAAGCATTGTCATGCCAGGCTGAGAGACTGGTGAAGGACTTAAGGACTGAACCTTCTCTGCAAACTTTCAGGTCAGGTCAGTATATTCAGGAGATCACAACCCATGTAACTGGGGTTTGTGCATGCACATGTGCATGGTTCTGCTGAAAACATAATCCACAAATTAGAGGTTGCAGTTCAGGTTATATCTAGTGAACTGAGAACACTTTCCCAGTGTAAAACATGGGCTGCGTAATCTGCCTGATTGCACCTGGGTAAAATGTATATCATACAAAATTGCAAACCGTTGTCTTCACTGAATATAGCAACTCTTATTGTCTCAGGCTGTGATCCCCGCAGTATCATGGAACTGAACACCAGTGAGCCTCCCAAATCATTTAATGTGCTTATGAGCTTCCCAGCCATGGAAGGGGCACGATGTTGGATCTTGAAGCAAAATATCTCTTCATACAATTTTGATTACCTCACATTATCTTGTACGTGGCCTACCAACCACAAAGTAATTGGACCCCCACATTCCCAATAATGTTAGGTTTGAGGCAGCATGAAGAAGGTAAGAGAGAAGTATTACTGTAACATATCTGAGGTGTATGCGTACAACACAGACATATGAGTTAGGAATAGTTGCCATATTTGCTATTATGAAGAGCTGAAGACAATAGGAGTGCCATGCACCTCTACTTCTGGATGCTATATATGCATATGTATACAGACACATATACACCTTATGTATCCCTGAAGTCTATTCATTGAATTAACCAAGACTGATCGGATGTCACAAATCCACTAGTAATCAACATTCTCCAGCAGAGGGAAGTATTGTATTGTCTAAGCGTTCTTTTTACTTAGGGCAAAGAGTAAATTTCTCATTCTTTGAATGAGGATATTTTAAAGGGTTTGGCAGCAAACTGGTGTAAAGATAGATTTGTCTGCCAGGATACAACCAGTGAGTAAAGAAAAGAACTGGGTAGGACTCTGTGAAATATACTCGGTCAAAAACAAAACTGAGTGATACAGAAGTGGTAGAAACCCTATTTAAAATGAGGCTGGACTATGACAGGAAACAATCCTGGGGGGAGGAGAAGACAACTGTTCTTTTTGTTCACTAACGTACAACTCTGTGTCAATGTGCTTGGTTAGATCATTGTAAATAGTATGACATCTCTCCAAAGCTACATGTATGTTCTGGTGTCATGTTACAATACAATATAATTGTATTGCTCCATGATATGTGTAGTATATTGGCATGGTGCAATGTCAGACAGAGTAGAAAACTGAAGAAAAAGCAAAAACTGATTATAAGCTTGTAAAGAAAGAAGGATCCTGAACACGTTATTTGAGTTAATGTAGTCAAAGACAGGTTAAGGAACAAAAGTGAGTACATTTATATTCCACAACTGTGCACTACAGTTTCACTAGTGAATCCTATTTTTGCTTCCCATCCATGCCCAGTTTGTATATCATGTGTCAGCTAGCTTCACTTAAGTGAAATAGCTCTAACTTACCATGGTGCTGCAGATCCGAGCAATGCGTAAGAGGGTCTCCATTTCGTATATCTTGTCGTCTAGTACGTCTAAAAATACCATGGAAAAATGTTAGTAGCTGTGTCTACTTTAGATTTGTGATAGATATAATAAAATAAAATAAAATAAAATAAAATAAGGGTGTCTCAGTCACAGTTACCTGGATTCACAATTACTCCTAGATAGGTATACAATCATAGGAGAGAAATTATAGTCCAAATTTCATAGCCTGAGTCCATCTCTAGGTTCTTACAATAGTGCCCATTTACTATAGTGTATATTCTTCCAAACTGATGTCCATTGAAATAAAACTGTTCTCTTACCGTGTTTAAAATGTTGTATTTTAGAGAGAAAAAAAAACAACAACTTTTTTTATACAGTTCTCTTTTTGTTTGCATTAGTTGTGTTCTTTGTCTCTTTTGTTACCTCAACGCCTGCGACACAAAACCCAATTCAAGTCATGGAAAGGAGTTTCATTTAGAATAGAAGAAAAGAACAGGGCAAACAAAGATGTGTTTAGAGTGTGAGCACTTCACTTGAGGCATAAAAGGAAGCCAGGGACTGCAAATCAGAAGACAGCAAAGAGGATTAGCTGGCTGAACAATACTTGGATTTCAGATTATGGAATCCAGCAACACACAGGCAAAAGTCAAGTATCCTTGTAAAAGCCATGCTTGGTCTCATCCTTCAGTCACAACCGCTCAAATTCAGAAAAAGAAAGTAATTGTTCCTGGAGTGCCAGTGAAATCTCTCTTGGACCATCATTACTAGGCTGGCTGGAATTTTTCACTAACAGCCACAGAACGGGGTGGGTGGAAGGGCTTTCAAAGACTGCTCTCAAAGACACCGTTTCTTTTTAGAGCTAAGTGGGAATTCAGATGAAATGTTTTATTAGCGGCATATGTTGAGTCTTCAAGCCTGTAATGGTTTCTGGAAATGTTGGTTTAGACATTTTTCTCACATTGGAGAGAGTTCCCTAACCACAAATCTGTAGAAGAGGCCAGGTAAGGGCATTGCTTACCTGTCTTATTGGAGATAGGCCACTGGATACCTAGTAATACAAGAGTTATGCCACCAGAGGAAGAGTACGGACTGTGGAAGAAAGAACCTGCCTCCACAGCCTAGAGGCTAAAGCACTCACTTGGGAGGGGGAGTTCCCTCTGATTCAGCCCCTGAAGTCCGGGCTACTTCTACATTATAAGCAATGACTGTCTAATTTAACCTGTGTGAGGTCCGGGGGGGTGTGAGAGGAAGTCTGACCCGATAATGAGAACAGCTGTCTCGGAGGGAGAGATCCTGGGTTGCAGTCCCTTTTGCCATGCCCACTTGTAGAGGCAGGATTACATGCCTGGAATTGTAGGTGAGTGGAAGTAACAGTTTTGTTCTGTATTTTTTTGCTTTATTTTTGCCTTTGGGGTGTAAGTCTTATTGAAACGTACTGTGCATTGATGGCATATTCAATGTTTTTAAGATAAGGTACCTTTCCTTACTTTAGTGTTCACACTACAGAGGCACTATTTTATTGCTTTACCCCAGCACTGAATCCATGCTTCCGCATTTTTCTTATGAAATGTTACATTCAATGCGAGTGAAATAACCATATCCAAGCCAATAAGAATTACAAATGCAATTTTTCTCACTACCTTCATTAATTCTATAGGCCAGCATATTTATAGGATGCTATTTGTAGAAATGAGACCTAAAGAAAGACTTGCATTAATGCAAGTATTTGGGATAATTAGCATATCAAACAAATGTCATGTTTCACCACTAAGCCAACTTGGGGACCTGCAAAACATGAGCCAGAAAGCATCTGCACAAGGCTGAGTTAAGTGGTCACACTATAGGTTTTCTAAACTGCCATTAGGCTCCTTGAAGATACAATGGATGGGGAGAAAATAAAAAACTGCAACTGCTAAGACATCCTGTCTTTACAAAACCCCCAAATGATTAAATACAAGGAAGAGATATTAGCAAGTGCCCCAAAACAAGACATTCCCAGCAGGTCAGGGGTCTGGAATAATAGGGATTTGTTAGTGGCAGAACTGTGGCATTTCTATTATTTCTAAGAGTGTTAGTTTTATGTCTGAGATGTTTAGCTTTTCCTTTCTACCTTTTTTCTGGAACTTTTCTGAATTATTTTGCCCCAGGTTGCCTCTGTGCCCCAGTGCAAAGATAAGGCCTGATGCTTCATAAGCGCCTGCTTTTTTTTTTTTTTTTTTTTTTTTTACATAGGATACATTAAGATGCAAACCTTGGAAATTTCAGTCCTCTCTATCTGAAGTAACTGTGCTACAGATGTTAGCTACCAACGCTTACTTCACCCAGGTCTTCCAGGAGCCAACCAACCAACCAACCAGTCCCAGGAGTCTGACATTTCCAATGAAAACAACAGTAAACTTCAGTTTCAAGATAAAGATTGCTACCGCTGCATGTAAATTGCTGGACTTCTCACATTTTCTGAAGTGTAAAATATTTGCCAGATTTGCTTTGACATGCTCTTCTTCTGAGCAAATGCTTTTTGCATTAACTCACCTGATAGAAAGATGTGATATGCCAAGCATGGCCAAGAGTCTGCTCTTATTTTCATGTGTTTATCAATGATGTTATTCCATATTTATACTTGTGTATCTAACAGCACGTTTTAACTCTCTTGGTTGAAGTTAAAGCTGAAGAGTGATTGTCTTAACACTGAATGGAGGCAGAGAATATATGTTTTTAAAACTTCAGACAAGCAGCTAATCTGCAGTATATAGGAATACGAAAATGAATATTTTCCACTTGAAGGGGCTGATTCCTCTCTCCTTTGCACTGTCTCTTCCTCTCTCCTTTGCACTGTCTCTAACCATTGACACTAATGAGTATAAAATTCTTCCAAATCAGAATGGATACCATTTTGTATCTACTTGCACTGAGATAAATAACTACTCAAGTTATACAACAATAAAAAAATATGTATACCATGTATATAGTTATTTGAACCAGTGCAAAGCAGAAAGCAGAAGTGGAATAGTATCTATTCTGATTTGGGCAGTGTTGATAGAGATGTATAAGTGAATAATCCCTTTCTATTAATCCCCAAACACTCAATTAATATTCATTTAGCATTTCTACTTCTGAAATGTAAGGCAATAAGGTTACAGTGAGCAAACGACTTCAGGAATAGGCTATATATGAAGTTGCTCTCCATTTCAGATTTTAAAAAATGTTGTTGACATTTACTACTGTTTAAGAAGTTATATTTCCATTTCAGAGCTGGCATCTTCCTGATTTTTTTTTTACCATGGTCCTTCCAATTCATCCCAAGAAGTAGTAATATTCAATCAAGCAAGACTTGATATTGCTTGTAACTCCCATGACTTGTTTTCCTTGGAATAGGAAAGGCTCCAGTTAACCACCCTATGAAAAATCTCTAAAGCCCTCAGGTCACATTGAGGCAATCAGTCAAGGCGAGTAGCATGCGATTCCAACATCTGAAACTGTTCCTACCTTTTAGCAGTGGGAAAGTACCGGGAACAAGAAGAGCCATCCCAGGCACAGTACGGGTCTCTAGCAAGGCAACACTCGGCACACGCTTTCCCATACACATCACAGCGGTGCAAAGGAAGCTGTGAAACTCCAGTTGCTGAGCCAATGTAGAGCTGTTGCTGTGAAAAAAAGGTACAGTTTTGCAAATGATCAGATTTCACTAGAAAGACATGCAAAATACATTAGTGTGTGTGTGTGTGTGTGTGTTGTGGGACCTTCTTCTCCTCTCATGTATATTTTTTTTACACCATAATAGTGCTATGATGTCTGCTCCTGGGCCATGTCCAGACGATCAGGGGTGTGCACTTGCAGCGGCACAAATTTGTGCCATTACTTTGTGCCACAGCACACCCCTACAACGTCCTTTGCCCCTAGCATCTGGCCAGGCTCCACATGCTGGCTGGGCTGCAGGGTGCCTCAGTACGGGGCTAGCCAGCAGGTATCCCCTAAACACACTGCACACTGCACCCCACCCAGCCAGGAAGTGGCACATGAAGACAGGGGAGCAGGCAGCCCAGGGTGCTGCAAAGGGAGCTGCCTGCTCCCCCAATGCAAAGCATATTGCACCCCAGCCAGTTACTGCAACTGTTCAGCCAACCTGGCCCCTGGGTAGGGCCCTGCTGCCTGCCACAGAGCTGGGGCTACTCACAGCAGGTGGCAGGGAGGTTGCAAGCAGTTGCACGGAGGTCTGCAGAGCCCCAGCCTGGCTCGTTGTTGGCAGCAGGTGCACACACACCTCAGGGAGGACAGCAGGGGAGCTGTGAAGGGCCCACTCCTTGTTGTGGCATTGCAGCCCCAGCCCTGTCCCTACCGTCTCTTCCAAGGTGCATGTACCAAGTAAAATGCCTTCACGTGCCGTGCTCTGGCACGTGCACCGGAGTCTGCCGACCCCTGCCACATACGATGATGGACACCGATGAGAACCATAGCAGGATGCAGCACCACACTAAAATGGAAAATTGAAACACTTCCTTTTTAGCCCACTTCCCAGATAACCTGCTGTGAACTTAGGTCTGTTGAAGACAGAGGGGATATGAGGAAATTGAAGTACAATTCCTGTGCAGCACCACGGTCAGAAATATTTCGGTTTTAGGCCCTCCAGTATCAAACCAAAATATCCTAATATGTATACAGCCACTAAAATGTAGCTGCATGTGAGATAGAAAAGAGGCATTACACAACGGAAGAAGGCCCCCAAACATCAAAGCAGTAGGCCTCCAGGCAATGAACCTGCCAGGAGGAAGACCTCACTATTTAAATTCCCAATCTAAGCAGCCTCTCGTAGAAATACAACGTTTCATTAGTTTGTCTGTCTCAGAGGACAGAAACTGGTGTAGGTATCCCTGTTTTTAGGGAATCTTTGGATCTACCCTTAAACCTTAAAGAGGAACCCTACGTGAAAGTCAGATGATGGTAGCTGCCAACTTGTTGGGGATGCTCAGAGCTGGGCGATCAAGAGATGGCAGGGATAAGTCACTTGGAAGGGCACCTTAGCCCCTTTTCCAGGACCTTTCAACTTCTTATGGAGTCCTGACAAAGCTGCCTTCTCCTGGCAAACCATACAAGGATGCATAAGATTTACTCTGGCTAAAGCCTTATGCTCACACAACTGATACACAACAGAAGAGGAGGAAATACTGCACGGAACGAATGACTGACAGGAGAAATGATGGATCTTTGGGTGTGAATCAGAAGTCTAGGCATCTGTTGTACAATAATATTAGTGTATGTAACTGGGGTATTACCACATAGAAGCATGTAGCTAAGTGTCGCAAACTTAAATCAATATAACATGTAAGAGGAATCCAGGGCTATCCACGGAACAATCTACAATGTATAATAGGTTTCTCACACACTAATATAACCGATCAAAAACTCGAGGTCTTTGAAATCTCTTCAGAAAGAGACTCTAAGCTGAATGTAAACAGAGAATCATCATGGGAAATTAAAACTATGTGATAAAGCCAAAGTAAAATTACTTAAAGATTTTGCTCCTGCTGGAAACTTTATTACTTTCAAACCAGCAAGTACAGTCTGTGGTTTAGACACCCTATGGTCACAAAATTGCCACCCTCTTTGCTTCAGAGCAATGCATTTAGGATGCAGCTGGTGAGCATTATGTTAAAGAGTGATAATATATCATTCCAGGCAATACAAAATTGAAAAAGCACTAAGGGAATGATCTGTATCCACGTCTCAGTACTACTCTGTCAGAGAAGTCAAACTGCCTTTTGCCCAAAGCCTCTCCCAAGGGAATTTGTGTTTAATCAATCAGCTGATTATCAGATCAAGCTATAGCAGGGGCTTATCCTTTAAGAGTTCCTTCCAAACTACTGCAGGAACAGCACTATAGAAAAGATTAGTGGGATAAGGAAAGAGTAAAATATGTTCTCTGCAGTCCAGTAGTCACTGTTTGCAATCAGAAACCACGCAGAAAACACTTGAGATGCAGCCTTTTTCTTGGTGCTTGGAATAAGAGAGAACTGGGGCATCTTGGTGTGCAGTGAAAAATGTACCATTGCAAAACAAAATGTTTAAAAAAACAAATATTTTAGGAAGGAATTTTCTAAAGACCTTAAGGGAATGAGAGGCCCGAATCCCACAGAATTACTCTGAAGGGTAGATGCATAACTTGCTCTTTGCTAATGGCGATCACAGTGTTTGTGCTGAAAGACTGCATTCTGGATTCTGGCAATGACGTGTTCACTGCGAGGAACAGGCACTAGTCCCTCTGCAGCAAGCCAGTAAGAGGTCACGTAAGCAGAGCGTGTGTTTTGTGCCGGCCCTCTCTTCAGGGGTGACCGCTATCCACTCTGAGCAGAAACGGTGTTCACTGAATAAGACACCATACGTCCATGCGTGGATAAATAGATTGTAAGATATTCCTGAAGGTTTGAGAGATTATCTTGCCATTTAATTCCCATGACTAGAAATTCAGGTGAGGCCTAAGAGCTTGACAGTGCCCATCGGAGACCACCTTAGCTTATAACTTCTCTTTTTAGAAGACGAGCCTCTCAGTGAATTTAAGTTGAAGGCACGAGAGAGGCAAAAGCCTGCTCACCATCATGCTGTTTCCTACTCAAATTAATGGAGCCTGTTTGTGTTGACTCAGCAGGAGACAAGGAGGGGGAAAGATCTGGTGTTAAATACATCTCTGTGAGCTGTTTCCTGCCACCGGTTGAAGACACAAACTGTGGCACCCCAGATGATGGAGTATCTGGGGTCAGCATGACTAACTACACACATTGTTCCTGTAACAACTGTGCTATTAAGGTGCTGCAGGGGGTCAAACAACAGTATAGACTCAAAGGATGTGTCCTGATGAGTGAGCACATGCAGAGGCATGCACTTCCCACAGCACAAATAGCAGTGGCATGTATTTCTACCACTATTATTTGTTTCCAGGCATGCTGCTGTACGCACACCCCAGTGGCATGGTAAATTGACCTTGGTTGGGTAAGAGAAGCTGGCACCTGTACTGGCCCCAGCATCCTTATTGGGTCCTGGGGGCCTCCTGGAGCATTAGCGGTGCCAGGCTGGCTACGGAGAGCCTGGCCAGCAGCCAGAGCATGGCCCTGGCTGACCCGACTCCCTTTCTAGCAGTGCACGCTGCTGCCACATGTGCCATACTGTTTTTTGCTGTGGGTTTTTTTGACACTGGGATCACCCAGTGTCAAAAAATCTACTGTGCTGCAAATTAGTGTAGCATGTGGTTTGCAGCACCTCAAATGAGTCTAAGGCTCTGCAAGCTGCACATGCAGGCTCACTGAGATGTGCCCAAGAGGCTATAGTTGGCTGTTCTAGGTGTGCTGTCAATCCAACAATAACTGAATAAGTCTTGAAGGTCAGTGAGTTTAGGAGACTGGACCCCTATAGGAGGAACAAGGGGGCTTTGGTGATTAAATTGAAATCTAACCTTTCTAAGGAGAGAGAACAAAGCTGAAAACAGCTGGCGTATGAAGGCTTATTCTGAATTCAGAGGTCTCTACATGAGACTGCATAGCTGCTACTGCACACTCATTTAGTACTTGCATACCCAAGTACTAAATGATTCTGAAGTAATTTGAGCTACTGCATAGTAGTATCCCCGCATGACTTCCTGGTGACAATGACTGTGCAGTAGATCATTAATGTGTAGTAGGGTTGTGCCAAGATTTGATGATCAATTTGATTTGGAAGAGATTCAGTCCAATTCAGTGGCCAAACCTGAATCAAATTGGGAGACCCATTAAAAAGTGCAAATCGAATTGGAAGTCTCGAAATTGATTTGGAGAGATTCGGCCCTGATTCAAAGATTTGGCCATAGACTAAACAGACATGCTGGACACAGCTGCCTCCAGTTGGTAAGTCTGTTGTGGTGGGCAGAGGGGGGGAGGGAAGGGGCATGAGGAGGCAGATCAATGCTTGCACAGTGAGGCAGGGATTGGGGGGGCAGACTCAGGGAGGGGGACTCCTTCCATGCACTCCATCACACACCGCTGGTCCAGGAAGGCATGGAAGCAGGCATGTGTCCCTGGATCTGCACAGGGCAGGCTGGGTTGGGCTGTACTCCAGGAGCCTAGCTCTAGCTGCCTGCTACGGGGCTGCCCCAGCTGCAGCCCAGAGCGCAGCCCTGTCTCCTCCTGCCCCTCAGAGCACAGTGGAGTAGGGACTATGGGAGGGCTGCCACCACCCTAAAACTCTCCATAGCCCCTGTCACTGGTCCTTCCCTGATGCAGGTGCATGCGCCTGCCCCCATGCCATGCCGCTTCTCGCCCTGCAAGGGTGTGATGGAGCAAAGCCGTGGCTTGTCTGGGAGTGCAGGGAGGCTGAAGTGGCTTCCATCACTGTTTGTCCAAGGCAGTACAGTGGCACCATCCCATGCCTCCGTGCCCTGGCTGGGTGATTGGTTGGAGGGCATAGACACCACTCCTAGCACCTTTCACTGCCCATCTGGAGTGTAGCCCTCACGCAGATCCAGGGACACATGCCTGCTCCCATGCCCTCCTGGACGGGCGCCGTGTGGCGGCTCATGGTGGCAGAAGCCCCCCTCCCCAAGTCCCATGCCCTATCACCTTGGCTAGGCAGCCTGTCCCAGCTCTAGCCCCAATCCCTGCCTCACTGTGGAGGCATTGATCTGTGCCCCCCCACATCCCTTCTCTCCCCGCTTCCCCCACCACAACAGATTTACCAGCTGGAGGCAGTCGTGTCTAGCATGGTTGAGGACTGTTGCCTGTTTAGTCTATGGCCAAAGCTCTGAATCGGTGCTGAATCGTCAAATCCGATTTGGCCGTGTCAAATTGGGACAGTGACTCAAATCACCGAACTGAATCACTGTCCCTCCAAATTGGCCAAATCCAAATTCGAGTTGAATACTTGCTGCTTACACAGGCCTGATGCATAGAAGTATTGTGTCATGATTTGTGCCCCACGATGCTACTGTGCACTAGTAACAAGCTACTGAGCAGTAAGCGTCTCATGTAAATGCGGCCACAGAGAAGGCCCTCATTCTGTTGTCCAGCCTAGAAAGGTAATATTCATGCCTTTGCAGAGGTGTCTGTATCTCATAAACCTCACACTAGGAACAAAGCTTGTGGAACCATACTTAAGAAAGAAAAGTGAGTTGAAACGTAGTAGATTCATAGTGTGGAGACTCGTTGAACTAATGGGGTGGCTGGAAAGGTAGCAATAATAAAATGCTGAAGTGGGGGAACGATCAACCTTTTAGAGGATCCAGCAATAAACAGAAAGCTGCAAAAACAGAGCCCTCTGAACCAGACTGAATTCCACTTAGTTCATAACTATTATTTTTTAGTTATAAAAAGAGTAAAATGATTTCTTTGAAATTATTTAATAAAACACAATAATTTTATTGTTTACATTTTCTGCTTTTGCTCTGTGTAATGCATAGAAATCATTTTTTTTTCTGTTATCGCAGTTTTTTATGAAAACCCCCTATGTATCAGAACACAATGAGCGATGTGTTCAAGCTAGAAAACCTACAGCATTTTTAAATCATAAATATAATATGGTAGTGCCTTGCCAAATATTTCTTTGATACAAAGATGCAGTGCCAAAAACTTGTCATGCTGCATCATGATTCTGTAACTTTTTAACCCAAGGCTGCCTGATATTTCATGATCTTAACTTTGCTTGAATAACTTTCTATGGTCTTTATAGCTTGGGACAATGTTAACATTGTAAAACTGTTTTCAAAAGGCTCAAGGAAAATTGTAATCACTCCTGGATGAATAAAGATGCTTTGAAGACGAGATTGTACTAAAATGCATAGGCCGTTATAAAATACGATTGGCTGCTTTTATGGAATGTGATTATGAAAATAATCAAAAGCAGGGCATTTTGGTCTGTTGTAAACATATATACAACTTGACAGGCTTGTTTTTAAATATTTTGGTCTTCAGTGGCACATTCTTTTTACACTGCCATTTCTGTTATTTTAAGTGATAAACTGTGTCAGGGAAGTGGCCCCAAACAACATGTTTTGTTTCAAATGCATGCAATTTCTCAGAGACATATTCAGAGTACAGTGGAGGCCTGGATGCATTTTTCAGCCTCTGAAAAGGAGAGCTTTGTCTGTTTAATATAACATAAGCCAAGATTTTTTGTGGGTGATATGGTTTATTAGACCAAATGCATGGTTGGGATAGACTTAGATAAGCTTTGAAATGCAGTGCAATCTTCTTCATTATAGGATGTAACTCAGCTTTCTAAAGGGGCCTGGCACAACTAAAAGATACCCCTGAGGCTCACTTGAAGCTCTGTATTAACAGGGTACAGGACTCTCACGGACCTGATGAAGATGGGTGAATGGCATGTAGTGGAATATGCACAATCATAGATGGACCCAATCCTCCAAAACCTGTCAGGTGTCATCCTTAGAACCACAATGTTAGTGGGAATATTCATGGTGGCAAGCAAGATTTACAGAATCAGGCCCAAAGCCAGCAGCATGATGTTAAGGCACAGGAAAAGAGTGCATAATATTTAATGTACCTCTCTACCTTTTAGTCTCCTTGATCAAAGATGTTATAATGTATGTAGAAAATGATTGGAGTTCCACTTAAATCAATGGAGAGTTTTGCCACTAAGTTCCCTACGAGCAGCAGTAAGTGAAAGTCCAAACAGAGACATGCGGTAAATTTAACAGCTTTGTAGTCATGTAGGAGGCTTCAGTAATGTGGAATTTTTCCTGAGATCCTATGAACAGCTGGCTAGTTTGCATTTAGTTTCCACCTTGCCAGAAATGCACACACTAGGTTTTCCCTTTTTCCTTTGCCTGTCACATTTTCCTTGAGAAAATACTGGTGTTTATGTAAAAGGATGAGATGCTGCTGGTATAATTAATATGTCTCTACTGACTGCCAAGTTAGTGTCTCTGAACTATACAGGCCAGTAAATATTTAAAGAATGATTTAAAGCTTGTGCATACAGTACCTGCTTTGTGGAAATCTTCATTGCTGAAATAATGGTAGGTTCCTAGAAAAAAAAAAAGATATTAAATGCATTAAAATGGAAGATATAGTTTAAAAATATGGAAGTGTTGCTAGAGGGTCTTGCCAGCCATGAACTGCCTCCCTTGATGATGGTACTCCTTCCTGACTTTTACAATGGAATGTTTTTATTGTTATAGATGAATTAGCATGCATGTGCACGTGTGTCTGTGCATGTCATTAATTGCTATGCTGAATCTGGACATCTTCAGTGCAGCAATTACTAAGTCATTTCTCATATTTCTTATTATTCCAGAGATGTTGGTTTTCTTGTTTTTTCACTTTGTGCTATTAATTTCTGCACAGATCATGACACTAACATTTTCAGGAATCCTTGAAATGTATGCACATAGCATGCACACAAAAAAATCTCAATGATACATACTAATTCTGAGTCATCCTAACAATAATTAATGTGAAGGGATTTATTAATTTTTGTTATATTCTTATGGAGAAAATAATAACCTTTTAAAATATTGACAGGGCATGGAGGATAGAACTGAAATCGATTGCATATTTTAATGATACCTAAATGAAGAACACACGCACATAATGATGTTTAGGGTTGCAGGATCTAACTATACAACAAGTAGCAACTTTTCATGCTGTGCAATATTGATTATTTAAGCAAAACAGGGCACGTCTACATGTGTGATTTAATACTCAGTAGCCTATTTTACTTTGTATTAAAGTGTCATGTAAAAAAAGTGCAATTACGCTAATGTGCAATAAAATAGGCTACTGCGCATTAAGCATCACTTAAAAACATGCACTATTAGTATTGCACATTAGGACAGTTTAATGCACATTTATTTAGCATCTCACATTGGAGGTACTAAATTTAATGCACATTAGGAAAAGTGAATTAATGTACATATGGACATGACTGCAATGTACAAAATCCTCTATGCCCTATTCAGGTGCTGACATCAAGGGGACATTGTGCCTACATAGTGGAGCCAGAATTTGGGCCAATAATTACTTATTATACCAAACACTGTGAAGTTTTGTAAAAGTGAACATTTAATAATATCCTGCATCAGGGCTTGATCCTAACTCTCCAACTTAACTGAGTAGTCCCAGCAGTTTCTATGAGATCACTCACATATGAGTAATAGCAATTGGACTGAGCCGTTTGTTGCAACTAAATCTGGAGTTTCACTGAAGTACAAACCTTACTGCATCCCAAAACTCTCTTACTGATCCTATGCATCCTATTTTTACCAAGGTACATGAATATAGTTGTTATTAAGCGTTCACACTTGCAAAGTTTTCAACTTGCTGGTCCTGGGAGAATTTGATATGGCTCAGTGGATGCTAAGTATGTGGACTCGCCTTTACAAATAGGTTAACAGACCTGGTATTAGAAAGCATCAATTACGTGTAACATTTGAATGAAAGCTGAACTCATTCATTTGTTTGCTCAGCTGGTCACAGAAATATTGCACAAATTGGGTTAAAAAAAGGCATTTGTTATCAATGTAACAGATCTGGAAGTTTTGTGGAATTATAAATGAAAAAAAAAACTATTGTATTCAGCACACTGCAGCTTACCCAGTAAAATACATTCTTCATGACACCGATACAGACTCTTCTATATCCAATAAAAACTTTAATTGAAAGTTACTATTAAAAGATCTGATTTTCTTCTTGTTATACACTTATTCCCATCTCAAAGCTCCTTTCCTGAGCAAAGCAGTTTAAAGGAGGATACATGGACACATCTACACGAGATGTTTACTGCACAGTTGACTAATTAGGTCTGCAAGAAATGTTTTGGCTTCTTTTTTATTCATGCCTAGCATATGGAGCCCAGTCGGAGTGGTCCAGGCAGGCAGGGGACCCAGCTGCTCCCCTGTCTCCATGTGCTGTGCAGAAGCTGGCTGGGGCACGTTGTGCTTCAGTGTGGGGGCTGCCTGCCAGCTAGTCCTACAGTGACGCACCCTGTGCCCAGCCAGTCCCCTTGCGGCACATGGAGCCCAGCTGGAGCAGTCCTGGACTGGAAGAGTGACCTCCTGAGTCCCCTGTCAGTCCAGACTGCTCCAACCAAGCTCCAAGTGCTGCATGTGAACAAACTCTGGAGAAACATATTCTGGAGTTCATTCATCCACATTAACTGCACATGTAGACATGCCCAATGAAGATCACACATAAAGTACCAAACTATATTTATGTAACACCTAGTAAAGTTAGCACAAGTGCAGTTAAATCTCGAATCCTAATCTGCCAGTAATTATGGTACCACTGAAAATACATTTTGAAATTACATGTTGATTCTGTTGTTCCTATTTAATTATGTTTCTATATACTTTCTTAATTATATCTCCTTTAGCTTGGTAATTTCCTTTTGCTAAGGAAGAGACCCTAATGCTATCAAAGTTGACAGGTTATACTCTAGTATACCTAATGACTTTGCTGCATATAAGAAATAAAGAAGTCAGTATCCAGAGATAACTTGTTTTTCCCTCGTAGCTTCCCTCATAGCTTCGCATTTATTTTTGTGTTGAAAAATAGTTGGTGGAAAAATTAAACAGAGCTTGATAGCGAGGTACACCAACCTTCGGACACTGATAATTGTGTTTACTTTGTCTGCAAACAGTTGAATGTTGAAAGTAAAAAAAAAGTCTTGCCCGTATATGTTGTGTCTCCTCATCAACTAAAGGTAAAGTAAATGGACAGATGCAAGAAACCTTAATTTTTTTGTAGTGTGTCAAATACAGAACATCCCTTAAGGTCTATCTAAATCTCTTTAGAAACTCTTTAAAAAATACTCTGCCTAAATATTCAGAAGTAATTAGTCCATGTAGCTACTAGTAAACTAGTAATTCAGTTTTGGGTACCTCAGTGTGAGGGCAAATACTTTTAGAGGGTAAATACTTTGTGAAAACTGACTTTAATTTCTACAAAACATCCACTCTGAAATTCAGGCCGCCTTAAGGTAACTCAAGTCAGGCACAAAAGTAGTGAATCTCTCTCAAAGACAGTTTAGAAATGTAGTTACCTGCTTTGTTTTCTTCTTGAAGATATCAGGCGCAGGAAAAGGCTGGAAGTCAACACTACCCCTCAACTAGTGAAAGTGCATACTTAATTTGTGTATGTTGGTAATTTTTTTTTAATTCATGTGTCCTGGTGTACCCAGGACTAGGACTGAAGAATCACCTCCCATGCTGATCTTTCAAATTGCTCTTCTGGAAGTTCCCAGGTAATATTATTTTGTATCTCTTTACAGAAGAGGAGGCTGCTGAGACTCCAGAAAACGGCTCTAGTTCAACTGTAACTTACAACTGCTCGGAGATTCAGCGATGCTGATTAACCACTGAAACTCGCAACGAGAGTTAGGAATGTAATTTCTTTTATCAGTAACCTCCAACTAGTGCTGAAAGTTCCAAGGTTTATTTTGACTAGCGTCTGGGACCCTAATTGATAAGCTAATTAGAAGGGTATGCCAAGCTACTCTGTGGTCATCCTGCAAAAAATCCAGTTTGCAGCTGTCTACAGAAAAAAATCTACAACCTGACACTTGAAATTCAGCAGTACTTACCCGAAAGACTGTCATTTCTTCCAGCAAGACTTCCTCTAAATCATGCCAGGTCTCCTTAGGAATAGAAACCACTTTCAGAACAGTCCCAATATCTGAAGAAAAATAAAAATAAAATGTCCAGGTGCTTAATTAATGTACTCCAAGTAAAGAGAAACCAGAATTCTTTGAAATATTGTCATGCGTAATTATTTCCAATACGTGGATTAAGAGGCTCCGTATCAGTCAGACATGATTTGGCAGACTATCCCTCACATAAAGATGTAAATCTTTTAATTATAGAAATACCACAATAAAAAATGAACTATAACCATGCTTCAGCTGTTATAAGAATGAACGGGACAGTGGAATAGTATTAGAGTGCTGTCATGAAATGTCAGCTGCCTCAGAGGTATACTTAAAGATGAGAATGCACTAAATTTACCCGACCACATTTTATTATCCAGTCTGAGATAGGAAATTTTTCATACTTGTTTTAAAATACATGTGCAGATGTTGTTAGAAAGCTCAGTGTGGATACACGGGCAGCTGGGAAAATGTTGTCAAACTAATGAAGTTGTCAGATCTTAAGTATGTGCTGATCTTCTTGGTGTCAAGTAAAAGAAACTAAAATGTATATGTCCCTGAAGGCATCCATATTTCTATTGCATGATGAATGATATTAGCCTCTGTTTGGGGAGGGAAGGGGGGGAATTAAAGCTCTACTACTTGTTTCTTTGCTTTACAGATAGTCTTGCACCAGTGAGTTGTACTGTTTCTATTTATGCCACTGAAATTGTGACGCTGACTTTCATGTGAGCCTTTAAACCTCAAAGCTACACACTCTGTAGAGGATGTTTGAATTTCATGACCTAAGGCTACATATTGTTTTCAGCCATTGAGCCATAAATATACGTTTTTCTTCAATAAATAGACTTTTCAGAAAAAAGGTGTAACGTTGCCAATCTGGTCCCAAATAACAGGGTGTCTAGTTCGTTGCATGTTACTGAAGCCATTACCATAACAAGAAAGATGGAGATCCCAATATAATGTTTTAGGTCTGTTAATTATGATGTTGTCTCAGAATATCATGGACAATAATAAGTGTTCAGCCATAGAAAACCAGTCCCCTTATAGATGTCTCCAGCTGGACATCCAAATTTATTATTCACTTTGGCAAATGTAGGCAACAGGTAAAAGTATTAAGGTATCAAGCATAACAAAACTATGGAGGTCAACATTCTTCTGAAGGCAAAAATGTTGAAAGAGTAACTCTTGCAAACTACTCAATGCTTTCATGATTTCCAATTAAAAAAAAATCAAAATACTTTGTAGTTATATACTAATTTTGTTAATAGTTATATAACTAATTAGTTATATACTAATCATTGATAAAATGATCTAAACATTTTAATTTCAAGAAAGACAACATACTTTATCACAACATCATGGATATGGGCAATTGTGACATTTGCATTATTTGTTACCATCATTACTACTATTTTAAAAGATTTACATCAAGGATAATACCGCATATCACAGAACAAATAGAACACAAAGTTAAGATGAATAATAACTGTTGGATCTAATAAAACAAATAATTCAAGATTAAAGTTAGTAGTAATAAGGGAATGGAAAATTGTCCTAATTACCTGGCTCTAATTTGGTTATGCTTTTGAGAAAAATCTACTCTTAAGCATCAAAGAAAAATTTGATCTAATGAAATAAGGGTTAGCAGAGCTTTGGTGGGGTTTTATTTGGATTAGAATATGACTGTTGGCAGCACATTTTTAAATTCCTTTGAATGCTACAGTTTGGAAACATAAATGGAGTTTTGATAAAGTCAAGCAACTGGAGTACTGGAATCTGAGGAAGGCAGGTAGACACGTTGCAGTTGTAAAAATCACATTCTTTAATACATGGGTTTCTTTTAAGAAGATCCTGCTATGATTATGGTAGCTTGGTGCTGTGGAAAGCCCTTGAGGTCAAAGATACAATATGTTAATCACTATGGTAGCTCCGATTAGACCTCAGGTACCAGAGTGGAGCGTTATCTCAATTCTAGATCAAGTTTTGCAGAGTAGTATTTCAAACTATTTCACACAAATTGAATTAGGCTTCTCTTTAAGGATCAATGGACTCCGGTGAGTAACTAACTTTAGAAGATAAGATTACTGTTATTAATTCGCTTTACTGACAGATGGACCCAGATTGTGCCAAACGATCTCCAACACAAAACATTTAGGACAAACTAAATGGATACATTGAAACCTGGGTTTTCACACACATATTTTCAAGCATTCTGATATGATTTTTTTTCCCACCATGGAGCAGTCGAGTGTGGCGGGGAGACCTATGGTTAAAGAGGCAATGGGTATCTACATATTGACCTATGGTGATGTAGCGATGTGCTATGTCACCATATGGTGCACTACAGCAATATAGTGATCCTGTGAGTCTACACATGATCAGCAGCTATGTTGCTGTAGCAGCGTGCTCCCCCATTTCAGTGTGCTGCTAGGGTGACATCGTGGCAAAATCTAACCATGCGCCACATGCCTGGCACAGTACAGGCAGTTACTGCACTATGCTTTAGTACTTCCAGACAAAATGTAGAAATGTTGCTATACGGCAACATGTAGACACACCCATTGGGAATACAACTTCTTGGCCTAAGTTTTCAGCCATAGGACAGAAAAAATATGACCATACGGAATGGTCTGCTAATTACTCTGGATTTAATTATCACCTGTTATGTCCATGGCCATAAAAGGGTTTCCTTAGTTTATTGCAGTTCTGCAGCCCACAGGGATAATACTGATTGTTGCCATGATAATAGGAAATGGCTAATGGCTAAATGCAATCTGATGGGACAGAGACATACAAAGTAACCTGATCACATCATGCAGGGCTCAATTATGGCTTTGTCCCAGATCCTGATCAACAAGATGGAAAACCGATTCTGATTAGGTTCCATGATTGGCTACCCTAGTTTTTAGGGTCCCGTACCTGGTTCTTATTACTTAATACTAGATTGCTGGCCCATTTCTCTTTGCTGTAATTTAGTCCACCCTCTTCCTGCCTATCTGTACAGAAGGCAGTGTATCTGTTCCATGGAAGATATTTTTTCCAGGACTGCATTGGTAGGTGTGTTGCCAACAGGTCAAGAAAAATGATTCCAACATGAAACCATGTGTGGAGTACTGCGTTCAGTTTTGGGCCCCCCCCACTACAAAAAGGATATGGACAGATTAGACAGAGTCAAATGAAGGGCAACAAAAATGGTGAGGGGGCTGGGGGACATGACTTATGAGGACAGGCTGAGGGAATTGGTCTTATTTAGTTTAGAGAAGAAAAGACTAAGTGGGGACTAAATAGCAGCCTTCAACTACCTGAAGAGGGGTTCAAAAGAGGATGGAGATAGACTGTTGTCAGTTGTGGCAGATGGCAAAACAAGGAGCAACGGTCTCAAGTTGCAGCAAGGGAAGTTTAGGTTAGATATTAGGAAGAACTTTCTTACTAGGAGGGTGGTAAAACACTAGAACAGGTTACCCAGAGAGATGGTGGAAGCTCCATCCTTGGAGGTTTTCAAGACCTGGCTAGACAAAACTTTGTCTGGGATGACCGGGATGATCTAGTTGGAAATAGTCCTACTTTGAGCAGGGGGTTGGACTAGATGTGACCTCCCGAGGTCCCTTCCAGCCCTAATTTTCTATGATTCTACGTAAACTGATTTTTCAGTTTCACTTACATGAGAGAAAGTATATGTAGCACATAAAAACAAATTAAATTATTGCTCAGTTTTACACAATAACATGCTGTACCACAAATATTTCATAGTTCAGTTTATGGTTTCTAAGAGCTGGAATGCTTTCTTTATAGCTGCATTTCCTTCAGTAAATGTTCAGAATTTGCTACATATGCAATATGCTTAGTATACAAAACTTCGGCACCGATCTCAGTTTACCCATGATTTATGTTAGGCATCAGCACGAGGAAAGCCTTGAGATTTATTGCTTTGGAATATGACCCTGAGTCTGGAATTGTGAATTTGTTGCTGTTGCAATGAAAAAACAGTTTTCCTATGACAAAGACAGACATACAGAGAACTTGGTCATGTTTAGTGTGATGCTGAAGTCCAAAGGTTCTTGAGTCTGAAACTTCATGGTGTGAGTAATAAAGCAACCATTTAAAACAAGGTGGAAACACCAGCCAATGGGTAGAAGATCATAGAAGATGAAGGATCAGATCCTCAGCTGTTGCTAATCTATGTGGTTCCACTGAAGTCATTGAAGCTACCCAAATAGATGCCAGCTAAGTGTCTGCCCTCTGATGTATTTTGTGCAGAAATGTATGTACAAATTGTGTTCTTTAGTTGTAAATTCCATTCTTTGCTGAAAGAATGACATAAGGCTTAAATGGTAAGCCAGCACAAATGCTTTACGGGGGTGCCATTCTTCAAGAACACTGCCCAATCTTCCTAGGATCTTTAGATATTCCAGAATATTTGGGGCACTTTTTTCTGACTGATTGGAAGGTTAGATATAGTCCCACTGTAAAAATATTTAAAGGGAACACAAGAAATATTCTGAACTGGAATAAATCCTGCTGGCACTACTTATATGAATAAGCCCTAGGAAGTACTTCAACATAAATTCTGCAAAATATCAAGATAAAAAAGGCAAGTTAATACCATCACCAATAACAACAACAGCTAAGTTGAATCCTGGTCCAGTTCAAATCTAATCCAAAACTCTCAAAACCACCAGTGACTGGTAGTGAGTCACTGGTGGTTTTGAGAGTCCCAATCTCATTTTGAGAGTCCTAATCCCATCCTAATCCCATAATTTATAATATTAAGTAATAAAGGGCACTGAGACAGTCACAGATATGTGTCCACACACATGCTGAACCTCGCTCAAAAATATCTACACAGGTACTCTATTCATGCAACAACGTCTTCTCTTCTTTTCACTACAGATGAAGTCTTATCTAATATGTGTTCCCTATTACAAATTAGAACATAAGGTTTAGGTTCAAAGGCTCTTACCTGTTCCAATGAACATCACATCGTACTGGCCATCCTCTGCATCTACTCGGTCTACAACTATCTGTGTGAACTGGTAATCCACATCTGTTTTGATCATAATAGGGCGGTTATTGATGGGGAACACAGGGTTGTACATAGCTGGATGACTTCTTGCAAATGTGATAACTTCATCAGGAAGGTCTTTCGTAGAATCAAAGCCTCCAAATGTTTTACTGGGACACTGAGAATAAGAAAGAGAATAACTGAGGAATAAATGTACTATGAGTGCTGTTCTTTCACTTTCAGATACGCATACTCCCCCTCTACCACGAATATTAAAGCACAATCCAGGGTATACACATTCAAAAATAGACAAGGTGTTAATATTGCCATCAAAAGACCTTTGGAAATTCCATTCTTGCTTTGGAATCAGCATAAATTATGGCATAAATATTATGGTGTGTGTATGTGATCTTTTTTTCATTATTATACTATGTGAATACTGTATTTAATATGGGGACAAAACAACTCTCATTCTGGAACAGAGTATGAGGTGGTCAGGCAGCAGGCAGCTGCTGTGACTCCAGCTCCAGCCCTGACCAGGGCTTGGGACCAGAGCTACAGCTGCTGCCTGCCTTCCCCCCTATTTCTACCTCTGCAACATCAGGTCCCTGCTGCCTCCTCCTCCTCCATCTGTGCCCCCAGCTGAAGCCTCTGACCTCCCTGTCTCCCACTACTTACCTGTGCTCTGGTGCCAGCAGTCTCTGCCCCCGTTCCAGCCCAAGGCATGGAGCACAACCTCAGCTTGACCCTGTTGCAATGGCACTTTCAGCTAAGTCCCAGAGCTAGGGCTGGAGTGGGGATGTAGGCTGCTGATGCTGGAGCAAAGATAAGTTGTGGGGGTGAAGGATAGAGACTGTGGGTCCGAGGGAATGAACAAGTTTAAGATGACCTTCCAATAATTCAAATCTATACATGGAAAATTATAACGAATTGATAAACTATCCATATATAGAATCTAATTATTGAGAGGTCAGCTTAGGTTCTGGGGCATCTTGGATTTGGTCAATATAGTCATTAATTTTCAGTACTTTATTAAATAATACTGTCTTTTCAATTAGCAACATAGGAGCAAATGGGTGCTAAAATCATTGCACAAAAGACCAAAGATAAAAGCACGCAGTTATCTATACAACAAAGCCTTAGCCAAAACCCATTCACTTTGGATCGAGCTCTATGGAACTGAGAGTGAAACTTCAACTCTTCCAGCTCGTGATTGTCTGGACACAGCCACATAGTCTTGAGAATTCATAACCTGTTGTGCCAAATTCATAACCTGTTGTGCCAAATTATCATACAAACTTCATAGCCTGGAGTGGTGAATAAAATGCTGTATGTGAATTCAGACTAGTTGCCTCTATCCCTACTTATAGCAAGCAGTTTAACAGTTGAAGGGATACTACTTTCCATTTAGGAGTAGGTGGTCTCTAGTTCTTACAGTTACACCGGGTGAGATTTCCTCAAGTCACCTTGTTTAAGCCTAAGCTATCTTGCGTCTTGATTCCATACAGAGCCCAGGAGTGGCAGAGGCAGAGCTCTCTGAGGAAACTGGGAAAAGGGAAGAAAGAATCGGGGAGGCAGTAGGCAAAGCTGTGACTCCCACACCCAGAAGCACTGTCCCAGCAACTCAAAATCCTATTGGGTCAGTAAACTTAAGTACCAGGGACTAAATAGCTTATGCTCTCACCTAAATTCTTTTCTGCTCAGAATTTCAGAGTATTTTCATGAACATTAGAGATTTTGGTCTGCTTCTGTAAAGTGGAGAGTTACTTTTAGCACCATGTTACAGATGGGAAAACTGAGACACAATGAACATGGTAAACAGTTCATTCAAAGTCACATATGAAAGCTGAGGACTTCAACTCTCCTGACAGCAAACCCTTAGACAAAAAATAGTTCGCTCAAATGTAAAATGTATGAGAGACATTTTGTGGTGCTTGTGTTTACTGTATTTGATCCCAACACACAAATACCTACTAGGTGCTAAAATGATCCCAAAATGCCCTGGGTAACTTGTCTTTTATTGACACCTGTAAAACATCCAGGACTTAAAGCAAAAACCTAGATGACAAAATGTATTTAAACAGGAATCCAAAGCATTCAGAAGGCTTAATAGATAAATCAATTGTCTTTGCAATCACCTTGATCCAGGGTATTAATAATTCATCAGAAATTAAATAAAAAAAAATCAATGCTGTCAAGAAAGGATGTGTTATATGAAGCAGATGTATTGGGATGTATGGCTATGTGAAGTATACGATTTCACTTTTTCAAGTAAGGAAATTTTAGGAAATTCCCTTCTATTACAGCCTAACATACTAATAAAGACTTACTGATTAAACATAATTACTGGAATAATCAGCATAAGAACAAGTTCTTATTCTTACTGTCTCTATATTCTAGCCCTTCTTATTACTACAATTATATTCTTTTGCTTTAATATTGATCACTAGAAAGATACACCAACAATGACCAGAAATCTATGAAAATCTTTAGCAATGTGGAAATCAATTTGAAATTTTATGTTTAAAAATTCTACTGTTCAGTTCCAGAATCTGCTTTAGATCCCAAGTAATATTCCAACTAGTGTGTATTACTGATTACTCAGATTAATTAGATATCAATGAATTAGAAAATGTATTTAAAGTGATTTTAATAGAAAAATGCTATACAAGTACTGAATATTGGTAATTGCATCTAGGCAAACACAGCCAAAAATCTATGAATAGTCATTCTAATTTCTAAATGAGTACATTTCAGCTGTGTTTTGACCTTTTTGTGTCTGCTTTCCACCCATTTCCAAGCAAAGGAGCTTGTTAGGCGCAGTGTTGGCCAGGAGAGTACATTTTAGGCAGAACGTTCATAAAAAGCCAGTTGTATCTCTATAAAAATGAGCATTTGAAAGAGAAATGTGATCTCGGAGCTTAGACAGTGACATGGAGACTAGAGGATTAAAAAAAAGGCAAGAATCAATCCCTTAGCACTCTGTGGTCTAGCTGGCTCTGTGTACATACTAAAGGTGAGGTGGACAGGAAGGTACAGTGTTTTTCTCTGTGCTTTTGCTGAAAATATTTGGAAAGAGTTCATAACAACAATGCATCTAATGAAACGGCCTCAAACCTCCTGAGTCCATGTTAATGGCAACTTACCCTTTCAAGATATGGCAAGGCTTGTTTTGACTTAGGTAGGACCAGGCTTAGGCACATAGGACCCAGTCAAGAAAAGTAAGTCTGCATTTGCTCAGCTTTATGCAATGGAGTAACTCCACTGATATTCATAACACTACTGAAATACTTACATTAAGTTTATCTATGTGATTTAGCAGAGTGAGGCCTGTGTCTAACCTGCCTGAAGCAAAAGGAAGCCTTGCCATCATTCTCAGATTCCTGTCATTTAATGTCAGCTGGTCAGCACTCATGTTCAGTTAAGAAAAGTAGGCTAGGACTCATCCCTGACCATCCTGAAAGAGAGTCCAGTGTAACAGAGTGGCGAATATCTTGTTTGCCATGAATTTCAGCTGGAGTTCTGCATGCTCCAGAATGACGAAGAAAGAATGGATGTAACCCAAGGTAAAGAAAACAAATGGGATTTTGAGTTTGATTTACTAACCAAAGACAGGCAAGTTCATAAGAGCAACTTTGTGGAACTTGGGAGCCCTCAACGCAGTAGGATTAGTGCGGCTGCAGACCTATTTACAGGGAGTACTGAATACTCCGTGAACTCATTCATTTTCCCTTCGTTTACTAGGACTGCGCAAGCCACCAGATGCTCAAGGGCTTTGTTGGCACCTTACCTATGAAATTTCTCAAATACCTAAGCTGTGTTATCCTTCAGGGAAGGAATAATGGTTTTGCTTATTGCCATCACTTGCACCGTTCCTGAATGGGGAAGCCACAAATCTAACACCTGAAAACCTTCAAGATCTTTCCTCTTCACCCTCAACAAATCTGCACAAGCTGTTGAAAATAAATCACATTTATCACAACTAAAACAGAAATCTCTTTTCAAGCATGAATCATTTCTCATTTTAAATCCAAATTCTGCCCTATTAATATGAGTGTTATTTCAGGGCCTACAAGTACAGGAATTATGTTTCGAAACTGTTGATGGGGAAAAAATGCAATGAAATCTGAGCAGCTTTGTGTTTAGTAGCATGTCTAAATGTAACTGTAGTTTTATAAAACTCTAACTCTTCAGTTGTGATCCACCCTGAGGAGAGAGACTGTACAAAGCCTATTTAACACTTACGTCATATTTTTTCTAGTGAAGAAAATGCTGCAGCGGTTACGATATCAGCCTAGCACTTGGGGGATTGGTGTCCTGCTATGCAACAAATTTCCCTTTGCGAGCTTGGGTAAGTACTTAGCTTTTTTGTGCCTAAATTCCCCACCAGGGAGAAAAAAAAACACTTCCCTGTTTCACAGAGTTGTGATCAGGTAGCCTACAGAAGTGTCAAACATACAGCCCATAGGACAGATCCACCTCCTAGAGCCATATCATTGGGCCCCTCTGCAGCCCTGGGTACCCTGCCAGAGTAACCCACAAATGTCATGTGAGGAGTGCTGGATGGCCTTGCAAGCTGTACGGGACACCCGTTCCTGCTCATGTCCTAGAGTGGCAGAGCGTCCGCCATGAGCAGCACAGCCCCAGAGCAGAGTTTGATACCCCAGCCTATTTGAAAGACTGGGAGGAGATCATATGTTACGCTGTTGATGTTTGCATAATTGCTAAAGGCAGAGAAATATTTGGAAGGGTTTATTAGGATTTTAGTGACATCTGGTAGCTCTGCTCAGTGCTCATCTTCACCTCTTTTGCACAAGCAACATGGTGACAATGGATCAAGTTTTCAGCACAATCTATCCGCACAGCTGTATCTGACTTTTTATTTTGTGAAAGTGTGAAAGAATTAATTAAATTGTAATTAATCAATCCATTGATTAATGCATGCATATTCATTCCAATTAAAAATGGTTTAATTAATCCTGGGACTCAATAGAATTTCAAAAGACAGGTTAATGAAAAACAACTCATTAAAAAGCCTACCACGCTCAGATGGAGATGGCATGAGTTACATAAGGAATTAATCTGATTCTTTATAAGAATGGTGTTTCCATGGTTACTCAGTCATTACAAGGTACACCCCTTCCTCTTCCGCTTTACTGCCTAGGCAGCTAGAGATACAGAGGCTTCGTAGCTCATCTCAGACGTATAGAACTTGGCATCATCTGGTGATTTAAATTTCAAAGGAAAGTACAAAAAAGTCTCTGACCAAGATCAAATCCCTCTAAAACTGCAGAGCTTGTGTTTTAACTCTGGGAAATTTAGCAATCTCCCCAGCAATCGGTTCTATGGAAGGAGAAGAACTGCACAATTCAGGCACTGGAGAAACGTGCTTTTCTTTTAGTTAGGAAGTACTTTATGTTTGGCCAGTCATCTATGTTGCCTAACAATGGTATCACACATTTACTATGGAAGCCAGTTTTGAGACCAGACTTCAAAGCCTAGTTTGTAGCCTGAAGAACAGAAAAGGACAGTATGTTATTTATAAGGTCCATAGGCTGCTACTAGTTTCTTCCCTGAACTATACTTCTTTGCTACTTTTATAGGCAAATCCTTCTTGCAGCAATCCAGTTCAACCTTATACGACTACCTTTAGGCAACCAAAGATTCATAGATGCTAGGGTTGGAAGGGACCTCAACAGATCATCAAGTCCGACACCCTGCCAAGCAGGAAAGAGAGCTGGGGTCAGATGACGCCAGCCAGATGCCCATCCAAGATCCATTGAGATCCTTTGAGCCAGAAGAACAAATAGGAGGGAGCATAATTGTCTAGCCCGGTGATTCCAGCACACCCCATGGAGCTCTGCTCTCTGTTGCCAAGATAATTACTAGTTTTTAACCAATGTAAATGTTATGTACTGTAAAGGTATAAGCAGTCTTGGCAATATTCTGACTTGATGAAGCTTATGCTCTTGGCTTCCCAGTGTCCCAACTTCACCATAAGTGGTAAAGTTTGCCCTCAACTAGACTGCCCTAGGACTGGTGGTTAGTGGAAGATGTGAGTTTGGGTACCCAAATGCTGAAAAGGGCCTAGAACCCATGTCACGAACTCCCTGGGCAAACACACTAACTACTAAGTTATTGTACAATGAAGTTTGGGGTGGGCAGTCATCTTTACCAGGGCCCATAGTCACAGTGAAAGTCCCATCAGGGCTATGCTTTTCACTGAACTGATTGCCACTGTCAGTATGAGTTAACTGACTATCCTCTGAGTTTTCTGGGTCCTGAGACAGCACAGGTGTCTAATGTGTAGCCCTGAGTCAAACACCTAATCTCCAAGAAGGAACAGGAGTTTGGATATACCTCTATTTCTAATGCTTCTTACTGTCTGTTGCCTAGTGCATGATACATTAGGAAGAGACAGACAGGTAGAATCATGGTTTTTAAAAAAATGCCTGTGGGAGTTGGTAATTATTCCAGTCACTCTTCCATCTACTGCAGAAATGGTTAGCTTAATGCACTAAATATAAATGCTGTTCGAGGAGGGAACAGCTGTATTATTCCTTCAGAGCCAGACAGACACTCAACAAATCCCACACTTGCTTGGGACTTTGCTCAGTCAAACTTTTATGGAAATTGATACAAACAGTGTCTGAATAAAGTGTGCAAGTTAAGCACACTCATACTGCAGCTGCACATTAGATATAGAAGCAGTAAATTCTGAACCTGAAGTTACTGCCAGTTTTCTTCTTCTTTAGCCTGCCTGTCTCTCTCTTTCAGCTTCTTCTGTAATACAAATGCATATGCAGTGCATTAAACCATTTTTCACTGTATCTCTCCTTTTACAGCATCTGATCACTGTGTACACTTACAGTTCCTGGCCGTGGGTATGGCACTCGTCCTTGATAAGGAACCCACTGGTAGTTGGGGCCATCTCTGTGAGCATAGGGACCCAGAAACACCCTTCTCACATCAGTCATGCTGTACATACACACTGCCGACCCCTTGAAGATGTTACTAAAATGAGAGGGGGGGAAAGAAAAATCAGTTTCTTCACATTATCTGTCAATTTAATCACAGAACAGCTGTGGGAGTAATGGCTTGTTGCTTTTTAATGTGTATTACACATATTGATTTTCAAAACTGACATGCTTTTTCAGAAATCCCCTACCCATTCCCTGGGAAAGTTCAGCTGAACTGATACAAATCTCTTAGATGTTTTCTAAACTGAATGGCTTGCTATTCTACAGCTGTTTATATAGGGTCAAAAACTCCATTGGAGTGAAGTTCAGTAGGGATAAGCTTAGGGTAGGAAGTGTTTGCCATGAAAAAGAGACTCTTTATTGGAGATGGTGTTTTCAGATTTTCAGCTCTGGTTTTATAAAAGAGCTACTTTAAAAAAGGAGGAAGGACAGAAACCCCCCCCTTAAAGCATCATTTCTAAAATGTAATCTACTGGTGCATATAACAGAAGAAGAGATAACACACATGATTCATAATAGTGGCCTTCATGCGAAAGGCTTTGTAACCCCTTCTTTGGTTTACAGAATGGTTTTCATATTCCTCCTGATTACTGGGGTTTTTTTTTTTACTCATTTGGACAATGTACACTGCAATTGCAAGGGTGTAGCTTTTTCTAGGTTTGTTACAAGGACAGTAAATGCCATGTGAACCTTGATAACTCTTCTTTCTCACGTGATCATCAAAAAGTGATATCACAATGAAAATAATATGCCACGTTTCCAGGCCATTGGTATCCATTCTCACAGAGGCATATTCAGCAATCTTTCCTCAGGCAACAGTGATATGAAATAAGGTAGTTGCACCAAGGATGTAGACGGTCAGAGTAGGGGATGTTTGGAAATTATTACATTTTCCAAATGTCAACATGTGTTGCTGTTTTTAGCTTCTTACTGAATGGTCATTTCAAATTCAAAAAACAATTCTAAATTATTCTGAATTTTTGGTGACCATTTTCCCTCTTTCTCCTCCCCAAAACTGGGGAGGGGGATGCGGGCAAGGAGTTTGTATTATTTTACTAGGTCTACTCAGGAAGGACTTCAGCACTTTACTTTATTTAAAGCCAGTGCTATAACAGAAGTAGGCTGAGAAGCTGACACATTCTTTCAAACTGTGTGGCCACTTGCTTTAGGGCGATGATGTACATTGCTCATAAGAAAAGAAACTTAATTCATTACCTCTTACTTCCACTGACTCCTAGCAGTTCAAAGGTTAAGAAAATGCTGTGCTTCTTAAGAACATTTTAACAAAGGGAGCTCTTTAAAGCTACCAGCCACGCAGGTTCCCATACAAGTAAAATGATACATTCTGTACCTGGAAGTTGTAAACACGCCGTAGACTATTGGATTTTTAGGGTCCTTTGAGTTCATTAGAAACACATCCTCTGTAAGAAAAACAACAACAAAAAAAGAAAAACAGTAAAAACATGGTCATTTCAGTACTGCAGCTACTAGATAATGGCTCTGTGATCGGAAGGATTTTGACTACTTACGGAGTTCGTCAAAATGAGTATCAATGCCATTCGGCCCTGGCACAGAGCAAATAAGGCGTGCTTTAAGGAAAGTTGTCCATTTATTAACAAGGCTTCTGTGTCCACCAAAGTCATTCTAATAGAGGAAATATTCTGCATTAGCTTATGGAAATACCCCTGTTTTAAAAGTCAGTTGAATATTTGGGGTGGGGGGGGACTAATGAGTAAGAATTTACTTAAATATCACATAATAACTGTTTTATGCATGGCAAAGACTCTTGTTTTATCGACATATAGATGCTTCAGTTAACCATGGTGAATGTATTTGATATCATTATGCATTTGATATCATTTGCAAAAATGATTCCTAAAACACCCTAACTGCGAAAGAGAGAGAGAGAAATCTGGAGAGACTAATATTAGCCTATTTTGATTTGGAGCTTTTGTTCTTCAGGTTTCCATGCAAGGCATCATCCTACCCAACATTAATAAGTGTTAAACAATTAATTATTCTTTACTTAAAGTAAGCAAAGCAGACCCATATGTTTCAGTAGATCAAAGTAGTAGAGGTGGCAGGGTGGTGGCATAATTGCAGGGATGAGAAGGGCGGCAGACTAAAGGCCCTGTGAAGGTGAGTGTATAATTTTTCAAACCCCAGTTTCTTGATTTTAAGAGATAATGACTTTGAACCAAAGATGAATGTGAAACTCTATCTTCAACATTGTGTTTACCAAGACTACCAATTTTCATGGATATCACTTAATTCGTAAAAATCTTTTAAAAGGCTCTCAGGAAAAAAAAAAAGAATTTGACAGCAGGGATTTGAACCCATTTGCAATCATTAAGAGCTTGCTGAATCCTTGCCCATTTCTTGAATTTAGCCTAAACAGTTATTTGACTCTACCTTTAAGGCTAAGTACAGACATTCAGGGAGGTTGGATCAGGTTAAAAATGGTCACCTGATCCAACTTATTCCACCCAGATGCAGCCCTTACACTGAGACCCAGTCTTAGTGATTGTAAATCAGTCTAAATCCATAACTTTACAGAAGTTCTGCACAAATAGACTGGCCTAAAAATGACAGTACCAAGTCTAAAATAGACCTGGATTGATGCACACTCAAACTGAATCTAAGTTAGGTCGCTGCATTAAACCTGTGCAGCCCCAGGGCTGGGAAAGCCCAGGTGCTGGCCCCAGCCTTGGGCTGCACTTTTCCTACTTGCCTTCTTGGCAACAGGTTATTTTTAGCCCCCTTGGCCCCTGCTCTCCCACCAAGAAACCAGCCTCACACTGAACTACCCATCCTGAAAGCCAGTATGGGTGCTTTTATCGGTGTTCACTGCTGCCAGTAGCCAAGGAAGTATCAGTGAAGAGAAGGGATGAGGGGGGTAGGCTTGTTGGGAGAGTGGGTGAGGGGAGCACTAAAAACAGCCCCTAGTCCTCTTTCCAATGTCCCCTGTAAACCCTGTAACCCCCCTGATGTCACTAAACCCTAGGACCCCAGCACCCCCCCCCACTAATGCTGCCTGCCTCCCTGCCCTTCCGATCCTCCCAGTCTGTCCTGTGGCTGCTGCCTATGCCCCTATCACTCCCATGGATCCTGCTTGCCTCCTCCTCATACGCACATGAACAACCCCGAATCCTGCCCCCCGCCACCCCCAAGCCTACTTCCCTGCCCCCCACTTGCAATTCCCCAGCCTCGCTCACTGGAACTTACCTTGGACTGGGCCATTTTTAATGTGATCTAACCACCACCTAACCCCCCAAATGTCTGCACTTAGCCTAAGGGTTTTATCTTATATGGGAACTGCAATGTATCAAAATACATAAGAAAACTCCTAAAGTTCTAGCCTATTTGGAAGCAGGAAGTGCCGTATTTCTTGCAGACACCATTTTAGAAGTCAAGCAGTTCTGATAATTTTGGGACAATGCATCATAAGCTTGTGCTGCTTCTCCAAACAGATCAGAATTGAACCCTTAACCTACTTGTCTCCTATGTTTATACGAAACGATGAAAGACCTCAGCTTCACTACACTGCCAGTGCTAATACAGAATAATTTACAGGAAAGAAAAAGCAGTTAGTTATACCACTCTCACAAGTTAAAATAAGGATATTCAATCTCACTCAATTCGTCATTATTTTACCTTACAAATCTGCCCAATTCTGGCATGGGTGGCTTTTCCGGAGTGCTCCCCATCAATTGCATTTTCCCGGAAAAAGAAATAGATTTTGTCATCTTCTGGGTTGTCACTCTCAGGTATTAAGTG
>JAGPOW010001296.1:127075357-127086575 GCA_030014935.1 Caiman crocodilus
CACTAATAAACCTGGGATCTGAAAAGAAAATGCCAGTGTGCATGTCAGTACACAGTGAGTTAAATCTTTTGTCTTATTTAAATGATTAGAAATCCATCACTGGTCTTATGTCCCACGAACCATTTTTTACATCAATTAAGCAACTAGAAATGTATATTTTTAAACAGCCCCTCTCAGTAATACAAAAGAGTTATTTGCCTTCATCTCATATCTTGCAACTCTACTTGAGGAAGTAAATATAAATACTAAAAAAGAGAAAAAAATCAAGGGAAAGAAAGAAAGTATTGGAAAAAAAACCCAAGCTGCCAAGCCTCAAGCATTAATCTTTGATGCTCCTGCCCACCTCCATTTCCTCCTCCTCCTGCCCTCACCCCCCACTGTCATAAGCGTTTGCTCTTTGAACCTACTTGCCTGGATAGGGCATATGCCATATATGCTCACTTGCAGCTTATACCTCCAGTAAATAGCAGTGCTGGATATGGGTATTTCAGAAATTCAGCAGAGCATATGGGGCAAAGTAATATACATGATAAAAGAAGCAAAAAACCACAATCAAAGATATCGGGAAATAGGGTTAGATCCTGCAAATAAATATAGGCAGTTCCCATCTGTGGATGATCTGGCCTTCTACTGCATTTTAACTCAATTTTTCACCATCTTCAGGACAAAGGAGGCATGTCAAACAGAATTACCACCCTGCTATTCTCCTCAAAGTGTTTTACATCCTGAGGGGATAACTGGCTTTGAACTATCGTTAACTACCCACACTCCTATTCTGATCTGAAATTATAAGATGTTTGGAGTATCAGGTATAACAGTGTCTTCTTAATGAAATAAGTATTATTATGTATTATGCATATTCCTATATAATCATGGTCAAAATGAGTATGTATACACAGTGCATGGCAGTGCTGCGTAGCAATACCTCAATTAGTTCCCGCACAGTAGTGCACTCTCCTGGTGCCTGAAGAAGCATGCCTATGCCTGAAATCTTGCAGAGAACATTTTTTTTCCAACTATTCAGTTGGTGTAATAAAAGATATCACATTAATAACCATGTCTTGTTACCTGAACTAATTCTAGTATTGAAGAACATTATCTGGGTTAAGTAGCCCTACTGCTTGAGGCACAGCACTGCAATAATACTGTTATACTGCTTTGCAGTCTGAACTACTAACTTTGCCCGGTATCCATGCTATGGAGATTTACAGCAGACCTAGCATGGATATCGCCTGGTATAGACAAGCTTGCTGATTCACCCTGGTCTGAGTAGTAAGTCTGTTGCTTTATTAAGGATGTTCCTAAAAGCAAGGATAGATTAAATATTATGCAGCAATTATGTGTATGAATAAATTGATGCATCTATATTTATGTATGCACACTCAGGCAGGGATGAACACGTGCAAACCAAGTATGTCGGCTATGGTGATAGCCACGTGATAAATTGTAGAACCAAGCATCTTGGACCATTTTAGCTGCACTTGACTAAAAATGCAGCCCTTCCAGGACTACTTCTAACATTGCAGATCACTGAGGAACTTTAAACAGGTGCAATATATTATAACACACATACACATTACAAATGTGCTACTCTTCCCTTTTTCTCCCACTCCCCAAATTATAGTGGCCGAAGATCCAATATGAATATTACTCAGTCTCACACCAGTGACATGTTTAAGATCAAGTATCGTATTTATGATCCACAAGGGCTTCAAATAGCAGCTTTATAGCATTAAGAATCAAGGGGAAACCATTTCTAACAGTCAGATGATTCGTTCTTACAGATTTGGCTGGCCATGAAATATTAAATTCCAAAATACATCAGTGTCTTATCATGCGTCAAAAACCTGCTTTGCCCTGGATTGTGCCACCCCCATGAGTAGTCCAGCTGAAGTCAGTGGTGCTGCTCATGTGAAAAAGGGTTACCTAAGGTGTTCCTTTTTAAATATTTATGAATTTCTGAATGTATTATAATTTTCTCTCTTTCTCCCTAGGGAGTCTGGCTTTACAGTAGGAAAACTTGACACAAAGAGAATAAATAATTTAAAGAGGAAAAAATGTCTGTAGCACAACTGTGCACCATGGGTGGCTGTGATGCCCTCCTGGTGGCCAAACGGTTCCTACTCTGCCTCTAAGGCACCCTTCTTTTTCTTTCACTTGGCACACTCTGATAGTCTTAAGAGATGTAGAAAGGGAGACAGCTCATAGGTCTTAGAGCAAGCCTTGATCTATCTTCCTGCCAGCAGGTCCCATTCTCTTGGACCTGCTGCCCCCAAGCAATCATTCCTGTTAGGTGGACCCTCCTGGCCCATACGTGCCCCAGGGCACCCATTGCCTTATGGGTTATTCACCGCCACCCACCTTCACTACAGCTGTGCCCATGGCTGGCAGGTGTTGCCAGTCATTTTTGGTGAGCCCCAGTCTCATTTCAAGCTTCACCTCTCTGCCCTTCTCAGTGTCCACCCTTCTTGGGCTGCTGGGCCCCAGGCCCTAGTCTCTGCCCCTCTGGGGCTGCACTGCTGCTTGCACACTGCCCCTGGCAGGCTCAAGCTTCATGTGCCTCTCTGGGATCTGCTATCCTCCTCCCATAGCCCCACCCAGTCCACTGATCTCTTCCTTTCCTAGGTTGTGGGTTGTGGGCTTAGTAAAGCACCCCTGCCACCATTTTGATGCACGGGGATGCTAAATACATGAGGCACCGAGGCAGCTGGAGCATGCTAACTAGCATGGCTCCTGCAAACTCCGTTGAGTCTGCTCTGACACGCTATAATTACAGCGAGTTGGAGCAGATGTCTCGTGCATCTACAGGCAGCCTTAGGAAGTCAACGGAAAAAGCTTGGTTAGGATAATGTAAAAGTACATCTAGTCAGTCAGAAGTGGAAATTAAATGATAATGTAGATTAAATGATAATGATCTGCAGGCTACTATGGATTATTATGACTGATTTAACTCTTCATATATAATTACTAGTTTTAAATGACTAAAGATATGACTACAATTACTAAGACATGTATAGATCTTTTATTATTGTGAACAGTCATAAAAACCCTGTGTACCATGTTCTTTTCCAGAAAGCAGCATTTTCTTTGGCTATAAAGAGCAGAAGAAAGTTCTTAGTAAAAAGGATTGAAGATGTACTTTTTGTTTAAATGGTTTTACACGGATTCGCTGTTTTCAAGAAGCAAACAATCAATGTAGACATGTGTTTAAACAACAGCATCCATCAAAAGAACACATCTGAAGCATGTTTAAGCATGATCAAAGGGGCAACAGAACCACACTATAAACATGAGCATCACTAATGACAATGAGAAACATTCCTCTGATGTGCTAGTCAATGTAAATATGCTACATACAGAAACTTTCATTTAAAAGTATCGAGACAAATCATTAAAGATGCACAGAACCTTTCGGCAATTTCCTTTTCTCAGTTCTTTGGAGACTGGGCTCTCCATCTGACACCTTTTGCAAGCTTCACTTTTTGCATAACCCTTTGAGATTATCAGGGTTTTTTTAGAAATGTCATTGCCAGTTGCCCATTAAATTGTCCATGAGATAGCTGTCACTTTATGAAAAAAAACACCTTGGTCCAGCTCCCTTTATGATTTATATTCTATTGTTTGCTTAGTTAAATAATGGAAACATGTTTTGCCTGTCTCAGCACTTCAGGTTCACATAAAGCTAAGGGACAAAAAATCAATCTGCATTTTCTCTTTCACAAGCATAATTTCTATACAAATTATGCTTGTGGAAGAGCAACAAAACAAGAGCAGCAAAACCGATAAAAGATAGCAAGATTGCATTCTGACTGAACCATATTAACATGTTAATGATGATATATAAAGTAGAAGGCACAGAAATTGCTTTAGTTGCCAAGACTCACTAATTCAAGGAAATAGAAGTTAGGGGCATTCTTTCATCCTTTCAGAGAAGCAAAAGGGCAGCGCTCATAGAAGATTTTCTTTAAAGAGGTTGAATCGGATGCCCTTTTTACAGTATATTTATGGCCATAATGACAAATTTCCTCCGATCACAGCTAAAAGACTTAAACTACAGGGAAATGTTATGCTCCGTAAAGTTGCAGTAAAGTGTGCGGCAAAGCTGTAAGTCCTTGCTGCTTTGCTAAGGTGACTGAAGGACAACGTTTTTAATACCTGATTACAAGAGAAGTAACTTGTCTTATGCTCTTATGACCGTACTTTACAAACCCGCCAAGCACTGAATGGTGTGCTTCTAAGTCTCTTAGACCAACACAGCTACAACCAACAACCTTTAAGTCTCCTTTACATTTCAATTAATTCTTTTTCAAACATTTCCTTTGCTAATAAGTCATATAGACATTTTAGATGGTGGCCTTCACTCTCACTTACAGTTAAACCCATTTACATCTCTCTGATAGCATAAATGACTAAAAGAGATGGTGACAATGGCTCCTGAAGAATACCTACTGCCATGGTAGTGTAAATTATGCCATCCTTGGCTTTATTGCATATTTGTAGCTTTTCTCCAGGTCTTGTGCAAGTATGCTAAGCAAGGATTTTCAGGTTTTGACTATTAGTATCACACACGGGCCATTTTTACTGCGAGAAACTTTAGAATAAAACAAAACCAAACAAACTCTGCTAATCAAGCTCGGAGGCATATAGCTTGGGCTTAACCCAGACAAATACTGGGTGCCTGTTTCTGGTCCTTATCTGTGATGCACTGCATAAAGACAGTGTTAATGAGATAATAGATGACTGAATTAAAGGAGACACACTTGCAGAAAAAAAAAGTTTCCTTCAAAAAGGGTCTGGGAAAGCTTGGGGTAGGAAATTCCTGAGCTGGGGAGAAGCAGTTCAACTGAGAAAAGATTAGTATAGAGCTCTCCTTCATGTTCACCAAAAGGACAAGGTCCAAAGAGATAACTTAATAGGCTGACATCCTGAAAAAGGAATAGGAAGCTAGAGGATGCAGCAAAACTTTAAATAGAAACTTGAACAGGAAGATGCAGAACATGAAATCATTCACAGGCTGGGCTGTGTTAAGTGTAGACTAAATAGGAACTAGGATTTTCCCCCCATTATCTAGGTTTTGTAACCTCTTTGTTCCTACGGGTCTGTTACTTATTGGCCTCTCCTAGCACTAGTCCCCCTCTTCTCTCTCTTCTCCCTGCCTTCCCTGTCTTTTGTATTCAGCCTCTCCATGTTATACACTGTTCTGCGCATGTCCTTTCACAGTACCTGACAAAGTGTGCTTAGCCTGATAAAAGCATATGCTACATATCTCTATGAAAATCTACTCTACCTTCTGCTTGAACTGGAGGAGTTCAGGGAAGGATTAGAAATTCAAGCTGTGAACAGGCAGGTGTTTAGCTAAGTTTTGCCTGTTTGGGTTTTTGATTCTGACTGTTGGGGGGTTGAGGAAAAAGCCCTGAGTGGTGTTATTTTGGGAAGAATAAGAACCCAAGAGGCAAAGGAGATATGATATTTGGGACCAAAGTTGTGCAGGAAATTATTTCATTTGGAAATTCAAGCACGTTCGTAACTTGCTGACGTTTGGACTAAAAGGCTGTTTGGAAGGCTGAGTGATGAAGGAGATGGACCACTACAAGACCCATAGAAGCAGTTACAATAGGACGGAAAGGTTTGTCATGATGACACACCCTATCACAAGGGCAGGTGGCACACTGGACTAATTCTACAGCATATTAACACAGCAGGCAACACTCATACTAAGGAGCTATTGCTCAGGAAAATTAGTTTAGCATGCATTAGTGTCCCAAAAAATTGTGTCGGCGCTAATGCGCAGTAGCGCCAATGACAGCGCATTGAGTTAGTAACTGGAATAAACTGAATGTGCCAGAATTATGGCACAGTAATGAACATGTAGACCTTGCAGTAGCACTGCCAGGCACTAACTGTGCAGAAACAGTACTGTGCAGTAGCATCGAAAAAAACCTGTGAGGAGACACTTATGCAAGTACTAAATGACTGCAGTAATAGCTGCGCAGTCCACCGCTTGTATAGACACGGCCACTGATGCATATATTACTCATGAATAAAATCTCCTGTGTAACTCAGCATCCTACCTGTCTACTGCAAGTTACACAATTATATCTGCCTGAGGGATCTAGTTTGGTTTTTTGTTATATGTCTATTACAGAGAAAATACAGGGTATCTTTTTTTTCTCATTACAGTTATTTAAACCTCAATCCCAAATGAACCTATACAGGATTTTGAAGGCTCCAGCCTTGCAGACGGAACCTACTGGTTTAAGTTTTCACGCTCATGCAAACAGAAACCTTAAAGGGGATTGTGATGGCAGAGAGATGGCTGAAGATTAACACAGATTAAACATAAAAAATGCCATTTTTATTTTAATAACAGCATTCACCAAAAAAAAGAAAAGAAATATGGGTCTCAGCACAGACAATGGAAAACTATTAGGCCTTGTTCTTATTTGTTCAGACTGGTTCACCTACATCTAAGGCAGTGCAGGAGTGAAGGGTATTCAGTGTAACTTATGGCAGATGCAGTCGCTCTGAGGGAGCCTGATTAGGATCCTGAGGTATCAGCTACAGAAACACAGGAAAGCTGCTTTATCTGGTAGATGTGATCATATATCTCTCCACTGATCATCTACCCTGGGACAAAATAATTAATGAAAAGCAGCAAGCAAGTTGTGTGGTAGCCCAGGGACTGTGCGGTAAGAAAACCTGCCTCTTCCCAGGCTTCTCTGCAGGCCTTCTAGAGAAACGGTGAATCTGACGCTCATCAATACTAAATTCTGTTTTTACCACCCCTGGCAGCTCTTAAAGAGAGAACATGAATGTAGTTAAAGATGACTTCAGGGACACTTTACACTGCCAGAAGAGTGCCCATGAGCCTTAGGTATACGAGACGCTGGCCCAAGTGTTCAGTCACTATGACTATGAAGCCTTTTTTCATCCTCCCCTGGATAAGAGGCACTTCATCTGAACATTTCTTGCAAGTCATATTTTAGTCCGCATATAGAGAGAAAAAAAAAAAAAGTTGATCTGTGATATAATTATCAGTTTCAGAGGCCTTTTTTCTTTAAGAGATAACAATAGTTTTGATTCTCCATAATGACTAATTATATGGTAAAGAAAAGTGAATACAAAAGTTCAGTCAAATTATAGCATAATTCTCAAAGTAAATTAGATTTCTCACAAAACAGTGCTTATGATCTACCCAGCCTATTTAATTTGAAAGAGGTGATTATTATCTCCTTACAGAACAGCAACCAAAATTTAGATGAGATGTTATTAACACCTCTTTCCTGTAGCTGCTTGCATTTGGAGGTGTTGCATTTCTATCAACGCTGTGTTAATTTTAAGGTGAGACGGTTTCTCCCGAAAAACAACAGCTGGACAACTCAGAGGGCTCATGTCCTCCACAGAAAAGGTAGCTCATAAGCAGTTTGAGCACAAACCACTGAAGAGAGGCAATTTCATTCCACACCTTCCAATCCCTTATTGGAAACTGGTAGCAATAGTGCCAGCTATGAGCATCGGTTGTAATCTCTCAATCATCTGTCAAGATTTTCATGACGTTGACACCTGTCAGCTAAAATAGTGAGCAGCCTGTACATGGCTATTACCTAATAACAAAGCAGCATTTTTAGATCTTCAGAGCTCTGCACAAGCAACAAATAATCCAGTTTAACAACACCTTGTTAAGCATTGAAAAAATATGATCTTGTTGCTCTAAATGCAGACACTGAAGCACAAAGCCAACAAAGATAAAAGTGGATTCTGATACTGCGTGATGTGCTATTTGGTGTCCCAAATTGAGACACATTATTGGGCCTGATATGAGAGCTGAAGCTGAACTCAGTGGAGGTGCATGACACCTGCAGAATTCAGGTCCATGTGGGGGCAAATTGCATCTTCAAAACTGAGGCATCCGAAAATGAGAATGTGGGAAGGAGAGATCCTGGTTCTGTAGCCTCTGATCCTGGAGAAAAATAATCAAACTTTATGATTTAAGAAGAGGAGGGAACTCTGTATCCAATTCAAGGGACAGGTAAATTTGGTCTCATCAGCATGTTTTGTTTGGTGAAAGTAAGTTCCCCAGATTTTCAAGAGAAAAATGATACAGGTCAGCTGCCAAGAAGCTGTGATGAGAACAGCAGCCCCCCCATATCTCATGAAATGCAGACATTTAAAAATCCCCACCCAATTTCACAAGGTATATTTGTACTCCTTACTGCATTCATTTTCAGACACCTGCATGTACTTTTCCTGCATAAAGGACAACATGAACTTCAAGCCTCTGGGGTTTTAACTCATTTGTTTGCTATTTAAGTAAAATAATACATACCTAGTATACATTATAAGAGTGCTGACATTCATTAATGTCAGTGGCATGGATAAAACATGCTATGATGATATGGAAAAAAATCATCAAGCCTATCAGCTCATTTCTTAGGAGCTACTGTCCACTCATTAAACAATGGTCATCGGCCTTGGCCAGTATCAATGTAGTGATCCAGTAGACAATAGCATAACTATTCCTTGATCTTTCCAACCTGTCTTGCAATTTAATTTCCTTGTCAAATCCTTTGGATGTAGCCACAAGGCAGAGGTCACTTTGTCAGGCTATGGGAAATGGTTTTGTTATTATAATTAACTTTTACGGTGCGTGTGAATGACTTGACACAAAATCCATTAAAACAAGATTAATAAATGATGATGGTAAAGACTGAAATAAGTACCAAGCGAATGACTGTTTCTAACTATTCTGTCAATTGAGTGAAATAACATAAAATCCAGCAAGGCTTTAAACAACAGTTGGTAAGCGGAAGGAAATATCCTCATTATTACTTTCAGTATTCAGTGTTATAACATCAATTATGACAACCTCATTTTGGTAGACATTGAGACATAATATGTGCTTCCAATTTAATCTATCATAGTCAACCTGAAGAATTAGCAGGATGTATAACTAATCTGAAATATTTCCATAGATTTATTATTGTTGTGATTTATTAACAGTGTTCTTATAAAAATGGGCAAATGTTAATTGGTATAAAATGAAATTAGAACCAAGTCATTAAGAGATAGACAAGACCTACCACATTATCTAGTCCCTCTTTCTGTCACCAGAAGATTGTTTCAATCAATTGTAATTTAAAGGTCAAATTCATCTCATTATATTAATGCAAAATATCAATTTTATACCAGCCTTGACCAGTATACCTGCTTAAAGTGCTCAGAAGTTTTTAGGTAATAATACTATCACTTCTGATTGTCAAAATCATTAAACTCTGCTAAGCCAGGCTTCTTGTAGTCTGCTATCTGGTACCATGTAAACCAGAACAGCCGGTTCTGTGGTCAGGTTGGTGGGGACTAAACTGCTGCCCCAATCTGGGCTAGCCTAGATGAGGAGGGTGTGTGGACACCCAGCAGGACTGAAAACAAGACTTGTCAAAGGGCAGATGAGCTCCCTGTGAGCCCATGGCCATCCACACCTGGTAAGGAGATGGACGCCATCAGGTCAGGTCACTTTGCCTGGGGAATCACCAATGATGCACAATGTCTAAGATGCCCAAATGGTTGTAGCAGCCTCGGGACTGACGTGACTTGACTTGACAGCAGTAAAAAAGGCAGACTATCTATATTTTAATGTTATTTCTAAATATTAAGGTGGGGCCCTACAACCATTTATGAATACCTGACAGTCATAGACACTAAAATGTACAGAATTTTTTAGACATTCAACAAGGGCTATACATAATAATAATGGTCTAAAAAAATGTAAGTGAAAATTCAGGAAATGTACTGGCAACAAAAAGTAATAAAGCAGTCTCTTAAGAAAGACATCGACAGGCAGATTCTCAGTAAGTATGTGAACATGTCCAAGTGATACAACTTATATATCACAGATGGGGCTTCAGTAACGACCTTACACAGAGGTCAGTAGAAATCGCTACAGATTCACTGATCCGCACTGCAGATCTCTTTGACATATTCTATCCTCATTCACAGCTCCCTCGTTGACCCCAATGGGAGCTCCGTGCCCAAAAATAGTGCAGAATATGCAGTAGAGACCTGCAGTGCAGAGGAGTGAAGAGAGTTTAGCTCCGTGATCAGATCTTGCAGTACTGTCAGTCATTCAGGAAACAGTACCAATGAAGACTGCTTCCTAAGTTCTGACCTTTCAAACTTACAGAAATATTTTCCCCTTATCAAACACAGATCAAAATAGCCTCCTTTTTTAGTCAGCCTATCACTACAATATATAGGTAATACAAGCAAATAAGTAAAGCATGAGACAGAGGGGTTGTAATCCCTTTCTTTGTCATGATGTATATGCTGGTGCGTGTGTGCTGTGTGTATTGGAAGCTGTGAAGAATTTAAATCACTGGTTATCACATAAATGATGAAAGATCTATAGTTATCAATCAATCAATCAGACCCTGTTTTTCAGACCATCTGGAGTTGAAAACATTAAAACAAAACAAAAAAACCCTCCCTCTGTTCATATATATAATCATACCATATATAATTCTTACAGAGGCTTTACTGAATATTTTAAGGCCTCAACAGCAAACCCATAAGCATCGTTTTAAACATTTGACCGGCTATGCTGCTAATCTCTGATGACTGTGCATTTCCCCAGTGCTTGCAGATCTCATTTCAATCATTTAAACTCATTTTAAAAGAACTCTGCTTGTCCGCTTCACAATACATTGTATCTGCCTACCCCACAAATCCTCTTTTTACAGTTATCTTTAAAAGTTTACGAGTTCCTGTCTCGTACTTCATAAAACCCAATCCCCTTTTTCATCTCTTTTATTCCTAGTATTTTTCTTCCTTGCTTAAAACACTTCTGGGAAACTTCTACTCTCCCACTCCCATCAAAAAAACGTTCTTTAAATATTCACAACCCATGTTAGCTCCAGTAAATGTCTCTTGTAATTCCAGGGCTCGGTATTCCCAGTTACTTTGCTATAGCTTTCTTGAAAATGCTATCGTTTTAGTAGCGTGGTTGAAAATATAAATTTTGTTTGCATTAGAAGTTCATTTCTCACAATCACATGCACATCCACAAACAGGCCAAATACTGATCCTATTGAAATCCATGGGACTTTTGCCATTGACTACACTGAGACGTGTTCATTTTAAAACAAATACTCAATGAAAACCCGCAATCATATATGCATTCACATTTACAATGAGGCCTATATAACTGCTGGTATAAAATATTACT
>JAGPOW010001296.1:127101347-127120490 GCA_030014935.1 Caiman crocodilus
GTGCTAAAACTTGCAGCAGTTTCAAAAAATGTCAAATACATCAATTTGGGATGAACTAAGCCTATAGGTACTCATAGTCATTTGCCTGTATGCAGGCAAATGAGGCTAGGCCCCAGCAGAAAACAATGTTTCAAGCTGCAGTGATCCCACAGCTCCCACATTGCTCAGTATGTGTGTGTATACTCCAGATACCCTCACAAAACAGCCATGTGCTAATTAGCCCCCCAAACATGACTGGAACTGGGTGTTCTTGGCATGAGGCCTGGGATCTTTCAAAATTTTATATGCAGATGAGGCATGGGGAGACCTGGACTGGCTCCACTTCATGGAGGGCCACCAGCTGAGAGAGGGAAAGACAGAGGGATTCTGAGTGAACAGCTTGGGACCCCTTTTTGTGATGTTTTCCAGACATTGAAAGCTCATAAGGAAATGGGAATCACTGGAAATGGGGAAGAAAGGTGAAACTCAGCTGTGGGAGTGAAGAGGACACTGGAAAGTATTCAGTGTAGTAGCTCACCATGACTTGGAAAAGAATCAGTGCTGAGGGAGACTGAGCTCAATGAGCGCTAGCATATATCTTATTTAGATGGGCTGAACTGACTTTGGAAGTATCTGAAGCCGAAGGCTGAAGAGTCTGGGAAGTCATACACTTGCCAGTGGTAGTGCCACATGGACCTCAATGGCTGAACTCTGCTCAGTTGATGGAATTTGAAATTGATTTGGCTCATTTGGCCTGAGACATGAAACTGGGGGGAGGGTTGGGAATTTGGTAGGTTTCCATCACTATATTTGCCCAATATGGGCCTTGTGTTTTATAGTCATGCTCAGAGTTGGCTGCATTTAATTAACTTCATAGTTGGTTTCTAATTTTGAGCATATGCTGCTTTTGGCAGCATTTTAATGATAGACAACACTTTTAGTGAGGGTTCCTTGTATTTGAATGTAAGACGAGGAGCTTTTCCCTTCATGTTGATTGGGTGAAAACAACCTCTTCTTTGAGTAAATATGGTAGTTCAAATAAAGAAAAAAAACTTTCCTCCAAAGATCTTTAAGATCTGACCACAAGATATTAAAATATTGACAAGTAATAGCCAATAAAAAGTAAACTCTCAAAAGGGAAACTGTTTTTGTACTTGAAAAGTCTAGGTTTGCATTTCTGCAACAACACTGAACTCTGAATGCAAGTAGGGATACCTGGACCTCACTGCAAATGTAAATAAGGCATGGAAAGTGCAAAACATATGAATGTCAAAAATCTGATGGATTCGGAAATGTGTGTGCCAGTGGGTTCAACCTACTCCTACAGAGTAAGCACTAATCTTTACAAGGAAATATATTACTAATTCTTATGTAATGGTAGTAAACATGCAAGCTCACTGGGGACTTGTCTATGCTGCATTTGTGGTACTGTCAGAAGTCCCATCCCCCCAGTCTCATTCCCAGGTTTCCAACATACTTCAGAACAGCCATGGAGGCACCCCCCACCCACCATGTCTAAAGTAGTTCATCACTGTATTTCTATATTTAGCACACGACAGTAGAAGCACATGGGCTGGGTGTGCTTGAGAGTGGGTGGAACAGCAAGAACACAGTCTAGATGTACAGTGTATAACAGGGGTGGGCAAACTACAAGCTATGGGCTGGATCCAGACTGCCAAATCATGGATGTGGTGCCAGGTGAGTGGGTGGGCAGGGGTCTTTCCGCTGTGCTGCACAGGCAGCCAGGACTGCTTCCACCCAGCACTGATATGGCAGCATCAGATGTGGACCTGGGTGGACACCCCATTCCCCACCTGAAACCTGTCAGGTGCATCCACAACTGATGCTGATGCCAACCTGGGGTTTCTTTTGCTACACTGGGCATGAGCTGCAGACCACAGGTGATATGTTGAGGGGAGGGATACAGGGAGGCATATGCCCCCCCAGGTTTCTGTGCCAATGGCAGTGCATGGAGCTGTAGCCCAGCTGGACCCAGCTCTTGGCAGCAGCAGGGGCAGCCACAGTGGTGCAGCGTTGTACCCCCTCCCCCCACTATCACTTATGCTGTTATTTACATTTTTATTTACAATTATTACTTAACAGGATTTAATCAGGAATTATGGATGGGTGGGCATGGCATGCTCCACAGTAGGGAAATCTTAGAGAAACAGAGAAACACCCATTACTTTAAATCAGTGAACAGAATGGTTGGGGGTGTTTCCTCTGGCATCTCTAAGCCAATAATGGTGGATGCACGGAGGGTATTGGATAGGGGGCAGATGACACTAGATATATCTGCTTTCCCTCTAGCATTGACTTCTGTCAGTGTTGGAAAAAGGATACTGGACTAGATGGACCATTCGTCTGACCCATTTCTCATATTCCTATTTTTAGTGATTCTCAGATAGAGGTGATTCTCAACTGGGGCGATGGGGTACTCTAGGGTGCCGCAAACTCCTTTAACAGGTGATGCAGGAAGTGTCAGTAAATAAGCAAGGTGTGAAAGGGATAAGCTGATAAGGGCAGGGTTAAGTTACAGATTCAGACTCTCCCTGCCTGGCTGTTCCCCCATGCCCACTGCCTTGCTCCTCTGCAAAGAGGTAAACACTGTAATAAATAAGTTAGTTTTTTAAATGGAGTGCAACTCAATTCACAAAAGTTATGATAGGCTGCCTTCAGTCTAACAAGGAGTGTCTTGAGTCTAAAATTCCTCAGGACCACTTCTTTAAATGAATCATCAAAACGAGTCATCATGGATCAGCCTTGTAGAAATACGAAGGCAAGCAGATGTTCTTGCAGAAAAATGACCACACATTTGTGCCAGTTTTCGATCTAAATCAGTGGAAATGTTGATGAGTGCTGGAGCTAGGCCAATCCTTTGTATAGCAACACATGCATTTTGATGACATATGCCTGCTAGGTGGTTGCACCTGTCAGGCAGTTATGGATCTGAGCACACATAAGAAATAGAAGTTACCCCAAACTGTGATTTTAAATAAAGGAAGCAAGTCCTACATTACCCAAGACTCCTTTGTTAGTCTACAATATTGGGAGTTAGGGCATGCTTTACATGTTCCTGGTGTCTACTTTACTTTTTTCCTGAAGGCCAATGTCAAATACTGCAATATATTGTATAACTCCTGAAAGCTTTCACTCTGGCCTCCGTCCTTAGACTCTTGTCAGTCATTTCTCAAAAGTAGACATCCTGCTTTACTTACATAGTTCAAAATCCGTTATTGCGATACAATGTTGCTTTAGGTGCAGTCTGTGGATATGTTTTAAATTTAATCACACTCCACAAATCTCATTGTAATTAAAAACAAATATGCTCCTTTATAAATCACTTTTGATTAGTTTAACTAGTTTAAGACAAAGTTCTGCTCCAAATAAAAGAGAAATGTGGTCCATGCATGTTGCTAGAAGGAAACTGTTTCTGGTATGTAACTTTATAGGCTGAACAAACATAACACTGGATACATGTACATCATGCATACCATTTAACCACCGAGAATCGTGCTGCTCTGTCCTGATTGGATGATGGTGGCCCAGAGTTCGGAAAATGGCAAAATCTCGACCCATGAAGTCTGCCGCTGTCCCAGAGTACAACTCTCCATCTGGAGGATGAAATGAGATCATTGTAAGAATTCTGTCAGGAAAGGAGCAAATATTTATCCACTGGTGACAACTCTAAGGACCCACAAGACCATGAGACTTAACTAAATGACATGGGATTTAAAATTAATAAATAAATACATTTTGGGTTCTTTTGTCTTCTGGTTTCTGATGCACTCCGGTCACATTTTGGGGATCTTTTTCACAATCAGAGGGGCTGGCAAATTTAATTTTTGGAACAAAAGTTACTATTGTCAGCTAATGACTCCAAAAGCTGGGTCAGTTAAGAAAGATATCAAATATTACATGATAAATAAAAAGATACAGCAACTATGATTTCTGTTATACTCATGCATATATGGACCAGAATGTGTTAACTGTATAATGCAGTACAACTTATTCTTCTTATTGAATATAGGAGCATACAGTACCAGGTTTTATACTGTGGTGCTGATTTTTATTTCAGACATACTTCTGTATTTGTCCCTCTGACCTGGACAAACAGACATTTAAAAGATTTTAGACCCAGTTTCTCAAGTCAGAATGCTAGTAGTTTATACCCACTTTGCACAGGCATAAATGGTTACAAGGAATTGGCCAGTGGAAAAGTAATGCTTATGGGTTTGCAGATTAGGAGGCCTCTGAGTTCCTTCCTTAAATTCTTCAAATGTGAACTGCTAGGCATAAAATCCTTTAGGAGTGATCTCCTGAGTACCATTTGCTGTGTGGGGGAGAGAACATGGCTTTTCTCTTTCTGTCAATGTTTGTGCTTCTCACCATGGCACTGGCAGCTCTTAGAGGGCTGTGAAGAAGGGAGGAAATGTTCTCCATAAGTAGCATGCAGGCAACCGTATCTGAGATGCAACTCACAGAATAATATAGTCCTGCATATGGCACTGCTGACTCAATCAGAAAGGCCACAGAGGACACAGGATAATGCGGTTCTACTTCCAAAGACCAGGCAAAAGTCCCAAGATAGATCCCTGCATTTTGGCACTAGTCACTGTAATGCTAGACCACTTGATGAATAGGGGAATTCCGTAAGAAGGAATTAGATATACAATGATCAGATCCATAAACAGTTTCAAGAGGTCAGATGGGTAGAGCCAGATTATGGTATCAGTTTTCTTGGTGCAAATGGACTTACTCCATAGAGATATTCTGGTTTTAGGAAGCTGAAATTGCACTTTGAAGGCCTGCATCCTTTCATTGCTGCATCTGAAATCAGAACTAGCACATTACCTCCCCTATATACACCATTCCTATGATCATTCCCATTGCTGAGGAGCTTTATGTATCTACCTTAAAAGAACTGCCAGTGAGAAGGGTACCTGAGCAAAAAACAACTGTTTTCTGAAGCTCAGGTAATAGCTTCTGCATGGCCAGAATGAATCCCACCACAATCTGATTTAAATCACATTTTGGAAACAAGCTTATGATTTTCATGCCAATTTTAGACATTTCCATGGTAGGACAGCCATGTCCAAATACGCCTCTTGGAAAACACTGTCATCTCTCCCCTGAAATACTGACAGCATAGAATTATCAATTGAACCTACAGTGACTCTGTACCATATGGCAGTCATGAAAGTCAGGAAGGGTGAAAACATGATAGCAGAAAGGCGTGGAATTGAACGAATTCACAGTAGAGATTAGAAGCAAATAGACCAGTCATGCCCAGCAGGAGGTGTAATCAGAAGCGAAACAGAACAGCATATCATTAATTAACGTTTTATCATTCTTCTGTGTCATTTTCAACTTCTTTTTAAAAGGGAGACAATCACTTAATTATAGCCCTTATTATGTACAGCGTATGAGGCTGAGATTTTAAAGAGCATCAACCCTTTTAACTTGTGAAAATATCTTTGATGCTCCTCTTAACCTTTTTTTAACCTTACCCTCATTTTCTTGCCTTCCATTCCCATGTGAGTCAGGATAAATCAATATGAATCAAGGGACAAGCAACAAGCACCATTTTTATTTCTTAGCTGTCAACAGATGGGAAGGTCATTAAAGAAAAGCAAGATTCCAGCTATAATAATAGATTATTGAAATTAAGCAAATAGTGCAGCAATTAATTGAGACTCCATTTCGAGTCTCTCTGCACTTTACAATGTCACTTCACAAATGAGGTGCCATGAAAAGCTACAGAGGTGTACCAAGAAAGGAAAGAAACGTTGGCTAGAGGCAGAAATTACATATAAACCAGTATCAGTAATTGATAACCAGTCTACACCTGTAACAAGTTCAGCGCACAGATCAGTTTCAAAACGGCTGAACCTGATTTAAGATAGACCTGAATGGATGTAGCATCACACTGAATCACTTCAGGTTAGACTAGTCTATCAAACTTCTGTCCCAGATCCGCTCCTGACACCAGTTACTTTGCAGTCTCCTAGAATCCCAGGCCATCTGAACAGGGCAGTCTGCTGGACCATGGGTCATACTCTGCTGCTCCAGCCGAGCACCTAGCTGGTCCAACCCCCAGACTGTCACAGAGTTGAGGCAACAAACCTTCTGCCTCTGCTTCCCAGCCTGCATCCTGTTTGCACCTGTCAGCCCTGTGGAGCAGCAGAGACAAGGGGGCGGGCAGGAGATCAAAGCCCTCAAGTCATGGATGGCCCCAAGTTCCCTGAATCCTGGTCTGCCCAGCCATGGGAGCAGAGGGTATCCCCCCACCCCTCCCCTGCACAGTCAGACAGACCAGGGCTTGGGGGACTCCAGGCCAGGGTGGGAAACCCCCTGAAGTGTAGGGCTCCCCCTACATTGGCTAACTGCAGGAGCCAGCCCCTGGATGGGAGGCTCCTTCCCGTCACTGCAGGGGGACAGTCGTGACTTGGGGGTGTGTGCTGGGCAGCCAATCAGGGATGTTCCCTAGTCAGATGAACTCATCAATACTGGCAGGCTGGGAGGTTTGCTCTGGCCTGTGCCAGTCCAGACATCTGGCTGTTTCAACTGAAAAACGAATGTCAGTTCAGTCGGTTGTCCAATCTATGCAATTCAGAGAAACCTGCAAAGACTGAATTGATTTCACCTCTGGCTTTTTGACTGTTTTTACTTAGCCACGGTTTCCTGGTTTGCACCAGCATATGATGTAACAACTTCATATTGGCTAGGTACCAACATTCATAAAGTCTTAGGCTGAATCAACCTAAGTTACGTGGTTTTCTGTTAGCAGTGTAGTTTAGGTCAGTAGCAAACAAAATACATATTCGCCCTTTGGTTGGGAGTGGGGTGAGCAAATCTTAGACTGGGTTCTGCCATTCTCAAACTAGTCTATCTGTGCTGAACTTCTGTTCTGGGTATAGACTGGAAGCCTGGTGCTGCCAGTGGTCCTAGCTGGCAGCGGCAGCCTGCTGTCATCCCACATGCAAATCCGGGGGCCCACACACCCTGGGAGGAGTCTGGCACAGCGCTGCAGCCCTCCTGGGGGGCACAGGCCCCTGGATCTCTGTGCAGGATGACATCAGGCAGGGGGCCAGCGCCACTACTGGGTGCTTCCCGGCGCTCGGTACAGGCTGTGCTGGGTAGACTCAGGTGCTGGCGGTAGCCCCAGCCATCTGTGGCAGCCTGCTGTCCTCCTGCATACAGATCTGGGAGCCTGCAACCCCTGGGAATAGTCTGGCACAGCTCTGCAGCCCTCCCAGGGGGCGCAGGCCCCCAGATCTGCACGTGAGATGACAGCAGGCTGCCACTGTCAACAAGTGATATGAGTTTTGCGTCGAAAGGTTTGAGGTGCAGTTTCCCAAAACCCTTGCGCCTATCTCCTTGAAGCTTGGCAGACATCATGCCAGCAGAAGGGGCTACCATCCCTGCAACTTTCATCTGAATCAGTCAAGAAATGACAAAGTTATAGCCATTGCCATGATTCCCCATTATAGCCTATGGCCAAACATTGAACTGTGTCAAAACAGTAAAATAGTTTTAAAGAAACAAAATGGAACAGTACTTCGAATTGAAATGAACCAACAAAATGAAACACTGTCCCTTCATAATGGCAAAATGGAAGTCGAAATGAAATGGTGCTGTTTCGCACAACCCTAATGACTATTAAAGCACATAACTTATGTTTTTTTCCCCCTCATTGTTAGCTTTTTGAAAGGAACAATCTTCCTTGATGCACTGAAGGAACAAAACTGTTCGCTTTGCTGCTCCAGCCTGCGTAGTATATAGTCAAGTGAACCTTAAGTGTATAGTCCAGAATTCTTTAGCTACCAAAACAGCTAAAAATAGATAATTTTAATGTATTTTCTGTATTTATTGTCTTTAGCGCTTAAGGAAGAAGAACGGTTGAATTCTTGCAGAGTACTTGTTTTAAGGTGTTGCAAATGTTGACAAAGCAGAAAATGAAACCAAAACTAAGGCTAAACTGTGCAAGTTGTTATCATGGGTAAGAGGTATGCTACAGTGAATTATGATTCCAGATAGGCAGATAATTCTGTCACACTACTAGGAAAACTGGATAGTTAGTGTGCATCAATAGCAAGTCTTGCATTGAATTTAATGAAGAAAGTTAAGACAAGCAATAAGGCGCAGATCCTTATGCAGCCTACCTTCCATTGATAGGAAGGAATTAAATTATCCTTATGCAGACAACTAGAATCCTTTAAATCTCATTAACGCTCATTTTGGAGTTTTGAGGAACTTTCAGAATCTCGGTTGTATTGCTTACAGTTGGACATCAGACACCTTAACATCTGTAAGGACCTAAACACTTTTTAAAAGTTCCTGGTACAAGGAACACATGAAAGTCAGCAAATTTTGGGGTGTCTAACTCTTTGAAGCTCTTTGGAAAATTTTAGCCTGACTGTCTCCTACTAACAAATCAGCTGATTATCTTTCTTGTGACTGTTCTATGTGCAATCCAAGGTGCCTTTCATTTTTTCTCCTGTCCTGAAACAGATGCTGGCACTACTCCTGGATGAGGCCTCCTTACATTTCTGTACATCATCTTGCACACATGCATGATGTTTTGTTAGAAATACATAGATGGGAGATGATGGCTATGTAATAGCTTAGACTATGCAGGACCTGGCCATATCATATTCCCAAATGGCATTTACTCAGTGCAGAGAAGCAATAGCTACTTTTAATGAACAGGTCTTAAAAAAATAATGAAAACTGTTTGCAGGTGGATGGAATAAGAAACACGGTTTGGAAAAAAATATTGAAACCATTTCGTAATGATAAACTGCTTCTTTAAATCATTATTGAATTTTATTAGAAGAGAGAGGAAAATTGAAGATACTTTCAACACATATAAAAGTTTCTTTCAGATGAGACATTAAAAATGAGACCCTGGTGTCTAACAGCTATCAGAGATCTTAGGGCATTTATTGAAATTAATATTCACGTCTCCCTTAAATAAATTCCATCTTGGATAATTACATTCCCTTCACCTAAATCTTTTTTTTTACCTTTAAGAAATTACATAGTTCTATTTTTTTTAAAACACTTAGTGTTGGAGAGTAGAAGAGGAGTGGTAAAGAATTCACTTTATCTCAGAGGTGGATGTATTTTAGAGATGGTTTCATTATAGGGAAGGGCAAGAGAAGATGGAGCTCTGCTCTCTGTAAAGTAGTCTACTATAAGAAGCAATTCAATTCAAGCAGCATGTTTCCTAGACAGCTTGGCTCTACCAACTTTTGAGTGCCCTCCTTCCCCCATCTACTCCAGGGACTGCTCCAAGTGGATCAGAGAACACACTAATACATTTGTGGCTTGATCAGCTCATCTTCCAGCCTGTTTGGCTCCATCCCCTCTCAGGCTGATCCCACTTACTTTGGAGGCTACGCCAGTTTGCTCAAAAATCCTACAGATGCACTAGAAAATGCAGCTAAGTAGAAAACGATGTAGTAGAAAATGCAGCTGAGTTTTGCTTCCTGCTCTACATTTCTGCTTTAGACATAAAGACTGGGCAAACCTGCATGGGTGAATCTGGCCAACACTTTGTAAAGGACCTAGAAAATTTTTATAGTAAAGAAAGCTAACAGTGATTTAATTTGTAACACAGGAAGATAATAACACGGCTGACAGGCAAGGATAGTATTGTAGTTAAAATACAAGGATCTGGATTGTTATTTCTAGGTCCTGCCTGGGACTTCTTGCGAAGTGTTGATAAATCCATGGGTCTAACTGAACCCTGAAACACAATGAACCAACAAAATGCTCAGGGATCCTGATCTATAAAGAGGAATATATGACAGAGCAAAAACCAGTTAGGCACTGAGAATGCCTAGGAGAACAACAATGTTTTAAAGACATTAAAGCAAAGCCAAGAGAAATAAGATCATATTTGTTCAGGCCCAAATGAAAAAAAAAGAATGTGAAAGACTAGACCCTGCTGACTCTGTGTGGTTGCATACCGTATGCACCATGTAATACTGGCTTGTCATCATCTGCTTTCTTTACTGAATATTAAAGTAAATAGTCAAGTCATTCCAGCAGCCCTGCCACAAATTAAAGTTGCTCCAGGCACCAATTTATACACTGGCCTTTTAGGCACGTGATTTTTTTTTTCCTTTCATTTGGAAGGTGCAAGTTGGAGCAAGGTGCGTGCTTCTTTCTTGTTTAAAAAATTACGTGTCCCCAGGGCATCTCGTCACCTGCAATCATTAGGGGCTTCTAAAAGCAGGGAAACTAGGCACACTCTGGACTATGTTTTCTTGCTTTCTTTTATGAGTCATGTCTGGTCTAAATGTAGAAATGGACATGGATGGTTATTGGGTAAAGCACTACAATTGCCTATGTTTGAAAAGTAATAAGGAAAATATCCGAGGTGAGGCTACTTGTTATTTCTGAAGGATTTTTGCAAGACAGAGAGCTACAGACTTTTGAAAATCCACTGCTTCTTCCTTGAAACTGAAACTTTATCAAACCCCTAGATCTCAAGTTTTAATTACTTCCCTTGAGCCAAGTTATATGTCAAGGACAGTGGCTAACCCTGAGAAGATTTAACTGCTTAGATAAAGGGAGGACATTTTTTTCCCCCTTGAAACAACATTCATTATTGTCCCTTTTTAAAAAAAATCTGGGAATGAGATGGCAGGAGCACAACAAACTACATGTTAAAATAAAAGGGGAGGTTGAGATTTTCAAACAAATTTTCAAATAAAAGAAATAAAAGGAGAGGTGGAGATATACAAGACATTTAAGGCTAGGTGCAGACATTACACTTTTATTGGTGTAAGCAATTGGAAACTGGTCTATACCCTTAATAGGAGAGAAGTTTGGCACACCAAAGGGTTCGGTTTGCTACCTATCTAAACTGTGCCACTTACAGACAACTGTGTAACTTAGATCAATTCTGCCTCTGGCTTTTTGAATGTCTGCACGTATGTCTACCATTAAGATGCATAAGATGCACGTCTACCATTAATTTAAACGCAACTAACCTTAAAAAGTTCATTTCAGTGATGATCTTCTCAGTTACATTAACTGGACTTTATGTGGGTAAACCCTGGCCCCTGCAAGTTGTTAATTGTAGAATCAGCACTTAGGTGTTATGCTTATCAATTTTTGAGGAACCCTTAATCCTACTGACCTGCCTGGATTGGGGGTCATTAACACTTTACAGAATCAGACCTTTACAGAATTAGACTTTCAACTGGGAAAAATAAAACAAAACAGACTCTGCATAAATCACCTTATTTCTAAAAAAACCCAACACTTTGATAATCCATATTCCAAATCAACCAGGAATGATATAGAGAAATAAACAATCCATCTCTTATAAATGCTGTGATATGAAAAATAAAATGAATTAAACTGGTGGCTATGTAAGGTAAAAGTTTAATTTATTTTACATTATGGCACATACCTATCAAAAGAGAAGCTGTCAGCAACTTGGGGTCATAGGGACTTTTCCCTCGGCCATTTTCAATATGAGAATCTTCTATTTTAAAAATGTTGTCCTGTTGAGAATAATAAAGCAACAGAATTATTTAACAAAAGGGCACCAATACTGAGTCAGATTCAATAACATTTTATACAAAATAGAATTGCAGAAGGCCAGATTCTCAGCTGGGCCATATCAAGTTAGCCCCTGACATCAGTCAAGCTACACATACTTACACCAGCTGAAGATGTAGGCAAAAATATGTGCCTTGCAACTAGAATGACACCGATGAATGTCAATCAGAAACCACTCAAAATCCAATCTCGAGTTCTGGTCTATTCCATTCTCATAAATTTTACATTTTAGTGAATTTGTTTTGAGTTGAGTGGAAGGGTTCTTGTTGAAGAACTACGGACAGAACTTGATGGTTGGACTTTTGTGTCAAAAAAAAATACACCCCCCCCCCCGCAAAGCAGGTTTCATTAAACATGATATCCATACATTCAGAAACATTAAATTAGCATCAAATTCCATGCCCATATCTTGCTACTCCAAGATTGAGAGCTTAATGTCCAGTATTCCCCATCTCCTCAAAATTACTTTATGAACATTATTAGTGGTCATTTAGTTCAGTCATTTTTGATGTGCTGGTTGTAAAATTTATAAACTTGAGCATAGTATGACAAGATAAGATGATCAAACAAAACCTGAGTCAAAACTTAAACAAATAATACATACACACAACCTCCCATGTTCCCCCCCCACACACCCACACGCATTCTTTGCATGCTTACGGCTGCTACAGATTGGGTGCTGAGAGGTTGTCTCTTCACCTGCATGTGACGGCAGGAGACAGTAGCCAGACAGTCACAACCCCCATTTTTTCCCCATCACACTGCCACTGGAGTCTGTGTTCCCATTGTATTATGCACTGTAGCAGTACGCATAAAGAAGCAGCCCCTTGCCTTAAGCCAAACACAGTAGTCATATTTTACAAAGCATTTTGCTTGCTATACGATAACACCTCAGCTCCTCACCTTAACTTTCAAGGCTTGGTAGAGCTCAGTACCTGTCTCTTAAGGCAGGGGTGGGCAATTATTTTAGCTGGAGGGCCACTTAATGAGTTCTGATGAGCTGTCAAGGGCTGCACGGGTAGCCCAGCCCTTTGACAGGTGCCTTGCCCCTGGTCACTATTTTGGGACCAGCAGTCCCAGGCCTAACACCTGATATTTGCCACCAGAAGTCCCTTGTCTAGCCCCTGGAAATACTCCTTTTGGAAATGGTGTGGGGTTGGGGGGGTTGCAATCTTTGAACCAGGAAAAAAAAATCATATGCTAAAAGTCAAACACCTACTATAACATATTTTAATTTTATTACAAAAAACATTTTGTCATGTTTAGTGTTTTGAGATGACTGCATAATAGTTAAAAATAAAGTCTTAATTTTGTATATTGTGTGTGGAGGAGTGTGTATAGTGTGGTTGGGGGTCTGCATGTGTGTATGGTGGGATGTGGGAGTTCTGAGGGTGTGGCTGTGTGTGTGTAGGGGCACTGGTTATGTTGCAGGCATGTGTATATGTGTGGGGGTTGTGGGGGCTGGGTGTGGGTATGTGGGGTTTGTGGAAGGGTGGGGGTGTTGTGGGGACCCCTCCACATACCCCCAAAGGTGCACAGTGCCCACCACTGGCAGCAGCAGCAGGTGGGCGGCGCTCGGGATGCCCATGGCCCATGCAGGCACTGCCACCTGGTGGCACATGGCTTCAGCCAGCGCTGCACACGGCAGCAAGGAGCACAGCCAGGTCAGCCCACCTCTACCATGTGGGGCTCCCTGTGGCACATGTGCAGCTCCTGGCACTCATGTGCCACCAGAGGGAAACTCTGTATGATGAAGCCTGATGCATTCCCCCCCCTGTCTGCCCCCACACAAGCAGGGGGCATGGCTCCCGGCCATTTCTGGTGCAGTCCCACAGCTGCATGCGGTGGGGAAGGCAGCAGTTTCCATTGCATGGGGCTCCCCCTGGTGGTGCACGAGTGCTGGGAATTGCACATACCATGGGGAGCCCCACATAGCAGAGGCAAGCCAGCCTGGCTGCACTCCTTGCTGCCATGTGCAGTTCTGGCTGGAGCCACACGCTGCCAGGCAGCACCACTTGCAGAGGCCATGAGTGCCCTGAGGACAACCACATGCTGCTACCACCAGTGGCAAGGGCTGTATGCCATGGAGGAGTGTGTGGCAGGTTCCCACACCACTGACTCTCCCTCACACCTACACCATGCCTACCTGAGATCTGTCCTCCTGCTAGCCCCACACTCTCACCCAGCTGCATCTCCCCATCGCCCTCCACCCTGACACTTCCCCACCTGGTGCCCAGAATACAGCAGAGGCAGGAGAAGCCACTAAAGGCCAGGGAAGCTGAGTAAGCCCCTTAGCAGCTGCAGTTGTGGCAGCAGCAGCCCTGCCTGAAAGCTGTGTGCTGGCTGGACCAGGACCTTTCATGAACACGGTGGGAGTGAGGTGTGCAGACTGGGCAGGGTACAATTAGTTGGTGGGTGCCCATGGTCTGGATGAGATTGCCTGTCTGGCTGTATGTAGCCCACAGGATGTATTTGTCCTGCCCTCCTCTAATAGTAGGTACAGACATTATACTTTTACTGGCATTAAGCTAGGAATAGAAACTACATATAAACTAATAAGTGATGAGAACCTGGTTCAAATCTGTAACACAACAGTTCAGGGCACATATACCACTTTCAGAAGGCTGAAACCTGTTTAAAATGAACCTGGATGGATGTAGTAGCAGAACTAACTGATTTAGGTTAAATCAGTTTATTGAATTTCTGTCCTAGTTCCCCTCCAGATTCAGGTTAAATCTCAGTCCCCCAGCATCCTAGGATGCTTTGCACCTGCCCTGCAGATCCCACCTCACCAGGTGGGTGGGCTAGCCTTAGCCAAAGGTCTCTGCTCCAGCTGAGCAGGAAGGTGTGCTCTAGCACCATCCTGACTTCTGGCCTGGACCAGTGCAGGCATATGGCTGCATTTCCAGAACAAAAGTGAATGTCTGTTCACCTGCTTATTGGTTCAATTTATGCAGCTTAGACTAACCTGCGAAAATTGAATTGATTCATCCTCTGGCTTTCTGACTGTAGGTACTTAGCCTAAGTAATTGGAAACCTGTCTATACCTGTAGCAGAACAGAAGTTCAGCACACAATATTGGTCTATATCTATAACAGAACAGAAGTTTGCCACACATAGACTGGTTTAAAAATGGGAGATTCCAGTATAAGAGCTGTATCCCCCCACAAGGGTGAATGTATATTCTGTTCACTACCAATCTAAACCCTGCTGCTCACAGAAAACTGTTTAACTTAAATTGATTTTGCCTTGGGCTTTTTGAATGTTTGTACTTAGCCTAAGCCTTTTACTCATCTTCCTGTGCTCCTTGTCCTCACTTTCTTTATTGCCCTGGTTTGTCTATCTTGTAAACAACTGTGTGCTTTTACTTATGCATTTGCCCTATGCCTGAAATACCCAATTATATCTAGCACAGTAATGAATCTCTCCTTTCTGTCATCTATATCTTTATTATGTTATTCAGCCTTCCATGTGAGAGCTCCATTCCACTATTCTTACCCTATTACTGGACTTTTCCCCCTTGTATATGATTTTATATGTAAAAGGAAAATTAGGTCTGTAATTTTTAGCAACAGACCCCCCGTTTCAGTCTTGGATAATAAATCAAACCAGTAAACTGATCATAATATTAACGCTTTATTATCAATCTACATTTTCTTGGGATTTCTTCTTAATACAGATGACAACTGATCAATGTGAGTGCCAGTGGATATTTGATAATGTTACTAAGTTACTAGCATGACACTTAAAACAGAATATTTTCCCAAGGTGATTCAGTGTGCCATTACAGGGAAAATAAGAAACAGCTGCAGAGAATTATTTAATTCATGAAGGACCTGATTTTTTACTTCATTACACCTTTTTTATGTCACTGTAACTCCATTGACAATATCTTTTAACTGGCATAGCAGAGGAGAGAATCAGGGCAACAGATAACTAACATGATCTATCCTTCTGTTGGCATTTGGGTAATAACCTGTCTGGAATAGGAGGAGTAATAGAGAAATCCCACGGTATTTTAAAATTTCAGCTTACTATATAGAGACATGTGAACTAAATTCCTGAATATATCAGCAAATTATACTAATACTAATATTAATACTACTACAATAATAAAAAATATGGCATTGTTAGGTGCCAAATGCATGTATCTTGTAGCTTGAGAGAGTCCTAATAAACACTCTGCTGGAAACCTAACCTACCATAAGTAGGGTAACTTGCCCAAATACATGAACATGCAGAAGTCAGAGGAAAATGTCACTTCTCAAAATGGAAACACTAAACAAAACAAAATATTAAAGAAATAAGGTCTTGCACAGCTCTTGCACACTTGAATAAATGCAAAAAGTGATACAGAACCTAGAAACAAACACCTGGACTGTTTCATTGCCCTTTATGGCACGGTCCAAAATCTGGTTTCAGATGAGCTCACTGGTGCAAGACTGGGATTTTGACACATGAATCAGAGGTCAGAATTTAGGCCACAGAGCTTCTGTAAAAATGTGCACTGATTGCTTTTAAGAAGTCTGAACTTTGATCCAAAATGAAAACTCTGTTGAAGTAATAAGTTAAAGTGAAGTTTTAGTTAGACACCATTTAAGTAATTCAACAGTGGAAACGTTCTTGAACATTTCACCTTTTTAAAGCCCCTTGGGTTATATAGGGATGTGAATGCAAAGAATCATATCTCAGTGAATCAGCAAAACCTTTATCCAGAAATAGCAAGAAAAAACATAGAGAAGTCACAAACTGCTCACTGTTTCAAAAATGTGTGAGGCCTATTATATAATCAGAGACAGGAATTCATGAGAAGGCAGGCTCAACATACTTGGTGCAGTAAGAGGAAATTCTGTACAATGAAAAAAATATCAGATAGATGGTCAGAGGAAGGTTATTGTAACAAAACAATGGGCCTGATTCTCATTTCTACTAAAGCCCTTCCCTTTATTTGGTCTACTAGTAAGAAAAGAGCTTAAAACAGGGAGAAATATAATTTATTTCCATCATAATATTCCTCAATCACAGTAAACGGAAGGCTAGCTCAATTATACTGAATGTACAGTAGGGTCATTTTATTGTCATGGGCATTATAATACTATTCACGTCTAGCATCCTAATGGTGAACCCATGAAATTCCCAGCTACATTAATGTAAGTTGGGGGATGGAGGAGTTAGGTGTGAAAGCCAGAGCTTGGCTCTATGGTATTGTCTAAATCAGCGGTTCTCAACCTTTTGCACCTTACATCCCATCAACCATTTTGTGCACCTTCTCTTCATTGACATATCAAACAAATCCTGTCCAAATTTCACAGTTTGAGATATCTGTCGAGCCATCTATCTGAAGTGCAAACAACTTTGATTTTTTTCATTTGGACAAGGAGTTGAAGTCCCACCTACACGACCTTCGCATCCCACCAGGGTTGAGAAACACTGGTCTAAATCACACTGAGCTGTGAAGCACTAACTTGCATAATACTGTGCTGGAATTGTGTTCACAGGCCAGTTGGCTCTTACTTTTGTATGAATCACTGCTTCCACACAGTGGGGATTTTCTCCGTATTAAAATACAAAACTTTGCAGGAGGATATACTATGATTGTTTCCTTGCTCTGCCCCACACATGATGGAATTACTTTTGAGGGTATTATGGGATAAATAGCAGAAGATACCTGCAGTCAAACTCAGCTATTCCCATTATTTCTCTCTTGCGAACCCACAACCCATCTCCTTTAAGGAAGCTGGAGCTATTTTCAAACAGCTGCATGTGAGTACAGATGACACTACAATGTAAAGACCACAATGTTGGTCCATCACAACTTCACGGCAGCTTATAGAGAAATAGCTGACATGTCTGTTCACAGCTTCAGCTTTCCAAGCCAGTCACAATGGCTGCCTATACACATGCTTGGGGGTGGGAAGGGGTGTATTTTCAATAGAGAAGTTCCCAGAGAGCCACTCTAATTAAAATGCCTCACTGTCATGTGTATTAAGTCCCCATGGGTTTAAAAATGGCCACGGGATGCTTTTTCTAAACCTTATTCAACAATCCCCTAAAATGAGTAGATAAGTAGAGGACAGGAGGGATTTGACTGCTTATGTACCGGCATTGGTCCAATAGGTCTCTTGCCATGATGGGCTCCTCTGGCCCTGCATCAAAGGCAGTGCTGCCCACAACCCAGGCTGCCCAGACACCATTCCCCATCCCCTGTATCTCCCCACCCCAACTCAAGAGGCATACACCGGGGTGCAGGGACATGTGGTATAAGGATGAGATGCATCTCAGTTTAAAGTGTTGCAACTGCCAAACTTTTACTGTGCTTAATAAAGAAAACCTTTTGAAAATTGCCCATGTCTCAGCTTAACACAAAGCAGCAAAGCTTTGGTGGTGGGGGGGCATAGGGGAGGGGGCTTGAGAATCGCGTGGCAGAACCTAGAAGGGAATTCGGGATCAAGGGGAATGCTGTGTGGCCTGAACTCACCAAACTTGAAACCTCGGAGGGGAGGCATGGGATAGGGGGCTTTTTGACCCAGCATCCCACTTTCAGGGGTCTGGAGTCAAAACCAGGGACTTCCCCATGTAGAACCTGACTAGCTGGAAGACTCAATGTCTATCTGAGAGAACTGTGGGCTGGGAGGCAGCTTCTGGGCCAAGGGACTGGGGAGGCTGCAGGTTGCAAGGGACTGGGGAGGCATCACCAGAGTGGGTGCTGAAAACTGCTGGCCAACCCATGGAACCCTCAGCTCCTGGGATCATGTCATCATGGCTGTCAGAGACTCCTGGGACTCATGTCAGGCAGCTAGCTAGAGATGGGGGGCTGCCACTCCCCCCCCCCAACAAAGGGACCTGAGCCAGAGGGAGCAGAAGAGCTCCTCCAGTGGGCCTCCCAGTGGGAGGCGTGGGGGAGATAGACAAGCTGGGGCCAGCTGCCCCAGTGACCACCTGGCCTGATGGGTTCATGGGCCACCCTTCCCTTCCCCCCCACTTTCTGAATGCGCCTGTAACTCTTCAGGGCTTATCTAGAACCACTTGGGGGGCCAGAACATATGGGGTGACTGCTAGTAGTCCAGGACCATGTGCATTAACTCCCTTATCCTGGTGTTGTAACTCTCTCAATTCCACTGCACCACTGGGTGTCTCCTTCAAACAGCAGGTGACCATCTGTATCCTCCCAGTCATGCAGCTTGGTAGCTTGGGTGTAAGCACCCACCCGGCCTATCTATTTTCCCCTGTATGCAGCCTGATTTATTTCTCCAGCCAGCCTTGCACCCCTGGTGACAGAAGTTAGTGGTGCATGCCCTGAGGGCAGAGACTGCAACAAAAGGTCTTTGTAACGTCTCTGCATTTTGTTGGTGCCTCATGTACACATCTGTCATTTGCTCAGCAGGCGTTTGGCCGTCCATCCTAGACCTACCATGCCATCCACTATGACCTGGCTTCGTGCACACGTTCAGAGCTTGCGGGCAAGGGGGAGGGACTCCCTGTGTTGTGAGAATCAGAATCAACTGGAGCCCATTGGGCCTTACCCACAGATTGGATCAGAGGGGAGGGGATAAAGTGCTGTTGGGCCATTTTCCAGCCTGT
>JAGPOW010001296.1:127120590-127140577 GCA_030014935.1 Caiman crocodilus
GTGTGTCCCTTTCCTGAACTGGAAGAGAGGGAGGGAGATCTGGGTGGGGGGTTTTGCAAAGGGACATTATTTTCTAGTTCCTGTTGCACTATGACTGCAGCAGGTTTCAGATACAACTGCGTGATATCTCCTGTCTCTGACCTGTTCTCTGTGAAAACTGCTATTTACTCTTTTGCCTGTTGAGTTCAATAAACACTATCCATGCATTTCCATGAGTGCTTTGGAGGGAGGGAGAGCTATTTATATGCAAGTGCTTAAGGTATCAGTGCTTAGGCTCGACTCTCCCATGGAGGGCAGCACGGCCCTAAGAGAAATGGCAAGGACTTGCCAATTACACAGATGTATGATCCCACTGAACGGGACATGCCCTCTTAAGAGCCCAAGAGTGCTGAGGGTGGGTGTGGGGGAGGGAACTTGGTGCCCTGGCTGGGCTCCAGGCTTCACCTGTGGAGGGTGGAGGAAAGGAGGAAGAAGAGAGATAAAAATTCCTGAGGGATAAAAATCTTTCCAGCATTTACTAGCCAGTGACCTCACACCGTGAGTGCGGCAGGGTGGGGTGATTCACCTTCTCCCTGTGCTCCAGCATTCATGGCCACTCCACCTGTACCTCTAGTCCTTTGTGAGCTTTCCAGCTATGACGGCTATAACTGCAGGGGGTGGCCACTGGCAGTCTCGGGTCCCCCCACTGTCCATTTTTCCCCTCTCCCCCAAGGACTTTGTGTTTCTCTCAGGACCTGAGTCCCTGGTCACTTGTAGCTGGGGCAAACTGTACCATCATGGTTTACATGTTGTCCTCGTGCATAGCCTGACTCATCAGGAGAAGTGTTGGGATGGATGGTCATGGGTCCTGCAGGTTGCACAAGTGTAGCGGTTGTTGTGGTGATATTGAGGAGGCTGGTACATGCTCTGTGCCTCTGGGAGTGGCACAGAGACATGTGATAAGACTTACTCTGGGCAGCCCCTCTGTGAGGAACGGTATTGAGGGGCCTCCCTGCTCCTTCTCCTCCTCTCGTGGGGTCCCTGCTGGCAATTTCTCCGAAGCACCCTTGATTCTGGATGGAGTATGTGGGGTGGGTGTCAACTGCCCTGTTCTTGGTGAGGAAATGGGATAAGTCCTTGTCGAATGGTATACTCAGTCCAAAGACCACTTTGTAACATCAAGCACGTAGTAGTAATGCCTCCTCATCAATGCGGCCTTGGCAAGGCTCTGCTCCCAGTTTCTGCCATGGAACCAAGTGTGCATTCACTGGGCAAGGTGCTTGAAGACATTTCTGATTCGATGCCCTATCTGGAGCTGGTGCTGGATTGTTTCTTGCCCCAGATGGCAATGCCACTCATATTCCCAGGGTTGGCTAGTGGCAGCAGAGAACCAGGTTCATCCATGGTCCACAGAGGTGCCTTTTGGGTCTCAGTGTCCGTGGATGAGTGAGGATTTGTCTGCAATGCTGTAGGCAGAGGCTGGAAGAGTGTATGGATGATCGGACACATGAAGGTGCAGTTCTTGGTGTGTGGTTCTTATTCTCACTTCAGAGGCTTGAGGCTCCTGCTCCTGCATCACCTGGGCTCTGTGGCTCAAGTCACCTCCACAATCTTAAAACATCCAGAGACTTTCAGCTGACGACCTTTGATTCTGGCAATGCCACATGCCCTGTCCTGGCTGTAAAATTCAAGGGTCTGAAGCCCACATGGTCCCTCTGGATCCAGGAGTAAGTGTTCACTCACTCCAGCTTGGAGTTCAGTGCCCCCACCCCACAACCACATCCCAGCTGCAAAGAAATAACTAGTTGATCATTTACTAGCTATCTGATCAGTGAGCAAAAGAGAGAGAGTCAATCTGCACTGACAATGACGATCAAGGCAGGAGCCTTCACTCTGAAATAAATACATGGCAAATATTTAGGACCCAACTTCATCTCTCTTTCCTTATACCCCTATAACATGGAGGACTTCAGTGTAGTGGATTATATTACTGTCATGTTATGAATTGCCATCCCAAATAGTATTTGCCAACTTTCCTTTTTTCATTTTTACTTTTTCTTTCACTATCCTTTACTAGCACTGTATAAAGCCCCCATTTGGAGGAGATTTCAGAATAAATATAGATGTCACAAGTGAGAAGGTACAAGGCAACACTTTAGAAGTGGCTGTTTTGCATTCTGACAAATTCATTTCAATATTTAAAAAATGAAGACATTTAGATATCCCATTTATAAATCTGAGCAAGGTAGAAAGTTGGGATGACTTGGGGTGACAGATGACAGATGTGGTATGGGAAAAAGGGGAAAAACTAGATTTTAACAGGAAGACAATTACAAAGGAAGTCTGAGACAAAGATAAGAAGAGATCATCTCCTCTCATTACTTTCCATCATCTGGACAAGAACAGTGCAAAGCTTTAGTCACCAATTCGATTTGATGGAAATTTGGCCTGATTTGGTGGCCAAATAACCAAATCCAAATCAGGAGACCCTTTAATCTCTCTGAACTGAATCGGCCCCCTCTGAATCAATTCAGAGAAATTCAATGATTTGGACATAGACACAGCTTTAAGTGTTTTTTCTACATATGTCAAGGTACTAGGCAGCTCGTGTACGCTGAGATGCTGGGGCAGAGTGTCCCATGGAAGTGTAAGGGGTCCCCGGCATGCTCAGCAGCACACCCAGAAGTGGACCAGAAGCACTTCCAGGTCTGCCACCAAGCACATGGGGGACCCACCCCCGCGCTCCCATTGGACGCTTCATCTGTCTCACCATCTCAGAGATCAGGCTTGGCACCTTGAGGTATGTAGAAAAAACTTTCAAAGCTGTGTCTATGGCCAAATCACTGATTCTCTGAATCAGCATCATATCTTGGCCAAATTGAATCAGGACAGTGATCAAAATCAAAAAAATGAATAACTGTCCCCGCTTTGAGCCAAATCAGAATCCATTGGCTTAATTCACCCCAAATGTGCTGTTTTTCTCTACCCCTTCCTGCAAATGACAGAATGTTTGAATATCTGTAACTGCTCTTAACGATTACCTAGCTGGGGATGGGATTGTTTCTCCAGCTTAGGCAATTTCTCTAAAACATTGCTAGGAGAAAATATAAGGGCAGGCTAAAGAAACACCTTATAAACTAAACAATACAGTACAAAGATCCTGCTTCACTTGAAATCAAGGGAAAATTACACCAATTTCAGATCTAAGGTATTATTAGATTTCAGCAACTTGCATGGGACTCTAGGAGTGTGGCATAAACTTTACCCCACCCCCAAAACTCCCTGCAGTAGCCATTAGACAACTTCATAAAAGACACAATGGTCCAGGGCAGAAGTTTCACAACTGATTTGACCCAAATCAGTTCAACCTTACTACATTCAACCAAGTTTATCTTAAACTAGTTTCAGCCATTTGGAAACTGGTTTATGTACACTGAACTTCTGCTTTGTTATAGGTTTAAACCAGTTTCTGATGACTTAAACCAGTTTATGTACAACTTCTGTCCCTAGCCAATGAGAGTCATTGTTCTGAGTGCAAACAAGCAATGCTTTTGAAAATCGATTTCAATCGATATCTTGTTAAACAGTGTATTGTCGAGGCTCCACTGCCTGTCCTGAAGACACACAACACCTCCTGCCAGCTGCTAATGTAGGAGTATCAGCTAATTAGGCAAATAAAAAATAACAGATGGCATTTTGACACAGTACCAAGTACCTGACGGTCCTAAGTCATCCTTTTTGAAGCATGAGCCAACACATGGGGCAACCTGACTGCCTCCACTCACTGTCTCCACTCACTTGGGCTTCAGGGGAGTAGTGCTGCTTTTGTGTCTTGGCTTCCTAAATTCTGTACAGATTTTAGGGAACCTACTGGTTTCACAGGGGGGAAAAAATCACCGATTCTTTTGCAGCCACAGATTGGGATGGCAGGGAAAGAGTTTCATTTCCTCCCAGTGAAGAACATGAGGTTAGACACTGTCCTGGATGATTCTGGGTATTTATTTATTTATTTTTGATTGCTGAGTGGATCTGAGAAAGGAACACTACATGAAGTCGAGCAAGGCCATTAGATATTGTTATTCATATAGCCAGGAAAAATAACAACTATAAAATGGTAAATAATAAAATAATGTGGGGGCTTCACAAACAAAGAGTTCCCAGAGCTAGTGTGCCCTAGTATCTATGGGACTCCCAGCAGCATACCTCAAAGTCTGTAACAGACTGGCTGAAGCAGCTTTCTATCAAGCACACATGGTTCCCAACCATTACTCGAGTGACCAGGATTATTAGAGACCGGCTTTAAGACATGAGACACAGAGAAACACTTTCTTCTTCTTTATGGGCCATTGAATGCATGCAAGGTTTCTGGGACTTTATGTCTGTGAGTTGGGGACATGGGTTTCTGGTCCTGCATCCTGTATTAAGCACAGGCAGTGTAAATGCTTCTCAGAGTCTACATTTTACACATACGTTCGGTTTTCCCAGACAAGCTGGAAAGTAGTGGTGCTGCAAATTAGTATGCGTACGTGTGCTGACATACATTTTGGGCATGTTCAAGTATATTTTTTACTTCCATTATGGAGCTTGCCCATTACCATAAATCAGTGAAGAGGAATCAATTCTTAAAATAGGATAACTGTGAGCAGAGACATCCCTGGTTTCTTTCAGCCTGACGTTGGAGCTGAAGCACATTCAATACCTGTTCACCTACCCCCATGACAATATGAAATAAGAGAAATTCAGCAATAAGCAGCTTTCTTTGTGTGTATAGATCTATGCTAACCAGAGGGGTCAGAGGAGGCAGTGGAAAATGGACCAAGTCAAGACAATGGGTGACAGCAATAACCCCTCGCCAAGACTGCACCCACATGGTAAGTCAGCAAAGCCAAATGGAGAGAAAGGACACAGGCCTGGAGATAGAGGCTTTGCGACAGCTCAGGAGCAGGGCCAGACTGGCGTTTGGGCAGAGTCATTGGGTTCTGCCTGAAGCTACAGTGCCACCCTGCAAAGGCAGTGAGTGAGGGGCCAAAAAGCCCTGGGTGTAGGTCACTAATGGAATGTGAGCTACCATGAGTCACAATGGGAACTGGAACAGATGTTTGTTATGGCGCCCTAACCTATTGTGCTGAAGTCTGATACCGCATCCATGCAGGGTTATCTCAGAGTGGGAGCTGCCATTTTTACAATGCTCTATGTGCCCTTACCGTCTGTTTGGCAATGGCTATAGAGCACTTCCTTCATGCCTACCATTTCATAGAATCAGAGAAAGTTAGGGTTGGAAGGGACCTCAGGAGGTTATCTAGTCCAAACCCCTGCTCATAGCAGGACCATCCCCAGCCAAAGTTTTGTCTAGCCAGGTTTTGAAAACCTCCAAGGACAGTTTCCACCACCTCTCTGAGTAACCCGTTCCGGTGTTTTACTACCCTCCCAGTGAGAAAATTCTTCCTAATATCTAAAGTAAACTTCCCTTGCTGCAACTTGAAACAATTGCCCCTTGTTCTGTCAGCTGCCACCACTGAGAACAGTCCAGCTCCATCCTTGTTCAAACCCCACTTCAGGAGTTGAAGGCTGCTATTAAGTCCCCCCTCCATCTCCTCTTCTCCTGATTAAATAAGCCCAGTTCCCTCAGCCTCTCCTCATAAGTCATGTTCCCCCTCACTATTTTTGTTACCCTCTGCTGGACTCTCCCCAATTTGTCCACATCCTTTCTGTAGTGGGGGGCCCAAAACTGAACATAGCACTCCACATGTGGCCTCATCAGCACTAAATAGAGGGGAATAATTACCTCCCTTGACCTGCTGGCAACATACCTACCAATGCAGCCCAATATGCCATTATCCTTCTTGACAACAAGGGCATACTGTTGGCTCATATTCAGCTTATTGTCCACTGTGACCCCCAGGTCCTTTTTGGCAGAGCTACTGCCCAGCCAGTCAGCCCCCAGGCTGTACCGGTGCATGGGGTTGTTCCATCCTAAGTGCAGGACTTTGCACATTTCCTTGTTGAACCTCGTGAGATTCCTTGTGGTCCAATCTTCCACTTTGGTCCAATTTGTCTAGATGACTCTGAATCCTAGCCCTGCCCTCCAGCACATCTACTACTTCCCTCAGCTTGGGAGAAAACTTGCTGAGGGTGCGCTCTATGCCACCTTTTAAGTTGTTGAGGAAGACACTGAACAAAACCAGCCCTAAGACTGACTGCTGGGGCACTCCACTTGATACTGGCTGCCAGCTAGACACTGAGCCGATTACTACTCTTTGAGCCGATGCCCCAGACAGTTTTTTATCCACCTTACAGTCCATTCATCCAGCTCATACTTCCTTAGCCTGCCTGTGAGAATGTTGTGGGAGACTGTATTAAAAGCCTTGCTAAAAATCAAAGTACATCATATCCCCCCATTCCCCCGTGTCCATTGAGCCAGTCACCTAGTCATAGAAGGCAATCGTGTTGGTCAGGCATCATTTGCCCATGGTGAATTCAGGTTGACTGTTCCTAATCACCTTTTTCATCTCCAAGTGCTTACAAATGGATCAATTTAATAGATAATTTAATATGTGTAACTTCTGTACATGGCCAAACATATTTGTATGAATATTGCTATTCATGCAAAGAACAGCCACTTTCAAACCACTATGCAATATACCTAAATTAAAAGGGACATAAGATTGGTCAAACCATTTGGAATAAGAATAAATGATTTTTGAACACTTGATTTTACAATTTGTCAATCTCTAATCAGACAGACCAAGTTTGCTGTAACCATTTTGTCTAGGAATATGTGTAGGTTTAGTATTTCAAGATATACATATTCTACCTGTGCTGAAAGATGACTCAAATCATGGCTTTAGGAAGTAAAACAAAAAAAGACTTGTTTTTAAAGGTAGGTCTCAATCATTATGAAATAAATTAACCGACCTTAGAAACTCCAAAGAATGTCATCACACTATTTCTCTCTTACAGGATGACCCAGCAAATGTAGGGAGATCAGAAAACCACGCTTAACATGAATGTCATGTTAACTTTGATTGATTAGTAAAGGCACCAAAAAATGCCCCTTCTCAATGGCATACCAGATACTAGATACCATCAAGGATATTGAACAATTCTCAGAGGACACTGCGAATTAGAATGTCTTTGTAGAGCAACATTCTGGGTTGTCAAGTACAATATATCACCTAAGATCACTGTCTGGCTCAAATAGGATGACCTCTGGGAACATAAGCACTATACAATGATTGTCTGTTCTAGTCAAGCTATTAAGTGGCCTGCATATGTAAGCAATAAGATACACAATCCTAAATCTAAAACATACTATTGAACTATAGAACTTAAAAGCCTCTGCTCTACGTATGACACACCCAAAACATATTTTCCATAATATGTTTCAAACAGGAATTAGGGAATCTAAATACTTTAGCAGATTTAACTATTATGTTAAATAAATTATTGGGCCATGCTTTATTACATGATTGTGCTAGTTTTCTATGGTTATTTTTAGTATTCAAGACTGCTTTTCCTCTGTAATGGCAATAAATTTCACCCGGTCTCAGTCTTGTCCTGTTGTAAATAAATGAAGCTAACAAGGGTGTTATTTTATTCAAGAGCCTTTCTGATGAGAAAGAAAATGGTACCCCTGGGGGAATGTTTGTAAAATTGCTTTTATAATTAGGGCTCTATTTAGTACGAGAAAGGTTTTGCAATTTGGCTGGGCGACTTTCATATCTGAGATGGGCTTGCTTTTTCAAGGCTTCTTACATACAAAAGAAGGTGACTGTACATTTGAGAACAATACGTAGAAAGGGCATAGTAGAGTTGACGTAACAGCATATGGCCAATACCTTCAAAAGTTGCAAGTATTTTAGGGACTCAGGTGCTGAGCTTTCTCACAGGGGTCAGTTAAAAAGTCTGCAAGAGTCCTTGAAACTGAGGCACCTAAAATTGTCAATCAGGTTTGAAATCATTACTTATAAATCTACACTATGTTAGTGCATTTTTAAATCAGTTTTAAATTTATCTTGGTTTGGACAAAGAATTATCAATGGAAGGTCCTGATTAATCAGCTTCTGGAGTGTTTTCAAGATTCAGGACCTAAGTGGGTAATAAAATGAGCAAAAGCCCTAAAGAGATACTGTAAAGAATTCCCCTCAGTGCAAACCCTATGACTGGGCAGTGTGCATGAGTATACAGGCTCACTGATTCTCGCACAGCTTTCCCTCTGGATGGGAGGAAGAGAAATTGTGGTTGCTACTGCATCCCAGATGTCTGGCGTTTGAGTCCTTGTGGTCTACCTGCAATTAGGGGTAAGACTTGTGTCCCAACCAACCCCCATTCTGTTTACACAAATAACTTTATGTGGCAAAGGGAGAATTTCACCCTTGCAAAAAGTACTTTATCTCGAACTTGCTGATCTTCACTGAAATTGCTATACCTTGAGTTTTTCCATTGACTTCAGGGGATATGATATCTGGCCCAGAGAGAGGATTCCTGGTTTTAATCAAATGTTGACATTCTGTGTGACTGACCAAATAACTTCTATTTTGTACCTTGAGGTCCTTGTCTGCAAAGTGGGGATAAATGATAAAAATAAAAGCACTAAAAATTACTTTTTAGACAACCTAACAATTATTCATTTCTTCTGCCACTGGCATATAGGCAACTGTAACATTTAAGTTTTAACCCTATGGTATTTTAAGCTGTGCTTGCAGCATAAAGAGGATAATCTTAACTCTACTGAAGTTAGGGAGAATATTGCATTGAATGCAATAGTCCAGATTTTCCCTTTAAAACTGTGTAAGATTTTGCAATGACAGTGTCATTTCATGCATTGACTTCCATTATGAAACCACCCAGCTGCACTATGGCCTAGTTTTACCTTGCTTTTATAAGGGAAAAATAATATCTACCACATGTTAATAACTGGTATTGCATAAGAAGAAATACCTTGCAAAATCTGAATACTGTTGTGCACATGGAAGCATAAGTAATGGTAGACATAATTATAGCCTCTCTCTGTGACAAGTTACAATTATTCTTCACAGTGGTGTATTTCAGAATGATGCCGTTTTTGAGTTCAAATTGGGTTTTTTTGTGATTACAAAAGTCAAGTGTTTAATATTATTTTTTCTTGGTGCAGCAAAAATGTTGCTGACACAGAAACAGATGTATGTTAGTGTATTTGAGTCAAGGTGACTGAAATAAATGTTCACATTAATAGCGCCCTTCTCTATTCAGGACTTCACCTGCATTTTTTTTAAATCCATGACTTCAAAAAGGGTCACTGAAGGTAACAACACTATGCAATATACTCGTTTCTCTATCTCTAGGTACATAGTGATACATACACACATGTAGAAAGCAATACACTTTATTAATCGATTCAACCAGCATCCAGCCAAATACTTACATTTGCTGATATATAAAAAAAAGTCAGCCACATGTTGGATGGGAAAACTCTTGCATTCATATCAATGGGTTCTTGCTCAGGACCTAACAGCTGTTGTTTGAACCAGGCAAAGCATGGCAGCTATTGCTTCACAGTTTATTAAAATATCATCCAGAAAAGCAATGGGTCCTTTTTCAAGTTCTACAGGTTTCTAAGGTAACTGCTTGAACCCTGTTACTTTTCTACAAGGGTCAGTTAGAAAGTATCACAGAATCATAGAAATGAAGGGCTGGAAGGGACCTCAAAAGATATAACTGAGTCCAACCCCTCTGCTTTGGACAGGAATACTGCAGAGGTCAAATGATCCCAGCAAGGTGTCTGTCCATTCTCCTCTTGAAGACATACAAGGTTGGGGACTACACCACCTCTTTGGGAAGTCTATTCCAGATTCTGGCCATTTTTAACATAAATAAGATCTTATTTACATTCAACCTGAAACAATCCTTTAATGGTTTATGGCCACTGCTCCCTGTCCTCCGCTGGAGCACCCCCAAGTGCACACTTTTTCTCCCAGCTCCTGATATTCAACCCTTACAAACTTATTAGCAAGTTCCCCCTCAGTCTCCTGTTCTCCAGGCTGAACGGTCCCAGATCCCTTAGTCTTTCTTCATAAGGTTTGTCCTCCAGGCCCTTCGTTCTTCTTGTGGCCCCTTCTCTGGACCTTTTCAAGATTCTCCACATCTTTTTTGAAAGGTGGTGACCAGAACTGGACACAGTACTCCAGCTGGCATCTCACTAATGCCGAGTAGAGAGGAAGTATTACTTCCTTAGCCCTGCTTGTGATGCATCGGCTAATGCATTCCAGCATGCTATTAGCACTGCTGACTACAGTGTCACACTGGCTGCTCATGTTCATCGTGTGATCAACCATAACTCCGAATTCTCTTTCATCCGTTGTGCTGGCCAGAACATCTCCTAACCCAGGGGTGAGCAATTATTTTGGCTAGAGAGCCACCTAATCAGTTTTGGTGAGCTATTGAGGGCTTGTGGCTCTGCCCCTTGACAAGTGCCACACACCCTGGTTGCCATCTTAGGACTGGAAATCACACCCACTATGGCAGAAGGATGCTCCCGCAGGGACCGGAGGCACCGGGGGCAGACCCTGACACTCCCTGAGAGGGGAGCAGGGACCCTGACGCCACAGCAAACTTACCTAGGAGGCAGTCCGGGATGGAGAGAGAGCCACGCAAGCTGGCACTGTGTCAGCTCTTCAAGCGGCTGTCCATTTAGCTGGGCAGCAGCCAGCTGATTATGTCAGCTGGAGCTGTCACTGAGGGAGATTCAAAAGCTTGGCTGGAAGCCAGGTTCAGGGCAGAAACCAGCTGGTGAGATGTCACACTGGCTGGGGCCCAGGACACCAGCATGAATGAGCCCTCTGGCTATGCCCCATGGCGAACGGGCAAGGGCAGCAGTCAGAAGCCACCCAGGACATTGCAGACCACAGTCTTGGAGCATGAGAGGCTCGTGGTTAGAGTTTCTCCATAGAGGAATGCGACCGGCCATATCCACCTGTGACAGGTGCCCGCCCTGGGCCGAACCTTAACGTGACCCACACACCTGTTCCAAGGGCAACCGCCCACCTACTCGCCTGCCACACCTTGTTCTTAATTAATCAATCAGTGTTAATTAGCGAGAGGCTGCCCTTGTACTGCCCTGCTGCTAGGGGGCGCTATCTGCGGCTCCGTTTCCTCCCCTACACCACAGTCCACACCTCGCTGATGGAATTGTCGTTGTCTCACTTCTCTCACTATTTTGACCCCTTCTTGTTCTCCCTGGGCCTTCCTTCTCTGTGCCCACCCTTGGGCTGCCTAATAATTCTGTCCCCCTTAACTAGGGCTTGCTGTGCCCAACTTGGGCTTCCCAATAATGTTGTCCCCTTTCTGGGGCTCACCATGCCCACACTTGGGCTTCTCTGTAAGGCTGTCCCTTCTCTAGGGCTCACCGTGCCCACACTGGGGCTCCTCAACAGTGCCCCCTCTCTGGGGCTCACAACACTGCCCCCTCTCTGGGGCTGGGGTCTCTGTACCCCATATGTGGCACCCTTACTGGCGCTGTGGTCCCCACACTACTGTGGGTCCCCTATGAGGCCTCCTCCAACCCCTAATAGCCTCACCCAAACCACCAGTTTTAACAAACAGCAACACAAACTCAAGCCTCCTGGCTATAACTTAAACCTAAGCCGCCTGGCTGTAACAACGTTGCTCAACTCAGGTCAAGCTGTACCTGCAGTTTGGCTTCTCCTCACATCGTGGCTTAGGGAGGTCCTGCCTCTGTGGCTGCTGGCAGGGAACTGCCTTTAGCCCCAAATTCTGGGCTTTATAAGGGCCAGGCCCTGCCCCTTCTGGTCAACTGACCTTCCCTGACAGTTGCCCCAGCACCCCACAGCTGGGCTCCTTAGTCACTGCTAGGGCTCCCTCCCTAGCAGTTTTCCCCTCTTCATAAGCAGGGCACCTCAGTGCTCTGTGACACCACCCCAGCCCTGAAGCACCCATCTGAGGCTTCAGGGCTGAAACAAGAATTGGGATGGACCCAGAAGGAAGAGGGGTGGGCAGGCTGAATCCTCAAGCTTGTGCCCCATCCATATTTGAGGAGGTGGTGGCCCCTCAGAACAACAGATGGGCCATAGCCCAGCATTGGTGAGGCAACACGAAAATCCATGTGGCTGGCAAGTGGATGGGGTGTAGGGGCGGCAGAGCCCCAAAAACACCTGTAGTGAACATGTGAGTATCCCTGTCTTTGGGTCCGGGGAAGGAACACCACTGAACCCCTCCTTTTACCATTCCATCAAGTCATGGCAGGTGAGTTGGGGGCTCCAAACATGGAGCAGGAGGATACTCACAAGCACCAGCCGGGGGTGACACACCCACTGACACCTGACCTTTGCCACCAGAAATCTCTCATCTTGTCCCCAGAAGTACTCTTTTTGGGAAGGGGATTTGCCATCTTGGAACCAGAACTCCTCCCCTCCTTAAAGTATAACACTTGATCTGAGCCTTCAAGAGGCCGAGAAGCGAACTTCAAAATCAAACATCCACAATATATTTTAATTTTATTAATTTATTGAATTTATTATTTTAACAAAAATATTTTTGTCTTGCTCTGTGTGTGCTTGTGTTGTGTATACAGAGGTGATTACATAATCTCTCAAAATGAATTCTTATTCTTGTATATTGTGGAAGGGTATGAGGGGTATGGGTGGGTGGGTGTGGGGTTTATGTGGAGGCTGTGGGTGTGTGTATGTGAGGTGCAGAAGTATGTGTGGATGTGGTTGGGTGGGTATGGGGGTTTGTGAGGATGTGTGGGTGGGTGGATGGATATGGAGCTTCTGGGGGGCTGTGGGGTGTGTGGAGGGTGAGGGTGGCTGGGAGTATCTATGTGGTGGGTGGTGTAAGTACATATGTGTGTGATGGGGTGTGTGCATGTAGCAGTGAGTGGGGCTCCCCTTGGAGACATGTGGGTGTTTGTGTGGGGTTTGTGAGGGGGTATGAGAGAGTGTGTGGGTAGGTACAGTGTTTCTAGAGTATGTGATTGTGTGTACAGGAGGGTATGGCTCAGGGGTTTGTGAGGAAAGGTTTGAGAGTACTTTGGGGTGTGCATGAGAGCACCCCATGTGCTTCCCCCTGAGCTGGTCAGCACCTGCCCCTGTCCCACAACAGCTTGGAGCTTGTGTGCCCTGTGGTACCTTCCTGCCACTACCAACAGTGCACAGACTCAGCAGCCTACCCCATGCCTTCTCAGTATTGCCAGCCCCTGAGCATGCAGCAGGGATGGGGTGGCTTCTTCTGGCTGCCACCGCAGCTGGTCCCAGCCCCATAATGCTGGTGGGGACCGGCATGTGCAGCCCTGACCTGGCATGCTCCACACCTGCTCTGGAGTCACCCATTCAAGCAGATCAGCAGCAGCAGTGGTGACTGCTGGGCAAAAACTGTTTCTTGGCACAGGGAAAAAGTGGCCCCTCGCCCTCATCACTGCCGGGCAAGTCTTGGTGCAGCTGCTGGGATGAAGCACTCTGCATTTATCCTAATTGCACTGCATCCGCTTCCACTCCTCCCACCTTTCCAGCATGCTCGCCACAGAGGCAATCTTGTTGTTTGGCTAGGCTGTCCTATCCGATTCTCTATACGGCCCCAAACTGGCAGCCTCAAATTACTGTGTTTTTGGTGCCTAAAGGGATGATATTTTCAGGCTGACAGCAAAGTGATGGAGACTGTGTGACAGTGGCTGCCCAACAAGAACAAGAACTCACAAATTGTTGGCCCTTTTTTGCTGTTGATAAAGGCCACTGATGGAGAAAACTGCTGAGTAACAGCTGAGTATTCACCTATAAACTCCTTCCATTCCTTGGAGATCTCAGAACAACAGCAGAGTCTCCCTATGCTTGAAGAAGGATACTTGTGCCCAAAAGCTTGCAATGAACTCTGTTCCAACTACTCAGTTGGTCTAATGAAAGATATCACATCTACCCAAAGAACCATGCTTGCCTATGCCCTTAAGCTTAGATCAACATGGCTACAACCAAAAACCCTGCAGTCATAACCTATACAGTTTCCATGCAAGTTTAATATTTTTTACAATAATATCTGGTTGAAAAAAATGGGATGCATAACTTTCTGACTGACCCTCATATAAAATCCATTTGATTTAACCCTTGTTAATGCCATGAGGTTTTTCTCAGCTAAGGATCAAGGGGAGAAAAATTGCCCCTGGTTTTACACCTAATGCAGCCACACTTAAGAAGACCTAACTAAACAGGAATTGTGTTCCTCAGGCTGTGAAGCACAACATACCATGCAATAGGACCCCTGTGTCTTTCATTCTGGTGCATATCTATCCAGGTGTCAGGATAGGTACCGGACCTGTAAGAAACCCAGATTCCACAGCCCAGTGCAGTCAATGGTAAGTACAATGGTGAGTCTCTTGCATAGCCTCTTACATTTACATGTAGAAATGTGTTAAAACAGGTTCAAAGAGCTTTCTAAATGATTATGAATCAAAACAGTTGTTCTTCATTACCACCAATTGAAAAGGGTTGAATGCATCAACATGCCACTCAGAAACCAACATCCATGGCATTATGCTTCTGCTTTTTGTCATTCCTACAATTATGGGCAATAAACACTGAGAAAAAAAAGAGCATCTCAGGTCATATTCCATATTGATTATGTTTTTTGAAACCTACCATTGAAACATAAGCTTAATTTGAATGCATGCAGAAATCATGAGACTGTTATAGCTTTTTAGCTCTGATTGGCCGTGGAACCCTGAAATATATTCTTACAGACCCCACCCTTCCTTCCCACACACACACAGAGCTAGAAGAGGAAATGTCTAAGAGCTGAATACTAACCACATGACCCACTGCACCAAATCCTTCTTTTAATTTGTTATCCATAAACAACAGTATACTTAGACAAGAAGCCAAGCTCTATCCACAGCAACACTTGCGTAACCCTGCTGAAGGCAATGAAGCTGCACAAATGTAACTGCAGGAAGAATTTGGTCTTCTGAGTAGACAAACAGGAAGACTATCTAAATAATCCAATTAGAGCTTTCAAAATTTCATCGGAAATATAATCTAGGGTTATGGACTTGTCCCTTGTCTGCCTTCCTTTCTCAGTTTTACAAAATATCTTGTCTACTATAAACTTAGCCTTGGATACAGTAACTGGATCATGTACTGCTGAGCTTTCTGTCATCTTGGATTCAAATGTGCGACGAGGACAAAGTGTTTGTACAAAGTGTTACAGGAACTCTGCTGAGGAAGGTACTATCCTTTCTTTATGCATCTAACTTTGCTTGTCAGAGACCTGGAACTGATAAGAAACCTATGAGGAGCAGGACATACATTTGTAAACATTGTTCTCTCCAATTAAAAGGCCTCTTTCTAGAGAAGAGAAGCTTCATAAGAATTACTTGGTAGTATCAAGGAACAGACACCCCCACGGTGCTGGACTTCACTTGCAAACAAAATGTTAAGAGGAAGGCAAGGTCAGCTAGCTCTGTACTGTGTGTTGGGAAGCACAGAAGATCTAAATCTAGATCCCGCAAGTGAACTGCATTTCATTCCTTCTTTGAGATGAAGGTATCAAATTAACACTTACAAATGACGTTTGAAGCATAATACCCAAGCCATCTCCCTGTCTCTGAGAGAGTTAGCAGTGGCATCAAACTCAAGTTGCAGGCTTTAGCATTTTGTCATATCTTCATAGATTGACTGGATTATCATGAAAGGAACCTGTATTAATGACATTTATGCCACTCAAGGGAGGCATTTTTAAGTCTCCCTTCAGAGGCACTGGGTGTTGGCTACAGCCAGGGCTCGGGACTTTGACTGGAGTGTGCTAATGCTCCTGCTGGGACATAAAGCAGGAGTTTCCTGGTGAGAACATCTTGCCTCTCTGCTCAGGATCAGATGATTACCATATCTGAAGGGAGTTTTACCCCTGGTTAGATTGGTATGAACTGGGAGAGGGGGGCTTGCCTTCCTGTGTAGCAGGGGACAAGGCCCTCTACCCAGGACATCTTGGGTTTATATTGTCAAAACCTTAGAGAAACAAGATATTGGCTGCCATGGTTCCTCTGCTTTATCTGTGGCAGATTACGGTGTTAGGTCTATGTTTTGTCAGGGTTTATGGTAGTCTTACGTAGAGTTTAGATTATGGTTTGTATGGGACGTGTTAAATAGGGACGATCCTTCCTCAGGCAGGGGGTTGGACTAGATGATCTTCAGAGGTCCTTTCCAGCCCTGCTTTTCTATGAATCTACAATTCTTAGGTCGTCAAATCCCACTAAAGTTTGTGACAGCTGAGTTCACTTAACTTCTGTCAAGAGCTATTTGGCACGTGCAAGAATTAACACAGTGCACTCCATTAAAATGTGTAAGGACTCTCTGTGATGCAAAGAGCACAACAGGCTCCAGGCCCATTCAGCCTTGGTTTTTTTCCTGAAATGGCTAACAAAGATGCCAGTTGTGTTTACAAAATACTAAGCCATCATCAGATATTACCAGCATTGTATTACCACTGCAAGGATTGAATATCAACTGGTCAGAAGAGTGAAAAAACATCTCTGGTAATTTTCCTAACACCCAAGGCATTTATTCCTCTACCATAATTTATTTTAATATATCTAAAATACAAATAAAGCTGTGGTGGATTGTCTGATCGCAGCATAGCGATAAGATTTCAAATACTTTGCATGGCTATTTATGATTCGCATTAACTCAGCAGAGACTCACACGACTGCACTATATTAGAATGTTCCTCAGGGCGCCCAACATTTCATTTATTAAAATAATCTAATCTCTTTAAACATTAGGGGGAAGAAGAGTAGCTATTTGGCTATCTCCTTCCCTTTTGTTTCAAAGTTTAAGGATCCACCCTGCTTTTGTGTTATACTAGCTGACGCTGATGTAACTGAGGGAAGCAGAACGGAAGGTAGAGGTGGAGGTTGAATTTGAAGATAAATTGAACAAAAACATTGAAAACTTCTGGATAAGAAAAGCAAACAAACATCCAGTAGGCCTGTTCTCAGTGATTATCCTTACCTCCTTGATACATCTCAACTTCTCCTTTCAAACCATACAGATACATAGCTTTTAAGCTTTTTTAGACTTTCTACTATTGCCTTACCTAATACTGTACACCATACATTGTTTCTTAAAGTGAAACAGGTTTGCAAAGAGTTATTTTACTGTTTCCCACCTATATGTAGTCTGTCCTCTGTTCTTATTTTTAAAGTTCCTCGTACCATAAATCTCATTCTTTTTATCTTGCTGTTTCCAATTTTAGACAAAATCTTTGAATAATTCACCGATACTCTCCTTAACTGGTATAAGATATCATAAATATATTAATTGCAATTAAAACCAGCTAATCTGCCTTCATATAGCACAAACTTTATCAATATAAAATTATTTAACTGTCATTTGGGCCTTCCTCCTAGTAGTGCAGGACAGCAGAGTACCATGAGAGCCTTCTAAGGGTGCTACGAGATAATGTGCAATGCTAGCATGGTTAGGTGAGCAAATGCAAGACTCTCAAGATAAACTCCAAGCCTTCAAATAGGAATCTATATTTCCAAAAACATTGTGACCTGTTGTGGTCCTTCTGAGTTCTTTTGAAGTGGAAAAATTGCTCTGTAACCAAAAAAAATAAATAACAAGGGATGCCTTGAGACTAAAAAAAGTTGAGAGCCACTGTACAGTGCAGTAGTCTCTGACAGATATACAGCCCATGCTTCAGAAGTAGACACTTATGAAACAACTGCCCAGAGAAGTTTCTTCTTAACTGTTATCAGCCAGTTTCAGCTTTGAAACCTCAGGGTTTACATACCATATCATAGTTTTATGCTATCAAGTCTACCTAGGTGTATTCTTACCTTTATAAATAGGTACATCTCTTTGAATTCTATTATACTGGCCTCAATTTAGAGCAGGGGTGGGCAATTATTTCAAGTGGAGGGCTGTTTAATGAGCTTTGGTGAGCTGTTGTAGACTGCAAGGATACACCCTTGTCAAACCGCTAAGCCCCGGCCTTTGAAAGATGCCCCAGCCCTCAGTCCATGCCCAGCCTGTGGCTGCTCCCTTGCACTCTACATGGAGCCAAGCTCTGTCCACTCCCACCCAAGGCTCCCACCATCCCCAATGCTGTGCTTTCACTCCTGCTCCCTTCATAGGTGGCTGCTGATCACGCTGCTGCCTGGAGCAGGGACAGGAGGAGCTGCCACTGTGCTCACTGGCCAGGGCCAGAGTTGGGGCCCTCTGGCAGGCAAGGGTGGGAGTGCAGAACATGGTGCCCTGGGAGCAGGCAAGGCTTGGCCCCATGCGGAGTACAGCAGAAGCAGCTGTGGGTCAGGCCAGATATAAATAATTGGTGAGAGCCCACTTGCAGGCCAGACTGAGTCAGCTGGTGGACTGGATGTGGCCCATGGGCCAGATTTTGCCCACCCCGGATTTAGAGGGACTGAATGTTTTCTGTCTCCAGTCCGATTTTCCAGCTAATAGACTACAGACCATTATACAGATTGTAGCTTACCTTTGCCTTCAGTGAAATAAGAATTTGGCTCAAATTTATCACAGTGGAGTTGTGTCTGAAATTTATACTACAGTCGGAGGCCCTTTTTTGATTAAACTTACAACACTTGACACTTTCCAGCCTTCCAGCATTTAACTTGATATTAAAGAACTTCTGAAAAATGTTATTTCTGATTTCTAGTCTCATTCATTTCCTTTCAATATGTAACTATTTGTGGGTGCTATATGAACCAGATGACAATTCCTATGTTCCTTCAGAAACGTGAGAAGTCTCACTGAAACGTATAAGATGATTTATGTGCTGAGAGGGAAGGAAATGCATCCAGTTCCTTTTGGTACCCGCAGCCTAAGATCGTTCCAGCAAAACACTTAAGCATGCACTTAACATGAAACGCACAAGTATTTACTTCTAATATAAGAATATGCTTAAAGGCTTTGACAGGTGAAAATAAGGGTTTGATTTTCTAACAGTTCTTGTCTATAGTCATGTAGGCAGTGACTGCAACGGGTGCATGATTGGACCACAGTCTTGAGTCTAAGTGACCCATCACACTAATTTGGTAAAGGGACAGCAGGCAAGGGATTGATGTGGCTGCATTCAGTCACCTTTGCTTGTCAGGCTTGCATGGCCTACATACAGCTGGGTTGACTAGGGGATGGCCTTCATGGCAAACCCAGAGTAATGCTTGCATTCAGGTCTATAGCATGCAGCTTTAACCGCTCTGCCATATGTCTCTTATTAGGCTTGGATACAGAAAGGCAATTTTAAAAACAACAAATGTTACACATCCATTTCCTTTCTCACTGTCTCCAAATCGTTCATTGCAATTCTTTTCCAAAAAATATTATTTTTCCTCTATTTAACAGCAATTATTCTGACTTAACTGACAATGCTTCTGAATTTTGCTGTTCAGACACCCCCCCAACTCTAATTGTATCATTCAGTAACTTATGCTTATTTTTGTTGTTTTACATACCTTAATTCTTATCAGACTGCTGATACTTAAAAAAAACCCCAAACCCTTATACATATGGCAGAGACTAAACTTTTTGCCTCGCCTTTACATACGTACTTTCTTAACCTACAAGCCTTTGTTCCAACGTTCTCGTTGAGAGATCAGCAGAATGAATTTCGATCACTGTCGGTCTAAAACTCCCTTGTCTCTACTTTGGATTGAATCTGCCTCTCAGCAAAGCTGATTAGCTCAGAAGCAGTGGTGTAGGGATGCCCTTGAACTCTTCTGCTATTTAGACTCTTCTGAAAATGTTAACTTTGATGCCTGTTGTTAGGTGCTCAAATCAGTATTTCATCATTTAAACAACAAGAGCCCTTTCTAATGCCTTGGCTAACCTCAAACCACTTGAGGTGGAATTGATCAAACTTATGCAAGTTTCTGTAAGTGGTGTAAATTATTTCAGCAGCAGATGTTTGGTGGAAAGGGCTCACAAACTGCCAGCACCGGCCAAAGCCAGCAGCTTGGGCGCATTCCTGCACCTACAAGTAGACTCACTGAGACTGCCAAGTGTGGCTA
>JAGPOW010001296.1:127153292-127235755 GCA_030014935.1 Caiman crocodilus
CCCCCCTCACTGCTCCAGTGGCAGAGGCGAGGGCATGGTCAGAGGCCAAGTAATTTCCCCCTTCCCTCCGGTGTCTAGCAGAACACCGCCCTGTGTAGGAAGCTTATCCTGCCACTCGCCCTGTGTAGGAAGCGATTGGTGGAGGCGGTGGTTGGGGCTGGGGCCTCCAGGGACACAGCTTGTGTCCATGCTGGTGGGACAGGGAGGGGCAAATTAAACCCCCTCACTGGCTAGTTCACTTGAGGCTACTGCCAGAGCTGGCTCACCCCTGCTCCTGGAGCAGTAAGTGCAGAAATGCTTGGGAGGGGCTTCTGTGGCCCTGCCTGTCAGAAACTGGTTGGGGTCCATGATGGTGGGATAGGGGGGAAGGGGGAAATAAACCTCTTCCCTGGCAGGGGTGGGGAGGAATAAGCCTCTGGCTAGAGGGGCAGAGCCAGGCCTTCTCTGCTGGAGCAGACAGCACAGCCCAGGCCAGGGCTACGGAGCATGCCAGGATACTGGGGGACACTGGTTTAACTTAAACCAGGAAGGGGTCTGAGACAGACATTGCATAAACTGGTTTGAGCTCAACCACTTAAGGCTAATACTACATTCAGCCAGGTTTTGGTCATTTTGAAACTGGTTTATGTGCACTGAACTTCTGTTACAGGTTTAAACCAGTTTCTGATCACTTAAACTGGTTTATGTGTAACTTCTGCCCCTAGTCTTTGTGTCTTATTGGGCACAAACTACTACAAGGAAGCACTGGGAAAACCATGTGTTGCTCCTTCCCTGACTGCAGTTGCTGAGACAAAGAAGTAATGCTGCACCCTGATACAGCTTTCTACCTGGGTTAATGCAGCTAGATAACTCCCTGTAATGAAGGCTGCTCCTTTAAAGCACGTTATGACTTATATTTTTCTATAACCATAAATTTAACATTGTTAAGGCTAGATCTTGCTTCCATTTAAGTCAGTGGAAAACATGCCATTGGCATTTATAGGATCAGGACATAGGCCTACGTTGTTTTTAAGCATCTTTCTGAAGAGGCTGTAGGGGAGGATTTATTCTTTTGTTCCAACTTTTTTTACACTGTGCTCATGTCTGTGTATGTTTTAAGGGAGTCTATTCCAAAATTAACTCCATTCTTCTCTTGATACTGCAATACATTTCCAGATATTTTACAGGTTTATACAAGGCCATGATTTTTTTCTTCTCATGGGAAATTGCTTTAATTAACAATGTATTTATTAGGTTATTTTCCTTTGTACTCAGCATTTGTAATTTAATGAAGAGCTTGCTCTTTATGTACTTATTGCCCATATATTGTTATTTTGCATCCTGCATCCTATCCAATCGTTTTTCCTTGCAAATAGTGTACTTCAAATGTAAAACAAGCAATGGTGTAGTAACATGCTGCTTTATACACAAGGGATTTTAATACTTTTAACAATGTATATTCACATTATTTATGGCTGTCTCACAAAATAACCTATTTATTTCCTTCTTCCAGCCACAAAAATTATGCTACAGGCCTTCCCTACTGCCTCCAGCTTATTTTCTACTACTCTGCACTATTTCTCTCTTAAATTGTACTTCTCTATTTCTTACATTAAAATATACTAACCTTCTCCCCTCCACTGGACTCAGACTGTGTTAAACCCTTCCCTAGGCAACTTAGATTTACTTTTTCCTTAGGCATGGAATTATTCTATTCAGGAGTAAGATAAATCAACATGAAAGAAATACATGGAGGACTCAGCTAGCCAGCCTTTGTTAAGGGTTATGGTAGAAGCAAACTTTTATCATTGATTTTCCTTCAGTCAAAATAATCTGAGCCTCGACTAGCATGGTTCAGCATTTGCCATAATCTTGTATACCCTATGAATATGAGATATATCTTCTATGACAAATATCTCCTTGGACCTGTGGTATATATCCACTATAACAAATTGCTATAGCAAGGTAAATCACATGTTTTCTCAACACATAGGCTGCCTATACATGTTCTTAGGGGTGGGGGAGGAAGAGGGTTAATTAGAGTTGTTCCCAGAGAGCCACTCTAATTAAAATGCTTAGCGTCACGTGTATTAAGCCCCTGCACATTTAAAAATGGCCACTGGATGCTTTATCTAAACCTAATTTGAAGAGGTTCAGATAAAGCACCCCTGTGGCCATTTTTAAATACATGGGGGGGTTATACACATGACAGTGAAGCCACACTAGAGCATTCTAATTAAAACACAGAGAAGACTTAATTAATCAAGCCTGCTCTGAGGATTCCCCATTAGAATGCAAACCAGTACATGTATAGGCAGCCATATAGCGTTGCAGGAATGGAAAGGGGTCATATTTGCTTTCCTGGCTGAGCATCTCTCACAGAGCTATGGTCAATCAAGCTCCCTTTTTGCACACATTCCTGAAGGTGAGGCACATTTCAAACGTGTGACATTCCTGGCTGGTGTGAAGGGATGAAAGGAGCAGGTTCTAGTTCAGAGACAGCTAGGGTTGTTTTTCATTGCCTTGGCCATGCCCCTCCAACCTTGCAGTGACAAAGAGGGAAGGGTAAATCTGTGCCAGGAAGAGTCCTGATAGGTGACTCTCACTCCAGGTGAAATATGAAGTAGGAATGAAGTTGCCATAGCCATGCCTCTGCCTGGATTCCCTGGGATCCTCTCTTGAACTGTTTGGTGAGGTTACAGCTGAGGTTCAAGTTCAGAAAGTACCCATATTAGTGTCCACCTGACGGCAAACTCAAGGAGTCCGTGGTTCTTCCATGAAAAACAAGCAGATATAAATCGTTTGCTATGGGTCTATATCCATGGTATGAAACTCTCCGACTCAGTGGTGTTACTTCAGAGCTAAATCTGGCCCCTAGTACCTGATCATCCTTTCCATAAATCCTTGATGAAGTGGGTGCGAGTTTTACTGGAGTCTCATAAAACAGCCAAGTGTAAAACTAAATGACCTCATACTTGCTATCTCTCTGCAGCTAGATACACTTGGCAGATAGCCAAGAATTGATTGACACACATCTTGCGGAACTAGAGTTAATTAATATGTCTACCAATTCCCAAATGGATCTCAGGAAGCAGAGAATCTGTTTAATGCAGTAAGCAATGACATACTGTGTGTGGTCAAGAGACAATCGCTAATTGCCAAGGACACATTCTGCAACGAAGCACTAAAGTGCATAAAATAAACTTCCACTGTGCATCCCCTTCGCTGCTTAAAAACCTTATGCTTATAACATGAAAAGCTTGTTTTAAATACTAAAACACATTTTTAAAAAGGAAAATAATCATACCCCAACTATCGAGTCATGACTTAAAGGTTCTGTTATGTTTCTTTCTATTTTTAAATTACCTAGGCTGTTCTTTTTCATTTAAACAATGATGTCTTTACAGCAATCTGTAAACCTGGATGTCCATAAAGTGACTCTAAATAGCTATTCTTCAGAGATTAGATTTACTAAACATAATCCAACTATGGATACTCCAAAAACCACCTCCATAAATTAAGTATGTGACTTCTGAGAACAGCTCGAGAGAGACAGTTTGATGAACTTGCCCAAAAATCAATATTTATGTAAGCCACACTAGGAACGAACATAAAATGGATTCATTTATGTTATACACTTCTGTTAATATGACAATAAAAGTTTAGGTTTTTAGGAAAGTATAAGGCAGAACACGGTCTGAGACCTGTCCTGAGACCACACACACATACACATGCTGGTCAGATTTTCAGGTGGTGTAAATCATCATAGTTCCTTTGATTTCGGTAGAGTGGCACTGATTTATTACCAAGACAATCGTGCCTATCAGTTAAATATTTAGTTAAAAGCACCACTAAACAAGCTCTTCTAAATCTATTCCACACTTTCTGGAGCTTAAATACAATGTCAGCATTCAGCAACTAAATGAAAAAGAAAACAAAATAGTAAAGGGAAAGCCTGGTGGGGACAATTTTCTTTTCTTGGTAACAATTAAGAAAACAAACACCAAGCCTCATTTGAGCCAGCAAAATAGTCAGTGTGTTAGGACAAATATGAGAGCAGGGAAGCCTGCTTGGATGACATCCTGTCTCAATTCCCAGATGGGAGAAAGCTGCTGCAACATTGGACTCTCCTGGCTCGGGAGAGGACTAGAGGACAAAGCTGGCTCTAGAACAAAGGTGCGCATAGCACTGCACGCTCTGATCACTAGTATCAGCCAACAACCAAACAAAGAAGATCCTTTGGCTGTGCAACCCAGACAAACTAGGTGCATTTGTGTCGACTTTTTTTGGCAGGTGATGGTTTCAGACTGTTCCAATTCATGAATCAGCAAGCTTGTCAACGCTGGACCTAGGAGCAAGCCCTCCAGCAGCCACAGCAATCCAGCAACTAAATGAGCTGCAGAAATTATCAATGATGCATTTCAGCAGCAAAGGGTCACGACTAAACATCAATAATGGTTAAAAAAAGAAAGAAAAATATCTAGGCTTACCTCGGGATGGCGTCCAATTTCAATATAGGTGCAAATTGGATGAAAAGCCCCTGTTCCACAGGCATACAAATGTGTGTGGTTGTAAGCCTTAAGCACCTTGATGAAATTAGCACATTCCTTCTGTGAAAAAGAAAAAAAGAAACCATATACACAAAGTGAATTCTAGCAGTGAACGCAACTAATGAACGCTTTGGTACGTTAGGCGTGTTTGGCAGAATGAACAGATCTCACTGGTAAGGTTGTTTCATGGTGTTTGTAAGGTTTGTTTTTTCATCAAGTGTTTCATTACTTCTTTGATTTAGGATCTAATTTAAATACAGGTAGACAGCACCTAAAAAGATCCACTTCTTCAAAAGGGAAATATAGACAATTCCCCTGTTTCTATTTCAGGTGATATCTGCCTTTTTTGTTTAGTTTATTGCTATGCTTGCAAGAATAAAGTCCATTTATAGAAATGTCTGCCCAAAATAAAGAGAAATGGAGGGACTGTATTCAATTTAACTAGCAATTAGAAAAATGATGGGCCAGATGGGATGAGCTGGTGACAAATAAATCATTGATATGACATTTAGAATAATAATATGCATTACCTATACTGTCTAAACCCTTCCTAAGCACCAGTTCTACAAGATTTATGAACACATTTAAGTTTCACAGCTGCTAAGTTAAGTAAACTAAATTTCGTACAGCAAGTTAAACATGCAACAACATTTTTTACCACACTGAGGCCTTCTATTCCATAAATATATTTGATAAACAGAATTGCTGACTGTATATTATATGGATTAGAATGAAGTATAACATAAATAATAATAGTAATAAACACTTATAAAGTGTGTTACCTATTTGCTTAATGATGCCTAATGCTATTAAACAGGAAACAAATTTAAAAGAGCTAACTACCTTGTCAATATTAATTAAAACAAACTAATGTAGTTCATTTCTATTTCCTTCATTTGGATTTCATTCTGCCTGAACAATGGAAATAAATATGTCCCTGTCTTTCTGGATCAACGTACTGGCACAGTGCTGAAATGACTGGACTGCAAATACTGCAGGGAACTGTTTAAATTGGAGCAAAGTCTTTTGTCTTCACCATTTTCCCCCATTTCAACAGGATTAAAAATTCGAAAAACTGTATTCCAAACTGAAAATTTGGAGCTTAGATTAACACATTTTCCTTCTAAATAAATGGTGAGGATAAAATCTTATTTACTTTTATATGTAGAAAAAAGTGGAAATCAACCATTAAAAATCACAACAACAAGAGAGAGTGGGGACCAACAAGGACGAGTTTATTGCTCTGTCACATTAAAAAGGTAAAAATTATGGACCCAGTCCTGCAAGTTGGCACATGAAACTCTGTTGACTTTAGCTGTGTTCCTAGTAGGTAAAAACTCGGTCCATGGGATCAACCTGAAAGGTGTGAGGATCAATGCTTCAAGCGCTATCTACCCATTGACTTGCAGTACCAGTCTCTGTGCCTTGTGTCTAATTCTCAAGCATAAAATATGGTCTACCAGGACAGGAACGAACACATTGCTTAGGTTACCACATTAGGGAAAACCATGAACAACCCAATACAGATAAAACAGTAATGTCTACCGCATATTCTAATTAATGTTACATATAAGAACTGTGATGTAAGGGACCTTCCTTTAATTTTTTCCAGTGTCCTCTTTTTATAAAAATTGTATGCAAATACATTATAGACATATATAGCTATATATACCCCAATACACAGCCCTACGCATTTATACGTAAATTATATTCACACTGCCGACTAGCTACCTTCATTTTTCGATGACTCTATGCCCATTAATACGATACATGATTAAATACACAAAACAATTGTAATGTCACTGGCAATTTATGTTTTGTCCTTAATTTTTATTTTCAAATTTGAACAAAAAAGTCAGCACATACAATACAATACAATACAAGAACAGAACAAAGACTGAAGTATTTACTGAAACCTTATGAAAGGTGCTCTTGTGTGCAGTTGAATATGGCACTGCAAAACCTAAAACTGATTGATGAGCTTTGCAAACCATATGAACACAGATTTTGCTAACTTGCAAACCATACTGGATCAAATTCAACCCCACTGTCATTTCAACGAGAAGACACTTAACATGATTTAGTACTGGCTTTTGAATGATTTAAAACAAGTCTTTATGGTCTGCTAAGCTTTATTAGTCTTCTTAAAATTGTCTAACTGCACTACATGGTGTGTTAGGTGTTGAGGAACGTTGAACTGCATACCAGGAAGTTAAACATTCTCATAGGGCATGGGCCAATTTCTCAGGTGGTATAAACAGAGACTATACTGATTTCAGTGGAATTACTCTGATGTACACCAAGTGAGGATCTGGGCTATAGCCACTTTGTCTCAGCTACATACGTATAGTCTGTGGTGTAAATAAAGTAGAATCGAACTACTTTGATATAGCCTAGGCTATATTCTGTCTTCAATTATTCTGGATTTAAAGCAGTGTAATTCCATTAAGGCCAATGTAGTTACTCCAGGATTATACTATCATAAACAAGAACAGATTTTGGCTCCTTCTTTCCTTTTGATTTCCTCCTTGATCTCCAGTGCAACAGATTTTACTCATAGATGCCTGAGAAATACACAACCTAATTAAACACTGGGGGAGGGAGATACGGCCATAAACCTTTGACTATATTACATATATTTATATAATGTTTAAAGTTTCTAGTCTAGCTAAAACTACTTCCCTGTGTTTTACAGCTGCATAAAGGAGCCATTAAGAACTATTGAGTGAATTCTTATACACCTCCCTAAAAGATTAGGTTTCTTTATATATTTTACATGACTGTAAAAAAAATAAATAAAAGGGGGGTATTAAACCACAATAAATGACATCAAAGTAAAGTTACAGGGCTGATTTAAACCCTTGTCAAGTAAGAAAGTTCAAAGTGAAATTTCCTACTCTGCCCCTGGGTCAATCTTGTTCCCACTGAAGACAATGGCCAAACTCTTGCTGATTTTCAATGGGAGTGGTTTGGGGCTCTTTAATCCACCTAATCATGTTTAAGTACAGCTGCACTGAAACCATGCAGCATGGGACACTAGTAATACCTGTGCATTTGGAAGAAAACTTCTGATCAAAGAGGTAGTTACCCATGTTAGTCTGAAGTCAGACAAAAAGCAGGGCAGTGGCACTTTAAAGACAGTTAATTTCTAAGGTGCCGGCCTGTCCTACCATCTGCCTCTTGATCAAAGTGACAGTCTGCACCTTCAGAACAGGTTCTAGATTTTCCTATTTTTCTAAGCTTAAAAGGGAAAAAAAACCTCTATAAGGAGACAGATTTCACAGCTTTATATAGATTTTAGAAACTCAACTCAACATTTGTTAATGCCAGTGTATGATGAAAGGAGGAGTGTGCTTGTGTTCGAACTGCTGGGCTCTGCTACTGATTTGCAATATCTGACTTGGGACCATAGACAATGCATAGGGAGGGCAAAGGAGGGCACGTGCCTCTCCTGACAGGGCTGCCACCACTCACAGCTCCTGTGGGTGCTCACCAGCTCTGCCCCTGCAGGTACCCACTAGCTCTGCCCCTACTGCTGGTGGTGGCACCTGTGGGTGCCCTTCCAGACTCAGAAGGCACCAGTCCCCCATGCTTGGGACAGCTCTAACAGGCTTTGGGCATGCCTCTTACTTTCAGAAGGGAAAAGACTCTGAAAGGAGCTGAGTCAGCAGGCAGGGTAGCACCTGCCCAGAAAGGGGCATAAGCCCAGGGCCAGAGGCAGGCAGTCCCACCTTGGCTGCGGACATGGAAAGAGCTCCTGAGTAAGCAGCAGAGTAAGACACTGCACTCCCAAGGGTTAAAAGACAGCAGCCTTAGAGCTGAGGTAGGGTCTAGTGGTTTAGGGATTGAAACAAGAAGCAGGGATGGCCTCAACAGACCCGGGAGCAGGGCAGAAACAGGAGCCAGAGATGGTCCAGACTCAGTAGAAGGGCAGATTGAATGGTAACATCTGCAAGGCAAGGGCATGATAAGAGATGGTTGGAGATGCTTATTCCATGGATAATGAGGCTTATAGTGATGAATAGTGACACATGAACAGCTGTATGGGACCAGGGATTCCTGGGACAGCCTCCCTTTCCAAGGATCTAACAAGGCATGGCAGATGAGCAGCCTGAGAAGTGAGGCCAGAGCAGGGGTCAAGCAACCACCAAGGGGTGTTGAGGCCACCCCGGAACAAGCACTTGCTACAACAGTGCACTTAACTTTTCTGGATCTATTGAGTAAGGATGACAATGACAATAGTTGTCAACGACAAAGATTAAGTCAAGCTTAATAATTAATGTTTCTAAGAAATGGAGAGTCACAGGTGACCCTTCCAGTTACCCTCTACTAGGCACAACATGTATTATAATCAATCTTCCACAGCTGCCAAGGTTCTGCAAGTTTTATCCGTTCCCCTTTTCTGTCCTTCCTTGAAGAGGCTGGTACAGGCAGCATTCACACACCTCTAGCTGTGAAACCTGGCACATAAGTTTGTTCTTCCTGAGGATGGTGAGTGGTGTGCCAGTTTTACTACAAAGCAACCATCCCGCCCCCCCTGGCTCAAGGCCTGGAATGACTTAGCCTGTCTCAAACTGGGCTTGTCCCACTTGGCAGCAGGATGTATTGTTGCCATGCCCTCAGGCCAGCAGGATATTGTTAGTATGAAGGTCTCTGCCAGCAGAATGGAGTATTCAAGTACATGAGCTCAGAACTGAAAGGCACTGAAAGCAAAACAAAGACAATAAATGAAATATAGTATCTCAGTTAAATACAGCAGATGGGGGAATTTATCGACAGGAGAAACAGGAAGTAACGAAAAGCCAGAAACTTTAATAAGCACATTGTCAGGAAATTTCAAATGTTGCATTTGCATTCACTTTATCCCAACTGTTCAGTTATCCTAGATTTTGATTTACATTACTTTGTACCAAAATTACTTTAATCTATCAGTGCCTTTTTGGACCAGGGCCCTATGGTTACTGTTCCTCTTCAAGCAAATAGCAGAAAGGAGAATGTAGCACCCTTGCATCTAAAGTGAGCATCACACCATTTTATATATGTATGAGAAAGCAGGAAGAGCGCAGGGGGAACAACCACAGATTTTCAATCTGTTGTGACTACTTAGCATGTTCCATTTTACAACATTTAAGCAGGAGAGTACTGAGAGTGCTACATCTGACAGAGAACACAGGGATTTCCACACTGAATCAGACTTGTGACCCATCTAAAATTAGCGCTCTGTCTTTGACAAGGAGCAATAACAGACAGGCATTTCTTCCTAGTCCGCATCAGGTTAGACAGTTTGTACCCTGAAGCAGAAGGAAGCAAAAGTGATGGCATATGCCTCATAATCAAATGATTAAGAGCCTGGTCCCCAGAAATGGACTTTAGGCTCCCCAAAATGGGATTTAGTCCAAAAACTGCAATCCCTAAAACTTCCATTTAGATATTGCCTAACCTTGCAAACATGGACATTTCAGTTTTTGGCATGAAAGTTCTTCAAGGGCTGATTGTTCTGCTTAGGGCCATGTGTACAGGTGCCTAAGTCCTGAGCAGCTCTGTGCCTGTCCACGTACCTTGGAACACAGCCTACTTGCCCGAGTGAGACCTATAATGGCTAGACTAACAAGCCAAGCTCTTCTTTCCTCTCTATCAGGCTCAGTGAATCTTCAATCCTTCTCTGTGCAATGGAACAGCTTCAACAAGATGGGAAAAAAAAACGAATTATGATACGGTGGCTGAGTTTGGGAGGTGACAGATGTGATTTTGAGCCCTCTTGGGAAAGGAGTGGATTGAAGCTAGATACGTCACAGCCTGGGCAAACACGCTAACCACCGAGATACTGTGAAAAATGGAGCACCTCCTCCTCCCATGTTTTAAAAGACGGAAAAAAAAAGTGCTCCTCTCGTCATTTTTTTATAGAAAAAGGCTTAGGCACTTAGCTCCTGTAGAGGGCTCATGCCATGAACTTCAGGCAGAAGGAGGTACTACCACAGTAATGATGAGCAAGACACTTAAAGCTCTAGATATCAGTACTTCCCTACCAGCTGACTTTGGCTCCCTGATAAGCATACTATTTTTTATGGCCCCTGTTCTGAGACATCCAACTCAGGGCTGTAGACGTTGTGCCTCAGGTCCAGGTGACTAGAAGTCAGGTAGTGTAATGGTTAGAGTTGAGGTGCCTAAGAACTTTTTTGGAACTGGGTCTCAAAGAGTATTTTGGACCTCAGACCTGTGGTCAGATCACATCTTTCCTTTAATGTCCCCCATCGTTGAAATAAGTGGAAGTTAAAGAGCTATAAAACGTGGCTCAGATCCTCAGCTGGGATATATTTGCAGTGCATCACTCAGTCAAAATAGCTGCAACAATTCATGCCAGCTCCAGAATAAGATCAGGACAGATATTTCCCCCTTCTCCTCTTCCTTGTAGCCAAACACTGCCAAATTGTCTCTCGTCAGTGTAAATTGAGAAGATATCTAATTGAGAAATGTCATAAGGATCTGATCCAAAGTTAATTAGCTTCCATAATTCATATATAAATGAAAGCCCACATACATACATAGAAATGGACAGAAGGAGTAATACTGAAAAAAAAAAGATTAAGCGTTAATTAAGTTTTTCAGCACAGTGCCCCCACCTGAAGACCAATGTATCTCTCTCTCACTAAGAAAACATTTACATTTATTTTTAAGAGGTTTCCAATATTTGTGTATCAAATTGATAGAAGGGATTACACAGAGAGAGATTAGCCTGAAAAAATAAATGACAAAGAAGATGTCTGCGAGCAAAAGCATAAGAGCCAAATGCAAAATGGTTCGAAAACAAACAACTACTGATATGTAACACTGATTAGGCTGTGTTATGCAGACTTTTCCCGGACAGTTATAAAAATAAAGTCCATCCATCTGTCAAAACATCTGCTCTATGTATGAAAATTAAAACAGAATTTAGGTGTTTTTCACTATTTTCCAGTAATTATCTCTCCTACAGAAGCTTGGAACTTACATGCTTAGATCTGAATTATTGACAGAACAATGCTTTTTAATGGCATCTTTTAAATGGAAAAGCTAAAGGGTAAGTCCCTAATGACTCTGCATGATATCTACTTTTCTCCTTATTCTAAACAACAGTCCTTTCATTTTATTAGGCAGTAAACTATTCATAACTGGTTCCCAGGCATTACAATGAATGGGAATATTAGCTATATTCAGGTACGGGAACCCATGGGTCTGCATCACCATCTGGTACAACGTACCCTGCTTCCATTAACTTCAATAGACTTATTTTGATTTGCAGGATTTGGCTTATCAATAGCAACTTATATGAATTCAGCTGTCTCACATAAGCAAGTGCTTAAAGTATCAGAAGGATATACAAGACAGACAGGGCCAGGCATTTAAAGTTATAATCTAACAGCTGGAAAAATAAATGTGTCATCTTTCAAACCAAACTGAAGGACCATCTTCCATATAACATCCCATGCATAAGGTTAATGAATATGTTTACTTTTTTTCCTTCCATCCAATTAGCTGAGTTTAGAGTGGCAAGGTCAGGCGTATCCACAGAGAATAGTAATCCTTGGCATGACTTCTGCCATTCAAATTATCTCACTCTTGGAAGATGTTTGCTAGCCATCACATAGTTGTGTCATTTCTTTATTATATCAATATGTGATTGCTAGCTATGATTGGCTCAGTCTTAATGGGCTCAGTATTTTTTTTATTTTCAGAATGCAACAGCATTCATTAATAGAAAAAAACAGTGGCTTAAATATGAGTGAAATAAAAAGGTGTTGTTTACCTGCACACTGGTGAAACATTCGCAACCAGTTCTGCCTCCATTTTAACCTATGCCGGTGCTACCTAGAGGAAACAGCATCTGAACCAGCCTAGGTAACTATACTCATCACAATACTTCCATGCACGGAAATCCACTCACTACACTTTAATAGTACTGCATGAGTGCAATTTTTTATAGCAAGATCATCAAAGATACAGCCCATGAAGCCTTATCATCTGCCCCCAGTGTTATCCATGGGTCTTAAATGGACCCAAAGGCAGCATTCATAGTACGCTGGATGGCCCTGCACACCATCCAGATGTGGTACCTGCTTCAGCTGCTCAGGGGTCAGAAGAGTTTGACATCCCTAGTTTAGAGGATTTGCATTCTCATTCTTTGCTGGATGAAATGAGATTGCTAAAGAGTTATTACTGCTCTTCTGTACATTAGGATGGCATCTAGGAAAGCTCAGAATCCAGTTTATTAAGTACTGGACAGGCATATATCAAAGATGACAGCTCCTCTTACACTATAAAGCTGTCTTTGATTGTGTCACTTGGAAAGATTGTCATTCCGTTATTCTCTGAAATGCTGAAGAACTCAAATGGTGTGAAGGGCTTGGCACTGAATTGAATGAATTTAACTTTTAGTGTTCATACAGAAGACAACATGAGTGGAACAGCTATGCAGGGGAATGAGTGCATTGTTAAAGGATCCTTGTGCTGACCGAGGAATGGTGCAGAATGCACGAGGGGGAAGGCCAGCCTCCCACACAACTACCCTGGAGGCATCTCTGCAGCAGTGGGCACTCTCTGCAGTACTTTGCATCAATTAATTTAGATCTGATTTTATTCCTACCTTGTTCTATCCATTGTTTGTCCTCTGCAACCAGTTAAGATCTTGGTCCTGTGAATGAACAGGTAGCCCTGCAGTTTTGGGGGGCTCAGTCCTACCCTCTCCAGGATTATTCAGCATGCACCATGACTATTAGGGTTAAATTAACACTATGCACCCACCCACTGGGCTTGTGAACTCCAGTCTGATTAATCAGCCCCTCTTCAGCCTGGAGAAGTAAAGGTTCAGGGGCAACTTGGTGACAGCCTATAAGTACATAAGGGGTACTAACACCATGACCAAAAGAGACTTGGGGGTCATGACTGACCACAAGATGAACATGAGCCACCAGTGCAGTGCCGTAGCTCGCAAAGCAAATAAAAGTCTGATTTGCATCTTACCGATGCATCTCAAGTAAAACCCAAGAAGTTGTCCTCCCACTTTACTCGGCCTCGGTGAGGCCATAGCTGGAGTACTGCATCTGGTTCTGGGATCCACAGTTTAGAAAGGATTTCAAGAAGCTTGAGAGAGTGCAGAGGAAAGCCACGCACATGATTAGAGGTCAAGAGATTAGGCCTTGAGGAGAGGCTGAGAGGCATGGGACTCTTCAGCCTGAAGAAGCGCAGGCTCAGGAGTGGGAACTGGGGAAGTGTCTGTTCACAAGGGAATCCCAAGGGAAGACAAGGTCCAATGGTCACACAATCCTGGAAGACCGTTTTAGGCTTCACATAAGGAAAAAATTCTGTACTGTCCAAGTCTCCAAGGCCTGAAATAGACCCTTCCTCTCCCCCCTCCACCCTGTCAAGTGATACAAGCACCTACTCTGGACTCTTAAGAAACACTTGGACGCCTATCTTGCTGGGATCCTTTGATCCCAGCTGACTTCCTGGCTCTTGGGCAGGGCGCTGAACTCGATGATCTTGCAAGGTCCCTTCCATCCCTAATGTCTATGAAATCCATGACATGTAAGTAAAGTGGATTTCACTAAATAAGGAATATTGTCACCAATGCATTGTAGAGATCTGAAATGAAATAGCTAGCCCTTGTTAAAAATGTGTGTCTTTATTCAGCAGTCTTAGTTTTAGCTCTCCGTTTGAGAAGTTTTCTTCGGATAGGTAATTTGAAAGAGCAAGTGGAATCCCGAACATAATCAACAACTCCTTTATATCATACCGATAAGAATGACTTGAAACCTGCAGACTCTGTGTGGAAAAGTATTACTCTTGGGCATGTCAAACATGGCAGACAACAGAGAAGCAGCACTGATAACCACAAAATTAGGTTTCTCTCCACGGAGAAGAAGTCCTGAGAATTTTCAGAATAAAGTTTCTGATGATGTGTGGAAGTAGATAAAGCATTTTAGTAGCCTAACACATCCCATTTTAGACTTGGTTATCTTCTCAAGTGTTTAATGACCAGAGAGCCTATAATTTATCTACCTGATTTCTTGACATGACAAAATACACCAGGATATTTTAAATACATAATATAGGCATGTTCCAGAATATTTTCTCTGTGAAGTTTCTTTATCTGTTACTCATAGCTGAACAAAGATTAATAAAAGAGAAAGAAAACCAATATATGAAACAAATGATAAAGATCTGCTATAAGAAATACTACATTTAAAATATCTCTGTCAAACCTCAAAGGGATGAGGCACGTTACCCAATAGTTTTATAATTAAGACCCAGGTACAACATCCTGAGGGGTGCTTGACTCCAGCCTTGGATCACAGAGGGCAAGGCACAAGGACTGTATTTATTTACTGGACATTGAGTGAGCCCAATCAAAGCTCCTTCCTGTGTTCAGAGACAAATCGATCACTTATGCTAAAACACCTTAATTAACAGTAGTCCACGATGTGGAAATGTAAAGCCTTGTAGAACTATCCTGTCCAGTTCTTTGTTTTCTTTCTCTGAATTCTATTAACACTTAAGTCATAAAACACATCCATGTTTCAAGCTCTACACACCAAATTTGTGCTCAACAGATGCAGTTAATAATTGTTTTGGCTTGATGAACAACTACAGAGAATGCCAAGATAGACCCCTGATACCAAATACCTGTTTTAATGCCTCTCTCATATTTTTTACATCTGTTTAATGCATGGTCTACAAAACAAACCAAAGCTCTGCACGGCTGGACTCCAGGAACCAGTATGCATGACCTGACAACTGCAGTTGAGGTATAGCTCTTTTGAAGAATGTTAGTATACTGCTGAATTCTTTGAATTATTATTATTATTATTATTATTAGCAGCAGCAACAGCATGGAATTTCTACACAATTTTAAGAATCAGTTGACTCAAGGATACAAATAATATTCTCAGAAAAATTTGAGCAAGTATAAAACAGAGAAAGCCTTTTTAGTGGTCTGTAAGTAAGATCCCTTTCTAACCAGCTTTTAAGCAAAGTCTAGATAACTACATAGAATTAAAATGCAACCTCATTTTGGGGCTTCGGTTTATTAGCAAAGAAACGTATATTATATAAATCACCTGAAGGGCACACTGGTTGAGTGGCAAAGGCATCTCTCTATACCTGGGGGTTGGAGTAGATGGCACTTAAGGTTCCCTCCAACTCTACAATTCGGGAATCCTGGAAGTAGGAGACTGAGCCTTGTTCTGGATTTGTGGTGAAGGCTGCTCCTTGTTAGCACAGATTTTTAAAGTGTACTTGGGCATCTGGGCTGGGGAATTAAGGGCACCAGGTAGTGAACACTCACTCTGCTGCCTCTAGGCTCTCATGGACATTTGACCACACTGTAGCTCTAGAGTGTGTCCCCGCACCTCCCTTACATGTGTGTGTACTAGCAAACCATCTGCCTCCCTGAGTCAACAGATCTCTCCCTACATTTCCTAGTAGGATCAACACCTGCTAACGGGGTGGGGAGTTTCAGACAAATGGGCTGTCAGCCTGTTACAAGCACATAAAACATTTAGACTCCATATCAGTCAATCAGTCTTCTACTCTGCATGATGCACATCCTGTAGTGATTTCCAGTCACGGTCCCCTAAGGTAAATATACCTAAACTTCTGGGATAAAGTGAAAGTAATTGTGTGTGAAGTGCTGAAAGGAAGCAGCAGAATGCTGGACCTATAGGATGCAGTTGCTTAGCAATATGTACACATGTACACAACATACTCTACACCCTTGATGTGGAGTTACATGCTCTGTAATGTGGGAGCCCTGAGTTTTGGGTGTGGGCAGAAAGTTATTTTAAACCTTTTGAAAGAAGCGGTGATTAAAAAACCCTTTTAAATGACAAAAGCCCAAAATTCTGGCTTAATTAAATTTTGGCAACAAAGCGTACTTGTAGAAGCAGAAGTCGCCAAGTTATTTTTCCAGCAAGTTTCATGACACCTAAAGCTTTGGAAGAGGTTAATCAGGAAGGGATTGTTTAAGTGAGAAAGGAAGTAATGTAGACAATTTGTTCCAAGAGAGACCAAACTGTTCTGCCAAAAGAAAAAGTGATATGAAGTATCTTTTTACTGTCCTTAGTTTTGTGGCGCCACCATATTTGGAAATCAAAGCTTCCTCTAATCTGCAAAACCCTTTTAATTCTTTACATTATCTTATGCTGGTTTTAAATTCAGAGGTGGGAAACAAGTAAGACAAAGCTAGAGTTTTTACTTAAGAGAAAATTCTACATCAGCTTGTGAGTAATTGTAAATGCCGAGGTGCAAGTACTATGGTCTCTGCTTTGAGCAGCAGCAGCGGCAGGGGCTGGACTAGCTGTGGGATCTGGGTTGACAGAGACAGCAACAGCACCTGCTGTTTTTTGTTCACCTTCTAAGTGGCTGCCCCATATGTATTGAGAATAATTCAGAAGGCAAATCACTTGGCCCATGTGCCCACCAGGACTAGAGAAAGGTGATCGGGGTGGAATAACGCAAGAGGAAATTTTACAATGATGCCTCAAGTGTATAGGAAAGAAACAAATGCGTTAATGGAAATGAGCATGCTTGAGGCTGGGAGGTTAAAGCTACCCTTCCTTCCGTTAACAATAACGTGTCTACTCAAACAAGGAGAACACGGTGCAGAAAAAGAAATACTGTATTTACCCAAATCTAAATTGACTTTGAATTAAAGGCAATCCTCCAATAAATACATTCTAGATATGAAAAAAATATAAATGTGTTATAATTTTTCAGATAAAAAATCTAATTAATCAGGGAGTCTTCAATTTGTTCCCCTCCCACTGCTACAGGGAGGGTAAAGTGGGTGGGAGAGGGCAGAACCCGCACAGGGCAAGCAGAGTTGGGGCAGGTGGCTGATGTGGGTCTGACTCTAGCCCCAACCCAGACTTAGGGCCAGAGTCAGAGCTGCAGCAGCTGCCTGCCCCCCCGCTCCCCTTCTGCTTTGTATGTGAACCTAAGACAAGGGGCTTCCACACCCACCATGCTTATTGGAGAGAAAAACCTAATTTTAGATTCAAGTAAATACAATACATTGATGAGAAAGCACTTTTCAACGGTGCTCTACTATGGAAATTGTGTTTGATAACAGGACTTCTGCAAGACTGCAAGAGCTAAAAATGTCCATTACTTTTACTAGTTATGCGGTCAATGGGCTGCTTGGGAGGAGGGCTGCAGAAGATACCATTACCCTGGCCATCGTGGGACATCATAAATTATGGCAAGGAAACTACCTACTACTGACAGCTGATTGCACAGTAGTAAATAAAAAGGACCATCAATCTTTGTCATGGTGAATCTAGGACTTCTGAGAAACTTCCATCAAACACTTCATTTTAGGAAACATTTCTTGCCCCTTCCCACAACCTTTTTTCCTCCTCCATCTCACTGCCTTTAAAAATTTCTCTAAATTTCTAAAAATAAAAATGTCATTTCTATAAAGCTCCTAATTCAAAGCAGAACATCGTTTCTGGAAAAAAAAAACACTGCACTATGTTTCATAAATATTAAGTTTCCTTCAGAAGCAAATCTCTGAAGTTAATCTTATAAATAGAAAAAAAAATCCAGAGATAGGAAAATGTAGCTCTTATTCTTGATCTAGATCAAGCCATTCATCATAAGTTGAGGTTTAAATGATTCCCACAATACAAGGAATAAAAAAAATAAATTACATATCATATTCTTTTTCTTAATGTATGACAGTTAATAACTGTTTCGTTTGGCTTTTTTTTTTGTAAACTATTTAATCATTTTCCTATATTGTGAAATTACCAATCAAACTGTGTAATACCAAATAAGATACAGTATGTGAACTGCTGTCAGTAACTTTATTCTTCCTCTACACAAGTGCTCAAGGTATTACCTTGCAGTAATTGATTTGCCTTGGTCAGTTCATACATGGCAACATATGCAAAATCCTAAATGAAAGCAAGCTGCAGTATTGGCATCTAGACTGACTGATTATGGGACATAAACGTGGCTTTATGCAACTGGCTGCATTATGGACGTCTATTCGGGAGCTGTGACTCACTCAGCCAAAATTCCCTTGGGGAGGAATTGTATCAGAGTGATAGCTCTAAAATACTGAAAGGCTGTAGTGTATTTGTCTAGTTCCTCTCTATCAAGCCAGCTCACCTCTCTTGGCTGGTGTAGGAGTTAAAAAGAATCTGTACAAAGCAATTTAACACAGTGGCAATATTAAACCAGTACATGACTTGCTTGCACATCCTACCTGGATGTAGAAGATGCTTGGAGGGGGATATATAAAGAGGAGGAAAAAGCTTTGGATCCCTTCCTTTCTATTTGGGCACCACAAAGAGTCAGATGTAATCCAATTTGATTAACTGTACTTGAAATGTTAATCTGATTAATTTAGCAGCAAACTTTCTACTACTAATTAATATTATACTATTAACTCTTAGTCTCCTCTAGTGCTTCACTTATAATAATACATGCAAGAAATTACTTTTAGATTTGTCTTGCGTGTTGTTCTATTCTCCTGAAGGCCGTGACAGTAATAAGAGAAGCAGAAGAAAATACTCATTCATTTCCAATTTCATTTTTCAAACAACATCAGGTATAATTATGGAGGTGAGGGCTTAGCAGGTTGCACCCCACTCTATCCTATTTCAAATCCTAAGTCCAAACCAGAAAGCATTCATTTTCAGTAGGAGAAACGAATGACCTCTACTATTTGAACAGCGTCAAGATGAGTTTAGGAGGGACTTGAATTCTGTCGTATTATCTCTAGACAAAAACCCTAGAAGGCAAATATTTGGCATCAGGTTGGTATTATTTAAACTTAACAGGTCAACCTGAGAACTAAATTACATCCATGCAATCATGTTACCATAAATGACGGAGTGTATAAGCTCATGCAAAGGTGCTTAAATGAAATATAGGGCACAGACAGAAGTTGTTTCTTTGTGCAATCAGCCCCCTGAAAGCGCTCTACAACTGTGCTGACACGTGTCTGGACGCATAGTGCTTTTAAAGTGGCCAACAGTGCAACAAATAAACCCCCGTCAAATGAAGTATTAGCGAAGGTGCTCCTCTTTACAGTGCCTTAGCGAACTTGGGTTCCCTAGGGTTAATTAGTTGCATGATCAGGGCTGCCTGGAGGGGAGGAAGAGGGGGAAAAAGCTGACAGCTGGGGTTTGCCTGGCCTGAGCTGGAGGGGAGACAGGTGGATTGGAGCACCCCTCCAGCCCCCACCAGGCTCTCTTCCAGCTCAGGCTGGGCAAACCCCCAAAAGGCCACTTGCTTTTCCTCCCATCTTCCCCCTCTCCTCTCTCTTCCTGCTAACATCCCTGGAGCTGCAAGGAAGTGGGGGTGGCCTGGGTGAGAGGGGTGCCTCCTTGGCTGCTGGCAGGCTCGATCCCCCCCACCCCTCCACAACTGAACTGATGAACACCTGTTGGGTCAGGGAGGTGCTGTAACCCAGGGATTCTCAGCCAGGGATATGCATACCCCTGGGGGCACTTGATAAGGCCCTAAGGGGTACAAGCACCTGGGTGATGAAGCGCCACCATGCATAATCCTGTATTACCAGGCGCTGCTACACAGGCACTGCCCGCCTGGCCAGACATGGTGGGTGGGGGAAGCTTGCACGCGGCCACTATCACTGCTTGGCACCCAGCTATGCATCATGACACTGCCCCCGCTACCCCCATGCACAGCATCCGGCTGTGTGCCACTCTTCCCCCCAACACACACTCAGCATCCAGCCATGTGCTCCCTGCCCCCACCCCCCTGCCAGCCAGGGGTACATGGGCACACTGCTCCATGTCTGGCCACCAGCAATCACAGAATAAGACCTGCCTGTCAGGAGGCTTTGAGCCTGGGAAGACCCTCCTACAAGCCCCTGTGTGGTGTAGGGATCGCACGAGAGAAGCCACTGCCTGCTGCACTGAGACTCCTGAAACTCGTGCGAGGGATGCCAGCAGACGGACCCACCTGTGGCTCCTGTGCCAGGGACACAGAAGCAATCCTGCTCCCTGACAAACCAAGCTGAGGCGTGGTGTACATAGGGTCCTCATAGTTACCCTGGATTATACCAATTATAGACTAAGGGTTTAACTAAGTTCTTGATGGTTTATTAGTTGGTGTATCTATTTATTTATTTATTGGTTGCTTATTTAGTGTGGGTAATTTGTATGCTTTCTCCTGGTATAAGGTATATTTGAGAAGCATTAACCTAGTTTTATAACAGCCCTCAAGGTTATTTTGATTGTCATAGAATCATAGATGTAGGGTCGGAAGGGCCTTGCAGATCTTCAGGCCTGGGCAGGAAGAAAACTGGGCTCAAATGACCCTAGCCAGGTAGGCATTAAAGACCCCCAGGGTAGAAGCCAGCACCACTTCCCCTGGAAGTGGGTTCCAGATCCTAGCTGCCCTAACTGTGAAGTAGTTCTTACGGATGTCTAATCTAAACTTACTCTCCAACAACTTGTGGCCGTTATTCCTTGTTATCCCGGGGGGCGCTGGGGGAAACAAGGTCTCCCCCAAACCCTTCTGGTCCCTCCTAGTGAGTTTATAGATGGTCACCAGGTCCCCTCTCAGCCTTCTCTTGTGCAGGCTGAACAGGTTCAGGTCCCGTAGCCTCCCATTGTTGGGTCTGCCCTTCTGACCCCGGATAATGTGGGTGTCCCTCCCCTTGACCCTCTCAATGTTGTCCACATCCTTCCTGAAGTGGGGTGCCCAGAACTGGACACAGTACTCCAGCTGTGGCCTGACCAGTGTTGCGTAGAGGGGGAGGATCACCTCCTTGGCTCTAATTGAGATGCACCTGTGGGTGCACAATAGGGTCCGGTTAGCCCTGCCGACTGTGACCTCGCATTGTTGGCCCATGTATATCTTGGACTCAGTGATGACTCCAAGATCCCTTTCTGCTTCCATGCTCTCAAGAAGGGAGTTTCCCATCTTATAAGTGTGTTGCTGGTTCCCACTGCCCAAGTGCAGCACTCTGCACTTGTCCATATTGAAACGTATCCTGTTTTTGTTAGCCCACCCCTGCAACCTATCTAGGTCTTTCTGCAGTCTTTCCCTCCCTGCTAATGTGCTCACCTCTCCCCAAATTTTGGTATCATCAACAAATTTGAACAGGTTGCTTTTCACCCCATCATCCAAATTGCTGATAAAGAAATTGAACAGCGCGGACCAAGCCCTGGGGGACTCCACTGCCCACTTCCGTCCAGGTCAACTATGACTCACCACCACCACCCTCTGAGTATGACCCTTCAGCCAATTCGCAATCCATCTGACTGTGTAGGCATCGATGCCACAGTCACCTAGTTTTTTAATGAGGATGGGGTGGGAGACAGTGTCAAAGGCCTTGCTGAAATCCAGGAAGCCTACATCCCCAGCAACACCCGCATCCAATGCTTTTGTGACCTAATCGTAAAAGGCAAACAGGTTGGTCTGACATGACCTACCCTTAATGAAACTGTGCTGGTTGCCCTTGAGCACCATGCTCAATGCCAGCCTGTCCAGGTGTGCTCCTTGATGATCTTCTCAAAGAGTAGGCCCCAGCATTGAGGTAAGACTGACAGGCCTATAGTTGCCCGGGTCCTCCCTCCTCCCTTTTTTAAGGGAGGCTCTTCACTCAGGGACCCTGCAGCAGATACCCTGGGATCCCACCAATCAGGTGAGGGTGCAGGTAGTGTCATGTCCAGGGTTACACATGGAAATTGAACTCTCTCTAAGAAGTAGTATAATCATATGAGGCATATCATTGAGATCATGTGGGGACACAGTGGGGAAGTCCACATGAGATGTTTACCATGGAGCTGACTAATTAGCTCTGCAGTAAAGTCTCAGTATCTACACATGCAGCCCTGTTAAGCTGCAGTAAACTAATGAAACTCGCCATAGGATAGTGCTTGTGTAACAAGTACTATCTTATGGTGGTGTTGTTTAGTGCACCCCAATGCACATGTACTTGCTGTCAGGGCTGGCAGGGACATGAGGGCACTTTAGTACAGGGGTTGCCTGCGGGCTAGCCCTACACTGGAGCACCCTCATGCCCCAACCAGCTTCTCTGTAGCATGTTGAACCAAGTTGGAGCAGCCCTGGGCTAGCAAGCTGACCCGTCCAGGGCCCTCTGCCAGCTAAAGCTGTTCTGACCTAGCTCAGCATGCTGTAGTCCCATGCACACATGTAAACACTGTGTCTGTGAGCAATAACTGTGCCAGAGTTCATTGCTTTGCATTAATTGCATGTGTAGACCACATCCAGGGGTTATAAAAGCTAGTCTAGGTAACAACATAATAATCTGAAGTCTCTGGTTAGACCATACTTAACAGAATTCAATCTGTAGGTGGTTTCTAGTTTTGCAATTTTGCATTTAAATTGTTTTTTTTAAAGATATTGTTGTTTAGGACCAGCTACTCTGAGGTCAGAGATGGACTATCTAAGGAGGTCAAAGTGTTCTGTCTCAGGCTTTTTTTGTGTTATGTCCTTCAGTGGGTTAACTCCCTCGGTTATCCCCTTTAATCTATTCAATTCATCTTCTTCATCTTCGTCTTTCCTGCCTCTTTTCCTATCAGTTCTATTTAAATAACAGTAGTCCCTTCTATGTAATACGCCCACTGTCTGCAAGTCATTCATAGCATCTGATAAAATAGTCTGTAACCAATGAAAGCTCATACCACTCTGAGTGAGTTAATCTAGAAAGTATTATGCTGCCTTCTGCCTGACTTCAACTAATATAGCTAACTTCTCTCAACAAAATCAAAGTTTGAATTTTAGATGAATTCTACTTTCCAGTCAACTCCAATTAATGCAAACTGGTTTTCTGTCCCCGGTTACAAAATTACCTTGGGATTTTAGGGACTCAGTATATCACCTGATTTTCACTTTTGTGATTTATGACATTACAAGAACCCAAAATGGAATTATAGCAACATTTGTTCACAATTGCCTATTATTTAATCCATATGTAATGCAGAAATTGCCATGTGTTACTGCTGTGTCCCAGCTGACTGTAAAGGCTTTTAAATCAAAACTTTGAGACTCAATAGTGGGGTATAAATACATGAGTTTTATTGATCATGTCTGCATGGGAAACATTCTCCCTAGGCAATTTCTTCTTTGACTCTTCCCTAGTCTTCTGAAATACGAAGGGGGTGTTCTCAGGATATTATTGTAACTACAGTAGACCATATAAGAGCATCTACCTGTGGCTGGGGTTCAGAACAACAAAAAAACTTCTCTTATGGTTTTACTAAGTCCTCAGAATTATTTATTTAGATGGGTGATGAACCATGATAATGCTATGACAATAATAAAAAGGTGAATGGAAACATTACTTCTTTATAAGAAAATCTGGCAGGTAATTTTTATCAAAAACTGAGTCCTGTGCTAAATAAAGTGTGATTGCAGAGACTCAGGCAAAATATTTAACCTCACCATATTTCCATTTCAATTTATGTCAAATGGATTTAAACATACCTTTAAAAGTGTACCTATTTATAAAATGGCTAGCGTAACTTAGAGGTATTGCAGAGCTTACCTAATTAGCAATACTTAAGTATTCTGAGAAACAAAATTGATAGCTAATGAAAAGTAAGGAAAATTACTAGGTATTTAACATATTATAAGTATGCTGCCCTGAGCAAAATCCCCTGTGAACTGTATTCAATTTTATAAGCCCGATAGGCCTGGATTGGCATGACTGACAATGCAGTTGAAGGAATCCCTCAGACAGAGGAAAAACTACAGTAAATTACCTCTTATAATTATTAGAGGAAATCTCTCAGGTCATGTTTGAGGTTACTAGTGCGGCAATATAAGGGTCATACTTGCACTGCAGCTGCTGCACTGCACCTGGCCTATTAGTGGGCGCTCACATTTTCAGTACTGGCTCTCCCTTGAGGTCAATAATTACAAATGCTAAAAATGAGATCTTCTCATAAAAGATACAGAACTTCATTTAGGAAAGTTTGAACAATCACAAAAGAAAAAAGTTCTAATATCTTAGCAGCGGTACACGCTGAGAGCAACATTAAATCAAATGAATTTTATACTCCACTTTAAGTGCCCGGTTTCTCCCTCTGTCTCTCTAATGAGAGCCCGTTGAGTTATTTTTATGATCTTTATATTTCACATTTCCAAGGTACTGACAACAGCTATAACGAATAAATGAGGGAAGAATACTCAGTTTCTTTAATGATCTGTAATCTTTAAGTAATGTTATTACAGCTAAAATTGTTCTATTACTTTCAGTTACACCATTAAGTACTTTTTTTTTTCTTAATGTATTATTTAATGGCAGGAGCTGGTGTGGATATGCCCTCCGATTCAGGTAATCTTAGGTATTTAGAGAGAGAACTGGACACATTGTTAGATGATCCATTATATTTGCAGCTCACCAACTAAAATAATAATAACCTGGAGAAATAATTAGCTATCCATTATTTCTATTTAACTCTAATTCATGAACCTTTTACAGATTTTTCACTTACATTTTAGAGATGGCTTGGAAGTGAAAACCAAGATTCACTTTTTAGTTTTCCTCTGTAATGGTTTTAGTTTTCCTTTTATGCAGGAGGCTGGTATGACTTTGTGAGATCCCTTCCAGCCCTACTTTCATAGGAGCCTAATATTAGTTTTGGCTTTCACCTACATTTCATAGATTTCATAGACATTGGGACTGGAAGGGACCTCGGAAGATCATCGTGTCCAGCCTCCTGCCCAAAGGGCAGGAAGTCAGCTGGGGTCACAGGATCCCAGCAAGATAAGCACCCAGTTTCATCTTGAAGGTGTTCAATGAAGGCGCTTGAACCACCTCTGGTGGCAGGCTGTTCCAGACCTTGGGGGCTTGGACAGTAAAGAGATTTTTCCTTATGTCCAGCCTGAAACAGTCTTGTAGTAGTTCATGACCATTCGACCTTGTCATCCCTTGGGGTGCTCTGGTGAACAAACGTTCCCCCAGATACTGGTGGTCACCCCTGATAAACTTGTAGGTGGCCACCAGATCACCTCTGAGCTTGCGCTTTTTCAGGCTGAAGAGCCCCATAGCTCTCAGTCTGTCATCATAGGGTCTGCTTCCCTGACCTCTGATCATGCACATGGATCTTCTCTGGACTCTCCCAAGCTTCTCTACATCCTTTTTGAATTGTGGAGCCCAAAACTGGACACAGTACTCCAGCTGCGGCCTCACTAAGGCTGAGTACAAGGGAAGAATGACATCCCGGGATTTGCTTGAGAAGCATCTATGGATGCAAGCCAATGTTTTGGTCGCTTTATTAGCCGCAGCATCGCAGTGCAGGCTCATGTTCATCTTGTGGTCAATGATGACCCCCAAGTCTCTTTCTTCCATAGTGCTAGCCAACATAGCACTGCCGAGCCTATTTGTTTCCTTAAAAAAAATCTGAGCAGCCCCAATCCCTGTAATATTTTTCCCTTGTGGCTGCTCAGATTATGTCATGTCCTGAATGCTGTATTTCCTCCCATGCTCTCTTCTTTTCCTATACTGGCACATTGGGTGCAGACAGAAGTGCAGCTGCTGACTATGACACAGTTTGGACAGTGCCTCTTGTACAAAAAAATTTTGTCGTAAAAAGCCTGCCACAAAAAATATCAAACTCCGCCAACAGTCTGCAACCCACTAGGCATAAGAGGCAGAGAAACTTGCGGTACTGAATCCCAGACCCATGCAATAAAATAATAAAAGTAATGGATCCTTTAAAAGGCAAATTGTTGACAGAGGCCTGACACACTCATCACGTGTATCTCTAAGCTAAGAAAGCTGGAGAGAGAAAGCCTGAGCCAGTGTAACTAAGAAAGCAAGGAAACTATATATACATTTCAGTTGAACTAGCAACTGAAGAAGACAAAAGACTAAATATACATTTCAAGCGAAACCTGTAAAAGATGCATGGAATATAGGAAAGATGTCCTGTATGTGACATCCTCACATTTCTCAGAACCAGCATCCAATGTCTAAATTGCTAAAAATGTCTTGATCATGTGATGTGTGTCTGGAGTTTTGTAAATAGACCATTGCCAGTACAAGCTATTGCAAATTCACCCCATTAATAAACAAATACCCAAAGACAGGTCTGGTAACAGTAACTCTAAGCATCCTGCTTAACCACTCAAGGCTCATCACATTTAATTGCCAAGCTAGTCAGGGGCTAACACAAGTCTTCCCATCTAGACAAATCCAAAAACAGGAGCCAGGCAGTTTAACAATTGTAATATGATGGTCACCCTTTTCCTTCCTGTTTTGTTCAGCTGTTAATCAGCGACCATCAAGGAAAAATGCTTTTACGCTATGCAATTAAACAGTATAGCAAGCAAGGCAGAACTGCCAGCAAGGTATGTGCAGTGAAGAGCTATGTCAGCAGTTGGGTTCCCCCTAGATATCCAACACCCCTTCTGGACTACTTCTCCTCTGAGTCCTCCACCCCTTGGCTTCTCTTTCTCCAGGCTCATCTGGCTTCTCAACAGGGCCTAGGCACACAGCCTCTCTCAGGGCTCTCCTTGCCCCTCAGCAGGCCCACAGACTCTCAGCCCTCTTCTCAGGGCTCTGGACCCCACACTGGGTCCCCAGGAACCTTCTCCATCTCCTTAGTTCCTACCCAAATCTCCAGATGCCATTCATCTCATTGGCATTCAAGAGGAGCAACCTTCTTGCTGGGTGATGTTCCTTTACCATCTCCCAAAGTATGCCAGCCCTGCTCCCAGGGTCTTCCTTTCATCAACACCTTCCAGTTCCCTGGGTCAGCTTACTTTTCAATTAACCCAGACCCCTACCTGCTCAACAGGTTGCCTGACCTCTTAAAGAGTGCATGAAGTGCACTGTCACACTGCATTACATAAAACATCATCCCTTTTCACTACTTGCTTTATTAACACCAATGCTAGAGAGCCACTAGCGCAAAACCAAGGCTCTATTAAAGCTAAGTACAGACTGTCAAAAAGCCCAAGGGTGAAATGATGCAATCTTTGCAGGTTAGTCTAAGTTGCATACATTGAATCAATAAGCAAGTGAACAGACAATCACTTTGATTTTGCAAATGCACCCACCTGCCTGCAGTGGCCCAGGCCAGAAGTCAGGAAATGCTAGAGCATGCCTCCTTGCTCAGCTAGAGCAGACAGTTTTGGCCAAAGGTAGCCCACCCACTGCAAAGTGGGGCTTGTGGGACAGATATAAAGCATGCTGGGATACTAGGGGACCATGAGTTAACTTGAATCTGGAGGGGATCTGGGAAAGTTTAATAAACCAATTTAACCTGAATCAGTTAAGTCTGATACTACATCCAGGTTTATCTTAAACTGGTTTTGGCCATTTTCGAAGTGGTTTGTGTGCATTGAACTTCTTATGTTACAAATCTGAACCATGTTCCAATACTTATACTGGTTTATGTTTAATTTCTGTCCCTAGCCTAATAGGCCATGTGCAGTGGAGCAGCTGCAGTGTAAGTTTGATCCTTATGTTACCCAGATATTTAACTCTAATATTTTTTTCCGTTACCTAGCAGGTTTGTGTTTGTGAGCCGAAGCTTAGATATTTCTCAGGGAATTGTTTGGGACTACATGGGTGGATTGAGTAAGACACATTTGTGTCATTTAAAAATCAAAGGGCTGGTATTAGTTAGAGAGAGTTCAGACCTAATTGGGTACCGAACAATCCCAAGTTTCCTCTCCAAATACACACATTGGCCGACACCTCTCAGCCTTGACTGAAACAACTCCTGTTCCAAAATGGGTTTTTGATGTAGGTCAGTTCTCTCCAGGGACTAGTTAAGACCAGCAAACCTACTTTCAGTTATGACCTAAGACAGTGCTGGAACACAAATCTCCAGAGACGTGTGGTTGGGAGCATGAATATTTTAGTGAATCATCTCTAAAATCCAGGCCAATAATATACACACATGGGGCCAAATTCCACTTTCAGTTATATCCTTACAACCACCGTGATATCCCATTTGGCTCCACTGTTCCTGTATCCACTTGGGTCATTGCATGCATATATCTCCAATCTCCCTCTGTTCTTTTAAGGAAAGGCAAGACAAAACTATTAATGTAGACTGACTAACACTGAAGGAGTTCTGGCTAGATCTCTCCCCCTCTCATATCTATCTATCTATCTAGATAGATAGATAGATATAGATATAGATAGATAGATAGCAATATAGATATATATCTATCTTTCTATATCTATCTATATCGATAGATAGATAGATAGATAGATAGATAGATAGATAGATAGATAGATAGATAGATATAAACATGGAGATGCAGGAATGAGAGAGATAAGGTACAGTATAGTATGAATAATATAGCCTTTTTTTCCTGAGGCACCACAACCATTGCAGAAAATTAAAACCACTTTGGCCTCAGTTCTACAAAGAACTCCATAGAGACAGAACCCTAGGGCTTTGTATGGAGACCCACTGATTTTAATACGATGCCAGGCAGACACAAGGGTCTATACAGAATGTCTTGTAGGATCACAACCTAAGTCAGTACAACATGATGCAACCAGTTCTTAATCTAGTGCTTTTTCTGGTAAATAATTTCCTTTCCCTTTGTATTATTTTCATCCTATACATTTAAACTTCTTGTATATTTATACATAGAAACGAAGGCCAGGAGAACCCAACGCTTAAGTTAAGGTTAGAACAGTAATCCTGGGCAAAAAAGGCTTTAAAAATTAACACAAGGATGGTTCATGAAATATTAAAATGTTTTTCAAAAGAATAAAACATACCACTAGAAAGATTTGTACTTACGAGAATATCTTTTCCAGCCCACTTGCACTCGTCCCTTCGGGTATGAGATACCGGCCAAACAATCTAAACACACAGAATAAAAATCACTTTATGCCATTTCATGGTTCAGTAATCACAAATTGTATATCAAGTGCTGTTCAGTCCTTATAACCAGTGCCTAGCTTTACTACATTTTTTTCTTTCCTTTATCCAAGGCATCTAGAATAATCATGCCAAAGAAAGTTATAAATACAGGTATATCTTGTATATATTGCCTGTTGAGTTTGAGAAATAGTTTGGTAAAAGGTCTATATTGGTGCTACTACACTAGTATTAATGAAGGTAAAGCAACAGTTTGAAATTGAATGTAATGAAACAGCAGCTCAGACCTCCAAATTTGGATCTACCCGACATCCCTGAACATGATAGATTGCTTACAGTGTGCAATTAAATCTGGTTTCAAAGGTTTTGTAATAGAAATGAGGCTTGTGGCTATGCAATATATTAACTATTTCACTTTTGTTTACTGTTCTTCAATTAAATAGATAAAAAGACTATACAAGGTTGATAATATCACACCACCCAGAACAAATATTGATGCTAAGTTGGATCACTGTCTTCGTGAATATATATATATGACCACTCTAATGATACAAACTAAGCCTGCTTTAGTTATAGTTCTAGCAAAAAATGTACCTCACCTCATAGAAAGAAAACCCAGAGACCCTCTTAGTCAATTATTCATGTCTGTTGAAAAGCTTTTAGGAATTACGTATAGAATAAAACATGATCTTCACATAATGCCAAGCTATTCATTTGGGAGCTTCAGATAATGCAATATGAATGGCCATGAGAATGGATTATAACCTTGGCATTCAATGCTGTTTTTCTATAAAGTACAGGGAAAAGCATTTGTAAATAGGATAAGTACAGATGAGAAGTGAAAATTAAGGGGCTATTGTTAATGATGTTTTGAGTTCAAGTTTGGCTCAATCTCTGAAGTTCAGCAATTTATTATAATGTAATATATAGTTCAAGCAGAAAACCTCTTGAGTCTATAAAATAGGGCTAAAAATTTCATGAGAACAGTCGGCTACTTTCTGCTTCTGTTCCTGCTTTAAGAAGTGCAGAGATGTGTGAAAATTCAAACCTACTAGGTTGAATAAAAATATTCAAACTTTTCAGATCTTCCAACGGTTCATCTCAGGTTCAGTTCAAATTTTGGAAATAGGCTCCTTAATTATATGAACCAATTATCCTTAACCCCAAAATGCATGGATCACTTCTCTGTTTGTTAACTTCATTTAAAAATTAAGTCGAACCATTGTAAAGACAGAGTGAATTTGGGTTTTTTCCCCCCCATAAGATCTTGCTTTATGTGTATATTTAGATAGAAATCTTCATTGATTTTCATCCAAATGCTTCAAAACTGATGGTATAATATACCTTGTTACCATTACCAAAATGAAATCTGAATCAAAGTTTCAGACCCAAAAACTCTTAGGAAGATTTTGATCTGGTTATAAACTTCTTCAGTGACTTCTGTCTTTATAATGGGCTGATCCAAAAAATTACTAATTTGTAGGAATGCTCAAATGCCATTTTGAATCTTCAGCCCTAAGCCAAAAGAAACAATTATCTTCCTTCAAAATAGTAGTGTTTATATTTCAGACAATGTTCTAAAAGTGTTTGAAGACTAAAAAATTTAATGTACAATCCTCCAATATTGGAGAAGAGTTTTCTATGGTGGAAACACCATCCTCTCTTTAATTATTCCAGATGTTTTGTGCATTAAAACTATGAATCCCTCAGAGGATACAAATAAATAGGCAGTTTCCTTTATAGCTGCTCTAAAGAGAATAGAAAAGAAAATACCCAGTTTTCCTTTTATCCTTTTCCTTAGAGAATACAAATGAATAGCCTGTCTTCCTTCAGAATAAAGAACACAAGGTATTTATTGCTATCATCTTAGGAAGCTAATAGTCAAATGGGCAAAAGGTCAGGCATAGCAAGCAAAAAAAAAAAAAAAAAATCGACTGACACTGAAGCAATATATCTTTCATAAAAGCTTAATCTCTAGATTCTAAAATGCACCATAAAAATTCTGAGATTTTAAATGCTTAAGTATATGAAAAGGGAACCTTAATATCTGTGATTACTTTCTTGTTTGGCAAAGCTCATTAGAAAAAAAAGAAAAGATAAAATGAATTACTAGACTCAAATAATAGTACAGTTGAAATGTACATCAGCTTCTAATTTAAGTCAACAACTTCTACTGAAAGTAATGCTTTCCATCATGTACAAAGAGCTTTTACCCATCTGTCACTCTTTTATTAGTATCTAATTTATTATGGTTTATGAGTAGCAGAAACACTGGTTTAAAGCACTCAGTGCTAGGGAAGAGAAATCACCACTCCAACTCGCAAACATTGAAGTGGTCTTACTGCAAAAAAAGAAACCTGCTGGGTACCCTGACCTTTCTGTGAAAGCTGTCATAATAGCCACCTTTGTTTTATTTAGCAGTAGGCATGAGAATATGGACTGGTTAAGAAACAGCTAGCCTAACATGACATGAAACCCATTTACTGGTGCTACTGCTGCTGTGCTGCTTCTCAATTAGCTCTTCCTCGGTATAAGACAGAAAAAATAATTATTTGTGTGAATATGGCAGACATAGGCTAGCATAAAAATACAGAGAAAGTAAAAATGGATAGCTATTAGCACTAAAACTTTTCTAGTTTTTAACTTGAATTGCTCAAGCAGGTAAAACTGTTCTGTTTCTATGATCTATATCTGAACTTAAGGAAGAACCTTTTACAGTATTTTTTTTATTATATTGAAAAAGGTTCTATAACGTTGTTGTTAAAATAAACTGCAGCTTTAACTAAAATAAAATGACCAGACCTTCCAATCAGGTTTGCTAAAATTAGGAGCTAAATTCTTACATCATAGTGCCACATACTATGGGTATAATGAGCTACATTTAGAGGTTAAGTCTCATAGAAGTGATTTAATGAGGTCTGATTATTCTTCTCCTTACAGAAGTGTCCTGTAGCTGAAAGAGGATGGCAAAACAATTCAAATGCATTTCACATGGTTTTCAAGATAAAAATCACACTTCTGCAAAACAAGAACTGTTCCATATTTGCTTTAATTATAGATGACTGAAGGTACCTTTCGATATTCCTTGATGTTAACCAGGTTGAAAGAAAATATGTGATCCTTCGCTCCAACATACAGTCTACTCCGTTCCTCATCCAAAAGGAAAGTGTGGTAACTGGAGCTATTGGACAGTCCATTGAAAGTGATTATATTATTGGATTCCAACATTTCTGCAAGACAAAGTTAAGTCTCTGTTAAGGTGCTTAAAGTCAAGAAAAACAAAGATCCACAAGACTTTACAGGCCATTTTCCTGGAGTTAAGCTTGTATGCAAATTTTGTATGAAAGTTAAATCTCACTATTACACAAGTACACAAACCCAAACTGCAATTGATATTCAGGCCAGTATGATATATGTGGTCAGCTGTTCTTATCTTTTTTATAGTATTTCTGTATATGCACAGGTGTTTCACACAGGCCTCTAAAAGGCTGGAGAAAAGAGATAATCTTAACATACTATTTAGGGAAAAGAAGCCATGGATTAAATGAAATGCGTACCTGTGTTACTATCTTTATAGATTACTGAAATGCACAGATTTTTAAAACAGCTAATTAAAATTTACTATTCATTGTCTGCTCCTTTACATGGAGTATAGAGTATTATTTTCAGCCGTCACAACAATACAAAGTCTATCACTTTCACTTTTGTTTATAGTCGCTTTCATTTTCCATTTCCCACGTGCTTCCACAGCACTGCTACGTTTAAGCAGAAGGAAGTCCACAGAACTATGTCTGCTATGCACAGATAAAAACAAAATGGGTTACATCCTCCTTAGTGTTGTGCACATATTATCACGAGTCCAGTGTTACAGAGAATATGTGGACAATATTCCAGTCTTGTGGTTAAAACCTCAGGTCTAGAAGACAGTGAATCACACATATAACCTTAAGTGCATGAGCAGCTCCACTGAAGCCAACGGGATTACTCAAATGCTGGATCAGGGCCCAGGGGGACAGCTGAGCAAGGGAATGGATAAAATGCTGACTTGCACACCATACGGGATGTGTTGGCTGGAGGGCATAGCCAGACCTCCAGGCAGCGAATGTGTGCAGAGCTATCTTCAGCACATGCCAGCCAAGGGTATATGTTGCCCCTTTCAAAGAGGCTGCAACACTCAGATGCTGTTTCACAGTGCAGCTGCCTGACATGATTCAACCTGCCCTGCCTGGACACTCACATAGCACTTGTAATGAATAAGACTGCCCTGATTAATTCCCCACACCACACATACCTGAAAGCAAGTTGTCATTCTGCAACCGACATCATTCACAAAAGCCCAGGCAAAAGCAGTTGATAGAAAAAAAGCAAAGTTTTCTTACTTCCACTAGCAGGTAAACAAATGTGTTAACCCAAAACCTGGAACGCATGTGGTGCAGCAGGCTTATTCCTAAACGCCATCAGGTTCTAGAGTTTGTACGGCCATTGAACTATTTCATGTCTGACCAGAAAATAAAACCTCTTGTATTTTCAATAGAACGAACAGACTTTATATTGATCTGAACAATGCGTTTTTGAAAACAAAACTTGGCCTGGTGGAAGGAATCAACAAACTGTGCACATGCAAGGACAATTAAAATAAAACTCATGGTATGTCCACACAGCTCAATACAGATACCTTATCTCGCTCATTCAGGGTTAGCTGGCACAGGAAGCAGTATAGCTCTGCCCACCTATGCTAATGCTACTAAGCTCATTTATACTATCCTGTGTCCTGCAGCATATCTGGGCTAGGGACATAAGTTACACAAACTGGTTTAAGTGATCAGAAACTGCTTTAAACCTGTAAGAGAACAGAAGTTCAGTGCACATAAACCAGTTTCAAAATGGCTGAAACTGGTTTAAGATAAACCTGGTTGAATGTAGAATCAGACTTAACTGATTTGGGTCAAACCAGTTTATGGAACTTCTGTCCCAGACTCCTTTCTGGTTCAAGTTAAATCACAGTCCCTGAGCATCCCAGCATGGTTTTCACCCCTGGGTTGGGCTGTCTGCTTCAGAAAGCAGGGCTGGCCTCATCCCTCTGCTCCCTGTCTGAAGCAGTGAGGGCTGGCTGACAAAGGGGTGGAGGGGACAAGCCGGGCTGGGGATACAGCCCAGTCTACAACGGGGGGGCTGCCCCCCCAGGCAAACCCTGGCTGGGGTCTGGGGCTAGGGTGAAGGGTTAAACACCCCTTCCCACATTCAAACTTACTGCTGGCTGCAACTGTGGATTACAAATCCCAGAGGCACCTGGTAGAAGAAATGATAAGCAACCCTGCAGAGTCCTGCTGCTGTAATTGTGGACTGCAAATCCCAGAGACCTCGGGGCAGCAGGAAGAAGTGAACCCACAGCCAGAAAGCCGTGCTCTAGTGCCCCCAGCTTCTGGACTGAGCTACTGCAGGCATGTGGCTACATTTCCTGAATCAAAAGTAAATGTCTGTTCACTTGTTTCAATTTAACCTGTGTGGTTTAAACTAACCTGCAAAGACTGAAATGCTTCAGCCTGAAATGAGTTTGACTGTCCATCCTACAGTCCTTACTTGGAGTTTGCTCAGTATTTAGTGACACTGATCCTTGCTAGAGAAATTCTTAGAATAAATTGGAGCTTTTTTGAATAGGGCTTAAGGGGAAAAGAAGAGGTGGATGTGTACCCTTCACTTTGTGTTGTTCCCTAAATTCTAGCTGGATGGAAGCTGCTACATAAATGTACACAATACTTCTATGAGCATGCTACCTCAGCCTTACTTTCTCAAATTGCTTGTGTAACCAGAAGAAACTAAATCCTCCAAGGCAGCTGAGTAGAAATAATTCTTCTGGATTCCTGCCAAGCTTTAGTAGTCAATTGTATTGTACTCCAGCTCCCTTATTTGCATTTTGTTAGAGACTCTACTAATTCTCTTTACATTGTAATGACTGACTCAGATGTTGAATCTCTTTGCTGAATGGTGAATGATACAAATGATTGATTGCTTAACTTGCCTGAGGACTCTCCTGGTTATAAATGCTGTTCTGTCATCTGTATTTGATCATTCAGATTATATAGCTGTCAAAAACCCTTAGACTCTCTCTCTCTCCCTCTCTCTGTTTAAACTCCTGAAGGTGTGATCCTGCTTTCAGTTCCTCTGAGGTGATGGAACTAACTCTGCTGAATTGAGCCCACTTATATAGATTTGAAACCAGTGTGAATTATATGAAAATTAGTCATCTACCATGTCTAACTGGTAAAAAACTGAAATGATTCTGCTACTGAATCACATCGACAATTTCTGCTTCATGCATTCTTTTGTTTTGTAATGTAATATTCATTGAAAGTGGCATTATATTGACTGGAGTCTGCAGTACTCAGGCAGTAGTGGAACTGTATCATGATTAGGAGTAAATGATATTTTTTTCCTTCTGCTAATGTTACTTTCTTGATGTAGAAGAATCATCCTTAATAGTTCATTATTCATACCCATTCACTTACTTGTGTTTATATGATTTCTGTAATGGAAACAGAATTTTAGGGCCAGATCCTTTTTCTCCTAATAGCTGCCTACATCACCTATGGCACCTAAGTGTGATCTTATTCTACTATGCTTGAGTCCTCCCCCCAAAAAAATACAAGGAGGGGATAGATCTTTCCCCTAATCACGTTTTTATTGTGAGATAAAACTCACATGATGCTACATTACAGAAGCAGGTGTGTTCCTGTCCTCTCAGGTATTTGAAAGGAACAGGATCACATACAAGCACCCAGGTTCACCTAGTGAAAGGAATCTGGTCTGAAGGAAATGGCAAAGTTCCATTTGCTTTCAGTAGGGCCAAGGTTTTAGTTTTGCTGCAATTTAATCCCTTTAATAGGAACAGTATCAGACTTGTAGGGCTTCTTCTAATCACATTTATACCATTGCAAAGTGCAAGTCACAACATTATAGCCATGATGTCATACAACTTGATGTCGAATGAGAAAGAGGTTCCTATTCATTAGGAACTGGGCTAAAACCACTGGGACTGAAGACATACGGAAGTAGCATGCATTGACTGTTTTCCCTCAATATTGATCGACTGGTATATTAGGGTGGGATTAAGTTAGCAACCAAAAGATGAAAGTCTGCATATTGTCCAATGTTCTTCAGTTGCATTAATTTCTTTAGTGACATAAATAAGCATTCACTGACTCTTATGACATTCTGTGAAGGGCTGCTGAAGAGCACAGCAATGACATTTGGCCAATCAATACAAATGAACTGTTCTATCGCTTCAAATTAATTAGCTTCAAAGAATTCACCCATGGCACTTGTGGTGGTTGCTATAGCCAGCCAGTAATAAAGCAGTAAGGGAATGAATCAGAACCAGTACAGACTGAGCCTGGCCTGGAAGAGCACAGATGTCCATACATTCTGTGAAGCCGTGATGAGCAGCATTGGTTTGGTACTGGATTGATTAGTTCTGAAATAAGCCATGATTCATATTAAAGACTGCATTGCAATAACAGGGGCAAAATGATGAATGACTTCACAAAGTCAATGAAATTAAAACTGTATACTATGCAAGACTGACTCATTATTATGTTTATACTGAATGGTTGAATCATGGGATGCATATGATATATATACGACCTGTGGAGACCTACAATAGCTGTCCATTCTTGTAATTCTCTGTTGACTTCCTCTATTTTATCTAGCTATTGTTATTACAAAGATAGAACAATACTAAGCCAGTTCTTGCAGCCAGAGAAGACCTTTTACTATATAAAAGTTATATTATTTCCTTTTTGCATGACTTCAGCTTGTAATCAATCCGGTCATTTTTAATATGTCTTTGTAAAGCTATAATCCTTGTGCTATGGCTTTAAAATCTTACATGAAATTTCCTAAATGGTAAATTTAGAGTGGATGGAGATATTTTGACAGAAATAAAGGTTATCACTGTTGGTGCTAAACCCCACAATTCACTTTCAACAAAGATGCTGTGGGCAACCAAACTAAGTATGGAATAAAAACCTCTTATATGGCCAGTTTTCATATTGACTATCAATGATGCTCTAGTTTTGATTGTTCAAGGGACAGCAAACCAAATACTGCTTCCAACCATACCATTTAAGCTCCCTTCAGACTATGGTCCCTGGTATTTTCATGTTTATTCTCTGTTTTATCCCCTTTTCTTCCCAGTGTCCAATTAATATTTCCTTTATTCTGTCTTTATATCACAAACATAATTTTTAAGGATTGATGCTCTTCCTGATCCAGTTTGACCTTTGTTGGGAAGCTGGTTTTGCCACTATTTGGTAATCTTACAAAAGCATATCATTTTCTATGCCCCTTATAATGTACAGGTATTTAAGTTCCTAACGGAATTCCAATTTAATCAAACATGTGCACACATCAAGGCTTGCATCATGTGCAGTAAAATCAGGGCTTGGTATTCTACTCTGCTACCCTATTTTTGTGAGCATGAACTCTGTTGGCTTATCGAAGTTCACAGGAAGAGTCTGTAAATGAAAGGAATCAGTATTTACTCTGTGCTAATTTAGGCCAACTGTTCTTGTACTTGATAGGAGTTTGCCTGCACTACAACTGAGATTTGTCCTTTTAAAGTCTTTACAATAAAGTGTTTCCCTGTGGTTTTTAGTGATCAGAGGACCGTTCCCAATTTCCAGAGAAAATTCCCAGTGTCTTTCATATGAGTTGGATCTGGCCTGAAGCCCTTACTAGTGATTGCACAGACTGGCTGGATTATAAATGCAGAATTGTGTGTCAGAACTTGCTTGCCAAGCAAATGAGTGGGATGTTGGTTTCACAAATGCCCTAATCTCCCTTCCTTTGCCTGAAGTGATTTGCTCTTATACTTTATCACTGAGTGATAGATAAAAGATGAGTCAAAAGTATTACATAAGCACAAGGGGATTTTGCTGAACTGCTAACAATGCCTCCCACAATGGCTTGCTATAACATCTTCTATAGTCAGGCTTTTGCTTTCACTACAGTTCATCAAAGAGGTGCATACTTGCAAGCAAATAGTTCACTTTAACAGACACTCGTATTATTTGTTCTGTATTTAAGCATAGGCATCTTTGTAAATAAATCAAAATACAAGCTAGAGATCACTGTGTACACCTACACTTAAATGATCATTTGTTTATTGTGCAGAAGGGGAGGAAAAATGTATGCTTCTCCCCACCCCAACTTCTCACCAAAGTCAACCCAAAAAGGTTGTTCTGCAGACAGAAGGCAAAGAAAGCTTTGTGGTATCTGTAGACCTTAGAAGCAAATGGTTGAAAAGACAGATTTCTAGACAAAGAGGCAAAGGAGAGAGTGGGCTGACAGGGTTCAGACAACCCGCAGCTGGAGGGCTGGCCGCTGAAGTGACTTAGTATCTCTCCAACTAGAGATCTAGAACATCTGTTGTCCCCATAATGCTACATTTTTGTAGTGGTGCGACGCGTTAAGGCATTTCACAATGGCATTATGTTATGGCAAAAACGTAATTATCCTTCAATTTCAAGATACGTTCAATAGTAAAAGGAAACAGCAAATGATAGCAGGTGAATTCTATCGGTAAATAGTTACATAGCGGGCATGTCTACACATGCTAATTTAAGGTGCTTTAGCCCAATATAAGGACACACATCTACATATACATGCCTTAATGTGCCTTCAAAAAGGTGATTTTAGGCTATTCATATCTAAATTTGATACCTGCTTTTTACATGTAGACACATTTGTACACATGCTTCTGCTGCAGCGCCGGGTGCTTTTAAAATCTCTGGCACATGGGAGCAGACAAATCTATGTGTATAAATGTCCATTAATGCTGTGTATGGACTGACTTGGGACTAACTTTAGTCCTGTCAGTCTGTGCACATGGTGTTAACGCACTTTAATGAGTGCATCTGTAGACATGAGCCTAAATTACCTTAATGCACATTAAATTTAGGTGCGCCCTATCATACTAACCAAGCCCTGATTTAGGCACTCCCTATGATACTAACTAGGAATACTACAGAGTGATTTCTAACATTTTAAATAAAACAAAAGCCAGATTTATATCAAAGCATGAGCTCAAATAGTATTATAATTACTTTTTAATTTTGGCACCATAACCAGGAAACTTTTGCAATCAACACCTTTGATTTCTTCTGCATTATGCTTTCGATAAGTCTGAAACTTCACTGCATTTGTTGTTGATGGTAATTCTCTGTTATTGTAATTTGAATGAGATAAATCACGGAAGGGAATTATCTTATCAGTAATCTAAATACTATTGCAGCAGGGGTTTTTCACAGCTGTTCAATCAATCCCAGCTTTCATCCTCCTCTTATACTTTATCATAACAGTCACCAATCACCTAGCTCCACTGAACTCTACTGGAAGAAAAGAAACATCAGTTGTTTACCTTTGCACTGATGTAAGCCATTTGGTTTTGAAAGATGCAGAAGTCAAGGGAAAACATTTTGATTAAAGTATTATCCATCAAAAAGATATGATCAATGACCTTTCTTGGCTTTGTGATGCAAATCCAGTTGGTTTTTTTTTTGTTTTTTTTAATGAGGTGCACTTCATAGCAATCAAGACTTCAGGGACACAAGTATAATATATGCATAGGCTAACTCTAACCTTAAAATACTGGAGAACTTTACTGTAAGTGTATGGTTTTATACTCTAAAATAAAGTTAATGTTGGCTTATTAGCTATTTGGTCTGTTGACAGCTCTTAAAGTGTTCTCTGTCTTAACTCAAAGAGTAACATGGCATTTTAAGGATATGCTCTTTTAGACATTTAGCTTTCTAAAGCCAACCTATTTTCTTTTTTATTTATCTATTTTATTTCTGTAATGCGAATCCAGATTAACACTATTAGCTAATCATTTGTAAACACTATTAACCTTTGAACCAAAAATTGACAAAGTAACTACTCGGGTGAATGAAGGGAATGCTATAGATATAGTGTAGCTGGACTTCAGCAAGACTTTTGATAAGGTCCCAAATGAACTTCTCATAAACAAAGTGGAGAAATGCGGGTTAGGTAAAACTACTACAAGGTGAACAAATAATTGGCTCCACAGCAACAAGCAAAAAATAATTATTAACAGGGCCATGTCAGAATGGCAGAAGGTTTCCAATGGAGTCCCACAGCGGTTTGTCCTGGGCCTGATGCTGTTGAACATGTTTATTAATGATTTGGATGCCAGCATAGAAAGCTTCTTGAGCAATTTGCAGGCAACACGAAACCAGGAAGAATTGCAAACATGTCGGAGGATATAAACCCGACTCAGAAGGATCTTGACAGATTGGAAACGTGGGCTAGATTTAACAGAATGAAGTTCAATATGGACAAATGCAAGGTGCTACACCTCAGGAAGAATAAGCAGAAGGGCAAGAATACCGCCGTTTATGGGACGCTCTCAGCTTGAATACATAAGCACTCCTTCCTGCTTCTTATGTCAAGCATGTATGAGGGGTATAGGAAAGCATATGGAAGGGATGTGGCCAAAGTGCCTTGGCTTCTGCTGACCCTTAGCTGTTAAAGACAACTGATACAGACCTCAGGGTACGTCTACATTGCATGATAGCCTCAGTTGGCTTAGAGATGGTCAGAGAATCAGTTCATTATATGTGATTCCAGTGCACCAGATGCTTGGCAGCAAAACACAGAAAACTATGAAGCAGTGGAAATGCAAGTAGAACCTGTGCCTAATTAAGGATAAAGGTTTTATCTTTCTTTTTACAACAATTTAAACTTAGGTCAGCCTTATTATTTCCAGATTTTAGTAATAATGATAATTATATGTTTCCTCAATGAACCCCTCAGGAATCAGTTTGGAAATAAATAGCTGTAATATTAAAAAAAAAATTAAAAAATGAAATTGTCTTTTACTTCTACTAAAAATACAGTTGAATTCATTCATTAGTCAGCTGAGTTTATCATCCCTGAAATGGTACTTTATTAACACCCTAGCATCATACGTGATACTGCTGTGAAAGTCAGGTTTCATTGAGGGAAAAGGGTACTAGTTATCAAGAAATGAAACTGTAGCCAGCTTTCACTAGGGAGATCACATTATCTATAAACAGTGCTATTATTGTCTCATTAAAGTCATACCACAGAGGCATGCACAGGCTTGCCACATCTAACAGTAGCATTAGCAAACCTATTCAAAAAAGATAGCCAAAGAATCTCTGTAATCATGTTAGCATGTTTATCCAGCAAATGTATTTGCAAGCACGCAAATTAGGAAATCAAGCTTAAAGTCATACCGGACATAATTGGCCTGGGCCTTTGTAAGGGCCAGAGAAGCAAGTAAGAAAGAAGACTCAAGCCTCCCTTAAAATCTTGCATGCAGGTATGGAGTAAAGTTCTTACTTTCTGGATAATCCCCACAGTTCAGTGGGGCAGCTAGGGCAGGGTGATTGGGCTCCTGTCGCAGATACATAATCATATTGGCAGTAGCTGCAGCAACTGGAAGTCACTGCTGCCCTGGACACCTGGCTTCATCATTATGTCAGGGCCACAATCAGCAAGTCAGTGAATGGAGATGGAGGATAGGGAATAGGTGAAGGTATGGGTTTCAGTCCTGCCTGAGTTGGTCAGCTAAGAGCGGGAGTGTCAGAGTAGCTCCTTCAAAGACTGCAGTAGCTATTAGCTCCTCGGAACAAAAAAGCCACATTGAAAAGAGTTGTGACTCTGTTCTTCTGTCATAACCAGGGATCTGGGTTTTCTGTTTCCCATGGGAAAAAAAAACAAACCACATGGATTTTCAAGGTTTTCCCCTTTAAAGGAGAAAAACCTGGCAAACCATGGGTTTCCCCTTGCAGGCTGGCAGAGTTCCAGTCTAGAAGGTGCTTCTTGGGATTGGGCAGCTGGAGAAACCTCAGAGGCAGGGAATGCCACATGCTTGTATGCATTTACACAGGCACGTGGCTGGCAATACAGCCAAAGTGGTGGAGAGCAGCTCCCTGAAGGTAAGTCTAAGGGAGGGAGGGGACATAGGTGATGTGTGGAGAACAGGCAGGACATAGGAGACACAGTGGAGGAGACTGAGATGGCAACAGTGGCTTGTACTGAGCCTGCATGGTGAAGGAGGGATTGGTGGTTGGGCCTGAGGGTACTGCCCAACTGGGGTGGTATGTGCTCTGCCTGGGGCCAGAGCAGGTGGGAATGCATGGCTGGGAAGTGGGACAGAGACACAGGTGGTTAATCCCAGGGGGAAAGGAGTGGGGGGAAGGTGGTGGCAGTGGCTCCTTACCACTGCAAACACTCACAGGGAGGGGTCAGACCCATAGGTGATGCTTAGGGAAGCATACCCCTCCAGATTTCTCTGCCCACAGTTGGGCACAGGGCAGCAGTCTGGTCAAACCAGCACCAGTCAGGAGCTGCCTCCACATCCCAGCAGGCATGACTAAGTGTGGGAGCATGGCCGCCCAGGTGAGGTGCTCCTTTGCTCACCCATCAGTGGGAGGCCCACAATTCCACATGTGTATATATATAGTGGTGTTTCATTTTAATTGCAGAAAACATACATTTGGGTGTTTTAAATCAGATAACTGTGTATTTTATCAGAGAATTTTGGAATTGTTAATAAAGAAAATCAAAATCCCTGGTCATGACTACAGTGTAGCATAGACTAATGGTTCTCAACCTTTTTAAGTCTTAAGGCACCCCTTGATAGACTCCATGCATCCCTCAGAATAGGCCAGTCTTACTTGGTCATTTGTTCTGTTTTTTACTATAGAACATCTTTTTCTGGAGCAAGAAGCTCAGATCACATCAGGTTAGAATATTTTTAATACTATGGATTCCTATTTGAAAACTCTGAGTTTATCTTGTAGCTCATGTTTGTATATCCATTCATGCTTATATTGGGTGGCACCCTTGAAAGAAACCTAAAGCAGCCAGATGATAATCACTGGTGTATACATTTAAAGGAAGCTCAGGTACTGGTAGCAATCTACCTGCACCAGCACAGAACTCAGTACAGTTTCATTTACTCCTGGGTGAGTTTTTCAGTCCAAACTCCATGTTGGTACTGGCCACATGCCAGCCCAACCCCATGTATTGGATCTGGCTGGAAGTGCCCCAGCACATCAGCCCCACCCAGACCACTGATCTAGAGTGCAGGGCTATGTCATCAAGCCTGCAAGGCACCCTGTGGGTCTGGAAATTTGACAGCAGAGAAGCAGCCACATTTCCACCCACTGCCAAATTTCTGGATCCCTGGGGAGCCTCATGGGCCAGCTGACAGGGAGGGACTATCCAAACTTGAGATAGGTAGATTAAACCTAGGTCAGGCAAATCTACACTGCAGCACACCAATGAAACCAAGTCCGTCGCAAGGACTGATCCAGGGACAAATCATTTATGCACTTGGCCTACTCAGAAAAGAGTTTAAAAGGTTCTATCTAGCTCTTAGACTTCTCTTTTAAAAGCAATAATCTATGATTTCCAAAGTAAAGAAACAATGAAAACATGATAATGAATATCCCCTTCATCCTTTGTTTTATTTTTGTGCATTTCTTTTCACTTCTTTTTAAGAAGAAACTATTCCTCTAGTGGTTGTTTTTACAATGGTGAAATCATGGAGATTCATCGAGAAGCCTCACTCACGGATAAGGATCATCCTATGCTGGGTGTTGTATAAACACAGGATAAAAAAAAAAAAAGAGGTTTAACTGTAGGGATCTTAGGTTCTTTCTTAGTCCTTTCTTTCTCAAACTCTCCCTAGTCTGAATGGAAATCTGTCTGGTTTAATGATTGAGTGTGGTCTATTAAAAATTGTGAGACTTCAGCATTTGGCCCATTATTAGAAACAGGCAAATGGCTTAAAGTGCTATCCTACTCCAAAATAAATGATTTTTTGGAGAAAATACTCAACTGGGATTGCAAATTGATCATGTCTCACTTTGATGAACTCTAGATTAAATGCATTCTGTTTATTCCTAGCTGCAAGCCATTAAATTTAGCTAGCAGCTGAAAGTTCAATCTTTGCAATTCCTACTTCATCAACAATAATGATTCTGAAAATGGAACCTGGTGAAAAATTCTGTTTGAAGATACAGCTATCATAATAGAACCTCTTCGCCAATAATGATGTTGCTTCTTAATAAGAACACAAGGGCTAATGACAGAAGTTACACACAAACTGGTTTAAGTGATCAGAAACTGATTTAAATCTGTAACAGAAATTCAGTGCACCTAAACCAGTTTTAAAATGGTTGAAACCACTTTAAGATAAAACTTGGTTGAATGTAGTATCAGACTTAACTGATTTGGGTCAAACCAGTTTATGAAATTTCTGTCCCAGGCCCCTTCCTGGTTCAAGATAAACCACAGTCTCCCAGCATCCTTTCCAGTCCTGAGCTGTGCTGTGCTGTGCTATTTGTTCCAGCAGGGAAGGGTGAGGGGGTGGGGAGAGCAAGGCATGGATTGCACCTGCAGGCAAACCCCAGCTGGGGTCTGGGGTCAGGGAGGAGGCTTAAACTTCCCATCCCCCAAGTACAGAGCTACTCTACCCTGCTAAAAGCTTACTGTTGGTTGCAGCTGTGGACTACAAATCCAAGAGGCATCTGGAATTAGGAAGAGGAAATGATGAGCAACACTGCAGAGTCCTGCTGTTGTAATTCTGGACTGCAAATCCCAGAGACCTCAGGGGCAGCAGGAAGAGGAAGCGAACACACAGACCATGCTGGCTAGATGCCAAAGAGCCATGCTGTAGCACTCCCTGGATTTTGTCCTGAGCCACAGCAGGCAAGTGGCTGCATTTCCTGAAGCAAAAGTGAATGTGTGTCCAGTTGATTCTTAGTTTAATCTCTGCAGTTTAGACTAACCTGCAAAGACTGAATCAGTTCAACCTTGGGCTTTCTGACTATCTCTACTTAGCCAAGACTGCCAGACCAAAGCTCCCACAATCCTGTCTCTGACAGAAGCAAATAGAAGATGCTTTAGAAGAAGAGTACAAGAAAACAAAGTAAGAATAGCAGAACTCATTTTAATCACTAAAACTATCTGATTTCAGGACTCTGTAGCATAGTGTTTTGGGCACCACCCTGAGAAGATGAGTCCTAGTTTCTCTAATCTATTCCTGCTTTTTACCTAATGACTGTCCGAATGTCAAATATAGAAACAACAGTGGCAACAGGACCTGGAACCATTTGTGGCCAAGTGAAGAACCTACCCACACAGCTATAGGGTCATGTTTACTCTTTCTTGTCTATCCACTCATCCCAATGAGTTTGTATTCTTTAGTTCTCAGTGGCACCGCCTGAGTAGGATAGAGGGAAAATATGTCTACCCACAATAACTGATAGCCTGGTGGTTAGAGCATATTCATCTATGAGTGGAAGATACAGGTTTGATGGCCGATGAAGGAATTGCCCCTGTCACTACCTGGGTCAGTCCTTTAATGAGAAGTGCACATACCACCACAACCCTTCTCAATTTTATGAAAGGAAGGGCATAGGCATATCTGGAGACTGGTCAGAACTTCAAATGCCAAGTAAATTGAGAAGCTTCCCTGTACTGAGGATAGGCAGGATTTACAGCTTGCTTCTGTTCTTACCATTTCCCTACTGGCTAGCTCACAGCAGCTGCACGCTGAGCATGTTGACCTCAGGTAGCTTCCTGCTAAGACTGTCTACTTCTTTGGATCCTAGTTTGAAGCACTGAACTCTCAGATGCATTATACAAGAAGCTTAGCTGCTTAAGTTCTCTGTTAAATCTTGCATTAATCCTAAGTGTCTGTCCATTTTGAAAACTGGACTTCAAGTGCTAAGTCACTTAGGTGCTTTACCTCACTATTTATAACTCAAAAAGCAAGTGCCTCCTCAAATTTAGGAAATCCCTCTTTATAGTTTTAAATGGATCTAGATACTGTACAGGAAGCATTTCATAGCTAATACCAGGTATGCTAATTAATATATACAATAGGGATATAGGATTAGGAAGTTTTCCTAGAAAGACAATTCTATACTCAGTTGAAAATAAAATAAAAGCAACTGTAGATCTTTCCTCCCTTCAGGAATAGATTTTTAAAGGACTTTCTTCAAAGATGACAATAGTTTCATGACCAAGAACTTTTATATATAAACATATGTGCCCAAATGTCCAACCATCCTGATAAGTTCTCTGGTACTATGGTAGACACCAGTTGCTCTGCTTGAATGTAAATTAATCTCTTTTATATTGCACCTGGTTCAGATTGAGTATGTACAGGTTTCCTTATATGGATATATGTGAATTACTTCATATTTCCAGTTCAGAATTCAGAGATCAGTGCTCTTTCCCACAAGTACAATTTTTTATCCAAGAGGATCTACCCCACTCTGATCATATATACAGCACTTTGAAAAAGTGTCCTTCCACATTAGAATAACGGATGAGTAAAACTCAGCTGAAATTTCCAGCTCCTCCAGTCTCCTGATAGGGCCTATTTCCTCTCATCCACAGGGGAGAATCTGGATGAATTTCAATGAGACTGAAAGAACTGGCTGGAGTTAAACAGAGTCTGGGCAGGTGACACACAGACTTACATGCTGAACTCTGAACTTCAATCGCAGCTTTTTTCAATTGCAGACCTCCCCTGTACAGAATAGCGTGCCAAGCTACCATAAGTGATTGGACCCAATTCTCTTGTCATACCAGGGAAAATCAAGGGTAACAGAAGTTAACATTTACACTATTTGGATCAGAATCAAGCACCATCATTCCAGGATGTGAGGAATTGTCTCCTGGGAATTACTCACGTCTGATATTAGTTGTTGCTTTCAACAGGACCTATAACGTACTAGGTGCTGCAGGCCCGATTTCTTCTCCAAATCCTTGTAATCATAACCCATAATTAGCTGTCTATTAATCTTGCTGCCAACAACTACTTGCAGTTCAGTGTGTTTTATTTTTATGGTGCGAAACTGCCATTTCAAAACTTTTAACGCACTTCAAATCACACCAACTAGACCTGCCTTTTCCAGTCTCAACCTCCCTTTTTCCCCCCCCCAAGAGTAATATTTCACTTCACCCAGGATCACAGGTTCCTAATTAATGGTTCAGCTTAAATGGGGACGCTAAGCATTAAGTAGTATTGCTATGACATTCTGCGCTCTCATTTCTGCAGATCCGAGTGCCTTTCTAACAAAAACTTCTCATCCTACAAACAAGCTGTACAACAACTTGAAACACTGTTTTAATTTAAAGCCCCACACTGTCAGGAACATCAGAGCCTTAAGGAATGTGTGGAGATGGGACAAACAGGATGGTAGTTTGGTTTTGAACCCAAGCACATGTTAGAGCAGCTTTTGGGCTGCACAAATTTGAACCGTTTCAAAGCAGTTGGACCAACTAAGAGCCAAAGCAAAGCGTGTTCAGCCATGCCCCCTCCACCTGTATCAGGGCAGAGGAAGTGAAGGTGGTTTATAACAGCAACCAGAGATTGGTGAAAACACTTCCCTAAAAGTAGATGCCTTGACTGATGTGCAACAAAAAGTTGGGCTGGAAGGGACCTCCAGAGATCATCTAGTCCAACCCCCTGCCGGAGGCAGGATCATCCCTATCCAAACCATCCTGTACAATCCAAATAATCTACATAAAACTACTGTCAACCCAGACACAAACTAAAAAGCAGCCTATACAACTAACTTCAAAGCCTCTGTCTCGGTCTGTTCATACAGTGCCCAGCACAAGAGGGTCCTGCAACAACAGCAACAATCATAATAAATGCTGTGCTTTATATCAACAGAAATGTATAATTATCTCCTACCATACACTCAGGAAAAGTTCAATACATATTTCTCTCAAGAAGCAGAGGAAGTGAAGGGTTTATAATCCTGGAAGCTGCTGTGGAATTTTGTATTTCTTCCTCATGCTATGAAAGGTACCCTCATCCATTTGGACAGACATCAAATTCGTATCACCTACCTCTAGACTGCATCAGAACAGAAGCCTTTAGAAAATGAACTCCCCAGACACGTAGTTTGAAAACCTTAATAAAATCAATATGGATTTGATCCAAGCTCCCCTGGAATACAGGGAAAGAGTCCTATTGATTTTAGTAGGCTTTTGGCTTAGACTCTGTGTTGTTTAAGATTGGGGTTAGCCAAAAATTGCTATTTCCATAGATGCAAGGGAAATTTGGATTTAGCTTATTTTTCTATCTGTAACATTTAATATTTTTTTGGTGAAATGATACTGGATTTTTTAATTAAAATGTAGAAACCATGCTGAAATGTGGGTCTAATTTCACTTCCTAGTTTTCCTATTTTTATAGTAAATATTTCCTTTTCCTCTTAAAAAAAAAAAAATCAGTCTTGCCACTGAAAATGTTTACGTTCAAGTAAAATAGCTCCATATTGTTTTCTCAAAGGCAGGACAGTTACTCGGTTCATAATGAAATTACAATAATTAAAACAAACAAACAAAATCCTTTAACAAAATGACCCAAAACCCCCAAACAAACAAGAGTTCCTTTCTAGTATCCTTGTGATTTTTTTTGCAGTTTAGATCATTGCTGTCATAACCAAGGTAATATTTTTTGCATTTACTCTGCTAGAAGATATTCTTTGCTTAAAAAGAAAGACAAAATACCTCCTTAAGTGTCAGGAAGAGAATGATTACCTACATTTCATACCAATTTTATACCATTTTCATTCCATAGGTGTTTAACGTCACATATGTCACTGCAGCTTTGTATCTACCCAGTAGTTTGCTACAGTTTAATAGTCAGAACTTGTAACCAGTTGCTCCTACTCTACTCCTAATAGCACTCCAGGTTTCGTACAAGCAGTGGATATAGTACAGTTGGAAGAAATCTCAGGAGATCATCTAGTCCAACCACCTGCTCAAGGCAATGTCTGCCTGACTAAACTTTCCCAATCAAGTGTTTGTTGACTTCATTGATACCAAACTCAGATTGACTGCAAATCCTGCACGTTTTCAGGATTTGTGCTTGTGTGTTTGTAGTGATTTAAAACAGCATCATTTTTCATATGAATTCCAGAAACATCCTCCATTGGCACTAAAATCATCATGCACGGACAATGTTTTAAAGCAATTCCTTAAATATATCGTGTAGCTTTAGTATAAACAACATTTACGTCAGGGACATGTTAAATATGGAGTGCTTTGAGTTCATGGGGGAGAATGCTTTTGTTCTCACCATTCCTGACCTAGTGTAACTATTCATTCACTTCAGACACCACTTCAGCACCTCTGCTGCTCATTGCTGTCCCAAAGAATATATCTTCGGGTGCATATCTGAGTCCCGGCTGAACCACTTACACAGACTTCAATATGCCCACTCCAACCCAAAATACCATGATTAATTCTTGACAGATGAGAAACATCTGAAATCTGGAATACTGCACATAAGGCAAGCTGCAAGTTTAGGAAGAACTCACGTTTTTGTCGATGACCACATACTAACTAATACGCTGTGGTTAAATGGTATTCCTCAGGGATTTGTACATGGAAAAGAAAATGTTGTATTTGGCCTAAAATGGAACAGGCCACTGATTCAGAGTAAAAGAACTCTGTCTTGTTCCAACTGATTACAAAAGACCCAAATTTCAACTGATATTGTTGTTAACTGAAGTTGTTCTAGCTTTATTTCAATAGACAACGTTCTAATTCACTAATTTGGGCCTGTCCTGCTTTTGGACAGTGGGGGCTACATGCCATGCTGGTCACAGATGCTGGTACACTGCATGGCCTGTGAACCCTGGGGTCCTCCCTGCCATGCTTCAGCCTTGCTCTCCTCCCCGCTGCTTCCCTGTCGTGCAGACAGAGTGAATAGCCCAGGTCTCCCAGCCACACGCACAGCACAAGTTATCCCAGGTTTTCCATATGTCAGCAATATAACCTCTTTTGTCTGTGCACAGTGTGGGCAACCTAGCCCCCTTCTTTCATGCAAGCAGCCTGGGCCTCCCTCCTGCCATGCACACAGCACCCTCCCACTGACTCACCCCCAGGAGTACAGGAAGCCAGAGGAGAGAGGAGGATCCTGCAGACCCCAGGTACTGCAGGGGGTGGGGTGGCTGTTCAGCTTCCCCATGGAGAGTCTCTGCTCTCTGAAAAAAACATGAGTGTACAGAAGTTCAGCATTTTTCTCCCAGAGTAAAAGTGGCCATTTAGTGTGAAAAATAACCAGGGAACAATCGGAGTGAAGTGGCCCCCTGGAGAATCTCTCTCAGGGGACAAAACTTCTGTAGAGACAGCAGATGCAGAGCTGACCTCCACAATCCCAGTATGCTTTGCTTCTCCATCCCTGCCCCACAAGGAGAGGGAGAGCATACATCAGGCCAAGCCAAGCCAGACTAAAATATACCCTGTGAGTGCTTTGGGCTGGAGAAGCCCAGCATTGAACCAATTAGGAGGTAGGTTTTGCTCCTGGCTTTATCCTTGCCTGAATCACACGGCAGCACTTGTGGGCAGGGAAGCAGAGAAGCATACACCCTTCCCAGCCTTAGTTGGGCTCCAATACAGCATGCAGGAGGGGAAAGGCTACAAGACTGTGTACAGAACAGACCCTGCCCACACCTTTCCTGACCTTGCTGATCCCCGCCTACATTCACTTGGGGGGAAAAAAAAAGCCTGAAAAGCTCTCAAGGTTGCATGGTCTAGGGACCCCTGGCAGCCCAGTGTCTGCACCGTAGGCTTTTTGCTTCTCTGAAATTTTGAACAAGTCAGTTTTTTCTCTCAGGAAGACAAACCTGGAAGAGTTGTCCTGGACAATTTGAATATGTAAACACAGCCTGTGTAAGGGCCCCAGGACTACAAGTCAAGCCCTTGTGGGCTGCATGCAGCCTGCAGGCCTCCAGTTGGACATCTTGTCCTAATTTACAGCACATGAGGATCCAACACACCTTTCAGGAGTAGTTTATCACTTAGCATAAGTGCAACAAAATACAGAACAAGAAAATGTCAAGCAATAATGAAGACTCTACGACATTCCTACACTTAAGTTCTTATTTGAAGCACCTGAATACTAAATAATGCTATGGCAAAGAAGTTAGGAATATTACCATGACATGCTGTAGCAGAAGATATAGCTCAAAAAAAGCTGGCAAAATGACTCCCTCACCCTAACAACAGTTTATATCTTCTTTTTTTAAAAAAAAACCCATGTAGCATTGTGGTTGTTTTCCAACCACCTGTAAACAAGTCATTGGAAAACAACCACTTTAAATAAGCTTGAAACCAATGAGCACTAAGCCTTTTGCACTATTACTGAGTGTTCATCTACTGTTCTACACTTTTTCAAACAGCATATTCATCCGCTGTCAGCCTCTTTAACCATTACCAATTTACCTAACCCGTTGGGGCCAGACAAAAGTTTGCATTTATTCCCTACACAATTTCACCTTAGTAACTTTAGCTACAACTCCACATTTCATGACAAAACTTTAGGTTGCCTATATACATGCACAGGGATTTGGGGGGGGGGGGGCAGGGGTTAATTAGAGTGGTTCCCAGACACCACTTTAATTAAAACAGCTCACCGTCATGTGTATTAAGCCTCCATGCATTTAAAAATGGATGTGGGACACTTTATTTAAAGCTCATTCAGTGGGATTTAGATAAAGCGCCCCCGTGGCCATTTAAAAACGTGGGAACTTTATGCATGTGACGATGAAGTGATGCTGGAGTGTCCTGATTAGAATGTGGAGCAGACTAGATTAATTATTCAAGTTACAACATGAACAAGCATGTGTACAGGCAGCCTTAGAGTTGCTACGGAGCTAATCTGACTGTGAAACGTGTCAGTATAAATGTGTTTTCTTTTTAACATTTGATAGTAATTGACCTATTGGAGTAACCATTTCAAAATGTTAACATTTCCATGGCCAAACCCTGCTAAGAGCTGAAAGGATGCATGTGTCAAGTTCTTACCTCAAGCTGTGACAGTCTACCGTTGTTCACAGAGGGAGATAGCATACTGATCTGAACAAACAAAATTAGTATGTCACCTCTCCACACTGGGCAGAACAAAAACACTCAGGCAGTAAAGCTGCACAGAGACATATCACTTAACTGTACTGCAGCACAACAGCAGAACGCGTAGAGTATAAACATCCACCGAAGCACAGGACTTTTCAGTGTTGAGATTGAATTAAACTATTAGCTAACCCACTATGAAAGATTTCATCTTCAAGCTTTAATTTACACATGCTGTCTTGTTTCTGCAGATGTACACACCCTTGAGATATACCTGCTAACAGGTTGAAAAACAAAAATAGCAGGAAAGCCGACAAGCTGAGGAGGTTTACACTGGATTGAGCTCCTTAGGTACGTGATTTTGTGAGTGTGTACTCTCAGAACCGTGTGAATACCTAAGCTACAGCTACCTTAACCCTATAACTGTGCTCAAGCTGAAATATAGTGTTGTGGCAGAAGTCACCAGGTGATGTTCTCCAAGTAGTCCTACTCCTTGGCAAGACACTGTCGAAATAAGACACTGGGGTTGGAAAAAGATGCAACATTCACATCCTTCCATACGTTTGGCAAAGAGAAAATCCAGAAAGGTTCTGCTAAGAATCGACCTAGCCTCCTACTACCCTTTCCTACCACACTGTAGAGTCTTCTCGTGATCTCTTATAGAATCCCCCTGAAAAATACATTTTGCAAATGTACTTTTTTAGTGCTATATAAAGGCTATAAAACCCTTGTACCGCACCCCCCACCCCAAATATTATGGAAAGAAACAACAAATGGAACAAGACACATTCTAAACAAATATGAAAGATAAAGAGAGAATCTCTTTTTGTTACATTCCCTCCCCCACTGCATATTATCAATTTAAACCATAAATTCTTTAGGCAGGGACCTTGTCTCTGTGTGCCAGAAACAGAATTTTATTACAGTTGCAAAAGGCAAACACTCAAAAGTTAGGAAAAGCCAGAATTAAAGTTCCCCCGGCTGTATTAATTCTGGCTCTTTTCAAGTAACTATTAATTGCATTTTAGTTTCACAAACACACTTTATTTTTCTTCATAATCCCATCTTCTTTCAGCACAGAATGGATGGCACTCACTGAAGAGCCTTCCTGTATCTTGTTTTTTCTTTTCTGAGTGTGCAACTTCATCCCTGATTTGCTGTATAATTTACAAACCTTGCTATGAAGAAAGAATTATTACTTTTCTCACACTCTTCCATGATACTCAGCAATATCAGTGCTACAGTATATGAGTGCTTCATGAATATCAATTGCTTCACTTTTTGTACAGCCCTATAAAACGAGGGGGGTTACTACTACTCCGTGTATAGACTGAGAACTGAAGCAGGGAATTAAGATGAAAATGTAATCACTAATTTTGGATGCTTAATGCACGACACCTAGGTTAGGGATAGACATTCATAAAGACTGAGCCTGAATTGACTCAATCTTTACAGGTTAGTCTAACCTAGCTAGGCTATACCAGTTTTATAACCAGACAGGTATTCCAGAATTGCAGGCACATGCCTGCAGTGGCTCAGGGTAGATGCTGGGGGGTGCTAGACCATCCTTCCCTTCCTTCCACAGCACTGAGCTGAGGGGGGTGTAGTCAGCCTCCCAGCAGGATGATTAGCCCAGCCATGGAATTGATAACAGTGTTTATCACCCCGCTAACTCAGTGTTTATCACCCAATTAAGAAAACAGAAGGACATTACTAACTTACTTGTCGATTCTGCCTGTTGATTCAGCAGGACCATAAACAGCATGTGGTCTGCTAGCTAATACACAGACACCTCCTCAGCAAGGCAGAGGAGAGGCGGCAATTCCTGCTTAGAGGGGGGAATTCCTGCTTAGAGGATTGGTGAGGGAAGAAGGGGAGCAGCTGCAATCTTTGGAGCTGCAGCCAAGGAGTAGAGGGGAACAGGCCAGCCCTGCTGTGGAGCAGAGAGCCCTGCCCATACCAGGGAGCATGCTGGGATGCTAGAGGAGTCTGATTTCCCTGAAACCAGCAAGGGGTCTGGGACAGACATTGCATAAACTGGTTTGACCCAAGTCACTTAAGTCTGATATTACATTCAACCAGGTTTATCTCAAACCAGTTTCACCCATTTTCAAACTGGTTTATGTGCACTGAACATCTCTTCTGTTACCAGTTTAAACCAGTTTCTAATCACTTAAACTGGTTTATGTGTAATGTCTGTCCCTAGCCCTAAGGAACACATTTTTCAAAGTACTAGACGTATGCACTGCATTAAATTTTGAAAGCAAAACTCCCATTAACTTATCTTGTGTCCGCTCTTGACTTCCAAAACTTGAGGGCTGGGAAGCCAGAATGTAATTAACATAATTAGTGATATCTATAAAAAAGCTTGATTTAAGGGTCTTGTCTAAAATCATGTAGGAATTCTGTGGCAGAAGCAAAGATAAAATTCATCTCTCCAGGGCAGCATTCAATTGCCTTCATTATGAAATCATAGTTTCTCTTCCTGGATAGGATTACATAATCAAAGCCATCATAAATGTGCCCCAAAGGATAAATTAAAAGTTGTACAAGCAACTCCTGTCCTCTCTGCATTCAAATCAGAAAGCTTCCTTCCATACACTGACAAGATACCAGCTTTAAGGCCATCTAGTATGCAGAAGAGAGGGCCTGTGTCCCTAATCCTAGTGCTTGTTGCACCTGGAAGCAATATTAAAGTCCAGCTTTACCCATATAAGCCTTGGGCTGGAAGGAGTCTGGTCCACTGCCCTATGGGGGTAGCTCATGTTGGAACTGGAGCTGTAAGGAGACAGAGGATTCTCAGTCATTCTGTGGCGATACTGCAAAGAGTTTCACACAGATTCACAGAAGTTTAGGGCTGGAAGGGACATCATGAGATCACTGGGTCCATCCCCCCTGCTCTGGGCAGGAAAAACTGCTGGGGTCAAATAACCCGAGCGAGGTATGCATTCAATCTCCTTTTAAAGATATCCAGGGTAGGTGCCTGTTTCATCAGAACAAGATGCTGTGAGGAGCCTGGATAGCCCAGTGAAGTCAACGTTTCGATGCTTTAGTTGCTAAAATACAAATGGTGTCTGCAAAGCATGTGTGAACTGTGATGTTTTCAGAGCTTCATAGTCTGGGTAAATGTGGGCCATCACGATGGCAAAAGGTACATCCCAGACAACAAAAGCCATCCACTTGCAACTTTCAAATTCCTGCTTTAAAGTATCTGGAGCTGTTTCAGAAAGCATCATAATATTCATAAAATGCAAAATAAAGCAGCTTGTAAACATTTATGTAAGCATTACAATTCTTTTAATACTAATGAGCAGCTATAAGAAACATCAATACTTTTTGTGAAATGTGCATGATTTAAACTGCCAGCTAAAGAAAGCACATAAGCATGTGTTTGTGTTGAAGTCAGCATGTGCTACAAATTATAAATGTGATTAAGTTCTTTCATGCATCGGGCAAGGTTGTGAACTATTTTTTTAAGTAAGAAGACTAATTTGCATTTATGGAACAGGAGTAAAATGAAACGGACATCCAGGGGTTTCCACACATCAGAAAGCTCCGTAAATGCTGGTTACTGTGATATTTGTATCTACATCCTAATTCCTACCTAATCCTGAGTGGTTTACTTCTTAAAATAAACAGACTCTACCTTATGTCCTTACTGGATTACTTTGAGTAGGATGTTTACATAATGGATACAGCTAAGTATTCACTGAAAATAACAAGAGAGCAATTCATTCTTAAGCACTAGAAACCATTATATTTTGGTGGATGTATTTAAATATTCCAGTATGATGCCGTGTAATGGTATCATTCAGATTGACTCAAATCATTCTCCTGCAGAGTTCAACTCATTACAATTTTGATTTGAACTGCATTACGCCATGACTGTAAATTGGAAGAAACACTCTTTATTCTTTATGTCTAATAGATCCTGATTTACTAACATTACCACTGCTGTTTCTAATTTTAATTAAACCTTCTATTTTTTTTATGCAAAAATCTATGAGATTTTAAAACCAATACAACCTGAATCTCATTTACATTAGTTTATTTTGATGGCATAGATCCGTCTTAAGAATGTGCATAAATTATTTTTGCTCTTAGCTGAAGGCCAAAGTGGCTTTAACGAGTGAGGTCCATAATGCATTACTTGTTCCAACACTGCTTTAAAGTTGGTACAAGCTATTGTACCCAATTTACAAAAGGGCAATTTGAAGCATAGGAACTGAGTTGCCTTAGGTTATAAAAAGAATAAATGTTGACAGATCTAAAAATAGAAGCAAGAGACCTCATTGCTAGTCCCCTCCCATGACCACTCTACACAGTGTGTTGCCAGTTTAGACATTTAATTTCCTGATTTAGCCACGTTATGCATTACTAGCCATTTATGTACCAATCAGTGCATAGTGGAAAAGTTTGTTCTACAAAAACACATGCAAAAAGCCCTAGAAATTAACTGCTATAGGGAAGTAGGATTTCCTTACTGTAGTATAAGCAAGAGTATAAAACAACAACACACTATGTTGGAGGTGCAAGCATGTTACTAAACCAGTGAGGGAAGTTGTGAAGTCATCACTCACAAGTATTTTTACTACAGAACAACCCCCCCACCCTAAGATTAATATCTGTCATTGAAAGAGACTGAATGGAAACATCAGACTTTGAGATCTAGATGTATTTTAGGAGAAGTTCTCAGCTGGTGTAAATCAGAAAAACTATGGTGAAATTATGTGATAAAACTAGGTAAGCGGGGGGGGAGACAAAGTAAATATTGAAAGAATTACAAGTAGTAATGTCAAATTTTGGCAGTTTTTGAAATAAAAACGTCATAATTTTACAAGGAAGCAAATGGACCACCTCGGAACCTGAAAGCTGACCCCCGGCTGGCTCCTGCCTATTGTTCCGGCTAAATCTGCATTTTCACAGAGCTCAAAGTGCAGCACAAGAGACTGTCCTGCCCAGGAGAGCATCCATCACATTTCATATTTCATCCTCCTGTGAAATATGAAATATCATAACCAAAAGGAAATCCTGCTTGACACCAGACAACACTGAAGTTAATAAACTGTTCTTTTATCTGAACCTAATTTGCACAAAACGAACTATTCCAACCAGGAGATCTTACGGCACCTTTAGCTCTCCTGTGAAATATGAATTTTCATTTCCACCTAGGGGAAATTTTACAATCTTTGCATACTGCTATGCCTGAGGAAAGGTAAGTGTGTCCAAAAGCTTGTAAATAAAGATTTTTTTAGTTGGTCTAATAAAAGATATCACCTCTGCCATGAGTTGTGAATCCTTTTGCCTGTAGACCAATATGACTGCAACCTGCACCCCTGAACTAGTAATATCAGCACACCAAGGTGACGTCCCAACTGTCACCCAACTGCAGTTCTTCAGGCATGAAGACAGAGGTGAACTTTAAAGACAGAATTGAAGAGACAATTTAGCAAGTTCAGAACTAATTATCTGGAGCTATTCCAATTGCAGGGGAAGGATGGGTGAAAATATGAAGCCACTCAAGGGAAAATGGAGTTAACAGGCTGAGATCAGAATACAAACAAAAAGCAAAAGCACTGTGCTAATGAAGCACTATAATATAGTGACTTAGAAAAAAAAAAAGAAGGCATTGTTGATATGAAAGGACAAAAGAACTGCAACATTTAGATTAACCAATTTTCCATTTATAGATTGTTACTGCCTGGTTGAACATTACCGCTAACTTTGTGTTTTCAGGACATACCGCATTTAAGAAAACTCTTTTGTTCCCTTTGCAGCCCACATGCTGACACAGCATCTCATCTCCTATTGTTCTAACTTCTAGCTATTATCTGATACACTTGATGTTCTGAAAGATAATAGCACACTGATTTGAGTTACCTTAGAAATAGCAAAAGAACAGAAATCTACCCTATAGCAAGTTATTCTGCGGTTATTCAAAATGTTTTGTCCATATAGATTTCATTGCTCATGGACATGTACTCCATAGATGAGATTGAATCTTTTTGGCTACCAGTGTATGCTGGAGCTGTGTCTGAGTGCCAAATGATTTCCCAGCGCCCACACACAGAGGCATAAAAGGCCCAAATAGCTTCAGTTCCTTTATCAATATAGCATCTAAATGGTCAAAGCTAATGGAGCTTAACCTTTTGGCCTCGTGGGCTGAAAGAGTGGCACAGGGTCAGTCCACAGGCTGGTTCACATGCCCAAATTCAGACATACACTGGCCAGATAGGGCTCCTGCACCTGCCAGATCCAGCCTCACAGGTCAAGGTCTGGACCTAGGGTGCAGGACCATGTTATCTGACACATGGGGCTTCCCACAAATCTGGAATTTAGGAATGTGCTTCTTAACACTACCATTGCTCCTCTACTGCCAAAGTTTTGGCCCTGAGACGAGTCCCATGGGCTGGATCTGGTCCACAGGCCAGGGGCTCAGCATCCCTGGACTATGCAGGAGCAGTGCAGGAAAATCTTGGAGTCTTAAGCAGCATATCTTAAAGAAGAACTACCATAAGGCAAGTAACAGGTTCTTCAACTGATTGTCCAGATGGATTCCATTTCTGGTAATTAGTAAATAATGACAGATAATTGACAGATGAGCATTGTGATTCCTATTTAAATAAAAACTGTAAAAAAGGTCAGCTATAGCAGCCCTGGATTGTGAAGACTCAATCTAGGGCTTACTGCTAGATAAAAAGGGGCCTGGATGCCCTAAGAATTTCTGAGATATGGTTGCTTCTGCAGGAAGCTGCTAGAATGTGCTAGAATCGTGGTGATGGACTTAGCACTATGCTTGCACTTCAACCTCCACAGACATCCCATCGCTGACTTCAGAATAGCTGATCTCAAGCAATGGAATGGTAAAAACTGGCCTGAATGCAAAATTGTAGAACAAGAAATCTTACACAGAACTGATTGCATTCAGTATGGTATGGCAGAAGGCAGGACTGATTTGTACCTCTGGTACAGGGACAGACATTACACATAAAGCGGTATAAGTGATCAGGAACTGTTTCAAATCTATAACCCAACACAAGTTCAGAGCACATAAACTGCTTTCAAAATGGCTGAAGGTGGTTTAAGATAAACCTGGATGGACATAGTATCAGGCTTAACTGATTTAGGTTAATTCGGTTTACTGAACTTCTGCCCAGATCCCCTCCAGATTCAAGTTAACTCACAGTCCCCCAGCATCCCAGAATGCTTTGCATGTCCCCTCCAAGCCTCCCTCTCACAGGAAGCCTTGGCCCAAACTGTCTGCTCCAGAGCTTCCCAGCTTCAGGCTAGGGCCACCGCAGGCATGTGGCTGCATTTGCAGAATCAACAGAATAGCTGTTTTCTTGCTTATTGTTTCAATCTATGCAGTTTACACTAACCTGCAGAGATTGAATAGAATCAGCCTTGGTCTTTTTAACTGTTTGTAATTAGCTTTATAGACTAAATCAGAGATATACAGCATCATCTTTTGTAAGCAGGAGCTTGCTTCATCAGATGCTGGTCTAAACAAGGACTATGGATTCTTATCCCATTACCTGGATTAGCTTTTAGGACCTCTATGTCCTTATGAGTTTACTGTTTGTTGTTCTCTTCAACCTACCTTGCCTCTCTCAGCACTGCTCTCTCTCTATCCTTCCCCTGTTGCCCTGTCTTTTGTATTTAAATCACTTCTTTTATTTGACAGCCTGCTCTCTGTATACCCATTCCTAGTGTCTGACAGTGTGCTCTTGATCATGAAAGCTTATGCATCTCTTGATTCAGTTAGTATACAAGGGTGCACCGTTCTTCTGCCTTCTGCCTATTTGATAGTTAGGTACTAGGGCTGTGTGAAGCTTTGGTCTCCGATTCAATTCGGTGGAGATTCAGCCCAATTGGGTGGCTAACTCAGATTCAGATTCAGGTATAGACATGGCTTTAAATGTTTTTTCAATATACCTCAAGGACGCAGGTGGCTCATGAGTGCTGCGATGCTTGGGTGGATGGAGCATTCCACAGGAGCATTGAGGGCTTCCCAGCATGCTCAGCAGCAGACCGGGAAGTGGACCAGAAGCACTTCTGGTTCCCTTCCGGGTCCACCAGGGAACATGGTTGGGGGCTCCACTGTGCCCTCCTGGCTTGGCAGCTTGTGCTTCCTGGGACAGGGGGAGGCACCTGGGGGCTCCCCATGGCTGATCACTGAGACAGGGGTGCGGTGCCCCGTGTGCTCAGTGGCAGACCCGGGAGCAGATCGAAGTACTTCTAGTCCACTTCTGGGTTTGCTGCCGAGCACACGGGGTCCTTACCTATGCTCCTGTGGGATGCTCCATTTGTCCCAGCATCGTAGCATTCACAAGCCACACCTGGTACCTCAAGGTATGTAGAAAAAACATTTAAAGCTGTGTCTATGGCTGAATCAGCATTTAATCTTCAGATTTGGATTCAGCTGAATTGAATCGGGGACAGGGATCTGAATCAATGAATCGAATCACTATCCCTGATTTGGGCTGAATCCAAATTGAATATGACCCATTTTGCACACCCCATTAGGTACCCTTTTTGGCAATTTTGTGGTGCATTCTGCTTGACCCTACCTGAAAATGCTACTGAAGCCTGGGAACACTCCTGGACTGCGTTCTTCTTCCAAAGAAAAGAAAAGGCCATGACCCTACCAAAAATGTGCTGTTTGGCTTTGCCCCGATTAGAATGAGGGTTGGGAAAGAAAACTACAATAGTTAAGTGAAAAGCTGAGACAATTTCTGGTAAATACTGAAAACAAGGTTTGGACATGACATCATTCAAGGGTCTGTGCTACAGCACTAAAGAGCTCTGAAACATCTTAGTAGGTGGACCATCCATGAAGACCTAAATCTCCCCTTGCCTCCTAGCTCATGTTTCAGTTATTAAGAGGGCCATTTTCCTAGAGAGATGGCTTAGAGAACAAATTGCTAAAGATTCAAAAAGGCATCCCATTCATTTAGCTGAAACTATGTTCGAGTTCCAGGAAAAGGGATCCCAGATTGAGGAAAAATACATGAATGAGGTCCTTAAGGTATCATGCATATGTAAGGAGGGAAAGATATAGTGGAACCCTAAATGGGAATATAATATGTTAAAATCAATGCTAAATATACCTTACGGAACAGATAGATAGCCCTGAATGTTTTAGTGTTAGCAGATATTAGTACTTTCTTAAACATTATGGAATTAGACAAAGCATCTGGAGTCCACCAGAAATATTATTATTACCATCTCTTATAAAAGGCATGGCAACCATTCAAGTCATAGAAGAATGCAGAGCAGTCAGCACCCTGTGCATATTTCCCGCATTACATCCACAGATGTATTTTTTAAGTGTGCCAAGCAATGCCGTGCTGACGAAGGGTGTTTCTGCCTTAAAGCTTGCAAAAAAGAATTTTTGCAAACTATCTGAGTTGGTCTAATAAAAAATATTAGATTTTCCCAAATAACCTTGTCTGCCAAGGAATGCAAACATTGCTAAAATATTTTTAAATCGTCTACCTATTAAACCAACAAATGACTGATCTATTTATTTCCTATACAAAAGATCAGTTTAAAAAGACATGTCGAAGAAAGTTCAGAAAAATATAGCATTTAATTATCACTACACAATTTTGTGAGAAATATAGACATCAGTGGGCAGTTTTGTATTATTGTGATTATATTTTTTATTCAGAAGTTGTGCATCTGTGGATACAAGTTCAGCTGCTGCCATACCTCATTTTAGCACAATATCTGAAAGAGACATTATAAAAAATTGAAATCAATAACCACTGGGCCCCATAGAACTGTGTTGGTTAGTGCCTTCATGCATATTTGCCACAGTTAGGTACTTAACACAATTTTAATGCTCTCAGAGCTCAGTTATCCCTCTAGCATGACTTCCATTTCTGTGTAAATGATGATATGGCAGGATCTGGTTACTAGTAGACACACGTTTGCAGAAAACCAGCCATTCCAAGTCACCAAGCACGTCTTATAACAGGAATTAGTCTTGTGCATGTTGTGGTGCAGGAACTACCACAACAGAGAAATATAAAATCCCATCAAAGCCTTTCTAAAGGCTGTTTTATATTTTTTTTCTTTACACCTTAAAAATATACCTACTGAAATTGTATCTTTGTGGTGCAATAATTACTACCATGACAATACTTCATCTATCTTTACCTTTCATCAAGCAGGCTCAAGGCTTTACTAAATAAAGACCAGAAATGCCTCTCACCTCTACAGCAGTACTCAAGGCAAATACCTGATCTGCTTTAATCAGAATGACACGCAAGAAATATATTGTGTAAAGTAGGGAAGTCAAAAACTGCCCCTCTTCCCCACCCCTCCCACCATCAGACTGAATCTGGATTGCAGATCTCCTCACAAGCCAGATGTGGACTGTGGGGTTTCATAGATTCATAGACATTAGGGGCTGGAAGGGATCTTGCGATATCATCAAGCCCATCCCCACTGCCTTAGGCAGGAAGTCTGCTGGGGTCAAATGGCCTTCCAGAAGTTTGTGGCCGTTAGACCTTGTTATACCTTGGGCAGCCCTGGTGAACAACTGCTCTCGCAGATCCTGGTGCATCCCCCTTATATACTTATAGGCTGCCCCCAAGTCCCCACCTGAGTCTTATCTTCTCCAGGCTGAAGAGACCCATGTCCATCAGTGTCTCCTCATAAGGCTTGCTCTCCTGGCCTTTGATCATGTGGGTGGCTCTTCTTTGGACTCTCTCAAATTTATCCACATCCCTCCTGAAGTGGAGACCCCAAAACTGGACACAGTACTCCCATTGTGGCCTCACTAAGGCCAAATAAAGTGGGAGGATGACATCTCTGACTTTGCTTGAAATGCATCAATGGATGCATACCAGAATTCAGTTTGCTTTGCAAGCTACAGCATCGCATTGGTGGCTCATATTCATCTTGTGCTCAGTCAGGACCCCCAAGTCTTTCTGTTACAGTGTTAGTGAGCATAGCACTGCCGAGCCTATAAGTATGATGCTGATTTGTCCTCCTAAGGTGGAGCATCCTGCACTTCTCCACTTTGAATGTCATCAGGTTTTGGTCTGCCCACCTTGCAAGCCTGTCCAGGTTGGCCTGTATCCCCAGCCTATCCTCATGTGTGATCTCCTTTCCCTGTAGTTTAGTGTCATCCACAAACTTTACCAGTCTGTATCTGACATCCAGATCATTAATTAAGATATTGAATAGTACTGGTCTGAGCACTGAGCCCTGAGGGACACCACTGGTTGCCTTGCACTATGTTGATTTGCTGCCGTGAACTAATACCCTTTCGGTCTGGCCCTGGAGCCAGGTCCCCAGCCATTGGACTGTGGGATGGTCAAGGCCACAGTTCCCCAGTTTAACCATGAGGACATCATGGGAGACCAAGTCAAAGGCTTTCTTGAAATCCAGATATATGGCATCAACCTCATCTTCCCTAACCAGGCAATGCATCACCTGGTCATAGAAGGAGACGAGATTGGTCAGGCAATACCTTCCAGCAACAAGGCCACGTTGGCTGGCACTCAGAAAGTTGTCTTCTGTTAGCCTGTTGCTGATGTAATCTTTGAAGATCTTCTCCAGGATCTTTCGAGGTATGGATGACAAACTGATCCACCTTTAATTCCCTGGATCTTCCTTCCTTCCTTCTTTTCTTGAAGATTGGGATCATGTTTCATAGTTCCTCAAAGGCCAGATCTGGACCTTGGCAGCAACAGCCAGCTAAAGCTATTGTAGCTATTGCTCACTCCCTGTTGCCAGCAATGTTCTCAGTGGGTCTCTATCCCTGAATTAGTATACACATGGACAATTCAGGTGGTCCGGTACTACATAGGTGCTCCTCTGTGCTAGAGATAAGAATTAGGCTCCTGAGATTGTTTTGCTAAAACTGAAACCAAGCAATTCAAGAAGCATTCTTGCTAACTTCTCAGGACTGGAATCTCAGATTAAACTCAAGCAAATCCCTCCCCCCCACTCCTCATTTCTGGCAGCTAAAGCTCCAACATTGGCTCTTTACTCATTTAAACCAAAAGATGTGAAGAAAACAAGAATATTGTGGGGGTGGATAAAGGGAAAGCAACAACCTCAGACACAACTTCAAGCAAGCTTGTTGAAACTTTAACGATCGGATCCATCTGGGAAGATAAATGAGACTTCAAGTGAAAGCAGCATTGTTAGCATGACCCTGTTGTTAGGTGAGGAAGACAAACACACTTGCTACTGATGAATCGCTAGTTGACAGAGGGGTGAATCTTATAATGATGATAGCAGTGGAAAACAGCATTACATTTTCCTCTGCCACTTGCTAGGCTTTCATCTCATCCACTTGCCATTAGTGAAGAATATAATGTTTCATTTAAAGTTAGACAATAACCCCAGTCACATTAGTTCCACTTCTCTTATCAATGACATTATTTCATTTCTCAATTATGTTTAATTTACCAATTATGTTATTGCCACTTCTGTTTTTTAATCTTGGAGTTTCAAATGCAAATACTCTGTTTCTGCAGATGGTTTAGGTTACCAACAAGTGTTGGCGAGCATTCTTTTTTTCATTAATTTTCCCTGGAAGTTGTTTTCTATAGCACCATTTTGTCTAATCATCAGTCTCCCCGAAAATATTAATCATTGCGTCTACTAGGCTTTCAGAAAAGACCTGCATGAGGTTACTCTAAATTGCTTCTCTGTTTATGTTAGCCACAGTTGGAATAAAATTATTTGGATAAACAGGTCTGAAACACATCCTGAACTGTGCAGTTGGGATGGGATTCTGAAATCCAGCATAATCTCTTGTATTACATTTATAGCATTTAACAGGAAGAACTGTATTAAAAATGTGTGCGCTTGTATGTGGAGGGGGGATGCAATTTAATTCTGTGCAACTAAATATAATTTCCATGGTAACATTCTTGTTATAATTACTGATTCTTCGGGCAACAGGAATCTGTTCTACTGAAGTCAACAGGAGTTTTGTCATTAGTTTGAATGAGAGCACAATCAAGGTTTTTGGGTGACATTCAGATGCACACAAACAGATACAGTCTATATATACTAGGAGGTTTCCTGGAGCATCACAGAACTTGGAACCTAACATGGACTAACTCATAAGTAGGCCATAGGGCCAGCCCTTTCTCTATGTAGTTAGGATTTCCAGCATATGGATGAGAAGAATAGCCCTTCTGTACCCTGGGTGCAAAATCTGACTGGCCCAATTTACAGTTCATGAAGTACTGGTCACAAGATGCTGGAACTGCTGATTCGCATTTCATATTTACAGTTTCTTACTGTACATTTTTATAAACTGAAGGGCTTGGATAATTAAACTAAACCAATGTAAGAACTAGGTCAATATATTCTGAGCAAGCAACAATAAAAACCAATACAGTTAAATTACTAAACAGCTCAATTTTGTTCATTGAGTGCTATTGATTTTTTTGGCAAGGAGAAAGAAAGAAAAAGAACAGATGGTAAAAGAAATAAATTAAGCTGCCGGTGATGGAATACAATATCACACTGAATTATAAAGAATGATGATCACAAATCCCTTTAAATAGGCATTTACATACAGTACAAGAGGCTTGTATTATACAAGCCCATATCTAATTGTTTCAGAGCCTTGCGATGCATAGCTTATTTTCTAGTCAACAGAAATTTGTGTCTTCAATTGCATTCCCAAGCTGAAATCAGAATGCTAATTTCAAGGCAATTTGTAGCGGGTGAAATGGGTGCATCATGCAGTCTGCTTGTCAAAAGGCAAAAGCTTTTATTATGATTTAGCGAGGGGAAAAGGGGGAATCCCTTTTCACTAGTCTTTACTGATAGCTTCCTCCACCAGGTAAAGGTGAGAACTAAGGTTATAACAAAAGAGAATCTACTGATAATAAAAGTATTTGCAGTGTTCTCTTTCAAAGGCCTTAATAAAGCCCGAAGCGTTTTAGCCAGAAATGTGAAACCTGCTAATGAATAAAACAGGACAGCGTAATGCAACATGGGCCCCAGAGCAGATTTACATTCTACCTATGGGATTGAAGCAAAAAGAAGAGACCAAACTCAGTCCTAAAATAAGCCATTAGGGCACATTCACTTCAGTGGACTTGCATGTACTTACAGCAAACGCACTTCAACTCTCCAAGTACTAACACCTCATTGTTTAATGCCATTTCATCAGCATTTGTGGTTGTACATATGAAACAAGGTCTGCTTCGAAACCAAGTGATAGGCATCTTACAAACCGTGGTAGACAGATTTATTTTTCACATATGGATTAAGTTGTTCTAACAAGACAAAACTGACAATGGCTTACTGTGCCCCCAGCATTACTTAGTAAACAAAAAGCATATTTTAATACAAGTGTTTGAATGTAATTCAGACTAAGTCCTGAGGCAATGAATACAACGTCCTTTCTAATTTCCAGAGTTATAGTTTACAATTCAATATTGATAAGTGTGAAGTGATGCACATGGGAAGAAAATAACCCAAGAAGCACATACTTGATAATGAGATTTACATCAGCTGTTACCGTTCAGGAATGAGATCTTGGAATTCTTGAGGACATTTCTTGGAAAACACCAGCCCAGTGTTCGGCTTCAGCCAAAAAGGCAAAAAGAACGTTAGGGGACTATTAAGTATCAGACTGAAAACAGAAAATGCCCTTTTTCCTTACATAAATTCAGGGTGCAGGCTTGCTCTTGCCCCATTCCCTCACTCCTTAAAAACTACCTTAAAAAGAGCATAGTAGAGGTCAAAAAGATACAGCAATAGTGACAAGGATGATCAAGGGTATGGAGAAGTTTCTGCAGAAACACATACTAAATGAGTTTGGACTTTTCATTTTTCTGTAAGCTGAAGGGAAATAGCACAGCAGTCTAAAATCATGAGTAGAATGGAGAAAATACATGGTGATTCATTATTTACTGTCTCTCACAATAGTAAAACTAGAGAAAAAAAGTTATCTGTGTTAGTCTGAAGTCACCTATGAAAGCTTATTCATTTCTGAATGAGCATTATTCTCTATGGTGTTGCCCTGTCAGTAGTAGCACTAAGTGGCATACATACTAGGGCAGTAGGTTTAAAATAAACAAAAAGAAGTTCCTTTTCACACTGCATACAATTAACTCATCAAACTCAGTGCCACAGATATTGTAGAGGCTAATGATTTAACCAAGTTCAAAAGGGACTGGATAAATGTGTACAGGATTGATCCAAGGGCAGGCTTTAAACATCATCTCAAAAGGTACAAACCTCAAAAATGGGATTTGCTAGGCCTGTGAGTGCTGGAAACTCTAGAACTAGGGACAGACATTACACATAAACTGGTCTAAATGATTATAAACTGGTTAACATCTGTTCTGTCACAGATCTGAAGTGCACATAAACCAGTTTGAAAGGGCTGAAATTGTTTTGAAATAAACCTGGTTGAACGTAGTATCCAACTTAACTGATTTGGGTCAAGCCAGTTTATGTAATGTTTGGTCCAGACCCCTTGCTTATTCAAGATAAAATAGACACCCCCAGCACATGGGCATGCTCTCTGGGATGGGTGGGGCTCTGTGCTCCATAGCAGGGCTGGCCCCTTCCCTCTGTTCTTAGGATGCAGCTCCAGCACAGACTGAGGGCTGTTCCCTCTCACCCCTTCACCACTCCTTGCTAAGCAGGAATTCCCCGCCACATCCCTCTGCCTTGTTGAGGAGGTGTCTGTGTATTAGCTAGCAGACCACATGCTAGCTAAGGTCTCTGCTGAATCAAGAGGTAGAATCAATAGGTAGCTGGTAATATCCTTCTGTTGTTTTCTTAATGGGGTGATGAACACTGAGTTAGGGAGTGATAAACAGTGTTATCAATTCCCTGCTGGGCTAATCAGCATCTTGCCAGGGTCTGGCCATGTCCCCTTCAGCTCAGTGATGTGGAAGGGATTCTAACCTGAGCCACTGCAGGCATGCGTCTGCAGTCTGAGATATCTGTGCAGTTACAAACCATTTCAGCCTAGCCAGGTTAGATTAACCTGCAAAGATTGAATCAATTCAGGTTTAGGCTTTTTGAATGTCTGTCCCTGGCCCAGGGGACAGGATAGATGAATCTGGAGAGGCCCTCTGTAAATATTCATCTTCTACTTGCAAATGTAGTCTGAAACGTTCATGTGAATAAGGTGAAGTGCCTGCTGTTTTTCTTGTTTCTGTGAGGGTAAGAAATACATGTATAATCTATTTCTGGGCATTTCTGTTTTCACTCCCCACTTAAAGGCAGATGGGCACAAAGGCATAACAACTTTTAAGAGAGATATTAGGCAAGAATATTTTCAGCCCCAAAAAAGGATTAGGCTTGAACTGTTGCCAAATCTCTTCGCCACTATTCAAGCCATTTCATCTCTCCTTCATCTCCATAAAACAGCTATATTCCTGACATCTTTGCCTTGGTCCTGGTTACTTTGGCCCAACATATCATAAATTAGAAAATATACTAGACATCTCAAAACATGTTGGTATATGACCATATAGACCAGATGAAATTTCATAACATCTACTAAAATTGGTCAGACCACAAAACTTTAGGGTAGAGATGGGCAGTACGTTTTGGCTTGGCATTGGTTCTTTGACTTAAAGAACATAATTGTCAAATAGTGAACTGAATACCCACTGACTTCACATACCACTGAGAGTGTTTCACACCTCTGAAAAATCAGCCCAAAGATTAGAGCTACCTTAGAAATAGTGTGGAGCAGAACAGACTGGTAAGACACAACTGACCCATTGACTGTAAAATGCCAAGAGCCTACAGCTAACCAGCACTGAGTCTCTGCTTGGAAGAAACAATGAAAGAGCAAGAAAGGGAAACTGGAAGGATGTAACAATCTGATGACACTTGGGAATGGCCTGGCAAACCCTGGCTTCCTTCCATCCCAACAGGCAGGATTAAGTCCACTGTAGACTCCATTTCTCCGAGCAGGGGCATGCAGGCAGCGGATCACAGCTCTGCCACAGCTCTGGACCACACTGTGACCTGGCCCTGAAATAGCTCCCCATCCAGCTATATGCCTTGCCAATGTTGGTCAGGCCGGTCTCCATGGAAATCCTGGCCCTGTGCTGTCACAGCCCCACTGCCACTAGGGTCAATGAAAACCACATGGAAGCCAGTTGCAACCATGCAGGCAGGAACTCCTGGGAAATGGAGTTCAGCCGCCAGCCTGATCCACTATTTTGTCTGCCCCTGACATAGATCATACCCTATTAAGGAATACAGTAGTTTCTATATAGACTTGTAGCATGACTCAGGCACTACTACCTGGGCACATTTACAGAAGATGCTACTGAGCAGTGGTGACTGCACATTTGTTTAATACTGGTATAATCAAGGACTAAGTAAATATACAGTAACCAGTGATGGCATACACCTTTTTAGTGATGCTATGGCGCAATAATCTAATACTACAGCGCCAAAGCACATTAGCACTGTTTGTGCTGTGACATGGTCAGTGTTATTTGTCTTCTGTGAAGTTAGCATCTCATGTAGACATGCTCCCTGTGTCTGTATTTCTTTGATATTCCTCTGAATTACTGCTGCTAGGTTTTAAATATTCCAAAGTACACTATAACAGCCTTTTTAATGCTTATGCTCTCTTGCATACATTTGCACCTTGGGTTTACTAAACAACTTGTTGATATTCTTTACACGTAGCAATCTAGCATGCAAAAGTTCTTAACTAATCACTTTTGCAGTATTTACTGAAATATTTTTTACATGAAGCTTCTGACCTATTTTCCATAGCTACCAATTTGTACTTCAGAAAAATGCTGCTTTAGCGCAGAAGGAGTGCCAAGTGCTTTTCAGACAGGTATCAGAAAGATACGCCATCACTGTATACTCTCCCTGGACTGATGAAACTCTCCACCACCCAATAGCCTGGACTGTGTCCAAGTGGCAGAATCGAGACACATTTGTGAGCGTGGGTACCATTCATACCTTTTAAAAATGTCGAGGTCCTGATTCAGTCAGGTATTTAAACACATGCTGAGCTTTAAGCATGTGCTGAAGACTCATTTAAATTCAGTTTAACCACTGACTTCAAATTAAACATGTGCTTTGCTGAACTGTTGTTTTACTCAAGCAGGTCAATGATGACATGCTCCTGCATAGACAGGGGTCTAACTAACTTGATGAGGCAGCTGGCCAATTTCATGGGGAGATCCCAGGGCCAACCACCATTTTTTCTAGCTGAATGTAGTGTCCCATCCCCCCTACCCCATGCTTCTGATTGGCCAAGGAGCCTCAGTGCCGCTTCCTGGTGACTGGTTGTGAGGGCTGTCTGTCATATGGCCCTCTCCTTGTCACTGATTTGTTGAGGGCTATCTGTCATGCAACCTCACCCTTCACTGCCAATTGGTGGAGAGGGGCAGGGCTATATGACAAATAGTCCTCTCAGCCAATCATCAGCAAGGGGTAGGAGTAGAAGTCATCTTGCTGGTAGCTCTTCGTGCCAGCTCTGCCCTTACCCCCCCCCCAGTGGCTGGGCTGCAGCACCATGAATACTACTGGCTGCCTCTGAGGAGCCAGCATTTCAATAAGATGTTTTGTTTGGGGATTTTGGGTTGGGTTTTTTTTGCAGAAAGGCCACCAAAAGTCATGGGGCCTGCCATTTTTCATGGAGCCCACTGTTTTTCGTGCCACTCATGAAATTCATGGTTTGCACAAAAATTGTGCAATCATAATTCAGTAGGTCCCTATATATAGGACAGCACTTGAAACCAGAGTTTAACCAGCTTCTCCTTCCTGTCTCCATCCCTTGGGGTGGCACAAGGTAAGGCAAGACAATACAGTCCACGTGGTGGGGGACACCTTTACATTGTGCAGCTCCAGGCTACTTAGAAGTTGGACAGACCTCTCTTGAACTGATAACTTTAGGAATGCTGTAATGCAGATGTACAACTGAGCTCTTAATGTATGGAATGGTTTCCATGAAAACCTACCTAAACTTCCAAGATTAAGGAAATTGAGCCCATGCTAGAATAAGAATACAAGTAATACCAATTAAATGAGACAGTGGGAGAGGAGTAGGGGGTGAAAAGTTCTGGACATGTCCTATTCAGCCTCCTCCTCAGTATCCACTCTGTGCTGCTGTGACAGATATGATGCTAGGCTAGACAGACCTATGATTTGGCCCAGCAAATGGCAGTTCACATATTCTTATGTAATATAAAACAAAATCAGTTACTTTATAAGCACTGACAAATTAATTGTCTAACAGGAATCAATCCAGGGAAGTTGTTGTAGCCTGTCAAACTATGTAATTACAATGGCCCCTTCTAGCCCCATAATGTATTAATCTCAATGAGAAATATAAATATAATGAGAAAGAAGGCAGTACTGTGCACAGGTCACTGGATTAGTATTTATGAGGACTGGCTCTGTTCCCTTGTCTGCCACTGACCACACCACTTTGCCACTCTTTCTTCTTGGTTTTCTGCCCATCCATCACTTGTCATCTGTATTGGGATCATAAGCGCTTCCTGATAAAGATGATGTGTTTTGTGCAATAAGTAGCAAATGGACCCTAATCTCAAAAAATGATCTTTGGATACTAATATAATACAGAAATAATAATAGAATAGTATAGTAATAAAAGAAATATGGCCCAAACATTAATGTAATTTAACTAAAAAAAGGAAACTTGTCTGTATTGCCCTGTATATAAGCCTGTAAACTGCCTTATTATAATAACCTACTTCTGTTCATGATATTCTCCTTTCTGCTGGAGAGGTCTCCAAACTATTACCTTGACAACCAATAAGCACATTAATCCATGTGAGCTTTTTCCCTTGAAACACTTTCTATATTGGAAGTGTTACGTAGGAGGTAAAAATCAGCTGGAAGACATGTGCTCAAAAGCCGATCCAATTATCCCTGATTTTTGCAACACAAGCACATTCCCAGATCTTGGAGACACGGGACATTAAGATCCGTACTGGATCAGACCAATGGTCCATCTTGCCCAGTATCCCATCTTTGATAGTGGCACATAGAGGAACCATACTAAATCTAATGGGTACAGAACCACTGAATTTAAATGTTCAGCATACATTTCCAGAGAATTTGATCCACAGTTTCACCTGCCCCTTTGAACTCACTTTACCATGTTTGACCTGCTTTGTACTTATGTCAAAATACTGCAGGAGTGTGTACTTTGGCTATTTTTATATTACCGGTCTTCTCAGTTGCCAGATCAATTTAAATCATAGAATTCACAATGGACAAACCCAACCTATTAAAAAAGCTACATCTTCATTTAGCAAATGTCTTTGTGACAAATCAGACTTTTCATCATTTCCTACGTTTCACAATAGGAAATTCCAAAACTAACATCTGCTACTAAAAAGCCTTTTTAATCAGCCCTCCCCTCTTCCACCTCTGCTGACAAACACATATATATTATGACATTTATGTGTAGTATTTAGCTCTAATACCTTCATCTAACATCAGTTGTTATCCTGAACTTGGCTAGAGAGTGGGTCTGTGCGTCAACTATAGACAAAGTTGTATAGCGCTACCTGGTTCATTCCAAAGTACACTCATGTCAAAGGACGACAATGCCTTGGAGGGAATTCAGTAGTTTTTTAATCCCATCTCTATAGTTTAATATCAAACACCTGAAGTTTACAAAGAAGTAGTAGCAGGAAGCAGACAGTTGGATTTTTCCACATTCAAGCAAGCCTCAGGCACACCTTGTTAAAGGATTCATGCTCACTGCAGCTCCTTTTGGACCAGGGCCACAGAGTACAGTAATCCAAAATAGTGGTGATAAAAGTTAGAATGATTACTACAAGGACCATATCACAGTTGTATTGCACTAGGCGTAAGTGAAAATAGTTATGCATATTATCTTATTCATGAGGGCAAATATGCCTGAGCATTTGTCAATGGGTAGCACTGCAGGGCTTGGTTTTCTGAAGATGTTAAGATCCATAATGCCTGTTATTTCAAAATAACCATAGTCTGTTATTTAATTATAACTTAAGTATACTGCATTTGCACAAGGCAACTAAGGCAATGCATACTAAGCAATGAAAGAACAATTGAAGGGAAGGAGAAATTCTCCTTTTGTATTCCTTATGGAAAATAAAGGAAGCCATTTATAAATAAGGACCATTGTTCCAGTTTTAACTCCTGAAGAAAGGTCAAACCCCTTGGAACAAGTGGATGGTTTTCCTTAACACTCATACACAGCATGGGATTAACTTTTCAGAAACATTTTCCATGCCTAGTAACACTCATCATAGTCAGGTATGCCAGAACCTTAGGGATTGCACAGCTTGTTTTGGAAAACAGTCATTCTTCTTATATGACACCTAGAAGTCCCCTGGTAATCTACAGTGTTCTAGTCTATTGATACTGCTAAGAACACCTGAAAACATAAATGAAAAATTAAAAACTGGGGAATGGAGAGAGCAAGAGAGAGTGAAAATCATGTCTGTGAAGAAAGGCCTTCAAGGGCAGCCAAAAAGGCAACAACATTATTGGAAGACTAAAGGAAACAACAAGGCTGTATAGAATAAGGAATTATGTAACATTTGCACATTGCATTAATTGAACAGAATCAGCTAAACTCTTGTTACTCTCTTCTTATATAGAACACTGTGTATAATAAAATCACTCACACAAGAGGAATATAAGAAAAAATATTCACCTCTGAAATATTTATGCTAGCAAGTATCACTGAAATAATCATGTAACCATTGAATAAGTGGTAAGCAAAAATTAACAAATCCACTTTACAAAAAAACCCCAAAAAACTGTCCCAAGACTTTATAACGACTATACACCAAATGAGTTTCAGGCAATCGACAACAAAAATAAAGCTGTTCCAAGTTTTGAGGCAAGTTTCAAGTGTCTAAATCTCATGAGTTTGCAAAAGTAGGCTGGAAATATGATACCTGAATTGCTCACAAGGTAGGGTTTTGCAGGATTGGGGGTTCAGGGATTTGTTTTGTTTCTTGCTTGTTTTAAAGTTTTTACTTCTGGTTCCATTAAAAATAAATGAGAATTACTTCTGGTACAGAAAATGTGTCTGAATCTGTTGTTCTGCTTATGCATTATTTGCATTACGTTCATACCTGAAAATTCAACTAGAACCCTATAGCTGTAGAAACAAATAGGGAGAGACAGTCCCTGACCTCCAAAGCATATATAATATAAAGACAGAGTGGCAAGAGAGCAGGAAAAACAGAGTACCATTATCCCTAATTACAGATGGGAAACTCCGGCACAGAGAGATTACCTGAAGTCACATAGGAAGTATGTGTAAGCATCTGGAATTGAACCTAAACCTCACTCCAGTGGCTCAACCATGAGACCAGGCTTCCTGAGACTGTAAATTTGAGTGAAAAAAGTTGGATAAAAGAAAATAAATAAAATAAATCAAACTTACATATTTATATGTTCTGATGTCTTTATAGCTTGATTCTAAAACTGGGTGGAGATTTGAGGGCTGCAACTAATTTTTATTTTATTGAAAGCAATTTACTCATCCTTAGTGTCTCTCTGGGGCAGAATAAAAAGCTTAAGAATCCAATAAAGACGACTTCATTTAAACACAATAGTTCCAGAAAACAAACTGTGACCAAGATGACTGCTATTGTCTTTGATAAATTTGTTGAACTTTCTGGTAAAGGAATCTGACGACTTTTAATTTTGTCTTTACTTCAGCAAACACCGAGGACACATTTTTGATACTAAGGCATGGCCCTGTGCTCTAAGGTGATTTGGAGCTGCACACAGAGAGTAGGGACTTCAAACGGCACTAGGACTCTGTCAGACATGTTTTCATATGAGAAATAATTGGAGCCAAGTTAAACTCGGTATTTATGTTCTGGTGGAAAGTACACTTGAAGAAAGATGTGAACAAACTGCAGAGACCAGAAGAAAGCAACACAAATAATTAAAGACCTAGAAAACATGATTTACAAGGAAAGGTTTAAAATCTAGGACTATTTAGTCTAGAGAAGAGAAGACTAAAGGAGGATTGAATAATGGTTTTCAGATACATGAAGGGCATTCATAAAGGCTAGGTACACATAGTCAAAAAGTCCGAGGCTGAATCTATTCAGTCTTTACAGGTTACTCTTACCTATGTAGACTGAACTGATAAGCAGGTAAACAGACATTCACTTTTGATTTTGGAAATGCGGCCACATGCCTGCAGGGCTCAAACTAGAAACTGTGGAGCGCTACAGCATGCCTTCCTGCTTGGCTAAAGCAGACAGTTTGGGCCAAGGCTAGCCCAGCCACCCTGAGATCAGGGGCAGGGGGCTGGTGCGGGTGTGCAAAGCATCCTGGGATGCTCAGGGACTGTAAGTTAACTTGAATCTGGAGGGGATCTGGGACAGAACTTCAATAAACCAATTTAACTTAAATCAGTTAAGTCTGACACTACGTCCATCCAGGTTTATCTTAATCTGGTTTAGGCCAGTGTGTAAGTGGTTTATGTGCGCTGAATTTCTGTTGCATTACAGATCTGAACCAGTTTACACTCATTTATACCGGATTATGTGTAATTTCTGTCCCTAGCCACAGAGGAAAGTGATAGATTATTTTCTGTGTCTAGGGGACAGGAGAAGTAGTAACAATCTTAAATTGGAAAAAGAGAAGTTTAAGTTGGCTAATAAGAAGAACTTTCTAACAGTGGCAGTGGCTAAGCTGTGGAATAGATTACCTTCAGATAATGTAGAACCCATCCCTCAAAGTTGTTAAGAATATGTTAGAAAAACACTTGGATAAGATAATTTAAAAAGCAATGATCCTGCTTGAACCAGGGGTTGAATTAGACACTGTCCCTTCCAGCCTTACTTTTCTAGGATTCTATGGTTCCATAAGGTACTAATATGACAGGCCAGAGAATAAGTCAAATAGATATCTCCATGTTACACATACCCTAGAGATCAGCTGTTATCCTTACTTCAACTCTGCTAATGTGGCTTAATTGTGACCTGTGAATTATTTCAGTCCTAGAATGCCAATAACTGCCTATCATAGTGGCAAATTTAATATGTGAACTAGGCAGAAAACTCATTTTGCATTGGCTACAGCACAGTCTTTGCAGAATAGTGACATTTAGATACTTCCAGTTTGAACTGCAGTTGACCTAATGGTGAAAAGTTCCATTTACCATTACTAGTCCCTTCAGATGTGCAGTCCCCACTCCATAGGCTGAGTTATGAGTGGATAGATTTGCATGTGGCAAGCCTCCACAGAACTATGCAAATCTGCATCTCTGCCAATAAGCATAAAAATCAGACCTACAATGCTGGCAAGAATGATGTTTTACTGGAAAAAGATCACTGATTTTTTTTCCCCTGCCTAAGTGCACCCCAATAAACTTGTTCTTCAGATTCAGGGTTTCTCTGGGTGTGAGGAGGGGACTGATTTGCAAAAGAGATGGACAGGCTGAGAATCCCTAGATGCAGAAAAGGAAGGATGCCCTTTGTCCCATACTTTCTGGCTGGTACAAAAAGGCTAAATTCTGTTAGTAACTTTGTAGGCTTTGAATCCTGTTTTGTATTAATAGCTTATACACACACAGGACTAATATCTATTTTTCAAAGGTGTGGTATAATGGAAGTTTCTACTGCAAACAAACCACTGTTCTGTTCTCATTGAGAGGTAGTTAGCTGCGTTAGCCTGAAATCAGTCACAAGGCACCTTTGGGTGAGACAGTCAAAAAGCCTGAGCCTGAATCAATTCACTCTGCAATTCACTCTGCCTATGCTGAATTATTTTGTAATAGCCCAGACATTGCATCTGGACTGAAAAAAATGCAGGCACATGCCTGCAGTGGCTCAGGCTAGAGGCCAGGAGGTGCTAAAATAACCCTCCCTTCCCTTCCACAATGCTGAACTGAGGGGGTGTGGCCAGACCCTGGCAGGACCTATGATTAGGGAGGGGTTCCCCCCCTTCTGACCAGCCAGCAAGGAATTGATAACACAGTGATAATCACCCCATGAACAAAAGAAAACAAGAGAGGGACATTACCAGCTACCCGTTGTCCCATCTGCCACAGCAGACACAGCCAGCATGTGGTCTGCTAGCTAATGCTGAGAGGTCTGTGTAAGGCAGAGGAGATGGGGTGGGGAGCAGGGGAAAGCCACGTAGACTTTCCCCCGCTCCCTGGGGCCTGCAGTCCCTGCTGAGCTCCATCCAGGGAGCAGAGGGGAGGGGCCAGCCCTGCTGTGGAAAACAGAACCCTGCCCAGCCCACAGAGCATGCTGGGGGAACCTGGTTTAACTTAAACCAGCAAGGGGTCTAGGACAGGCATTGCATAAACTGGTTTGAGCCAAATCAGTTAAGTCTGATACTACATTCAACTCGGTTTATCTCAAAGTGGTTTCGCCCATTTTCAAACATTTTCAAACCATCTTTCAAACATGTTCTGTTACAGGTTTAAACCAGTTTCTGATCACTTAAACCAGTTTGTGTGTAATATCTGCCCCTAGCCTTGTAGACTAGCCAAATAAAATATATCCAGGGAACCTAAGCTTTCATGGGCAGAAGTTCACTTAAAGAGATGTGGTGAAAAGACACGCAGAAAGCAGAGTATAAAAAAGAGAAATTAGAATACAAAAAATGAAGGGAGAGAGGGGAGACAGGGATGGGGAGAGAGCGAAGGAGTGGGGCAAAGGAGTGGGGACAAGCAAATAAACATTATATTCTCAGTGTATGGACATGGTTCCCAGTAAGTCCATCGGGACAGAGTGGCCCTCTCTCCTCCTCCTCACATGCAGATTTAAGAATGCAGGATTTTTCAGGCTAAAAACACCTGTTATGTCAAAAAACTGTTTTATATCCACTGAAGCAGTAAAAACTGGCATTCCTAATTTTGAATGAGAATTAGTTGTGTGCATTGAGAAGCAGCTAAACTCTGGCATTTTGAACAGCTTGGTGGAAGTTTGACAAGAACATGTGGGTTTGTGTGCTGTGCAGTGCTGTAAATAATTGTGGCTGCTTGCAGACTTAAAAAAACAAGACAAAAACCCAAACAGCGCTGTACTTTGAACTCAGAGCATTCCCACGACGAGTCCTGTGCACGCCCAGAAGAGGTAGCACGTCACTTTAACCCAGCTCACCCAACATCTGTAAAGATCAGGTGCTTTAGTGCAGCTTTTTTGGCACTGTTATCTAATAGCTGATTGAATCAACTTTCGCTAAAAGTGCCAAAAAAGCCCCCCCGAAGCACTCAGTCTTTACAGACATGGCAGAGCCAGGCTGAAGTAATGCCCTGCTTCTTTTGGTAAAGCACTTCACTTCTTTTGTTTTTTAATGTCTCCAAACAACTACATTGTATGTGCATAGTCTGCATCAGCACTTGCACATGTAGGGACAAATCCTCAGGCCTGCAACACCCAAGATGTAATTTCAGAGATCTGTGTGATCAGCTGGGCTCTGTAACTGTGCAGGCCAAGCAGCCCCGGATGGGGAAAGGCCTAATAACAAGCACAATCCTAAGCAGGATGGAACTTATGACCTATGGAAGACTGAAGACAACATTTTGAGGATTCATTCATTCTTCATGCTCAGATATCAACCTATTGCTCACACAGAGCAGGTGCAGGCCTCTACCCTCTTGTTGCATTATCTAGCCAAGCATTTTGTGTAGCTGCTTGTGCTCATATGCTCCCTAGCTGCCAAGTGAACAGGATCCAGAGACTTTTCTTGCAACGTGTGGATCCCTAGGCAGCGTACAGCAGCACCCAGAGCAATCTTGTTGTGCAAGTGCCTCATACACACAACCTAGTCCTGCTTTTTGAAAAGGAAATTCATCCTTCTCTGGCATGTGGAGGTTTTAGAATTCATCTCTTCCAAGACATCCTCGGTTTGGCACGAGATGTCTATTAGGGGAGTTATGCTGCGTTTGATGTCGGATTGCTAAAACGCTTAAGTAACAGCTCAAATTAGTCAAAATGATATGACCTTGTAGGGCAAGGGAATAGGGAAGCAGCCAGCTTAAAAAAGCAGGAAAAAAAACCCCACACCATCCAAACTGCATCAGAGATCAGAGGTGGTGCAAGAGGCATTTCCTAGTGGGTTTTATGCCACAAATCACTTCCACTCCACTGCTTAATAGAGCACAGGAGTGGATGTTTAATTCTTACATGTACACTTAGCATAAAATGTGAATTCTTTTATTGCCCATCCATCCTATATTACAGAAGAGATGTGTTGCCTTTTATTCACAAGTTAAATTGGACATCATAAATTTGGGGATAATAGATATATGTCTCCACAAGTGGCTCTACATCTGAGAGGTTGAGTGCAATTTGAGATTTCTCTTGCCATTTTGCAAAGAGCACTGAGAGACCATTGACAAGACGTCTGGAGCGAATGAGCACATGGCCCCATGCTTGCTGTCCCCGTTTGTCAGACTGATGTTTGAAAAGGAACAGGAATTTCCTTGCTCGCCTTCTTGCCTGTTTTAGCAACTCTTTGGAGTCACAATGAAGCCAATTCTGGAGGTTTCCTGCTGTGGAGAAAGCTCCTGAGCCGCCCTGGAATGAGCTCATCTGAGGAACCAGCAGTAGCACGCTTCAGTCAAGGCAAATAGAGCGGCTGAAGCCCAAACTCCGCTAAGTAACACTGCCGTAGCAGGGAAAAAAATCCCACAGTGCATTCTTCTATTTCAATAGTTAAGGGAATAATTACCGAAGCAGAACCACTGCATTACAGAGGCTTTATTCCACTGTTACAGTATTATTTGCCTACAATTACTGGGCTGAAATCAGTGGAGTTGCATCAGGGATGAACAGGGCCTGATGTATATTCTATGTTGCACTCAAACAGATAAACTTCATGCAGAGCATTCTGAAGTAAAGAGCTCTTAGTTAACCTTTAACAGGGGAAAAGGAGAAGGGTTTGGATAAAATAAGAGCTGACTTCATCCTTCACTCAAAAACCTCAAGCCAAACATATTCTGACATTTAAAAATATGTTATCAACTTTGCATACTGTTACACTTCCTGAGTAAGGACTCTCCTACACCCACTGGAATCGATGGGGTCTCTCTCATTGACCTCAATGGGCAGCAGTTCATGTCCTACATGGGGCAGCACTGAGATGCCATAAGCCAATACTATTTTTGTGGCATTTCTAACCACACAGAAAACAGAAAGTAACCAAGAGCAAGACAGCCACTTTCTGCAAGATGTTAAGCTGGATTTCCACTTGGGAGCAATGAAAAACAATTTTGCTGCTATTTTTTTTTTACCGCATATTGAGCAAAATTACAATTTCAGCTGCGTTTTTTTGCATGGCTTTGTTTTGTTAGATCATTACTTCTACACAAAATATTTTCTGTGCATCAGGTTCCATTTTGTTATTTAGGAAAATCATATTTTAATGAGTAAAAAAGCAATTTTTAACAACACGGTGTCATCTCATGAAAACTTCCTTACTTCAGGACAGTATTGCTTATTTGTATCCGCATTCTCATTAAAAGTAATAGGCTTGATGATACAATTAAGAATTCAGCCTCTCGATAAATATCAAGACAAATCAGATTTCATTACAGGAATATTAGCCTGACTGATCAAATCCCAGAGCCTTTGAATTACTGCCCTTTATAAATTCGCTGAATGAAATCATGTTTAACTGTCTCAGTGACTCCTTTTCAGCATAATTTAATCAGATCAAATTAGCACACCGAAGCTTTTTGAGAAGGAAAAAGAGTGCTGTGAATGATTATAGGGGTGACATGAGCTATTTACTGAATTATGGAGTCTGAATGAAATACATCATGGTATTTTAAGGTAAGGAAATGGAAACTATACAATAATACCAGTGAAAGTGATTATTACATGGTAAACCCCAGCTACAGTACCATGTTATCTTCTGATTACAGGGTAGGTACATAACTCACATCACCTTTGGGTGGTGAACTTTGCATTGGAAATGTTCTCTAGGTTTTGTGCCTATATAATCACAGTTTTTGGAGCTGCTTCAGTCTGGAATGGCTTGGTAAATCTCTGTCTCTCAATATATATACACGCTGATTCCAAATCTAAGCAAAAGAGAACTGCTGTAAAACATGTACGAAACCAGCTGAAAGCCTGCTAAGATCGTTCTTATATTCTCAGTACTTAGTTTATCTACTGTAGATGTTTACCTTTGCCTTTTTTAGAAGTGCATTGCTTAGAGGATCCAGTTAGTTTTAAATCAGAAATTCTTCCCACTGCATAGTCAAAAAAAGTTCTTAAATGCAGTAGGTAAGGGAAATGTTGGGCAATTTGTAAAGGGCATTAGCATAACTCTGAGCATATTGTGGGCTAGATTCTTAGCGAAGAGAAATCGGCATACCACCAAGCCATCCATTATATATTCCTCTTGCCACACGGGAAACTTATTCATCTGTTCTATTTTTGGTGGTCAGATCTACATCAGCTTAGGGCCTAGCTCAGGAATTTATGAGGGCTTTTTTTCTTTTAAGTTTATGAATATTTATACGTGGAGCAGTTCCCTCCTCTTGCTATAAAAAAGGGCCATTTTAACACAAGGGAGCCTAATAATCACCACAAGTGGTCGTTATTGCAGGATACTCACTAAACAAAGGCATCAACACCTGTGAACAAGTTAGTGCTCTACTTTGCACAGGACTTTCAAATGCAGCAATTTGCAGCAGATGGTTACAAGGCCTATCCATCCTCCTCAAAAGGCTGTTCACATGCAAATTTCAGGTTCTGCTGCTTCCCTTTAGAGGTCTATAAAATCATGAAGGGTGTGGACCAACTGAACAAGGAGCTGCTGTTCACCAAGTCAAAAATACTGAAACTAGCGGGCACCCACTGAAATTTGTAGGTGATAGGTTTAAAACTAAAGTGGTGGGTTTTGTTTTAAACAAGGTGTAGTTAACTTGCAACATTCATTGCCACAGGAGGTGGTGGAGGTAGATAACGTAGCCAAGATTCAAAAGGGGACTGAATAAAATAACGGATGATAGATGTATCAATGGCTATTGAACAAAATTGTTGGAGAGGTTTCCTCTGGCATCTCTTAACCTATAATAGTGGATGCCAGAGAAGATACATATCTGTAGAAATACCTGGTTCAATGGTATTTCTACCAGATCCACCATTTTTCCTACTCCTATTCTCTAGCATCCACCCCTGTCACTGTTGGAGACAGAATAGTGGACTAG
>JAGPOW010001296.1:127255314-127289399 GCA_030014935.1 Caiman crocodilus
GATACAGGTTTGAGTTGAAAAACCCAAATCCCATTGCATTTAACCCCTGCTTACACACATTCAGGACCACAAACATGATACAGGTTTGAGTTAAAACCCCACAAATCCCATTGCATTTAACCTCCCCACTCCCCAACCCATTCAGGACTGCACACATGATGCAGGTTTGGGTTAAAAACCCAAACAAATCCCTTTGCAATTAACTCCTCCTTGGTCACCGAGACACATTCAAGACTGCAAACACTACACAGGTTTGGGTTAAAAAACAAAACAAACCCCATTGCATTTACCCCCCCCCCCAATCCATGACTCTCCCTCAGGGGTGTTTGTACCCGAAAAGGACCATTTTCCCAACTCGTCTAATGAAAGGCATCACATTTACCCCAAGCCCCTTGCCTGCCTGCCCCCCTTCCCCATCCCCCGTGGAGCATTTCTTCTCCAGGCTGCTTTCTGGAGCTCATCTGCTCCGTTCAGCTCCGACTTTCTTGGCAGAGCCCCCCCCCCAATCCGCTGCTGATGTTTGGCATCTGATTGTCAGCTTGGGACGAGCTGCATATTCATGACGGGGAATTAACCATCTCCTGCCTCGGAGGCGCAGGGGCAGTGCCGGCGGTGAGCTGCCCGCGCCCGCAGCCGGGACCAAGTCGTCTTTGTCTGCGGGGCAAGCGCACGCACGGCCCGGAGGCATTTGCAACCGCGGAGGGAAGGAGGAGACGGAGACTTACCTTTGTAGGATAATTTCAGGCGCGGCACGTTGTTCCTCCCAGGCTGGCAGGCGGCGAGGAGCAGCCCCGCGAGCAGCAGCAGCAGCGCCGCCCCGCCGAGCCGGCCCATGTTGCGGGGTCCCGCGGGCTCCGAGCTCCGGCCGACCTGGAACCGGAGGGAACAGGTGATTCAGGGCAGACACGCCGAGCAGTCAGCACCTCCTGGCTCGGATAGGAAAAAAAACAAAAAACCAAAAAAAAAAAAAACCAACCAAAAACACCTCCCTCTCCTCCTCCTCCTCCTGCTCCTGCTCCGGCAGGATCAGGGAAACTTCCAGCCGCGGCGGCTGCTGCTGCACGCGGAGCCGCCAAAAGAGCCAGGCAAGGCAGCGGGGCTGCTGGGGGGAGCAGGAGCCGCGGTGGAGCCGGGTCCGGGCTTTCCCCGCACAGGTCTCGCTGACAATGGGAGAGCAGGCAAGCACAACCCACTCCCCTTCCCCTGCTGTCACACCACACATGCAAAAAACATCTCGGCAGAGCCTAGAGGAGGGAGAGGAAACCCCCCCACACCCAGCACGGGGCTGTAAATCTACCTCCAAAAAGCACGAGCCGAGTTGACAGGCTGGCTGGGATTGGCTTGCATTTGACAATTATTTTAGGCTTATCATTTTAACCACCCCCCCCCCCATCGCGCGCGCACACACACACACACACAGACGCGCGCGCACACACACACACACACACACACACACACCCCCCTGAATGCTGCCACCCAGAGAAAGCACATCTCCCGCCCATCATGTAATGCTGCTTGGCTAGCTCCGAAGTCAGGGAGTCTTCCATCAACATAACTTTATCACTGAAGCTTTTCAAGCCTTGTTAGGGAAAGCTCCTCTCACCTCCTCCCCCAGCTCTCCGAAAGAAATTCCTACTAAAGCCCACTTCAGCGATCAGTTCAAGACATGCGTAGGTCCGGCCAGGCTTGTAAAAATTAAACTGGACGATTCTCCAAAGGCTTCTTAGCAGCTAAGCATGCTTTGCTTCATCCAGAAGCCTTCCAATTTCTGGATCACTTTGGTGATCGTGAGTTATTTTACCCGCTGGAAGTCCACTAATGAAGCTCTTTTTCTTCTATCACAAAGGGAAAAGGAAGACCCCCGATGTCTACTAAGTGTTAAGCTGTATGTGCAAACACACACAGCAACTCCTTCCCTCCTCTCCCCTCCCCTCCACACACACTCGCATACCCTTTAAAGTGGCTTCGGGGTTGCCAAATTTTCTGTGTCATGCAGAAGAGTCACCCGTGTAAACATAGGAAGTCAGAAATCCCCGGGATCCAAGACATTTAGTATTTCCCTCTACTTAGTTTTAAACTCTTCCAGGATGAAAGAGGGTATGTGTATTTTCCCAGAATTGAATCTAGATGTCAGACTGTGATCCTATTATTCACATCGATGACCGGCTAATCAAAGAAAAAATCTGGTACATTGAATTCTTGGAAGAGGGTACCAAAAGCTGTCTGTAACTATACACACCCCATTTCTGACACTTGCATCTCTGTACTAATGCAGAATAACATACACTTTCTTTCCTAAACTTGAAACTGAAGTATATATTTGAAAAGCTGGAGCAGGTTTTTATTCTAATTAAAAGTTTAAACAATAATATTGGACAGGGTTTAGGTACTTTTATAAAGCAAGCCCTAAGCATGCGGTCATCACTGCTTTCATTGCTTAATAGTCACACTCCAAAGGAAAAGACAAGTTTTCCCCCTTTAACAAACTCCTCTCTCTGCTTCCTGAGCTTAATTCATTAATCCCACCACATTGTATCTGCCAGATTCAGCAGTTCTCTTGATCAATGGCATTGTTAAGAAAATAAAATCCAAAAATAATGTTGATTTTGGTCATTCCCACACTTGTTATCCTGAGCATTTTCATGCTCCAGGCAGTGGATTAAAGTTCCAAAATGACAAGAGACGCCTGTCTGTTTTCCATGGATTACTCGCTACAGAGATTCGCTCTGCGGAGGAATTCATGTCACTTTGAGATTATTTGGAGAATTGGCCTAATGAATTATCCTTTTGTGTCGAGCAAACAATTAGAAACAAAACACAAAAGATGCACCACATTCAGGATTTTATGAGAGCACATCATTTTACAATGATGTTGTTACACTCAATTTACTGCTTATTGTGCCAAAACAACACAGCTACCTTCTTGTCTCTTAAGTAAAGGAGAATAAGCAGCTAAAACATATCTTGTACAGAATGAGAATATACAACTTTAGACTGTAACACAAAACATTGCCTCCAGCTAATACATATTTCGCACAAAAACATATGGATCCCATGGCAGGGATAGTAAAACTCTTTAAGACTGAATGTTGAGAGCAAAAATATTGAAACACTTTATTTTAAATGGGTGTGAGAAAGTTGCTCTCTGTATACCCCTATTCAGGGGTCCTAGTTTTTGAGTTTCTGTGGAAATATGCCAATCCCGAGAGACAGGGAGGGGTCCTCTCCCCCAATAAGCATGACAAGGAGCCAATTAGATGAGCATATGCTAAATCTCCCTGCTAAGGACTAGGGCAATGTTTGCTCTTCAGTCATGCTTTATGTTTCCAAGACACCCTTGTGCTATTTTTTTCGGCTAGGACAACACAGGTCTGTATAGCCACCAACACTAACTTGTACTTAATAGGCACAAAGTGACCTGTTCTCTCGAGGCAGTGCTGACGATTACTCCAGGAAGTCATTGCATCTACTACCTCGTTTTTAAACTGCATCCTAATCTTTTTTTTTTTTTCTGCCTTTATGATGAATGTGTCTATTTGAAAACAATATAGATGATCGGCTTAAAGGAGAAGGAAGAATGTTCAGAGACTGTTAAATCTAAAATCCGTCTCTCGTGGAAGTGCGGGAGAACTGTGCCATTGACTGCAAGGATTATGATGTGGCTAATCAATGTGTTGTACAACCCTTCTAGCTCAAAAGATAAAAAAAACCCAAACAACCCAAGCATTATTTCTTTTGTGCTCCGTTTCCTTTCCCAGTTGCAGAGCCAACAGGTATCTTCTGTAGCAGCATTCATGTCTGCTTGGAAGATGGCATCCCATGTTCTTGTTATGCTTCCCAAAAGTGAGATAGGCACTGGGGGTTGTTTAGCATTGCTGATCTCATGCTGTGTGACATTATGAATCAATATTCTTTATACTGCCTCTCAGCATATGTAGCAATTTCACCTCAATGGTCCCTATAAAATTTTATGCTCGGAAGTGTCTGGGCTTTTTCCATTGGCCATCCATCTACAATTACTCTCTTAGTATTTTGTATGTTCATGCCATTTTATGTTTCTTAGTAGTTAACGTGTGCTACAGAAATGTCCATTACATGAGTTGTATTTATTTCAACCCCATTCTTGTGGCTGTTCCTTGCTCTCAGAGCTTGTAGAAGCTCCAGAAAAGCTCTTGCTACTGTAAAGGGGTCCTTTTCGGGCCTCTATTTTCACAAAAATATATTTTTGCATGTTTGTGATGATTTCCTACTTTTTAGGTCAGGGACTGGCAACCTATTAGAGTGATGGGCCCAGTGCTAGCAACCCTGCCACCCTGCAGGCTGCTGACCTCCCACCCCTGCCACTGGTCTCCTGCCACTCCACCTACTTCTTGCTCTGTGCCCTGCTCCACTTACTGGGTACTGCTGAAAACCCTATTGAACACCACCGGAAAATTACAAATTTGATGGTAAGGGCACATAGCAGAAGGCTTAAGTCACTGCTTTAGCACAGCCCCTTCATATCAAACTTTGCGGGCTGGATCCAGACCGCAGGGCATAAGTGGCTCATCGCTGCTCAAGATGATGCATTGCTTAACTGGATCAGTTTGACTATAAATCCTTGTGAGGCCTCCTTGGAGCTGGTTGAGAATTTTTTGATTAACTTTTTGGGGGGTTTTGACAGAAAATTTCGGTGTGTCAAAACCCAAACTTTTCAGAAAAGTGTAGCACAACCCAAAAAGGTTTCTGGGAAAGAGATTATCAAGTCCAGGGATCACATTTCCGGTTAAAAGTAGAAATCACCTCAAATCAACAAGTAGCCAATGGCAAAGACACTCATTTAGGATATTCTTGGCTAATTTCACACATCCCACTTGAGTGTCCTGATTGTTCTGGGAGCAGGGGTTTTCCTCTCAATGCATCTCAGTGAATAACAAATTATATCTGCATAATCATGGTCTGAAAAATTAAATAACTTTAGGGCCAGAGAGACAGACTGATGCTATGGCCCTGCTCTCTCCCATAAACCTAGTTTCCCACATCCCTGGTAAGGGCACTGTTGTTTGCCATTTTAGAAAGCAAGAAAGATCAATCCTCTCTCATGATCTATTCTATCTTTCTGTCTCACAATATCACAAAAAAATTCAAAAAGGGGGATTGAGAAAGATATTAAAATCTCAAATTTTCACACACAAGCTATTCTCTTTCTGTCATGGCCTCTTCTGTTTACACACTGGCTTTCACCTTTATTTTTCCACTGTCACTGAGGACTTGTCCTTTATAATTAACTTCAGTCAGCCTGATCTAGCATTTCCTCCTGTGCCATTAAAGGTCTCATGCTTTGCAAGCCGCAGAACTGCATAATGACTATCCCGTAGCGTTGATCACTGGTGCCGTAAAATATCTGATCACCAATGATTACCTCCAGCCAGTTCCTAAAGGATCTGCAACTGGATTTTAAGTACTGAGGTAATGATAATAAGAAGTGACTCCATCATATAGACACCAAAAATTGCGGTGCGGGGAGCAGCAGGCAGGAGGGAGTAGAGGGGTTGAGTTTAGCATTTTATCAGGGTGGACTAGCAAAAATACTTGACTTGTTTCCAAATCTGCAAATGCTCTTGTATTTTGAAGTCTAGACATGACCTCCTCCATTACTCTCTTGGGATACATTGCATTTGGTAGTCTTAAGGATCTATGCAATTCCTTAACTTTTTTGGTATTATTATATGTGACCATACTGTTAACCAAACCAGTGGATATCTGTGTTCTCTCAGTAACACTGAATCTTACCATCTCATCACACTCAGCTTTTACTTTAATTCTCTAAGCTAATGGGACTATACTATATGTGATGCATGCAGTTTTGGCAGCACAATGGGATCTGTATCAGTGTGATGTGTGTTTTATTCACAGTGCATTTAGGTCTATTAAACACCTCATCAGATTCTTTAAGACTATTCTTTATATCCTGCTCTGCAGACAGGTTATATGCCTGTCCGAACAGCAGCATTTGCAGATCGCTTTCCAAATCTAAACAAACGTTTTCCATTATTTCAGACACTACAGAATGGGATCCATCCTCATACACACATGCTCACATAACCATGACACACAGGAAACACTGGTAAGAAGCTAACTTATTTGACCCAGTTCCAAATCTAGTGCATGCATTCGGGTCATAAAAAGGTTATTACACTTGTTACATGGAAGGGGGCAGTATCTGCTCTCTCCAGTGGATAACTTCTGGGGTATTCATCCAAACTGTTCAGAAGCTTTGAATTGCTTTATTTTAAATTACAGTTATTTCAGTGTCTCCAGTTGCTTATGGATCTTGTCTGCCATGCCATGGATGTAGAAGAATTGGCAAGGGAATATGCACTTTATGGCAGACAAATAAGATCAATGTCAGAATCAGGCTTTTTAATTCATTAGAGAAAAGCAGATATCAAATAAATCAAAATTGGAGAAAGAAAAAGAAAACTGCTTACAATCTTCCAGTCCCTCAACCTTTTTCCATCTTTCCAACTATATCAAGAGATAATGAATATCACCAATGGGATTCTATGGGAGAAGGAGGGTGGGACTCCGAAATGATCAGTGACCAATTGATCCCATCCCGCCGTCATGCCTGATTTCTCTCCTCCTCCTGGGCCACACTATACATGAAGATCTGAGAGGGTTGGTCTCTCTGGCATTCATTGCCACCTTAAGCATTTATTATAGAGGCCTGACAATCATAAAGTAATTGTTTTTACAATGCTCCAGTAGGAAAATGCTATTTCCCTGACTACAGCTGGGGAGCTAAGAGCAAAAGACACTAAGTTCTTGTTGTTAGCCCAACTATGTAGCTGATCCAATAAAATATATGACCCTAAGAAATTCTTTCCTCTCATATAATTTCTGGACTGTTGTGGTTACATCATCAATCTTACACTACCTGATATTTAAAGTATTTTATGACTTAGGCACCTAAAGGATATAGCTAGATGCCTAATGAGATTTTTCAAAAGTGCCTAGATGGTTTTGAAACGCCCAGTAGCTTCTTACCTGGATCCTTAAGCAAGCAAATACTTTTTATAATCTGGTCCTGGAAGAAAAGGGACACTTTTAAAAGCACCGATGGATTTCAAAAAGCTTGGGGGAGTTTTAATAATGGAAAAATTGTTTTATCCAGTTCTACAGAAGAGAAGGCAAAATGATGCTTACTTGATGGACATTTTTGGATTTTTCTAAATAAAGGATCTTCTGCTGTCAAACCAGAAAATAAGAACAACTTTTTGAATATGTAATTGCAAATTCTATGAGTTTAAGAATTAATTTGGAAAGAATTTGAAGTTTGGGGGTACAGACAAGTGGAGGATAGTAGGATCTGTATTGTGTGGAGGGAGGAAGGAGTGAATTATAGTATAGAGATGAAGAAACATGAGGCATTATGGAGCTGTCAGGGACTGGGGAGAAAGGGGAAAGGAGTACAAGACTTCTGTGGATGTTGACTTTGGTTGTGTGAGCACCGTTGGTGAGAGACTGGTATCGGTCTTTGTGTATATTTTGGAGGAATGGAAGTGTTTTGGAATTTTGGATCTGGTAATTTATCAGTTTGATTCATGAATAACATTTAAGAAATCTGGTCCTAAGTACTTGACCAAGGTCACACATGGAGTCTGTATCAAGATGGAGAGATGGAGACTAGATCCTGGGTCTCTCAAGTGACAAGCTAGGACTTTAACCACTGGGTCTTTTTTCCTCATAGGATAGGGAAGAAGATCCCCAAAAACCTTGCTCTTCCACTCTGTGAAGTCATACGTCACCAGTTCTTTATAGCTGGGACCCGTCGCAACTGTCTTTTAAGCCCTGTGTGGGTTTCCTAAGAATCTCTGCTGGTAAGTGTCAAAAAAGTTGAAAAAGATGAGCTGCATTTTCTGTGGCAGCCATTCATCACCAGGCTTTTAAATAGCCGAGGTGCATTTCTGTCGAGCTATGTGCAAAAAAATGCAAATAAAAACCTCACTGAAACATCTGTTATGATCATTGTTCTTTCTTGCCTTTTTTTTCCTTCTCTCACTACTGAATCATTCATTAGTATATGAAAAAGACATCAGAGTGACAAACTTATAAAAACTGGTTGTCATCATCACACATTTGTCCAAGCTGACTTTCCAGACTAGAAATGTCTTTTTTTAATGAGGCCTTTCTTTTACAGGGAACTGGAAGTCTGTTTCTGTGTGGGTGCAAGCAGTGTTTGGAAGATCAAGGGAGATCACACAAAATGCAGGAGCTAAATACTTGTTACATGTTTTTTGCAGCCAGAATATGATAGCTATTTAATCACAACTGAGATTTTCTGTGGAAACTGGAGGTGATAGGTAAGCTGCAATAGTTCAGTTGAACTTCCAATAATTTGACCTCTGTGAATGCTTTTAGTGCCAGCAAAATGTGAAAGCATGTGTGTTACAAGGGGGGGTGGACAGGGCTCAAAGGAAAACAAGCTCTAAGAAACTATTAGCTAACTTCCCCCCCACCCCCCCGTTTGTCTCCAATGAATAGAGATCTAAGAAAGGGACACTAGTTCTATCCCTCCATTGCGCTGAACTTCTAACCAGTTCAGAAAAGCTCCTCTTTATATTATTTTCTTATTTGTTCCTGTGGCATCATTGTTCATGATATTTTTAAGCAGGTAAACAGAGACAGAAAAGAAAAGCTTCATTTCTGAATTCTGTAGTTGAAAATGTTGAATTCTGAATCAAAGTTAAGTCATTGTTGAACCAGTTTGGTATATAAAACTTAGCTTTAGAAATGTAAGGATGGGCTAGACACACGTGCGTGCAGCACTAGAGGAATTATTGAGGAAAAACCTACAAATCTAGTTGGTTTTCTGTTCCGCAGGTATACTAAAAATAGTTAATGTATGAGCAGTGTGTGTGATGATAGAGATCAAGATGGCAGCTGTATGCTGAGATCAAGAGAGAGGGAAATTATGGAGCAACTTACAGGTTCCTGACTCCCCAGAGTGAATTTTTCTGTATCCTGTCAGCATAACTTAGAGTAGTTTGGGGGTTGCGCTTTAGGTCTGTGCAAAGTGGGTAGTATTCGCTTCAGATTTGGCAGATTTGGGGGACAATGATTCAATTTTTTCTTTTTTTTTTTTTTTTTAAAGGGCTGGGAGCTGGGTCAGGTGGGGAGGCCATGGGGGGAGGAGAATGGGTGAGGTCAGGGGCTCATGATGGAGCCCACATGCAACGTGGGCCAGTGGGTGACAGTGGGGATCACCGCGCACCTGGCAGCATCTGGTGAGTCAGGGCTTTTTTTTTTTAAATGACCAGGAGCTGGGGTGGGCAGGGCAGCCATTTTGCGGGGGAGCTGGAAGAGTGGGTGGAAGTCGGGGGATGGGCCTGGCCGGGGTCCTGCTCTCTCTGGGTCCAGCTCCCTGCTGTAGCCAGCATGGACTGCCCGTATTGCCAAATCTCTTCTGAATTGACTCAGAGAACTTTGAATCAATTCAGACCTTTTAAATGGTCTCCATGATTCAATTTAGATTCAGAGATTTGGCTGCCAAATTGCGCCAAATCTCCTCCAAATTGAATCAGCACCTGAAGCTTTGCACAGCCTTATTGAACTCACAACAGAATTATGTTGTGTAAGAATTGTTGCCCACAGGTGCACCCCTTCCCTCTCCACAGTATGCTATATCCCATCCTTTATGGAGGAGTGAGGTGGATAGGAGCCACTAAAACAAGATGATGCACATGAGAATTTCCCCATGCTGGTGCAATTCTCAGCTCTTTATGCAACATCAGAATCTACTACTTTGTGACACCATAGTAAGACTAACTGGCTAGAAAAGGGTGAGAAAATATGGACTGGTCCATATTAGTGAAGCAGATCCTCGCTTTAGGTAAATCAGGGTACTTGCATGAACTCTGGTGGAGTTGCACAAGTTTACATCAGCAGAAAATGATGTGCATGTATGTTTGTATGTGTATGGATATACATCATGCATGTGCACACGCACACACACAATATATAATATAATCAATGCCTTAGGTCCATTTTCTCCAGCCTTTTAAAATACATTACAGCTAGATCACTTGCTGCTGTTTAAAATTTTGTTTAAATCTTACATACATCCTTTAGCTGTTTCCCTTGTCAAAGTATATATTTCTTAAAGCTTTACTTAATTTTCTTTTAAACTATAACTATCTGTCTAAAAAAGGGTTTTTTCTTAATTGTTTATCTCCACCTCCAAGTGAAACCGAACGAGAATATGTTCATGAAAGACAAAAATGCCATTGTTTTTACTGATTGGTACAGACTAGGCAGCGAGGGGGAGAAATGAAGCATCTTCTGAATACAAATGAAGAAGATGGCAGGTTGGTCTGTGAGCATTTAAGTTTTGAAGCTACTAGACATTTGCTTTGAACAACTGACAATTAGGGTGGCAGTCATAAAGGGCAGTCCAGTTTTTCCTCTGTCCTCTATTGATAAACCAGATGCCTTTATGGCCTCTTTTTTTTTTCAAGAGAAAAATAGAGGACATAAAGGCATTGTTTCATAGCAGTAGAGGACAGTGTTGTAAAAAACCGACTGTCCTCTATGATGGCCACGCTACCAGCAGCCCAACCCCAATTCCACACTGAAAGGAAAGGAAAAGTCTGAAAACGTGCTAACTCCTGCAAGGTTATTTTACATTGAAGTCCCAGATAAAGCTAATACATACAAGCCCTGACTTTTTACTCATTTAAAAAAATGCTTTACCTCAGGTACAAATTTACCAAAGCTTAACTTCCTTCTAAACAGCCCTTTTAACTGCTGTTAAAGAGGCTTGAAAGTACTTACATTATGTTGCTAACAATAGGGAACAGTACACCAAAGCCTAGAATTAGTCTCCTTAAAGGGTTTATTATGATGGCAAAAACAACTGTTTAGAGAGCTCCTGTGCACCCAAAAGGTATGCATTGTGCTTCAGCAAAGGGGAGGCTTACAATAAATTGGGAAATTGGTCAGAGGAGAGTAGGAAAAGAAAAAGGACTATGACTTAAACGAAACGTGCTCTTCATTTTTTCCCCCCAAGTGCTGAACGATATGTGATGTCATATGAAGGGTGGTAATGCCCCCTTTTCCACGTTGTGGGGAACGAGTGTGTTCTGCTTCGTGGGATGCTTTAGAGCCAAATTCTCCTCTCAGTTCTCCTGATGCAAATCCAGAGAAGCAAGAATTCATTCCAGTTCCCTTGAATTTCCATTAGTGTAACCAAGGCCAGAACGTGGTCCTTAAAAAGCAGCTGTCACCTTATGGAAAACCTTGAAAAAGATCTTATTTGGGAACAAGTGTTCTTCTGTGTCACATATTTCTCTCCGTTTTCCCCCTCCTTCTTTCTTACTGAAGGCAGTGCCCGAAAACAGGATTGCCGTTGTTTCTTAAGAATTTATCCGATTCTGTCATTTATTTTCCACCTGACACCATAATCCTCTGTTTGTGACATATATAATCATTTTCACAATGCCTAACTGTGATACCACAAGCAGGGCTTAAAATATGATCCTAAAAATGCATTTTACTGTGATATCTTACATAAAGTGGTATCAGTTTACAGTCCTGAGATGATCACTTCAGCCAAGCGACATCAATTAAGTTTTCATACATGGGAGTGGTAGACTCAAAATAATTCCCTTAAGAAAATTCCCTCTGGAGTTTACAGTTTCTTGTGTTGACCTTTTAAAAATATTTCCACTTTCAAACCAATGCTTGCTTAGTAAGTCAAACAGCATTGCCAAAGTAGAAAATATTGCACATGCTACGGAGTCTAGTCCCCTGCAGGAGCCAAAGTCATAACAAAAAGATGCTTAAGAAAAAAAAAATCAAACAGAAACATAGCAGAAACTGGTCGGATACCATAGAGATGGGCAGAGTATAGGAACAAACAGAACAGAGGTATCTCTCTTTGCAGGGACTTGCCAGATGAAGGCAAATTATGGAACACGTCAATCCTAGATGACAATCTTGTCCTTACTGCTGTCCTGGGATAATGTGGGCTAATCTTTTTACTCTATTCACTCTGCCATCCTTGGCAGTTTTCATTGGAACTACTCAAACACATTGAGTTAGCACATGCTGTGTTGGATCAAGCCCTAAATAGGCTGAAAAACTGTTATGGCTAATTTCCCCAAGGTAATTCTTAGCAACATACAGCTCACTTTGTTTCTCAACAAATTTTGAATATAAAAAAATAACCTGGAGAAAGGCAGAGGTTAAAGAGAGCTTGTTAACGGGATCTGCAGACCTGCTGTTCCTGACAAACAGCCTCAGACGTCAGAAAATAGTATTCTACCTAAGCAGAGATCATGGTGACTCATTCAGCCAGATGTGGAAGCAAGATTTGCAACCTTTCACTGTTTACTGTATATGTGGTGGGAGGTTGTAGCATCATTACACAGAGATTAGAATCTTAAATTATCTAACAGTCATCACCCACATTAAATATTAGACCAAATTCAATAAAACAGGAACATTTCACAATTAAATGAGTCTTTATTTTTTTCTCTCAGGGCAAATATTTTGCTTCCCATATGATGCCTAAAAATGCAGGCTGACAGGTGGAACATCCGAACAATTAATTTAGGAGTCAATATGTTGTGTCCAATTTTCTCCAGCCTTCACTGCTCAGCAAAGAGTTCTGAAATGCCCATTATCCTGCAATGGGTTTTGCTTTCCTAGTTTAAGAGAACTCTGGCTGGCGTAAAAGCCAATTTTCTTCCTGGTAGAAAATCCTACTATAATAGCTCCATCTGGTTGCACAGATACAAATGATATTACTTATAAAAGAAAACTTTTCAGTGCTATCATCTCCTCAAAACCATGTGCTCAGAGGATGATCGTGAGATGGATCCCCGATGACATGAATTAGTATATAGAATATGTTCTTTTGGAAAACTTTGTTTAATACTGAGTGCTGCATGTTGATGCACTCCAGTGATATCACATTGCAAAACTGATTTAAAAAAATACCACAACCACAGTATGAATAAAGTTATCCATTCTGTTTGCCACACCAGTCTCATACCATGGAAATCCATCCTAGATTTATTGGCAGCAAATTACTGCATATGTGAAATAAATCAGTAAAAGAAAGCAGCATATCTTTATGGCTTTCAGCACATCTCTTGTAGAAACAACACTGAAAATACAAAACCTACACTACTCACTTCTTCTGATAGTATTTAAAACAGCCATTTCCTTAAGATTCATATTTTTCCTGAAACTCCATTCTCAAGAAACCTTAAACAAAACATTCAAAAAGCAATTCAATAAAGGATCTGTCAGAATTCTCTTTACATAAAATAGTATTCAACTACTGTAAGGAATGAGACTTGAATCTGTCATTTTTATTACAAAAATAAGGTCTGGACTTTAAATAAATATAAGGCAAAATCTGGTTAAGATTGAGTTGCTCAGATGAAAATTAAGAGCCTTCTAATGAAATGCATAGGAGGATTAAGTTGCTTCTAACAAGTGGCAGGATACAGCACTTTGCTATCTAGTAATGCCTGCATGATTTGCTAACACAGCAGATATAACAAATGTCTTTGCCTAACTCATTTCAAGAATATTTTCATTTAAAATAACATGATTGAGTACATTGCACTGTTCATAGCAGAGATATGTTTCAATATTTATATCAAAGTAATTAAACTGAGTTGTTTTAAAGCATTAGAAATAGCTCTGTAATTGCCATATTTTCTCTGCTGTCGTTTTCAAGTCTTGAGACTACAAAGCAGCTTGTGAGCTCTCTGTGCAGGCTATTTCTTCTTTAGTTGTTTGACCTTTTTATTTTTGCTCCCTCTGATTACATGAGTTATAAAAAAAAAAAACTGAAGTATTTTTTTTCTGGGACCGTGGTATTCCCATATGTCCTTTCCAACACCAGGCATAAAGAAAGACAAACTAACTAACTACTATTACTATTGTTATTACATAGTATCATAGGTATACCTGGTAGTACTGCGTGAAGCTTCGGTCCCTGATTCGATTCCTCAGAGATTTGACTCGGTGGCGGACTCTCCGAATCTGAATTGAATCAGGAGACCCTTTAATCTCTCCAAATCAAATTGGAACCTTCCAAATCGATTCAGAGAGATTTAGAAAGATTTGGCAATTCAGACATAGACACAGCTTTAAATGTGTTCTTTCTACATACCTCAAAGTACCAGGGGGCACTTCTGGTCCACTTCTGGGTCTGCCGGAGAGTGAGCAGGAGGCCCCCTCCATGCCCTGCCAGCTCAGCAGCTGGTGCCTCCTGGGTCTGGGGCAGTACAGGAAGGGCCCCCATGCCTTTTCTGGTGGACCCAGAAGTGGACCAGAAGTACTTCTGATCCATTTCTCGGTTCGCTGCTGAGCATGTGGGATCCCCTATCAATGCTCCTGTGGGACGCTCCATCCATCCAGGCATCACAGCATTCATGAGCCATGCCTGGTACCTTGAGGTATGTAGAAAAGACATTTAAAGTTGTGTCTCTGGCTGAATTGTTGATTCTCCAAATCAGCATCAAATCTTCAGATTCAAATTTGGCCAAATCAAATCGGGGACAGTGATTTGAATCAATGAATCAAATCACTGTCCCCGATTCAGGCCGAATCTGAATCTAAATAGAATATGGCCTGTTTCGCACACTCCTTATACCTGGCATGCTACAGAACACATAAAATGGACTTCTTGAACAATTACATAAAAAATACATCAAGCATTAAAGTTTGATTACAATTATTGTGCTGATACCAAAAAGACATCTTACAAGATTTTTTTATGATACATAGCTGAAAGGGGCAAACCTAAGCCAAAATGGTCTAAGTGGTCTTTCATTGGTCTCCATCTGAATGCTTTAAAGGGGCCAGCATTTCAGAGGTGAGTTCTCAATACAGTCTAAAGGTCTCTCAAATTGGGCATAAAAAAATCGAGGCACTCAAAAAACCTTAAGTCCAAAATCTTTTGGAAAATACTAATACTAGAAGTCAGGGCAAGAAAGGAAACTAGTCAGAATTTTGGTGTGGTTCCTTCCTTTGTAGTGGACAAATGATGGCGAGTCTTTTTTACCCCCACCTGAAATGGTCAGAATTTTTTTTTCTCAGGTTGCTTGGCCTCTTCAGAGAAGAACCTCCTTTCATGCACTAGGTAGGAATACCAATGATTTACTCAAGGCAGACAAGGTTCTTTGGGGAGATGTGATATCTTTTATAAGACCAATTCAATAGTTAGAAAAAATGTTTTTTGCAAGCTTTTGGGCAGAAACACCCATCTTCAGGCATAAGGAGAGCCTGCCATTGTTCTGTGTTCTCCTGGATGGAATAGAAACCAACATGCAAAATGCAGGTCTGTGAAAATGCACATGTGTGGCAGTGGGGGTCTGAGGGATGGGAGATGAGGAGAGAGACAGGTCAGGACAGGGGAAGGAGGAATGATGAACTGGTGATAGAATGTATCTGGTAAAATGCAGACGGGTTACCTGGGGTTATCAGATGGTGAGAAGGTTATAATGTGCCATAAACTCCATGTCTATATTCAGGCCATGATTTTTTGCATCCAGTAGAATTATGAAGTAAAGTTTGTAGTTCATCTACGAAAGGTGTCTTCTAGAAGCCCTTTGAGGATTACAACTGAGAGACTGGAGAGAGAATGAATCCCTTGTGAGAAGTGTGCACCAACAGGTAATTGGGTATTTTTGTCTTTGATAGATTTTCAGTGAGCATTCATTCTGGTGCGCAGTTGTTGTTTGGGTTCTCCTACATATTTTCCATCAGGGCATTTAGTGCATTGGATGAGATGTATTACATTTCTGGAGATGCAGGTATAAGACCCGGGACTGGTGTTGCTTCTGTTGTGGGATGTAGTTATTGTGGGGGGTGGTGGAGATGTGTTGGCATGTTTTACATTTCTTGTCTTTGCATGGTCTGGAGCCATTCGGTGTGCTTTGAGCCATAAGAAGTTTGCTTCCGGTGATAAGGCTGGCAAGGTTCAGTGCTTGTTTAAAGGTTAGGATGGGTGGTTCTGGAAAGATCTCGTTAAGAATTGGGTCTTTTTTCTAGTATGGGCTCCAAATGTTTGAAGATTTTCCATATAGATTCCAGTGATTTGTGGGGATTTTTGTTGTACTGCAGCAATTCTTCACATGGTATCCGGGTGTCTCTTTCAAAAGTGTAATCTATTTCTTTCAAGGAATGTCCTCATCTCCCATTCCTTCAGACCCTCACTGCCACACATCTGCATTTTCACAGACCTGCATTGCACATTGGCTTTTATTCTACCTAGGAGAGCACACAAATGCCAACAGACTCTCCTTATGCCTGAAGAAGTGTGTTTGTGTCCAAAAGCTTGAAAACAAATTTTTTTCCAACTATTTATTTGGTCTAATAAAAGATATCAGATCTACCCAAAGAACCATGTCTGCCTTTGTCCTTAGACCATCACAGTTACAAGCAAATCATTAGGGTTGTTGGTTAAGTGATCTGGTTCGCAAAGTTGATGGCCTAGCACTCTGGGGATAGAAGACAGCCTCCCCATGGACTGAGACCTCATAGTGGTGGAGAGGCTAGTTGTGTCCCAATGGTCTTTAAAAGTATATCGCCAAGAGTCTCACACTCCTGGTAGGGTCATCCATGGTGAACAGGTCTGAGGGGAGGTTCCAGAAAAAAGCTTGTTCCAACCCCAAGTCCTCAACAGTGGATCAAGCAATGGAAGATGTAAGGATTTCAGTGACTGTGAAGACAGAAGAAGGTTGCAGCAAGAGGGGGATCTCATACCATCTAGGGTTCTCCCTGACCACTGGGTCTGGATCTCTACCATGCCAAATTGTGTAGTTGCTGTTTTTTGTACCATCTTCCTCTTGTTAAACAAAGTTATGTTCAGGCTTCTTCTACATGAAACAACACACTCTCCTGCACTAACCTCCAACAGCCCCGCAGCAATGGACCAGTAGTTACAAAGCCAGGACTAGTGAGTCTGGCAGTCTCCAACCACAAACCTGCATGCAGGTGGTGAAAGCCTTATGGTAGTCTTGCTCCTGGGCTAAAACAGGGGTGTAATTCAGCAGATGATATTCAGCAGTTCTACTCAGGATCCTCTCTGCTCACCCTACATGGGACAGGGGCTAGAAAATGTGCCCTAATACCTGCCTGTCTTATCTATTCCTGGTTGGATAACAACAACCAGTGGGATCACTGTCTCTGTGGTTGAAATCATAAGAAGATAATGATTGTCACAACATGGAACATTTACACCTTAATGGATAACCAAGATGATGAACAACCAGAAAGAAGAACAACCATCATCTTCAGGGAACATCGACATTGAATCTCTGAGTGAGACAAGATAGCTGGATAAGAGTCAGCTTTGGGAAGGGGGTGGAGGCAATAGCCTCTTCTGGGGGGGGAAACTGGCCTAGAAGAGATGCATTCACAGCATCGGCTTTGCCATCAAGAATCAGTTCACCAGTCTGTTTAGGGAGCTCTCTGTGAGCATTAATGTATGATCCCTACATGTGTCCCATGCCCCACTTACATCTCACAGAGTGTTCTACCTCCAGTTCAAAGCTGGGTCAAACTAAACACATAGTTGGGTCTCTCCCATGCTGCCTTCTCAGGCCACACACACACACCGCTCCCCTCTCACTGGGGCCTCTTGCACTCCACTGGTTCTTACCTGGTCTCTTGCAAACTGCCTATTGAAGCCACACTTACTCCGTCCTACTTGAAGAGATCCCCTGGCTTTTCTCTCCACCCCTCAGTCAGCCCTGGTGTGGTCTTTTGGGCCCCTCCTGTGCCCCTCACCCAAATGGGACTGACAAATGCTCAACTACGGGCCTACATCACCCGTGGCCTCTCACATGATCACTACGCTCCTCTCTCAGATCAAAACTTCACCCCTTACACTAGGACCTGGGGTCTTCCACTCCTTACGACTCAGTCACTCCTCTCTGAATTTAACTGCCCCCCCAACACCACCCTAAAACTCTCATAGTCTGGGGTCTTACATCCCCTTGGGCTCAGGTGCTCCTCTTTGAGCATGCCTGGCCTACCTTCAGGGTCCAACATCCTATGGGACTCAGGCACTTCTCGTAATCTTACCTCCTTCTCCACCAACTCTCCTGGTAACTCACCTGAAGGTGAGGAAGGGGTTTAGTTGCCCTGACCTGTCTTACACTAGGGAGGTTCTCAGTCCTGGTAGTTATGTGGCCCTGCCCCACCACAGACAGGACCACCAGGCTTCCCTATTCTGGCAGGATGCTGTTTTAGGTCATGTCCAGGACTAGTGAGGCCTCCTCATGACCCCTAGTCCCACCCTTACCTCTGAGTTGTTCCTGGGGCCAGAGCTCAGCAGGACAATGTTTCTTCCCTGCTGGCTGCTCTTACACTGCTCTGCTCTTATAACAGAGCTCTCCAAAATAGCCACTCTCATCAGCCATCTGGCAGCACCCTGCTCTAGCCCTGAAGGTGACTGATAGTCAAGAGAGTGTTCTGTCACACAAATGACTTCAAAGAACAATTCTACTCTAACCTTGGACATGTGCTAACTAATATTCACAAGACGGACAAGATCATCCTCCTTCATGACTTCATTTCCAGAGTTGGATGCGACCTGAAACTCTGGGTTGGCACTATTGGGGAGGAAGGAGTAAGGAAAATCAAGTCCAGTGGCATCCTTCTCCTGAGCAACTGCATGGCACATGGTCTTGTCATCATCAACACCATCTTTAGAAAGAAGGACAAATACAAGACTACCTGGAGACACCCTCACTCTAAACACCGGAATTTCCTTGACTATGTTATCGTTAGAGCCTGTGATGGAATGGATCTCTGCATCATGCGAGCCATTAAAGGAACACACAACTTCTGGATAGATCAGTCTTGTCAGATCCATTATGAACATCCGGCTTGCTCCCAATCACCAAAACCAGCCAAGAACAACGCAAAGGGTTCTCAACACCAAAGCTCTTCAAGGCCTGGATGTGTGTAAACATCTCCAACAGCATCTCCCTGAGCTTTTTCCCCTGTCTACAAATGAAGGCAATACCGAGGAACCCTGGAAGGGGTTTAAAACTGCAACCCTTATGGCCTGAGCTGAATCCATTGGCTATACCACCTGTTGACACCAAGACTGGTTTGATGACAGCAGTGCTGAGATCCAAGCCCTCCTTGACCAGAAGAGAAGGGTTCATTCTACCAGAAAAGATGACGTTTCATCTCAGCAGAAGAAATATATGTTTAGTCTCCTTAAAACTGAAGCTCAATGGAGGAACTGGGGAAATCAAAATCGGTGGCAAGATGAAGTCAAAGAGATTCAGTCCTATGCTGGCAAAAATTACATGCATCTCTTTTTCTAGGAAACAAAAGCCATCTATGGCTCAATTTCCCAAGGTCCTACTTCCCTGTTTTTGCAGGATGGCTCAACACTTCTCTAAGATAATGAATGTATCCTAGTTAGATAAAAACAGTACTTTGAGGCACTTCTTTACTGTGAGTTGATTCTAATGGACCAGTGAGTCCATCCCTCAACACCCTGAAAAGGGACCATCCACCAATCCTGTATCCCTAGAGGTTTGGTCTATCATCAAGAAAACAAACAACAAGGCTACTGGACCAGATGGCTTACATACTCAAATCTACAGGGATGGCAGTGAGGAACTGGTACTGAAACTTCATGAATTTATTCTTCATATTTGAAACCATAAAGATCCCAGGGGACATGAGAAATGCCAATATTATGACTCTCTTCAAGAAAGGAGATAAGTCTGCATGTGGGAACTAATTAAGGTATCACTCTCCTTTTCACAGTAGGGAAAATCCTCACCGAAATCCTCCTGAACTGTTTTCTATGTCTTGATGAGAAAGTCCTGCTGGAAGTCCTGATGTGGTTTCAGACCTCCTGTGGGGCTACTGACATAATTTTTGTTGCAAACTGGGTTCAAGAAAACTGTCAGGAACAACATCAGCACCTGTATATGGCCTTCATTGACCTTTTGCAAAACCTTGCAGAAATTACTGGACAGATGTGGATGTCTTGATAAGTACATGACGAGCCTAAGGCATCTCCATGACCAGATGAATATGTCTATTAAATGCAGCAGATCAGAGACAGATCTATTTGTCTGGGTTAAGCAAGGATGTGTTATTACCTAAACTTTATTCATCATTTTTTGACATATCCTGATTCTCATTAAGGACTGCCTTCCTTCCAGAATGGACACTGAATACCAAATGGATGGAGGGCTTTTCAATCTGGGATGTTTTCACTGAAAGTACTCAAAGCAACCATCCTTGCCCTTCAATATTCTGATTGTGCCATCCTTGTGAATACTGAGGAAAGCCTCGAGACCATGTTGCATCTTTTTGGAGAAGCTGACTGAATTTTGGCCCCCTCTCTGAACATCAAGAAGATATCAAGTGCTCTATCAGTCTGCCCTAGGCTATGAATGTGATTTTGCCACCCCAAATTACCATCAAGGGAAAGATCCTGGAGATAGGGGAAGTGCTCAACTATTTCAGAAGCTACCTGTCTCAGAGAGCGAACATTGATGAGGAAATCCAGCACAGGATCCAGGGCACAAATGCCTCCTCCATTGCTTTGGTGTGTCTTTATTCATTGCAAGCTCTGGAAAGACATCAAGATCTACAATGCAGTCATTATTCCCACTGTTCTCTATGATTGTGAAATGTGAGTGACCTACCATCATCATCTCAAGAGCCTGGAAACGTATCACCACTGATAAGTCCTCCACATCAAATGAGAAGATCTCTGCACAAATGACATCCTTGTTGAAGCCAACATTATGAGCATTGACTCAATGATCCTCAAGCACCAACTTTGCTGGACTGGACACTGTGTATGGATGCTCAACTCTGGGCTCACAAAGCAAGTGCTCTGCTCTTGGGTGTATAATGGTCTAAGATCTCATGGTGGCCAGACAAAATGTTACAAGAATATATTGAAGACATGCCTCAAGAAAATGAATGCTGACATCTAGAATTGGGGAGATCTGGTTGCAAACTGATTCCAGTGGCACCACAACCTCAACTAAGTGGCAGCTCATTTTGAGGTAAAGCATCACACCCTCAAAGCAGAGAAGGGAGAGAGGAGGAAGGAAAAGGAGAGGAATCCTAGCCTGCAGCCTACTCTCCTCTATGGAAAGGCCTGCAATCTACAGCAAATCTGTGTCGCAAGGATTTGGCTCTCAAGTCACCTCATGACCCATCAATTAGCAGTGGTAGAGATCACTCTTGAATCAAGGGATTACCAATGATGGTGATAGGAGCTAGAGTTTCTGAAAGCTATTAACATCAGAGATGTTCATCAGGCAACACAGAAAGAATCAGAGGCATCAATGCAGGTCTAAGTGAACTAGAACATATATCACAGAATAAATGACAATTGACACTGATATTTTTAATTACAAGTTTCTGCGTGTTGTACTTTCTGCTTGCCCTAAATGAGTGTTTATAAAGCATGGATATGGTAATGTAGTATAGATTATACCGGCAGAGCTACTTAGTGATTAAGCAAGTGCAGCTTTTAATACTTTCAATCACAGGGTTTTGTGAATGATAGCGTATCTTCAAAAAAGCGAGAAAACCACTGTTATTTTAGCTTGCTTAAGTCTCAGTTGGAAAAACAAATCTATTTCCTGAAGATTATTCTTATTTGTATTACAGTAGCACTTCAAGACCCTCACTGAGATCAAGGCTTCATTGTGCTATGTGCTATACGTCTAGGACAGACTGATCTGTCCAAAAGAACTTACGGTTTATATAGGCAAATGAAACGGGCACAGAAATTAAGTGACTCTCTCAACGTTACAGAAGAAGACACTGGCAGTGCCAGGAATTGAGTCTTGTTTAAGTGCTAGCATTAAACTATGCTGCGTCTCTGAGAGATTTAATAAGGAAAACCTAATGGCAGCATAAATTATCTATTATTATATATCTCTGTTAATCATTTTGTGCTTCATACTGCAGTAATATATGAAGTGTATACAATATTTTTATTGGCTAACAGGTATTATGCAAACAACTTAAAAACATACCTCATACAACGCTATCTAAGCTACTCTCTCTCTCTCAAGTGCCCAGCTTAGGCAGCAAAGACCTGATAGCAGATATCTGCAGTCTGTATGAGAGCAAATGGAGGGCTTTGAACTCATTTGCTTTCCTGAGATAAATAACTCCAAGAGACGTGGTTAATGGAGTACTTATCTTCTGCACAAGGGGAAGAGTTGGCTGTGATCCACTTCCGATTCTGAAGTTTTACTGTGGCAGTACTGATAAAAAGCTGTTTCCAGGAACCAACAAATTGTGCTAGAGAGAACAGCAGGTTTCTCATCACTTCACTGCAGTTAGGAGTTAATATAATACAGTAATTTCATTTCAGCAATTTATGCTAGCAGGACACTTGACAATCATGGGAACTATATATGTGTTTTTTACTGTAAAGAACCTCAGTAGTGGCAGCTATAGAACAGGTTAATGATCTTACACCAAGTACCGTATTTCCTTGCCTACGGCATACTCACAAATAAGCCATGCACCATGTTTTAGCGCATACGGAATGAAGAAAAAAGATTTTTTCAGACTTACGGCTTCATGCAGCAGGGACAGCTTTTCAGCTCACTGACCATCTTGTCCTGCTCATGCAAAAGCTAGATTTAACCCTTTCACAGCTGAACAGCCAACATCTCTTGACTGTTTAGCCAAAAGCTTATATTGTAACTTCTGCTGAAGACTGGACTCTATGGGCCAATCTAGCATTGAAAATGCTAAAAACAGTCTGCATGATTGTGAAATAGGGGAAGAGAGATCAGGAGTAGCTAAATTGCATATTCTTCTGCCCAACTGTGTAACATCATGATCAGTAAAGAGAAGAGATGGAAGTTAACACCTGTTGAGTGAAATATCAAGGAGATTATAATGTGTTATGAAGTCAATTGAGTCCTTTAGCACTGTCTGAATATAAATGTCAGTGCTGCTCTTCTGGAAAGAAAAAAGAAACAGCTTCCTTGGTTCAGACACACATCCCAATTTCAGAAGGCTAATTTTAAGGGAAGAGGTGCATATGGTAAATATATCAAGTCCCAGGTGACAAATGGCTGATACAATTGTTCATGGAATATAGGCCTATTGGTCATTAAGCAAGTCTAACTCCTATGGTGTTTGTTTACCATCTAAAAGTTGTTCAGTGTTGTCCTGTTTGTAATAGAAGTTTCTGCTTGCAAGACTTAGACTAGGCATGAAGAAGCATGGCCCCCGGGGCTGGGGCAGCATGGCGACCACCTGCAGGTTGTGGTGGGGCATGGTGGCAGCGAGTGGGCGGCACCTGCAGGCAGCCACGGCAGTGTCAGCCGGGGGTAGGGGAGGAGATAGCGAGTGGCCAGCGACATAGGTAGAAAGGGGGAGGGTGGCAAGTGGCGACTGCCCACAGGCACTGCCAGCAGTGTTGGCAGTGGGTGACTGCAGGAGGTGCACTGCCAGTGTCAGGGGGTGCATGTGCACCCCCTATGCGTTGCCAGTGAGACTAGGAACAGATGCTGCATTTGTCCCAGGACCAGTTATGCCTGTGTTTGTCGCAAAACAGAAGAGTCCTGGAATTGGTGTTGACTCAGGATCCTAATTTTCTCTGTTTAAACAAAAAAAATCCTAAATTCTCCTATAAAAATTCCAAAATTCTCTGATTAAAAACCCAAATTCCATATTTTTCTGCAGTCATAATAAAATAAATATCTATATATTTTGGCATTTGATTTAGGTTTTTTATCATGGAAAAACAGTTTCCCCCCACTCCTTCCACTCAACAGGATGCAGGTCCAGCTATGGCTGCTCCCTCTGCGGCTTTGCAGTGCTGAGCAGCCCTGACATGCCATCGCCCTGCCCCTACCCATGCCATTGCCCCTCACTCCCAAGCCACAGCCCCACCCACCAGCTCTACCAGTGTTCCTTGCTCCTGACCCACAGTCCCTGCCCTCCCCCACAATTGCTCCATTTCTGGTGCTTCCTGCACCAGGTGGGTGTGTGGGGAAGGGGGTATATAAGTATAAGCAACGCATCAGCAGAATGGGATGACATGAGCCCCCTCAGATTTTTATGCTGACAGTGGGGCATGTGTCACAGGGCATCCTATAGACGTACTTGTATTCAGTTGCCAAGCTGTTCCCATCACCCTGCCTGACTGTATTGCTGGCCACGGGTGTGCGCACACAAATATACATGTGGCACCCCCTGCCTCTTATCGCCTTCCCCCTGTTCCCCGCAGTCCCAAGCAGCTCATTTCAGGAACTCTGCCAGCCTGTAAGAGGAAAACTGTGATCTCCTACTTATTCAACATATTCTATGGATTAAGAGGGTTTATTTTCTAGGCACGTCAACCTAAAATCTTTCATGGGGAATACATTCACTTAAAAATAAAACAGGTTCAGCTTTACCTTAGCATTTATCATCACTACTCATTAAAGAGAAGTCAAGCTACTTACATTTTCAAAAGGGGAAAATATTTACCTATGATAATTTAGATGAATTTGGAACAGGATGGGAAGCTATACTGCCAAGTATAAAAGGAGATTAATTTGTGATTCTGCTTTCCTGGGACGAGTTTTTGTTCAAACAGTTGAAATCTGAATGGCAATTGCTCCTAAACATAGCTAGTGTAATCTTCCTTACAATCTGCTTGAATTTTGGCAACAGGTGAATAGCTTTAAGGACTGAGAAGGTATATTATGAAAAAAACCACCATTATTACATTTTTAACATATAGCCTGCATACTTAAAAAGAAAAATGATCTTTCAAAGGAGAAAAGGGATCGTCTTGTAGGTAAACTTGGATTTGCCACAGACGCTGTACAGTCCTAAATGTCAAACTCCTTGTGTCTTTAGATCTCCATCTGTAAAACAGAAATATTTCTTCTATTGTATCCTTTGTCTGTCTTATGCAAGTAGACTGTAAGCTTTTGAGATGATATTATGGCAGGTGTAATGTAGTATGTACACTACGCCAAGCATAATGGGGTACTATGTCTAGGTGGCCCCTCTAGACCAGGTGTCAGCAATGGTTTTGGCTCGAGTGCCAAAAACACCCTAACCCTGACCCATGCCTCAACTTGGTGTGCCAGGGGTAGACCACGAGGGGCCCAAGTCTCGTTGCCCAGTGGAACTGTTTGCAGCCCGCTGGCTGCCTGCTAAATCCAGCCTCAGCTCTGGGCAACCGAAGCAGGTAGTTGGCAGGCTGCAGACATTTGCACTGGGCTCTGGAGCCCTTGACTGGGTTCTTTGGTGCCTGCCACAGATCCCTCCACCAGAGGTGCACATGCAGCTGCTGCCACCATGGAGCCTGAGCTTGGGCAACTGTTTGCAGCCTTGAAGCCCAAGCTTCTTTTAGCAGGGATTGCAGCCTCTTAGATACCTAGTGCAAGAAACCTGGGCTCCGTAGCTGGCAACATCTGCCCAGAACCTAGGCCAGCTGTGGTGTGCTGAGCAAAATGGCCCTACATGACATGCTCTGGCACACGAGTTGCCAACCCCTGCTCTAGACTCTGCTATAACACAAATTACAATAATAAACCCCACTGAATTCTGCTTATTTAACAAAAGGCCATGCACGGTTTTACTTTTCACGAGGAATAGATACCCCATCCATTCTTTTCCATGTTGTCGTTTCACATTACCACAATCAGGGGAGATGGGACTAAGCTGTGGCCAGGAAGACAGAGCTGTGGGAACTGATCCTGCCTATATTTGAGAAAGGAGGAGTAATGCTATTGACTTAAGCAAGAGCAGGGTAAAGCCTTGATGAGGAACTGAGCTGCTTAGCAAGAAGATATGACATCAAGCAGATCACAAGTGGTGACACCAACATATTTTATGGGGTCATCAATAATCGGGGGGGAAACAAAACCTAAAGTCCATCATGCTTAATTTTCAGAAGTAGAGCCAGTTTTCTGACCCCTAGGATAGCTAATTTTTTTTTTTGCTTTGCTTCCTTGAGCGGTAAAATAACTAATAATAATAATTTAAAAAGCAGTAAAATAACAAATAACAATAATTAAAAAAAACCCCAAATCCCCACCTTTTTAAAGCACACACACACACCAGGCACAGCATTAGAGCCAAGTCAGTCTGGAATGACCACGAATCACTCCAAGCCAATGCAGCAGCAGTTGGAGAAAGTAACACAATACTAAGTAGGTAAATTTACAAAGTGGTAGTTTTTAATTTGGGTTAGCATGCATTGCTCCCTCTGGCAACCTCAGAAAGACAGATCAATTAAATTCAAATGTCTGGACATGAATACAAAGAATTTGGGGCAGGGCAGGGAGAGGTACTTTTCAATTTAAACAGATAATAAAAAAATTGGCATTTTTCAGTTCTTAGGCTGAATCGTAATCGGAGGCATCCAGATTTGTAGCACAGTAATATAACTAAGATGTACCCTTTGAGCTATGTCCCTATATTTTTTATTTTCCCTCAAATATTTACTCAGCTGCAACTTAATTCAATTCTGCGTTGTCTCTATTTTCAGGTATTGAGAGTCTTTGTTGGGCTAAAATCACTTATCCCCACTCGCTTTAATTTACACGTAAGATTCTGAATCAGAGTTTTCTTTCTAGATCCTTGCGGAAACTTTATCCATGTGCTCCAATACATGTTCCAAATATATAAAATAAATTCTACCACAGGTCATCAGTGCTTTCGGGCAGAGTGCCAAAAACACTTGCAGCCTCAACTTGTAAGGTGTTGGCGTGCCTGGGGCAGACAGTGGAGGAGCTGTGATGGGGCAGGCAGCAGCAGCAGTGTCCTGCCATCTAGCATGCAGATCCGGGGGTCCACACCCCTGGGAGGAGGAGTCCGGCACGTCCCTCAACCCTCCCGAGGTGCGGGCCCCTGGATCTGCACACCGGACGAGAGGAGAGTGCTGCTGCCGGCAAGTGTCAGGAGTTTTACTTTCAACAGTTTGAGGTGCAATTTCCTAGAAAACTCTGCACTGATATCCTTGAAACTTAGCAGGCTTCATGCCCTCAGAAGGGGCTACCATCCCTGAAATTTTCACCCACATCAGGCAGGAAATTACAAAGATTTAGGCATTTTCATGATTCCCCATTCTAGCTTATGGGCAAAACGTTGAAACGCATCAAAATAGTGAAACCGTTTTGATGAAACAAAATGGAACAGTACTTCGAAACTAAATGAAATGACATACTGAAACACTGTCCCTTCAAAATGGTAAAACTGAAGTAAAAATGAAATGGTGCTGTTTCGCACAGCCCTATTGGCTCCCAAAGTTGAGAGGATGGGGCAGTAACGTCAGCAGCCCCAGTCAACTGCTGCAGTTAACGGAGGGCCTGGGAGACCACAAGGAGGATCGATTTTCAGCCCAGGGTAGCCCGCAGGATGACTGAGCCTCTCTCTTCACTTATATATAGACTAAATTAGTACTAAGTACATCTGTACAAAAGGGACATTTTCCACTCTTCTACAAGGTCAGAAATTCTGAGAGATGAATTTTTCTAGGCTTGAGGCACTAGGAGGTTTCTGGCAGATACCTTTCGAAAACATGACTGTATTTGTGCACATTCAACACCCCCTTTGGGAAACAATGTTTCCTCAACTTGCCATTTGGCTTGAGTTTGGCATTTCATGCGTTTCCCCAGAAAATGCAGTTCATTTTGATGGAGGGTTGTAAGGTCTACGTAGATGATGATTGATTTGAAGGGAAAACAAGAACAGCATGAACTGAACTTGTAGCTTTAGAAACAAGTAAAGCTCCTGGTCTAAAGTAAAATGGGTAAAACTATCTGTTTTGTCAAATGGAAATAAAATACTTGGGAGAGAAATTAATACACAAGGTGTATAGACAGGTCACACAGTAAGTTTTCAGCAATTACTAGCAAGCGTGCTTTAATAGACACGGACAGGGTACCTACAGGTTTTGGGATAGTGGACTCTGTAGGGAAATCTGTGCCTAAATTATCTACCTTAACCGGCACCCTTAAGCTGTATCCACATGAACACAGACATTTGGCTCCCTAGGGACCAGTAGCAGCAGCACATCTTGTGCAACTGCTACTTGTCCCCAGGAAATGCCTGTGCCACGTGCCCTGTGGTACGCAGCAGGTTACTCTGGGTGGGGTAGGGGAGGCTGGAGCTGGTCTGGCCCCCAGCTGGGCTGGCTCCCAAAGCCTCATCTGAGGTCCTGAGAGCCTCCAGGGGCTGCAGCAGTGGTGATCCTGCCATTTGGAGCCCAAGCTGGCCAGGTTCCAGGTTTGGGCAGCATGCACTGCCCCCGTGTATGCTGAGCCACTTTTTATTTTTTTGCATGGGTATTTTTGACCCCACGATCTCCCAGAGTCACCCCCCGCAAAAAAAAACCAAAGAAAAAAAAAACTTGGCACTGCTACCTTGCAAAAATGCAGAGAACAGCTGAATGTGTGATACGTTGCGTTGCAGATGTGTCTTCAGCACCACATACTGCATGGATGCGCTCATCTAGACAGCCTTACAGTGCTATGATGCAAAAATGTCCAATACATGTGAGATGCAAAATTTAACAAAGAGCTTTAAAAGCAATTTAGTGTAGCCCAGGTAACTTGGATATATACTCCCTTTCTCCAATTGAAGGTAATTGTTAGCTGGCAGGTGTGCTATCGGGGAACTGCAGACCGCTCAGTTTCCCTCCGTCCCTATAGAACCAGGCCAGGACTCTCGGGGAACTTAACTATATACAAATGTATTTACATTAACTTATCACAGGGAAAAGAAGCATGGATATAAACATATGTACAATATACATACATATTATATACATGCATACATACCTATAAAGAGGATCTCTACACAGATAACATAAACAATACCCTCTGGGTAAATGCTATAAAACCTTAGTGCACCAGTGCTGTAAGTGTCTAATCTAAAACACATAAACCCCCAAATAAACATAGACAGCCAACAGATAAGCTATAGATAAAGAAGAGTGAGCAATAAATAAGCCACAAATAAATACAAATAAGCAACCAGTGAAATAACAACAGGGAGGTCCCAACAGAGTCTTAGGACTCTTTTCATCTACTAATTTACAAACATGAGAGTTTACTGAACACAAGGCATGACATCACACCACTTATGGTGCGAGAACCCCAAAGATAAACTTAATCCCAAGGGGAAATCCCAATGCCTTTGGGCTTTTCCCAAGCCCTACAAGGAATCTGGTAACTTTAGAGGGGCCCTCCCAGTGGGACCTCCATTTTCAGGAGCCCTTGACTAACCAGGCAGGACTCCCCTGCCCCCGTGGGAATCCTCTTTTCCCTGCAGCTCTCGGCTCCTCACTCCTGGAGGGTGGCCCTCATCCTCTGTGCCAAGCTGATTGGTGGACGGGCACCACCAATCAAAACAGCAAGATTTCAAGCCTCGGACTCAACCTAAGCTCCAAAGGGAAGCCTGCTGCACTAGTTTAAGCGGTCCCAGGTCAAAGGTGTTATGGCATTAATCACAGACGCATCTAAGGAAGTATTGGTACAGTTGTATCATAACTATCACAAAAACTGATCATCGGTGACTTATACACTAAACATGTTAACAAAAACTGCGTGCGAGCCTGTACAAAAGAGAAAAAGGCCTTGGCTTCAGTCCATGAGTAGAAAAAGTTTCGTGCCATTTATGGGAAGCTAGTGTTAATTTCAACTAATCATAAAACACTTACTGCCATTGCCAAAAGGGGTCTTGTGGACATGAATATGTTTCTTGCTTCCTAGAAATAATGTCATGAGAAGATACGTAAAGGGGAACCGAATCAAATCTCTTTTTTTCTGCATTTGAGGTAAATGACAGAACAGTAGCTGGTATCTTAACACAGTTTTATAGGTATGACTAAATATTTTCCAGTGAAGCATGGATTTATCATGAAACTAGTAGGCCCTATTATCCTTAAAATAAGAGGCTGGTGGGAAACAGTGTAAAAATTATTAAATGCCTATTGAAAGACTTTGGAGTCAGACTCTGATCCATAGGTACCACTATTACCTTAAATAATTGCACGCATGAAGCACAGGTGGTCATCTGGAAACATTCTGTTCAGTGAAAAAAAAATTGAAAATATCTGAAACTTTAGGAACTGATGTCACTGGGATCTTGCAGATAGAGAGAGAGAGATAGATAAAGCTAAACTTAAAACTCAGTTTGGTTTGGTTCCCCAAAGCTGCTACCACAATGTTGTGCGCATCTGTGATAAGAAGCAATGGTCACAGATAGCAATGCTGTTACTGGAGCAAGCTAGCTACCGTTGTATTAACCAAAGATGAGCACAGTCACAGAGAAATGGTGAGGGTATTTCCTAAACCCCAAAGTAGAAGAAAACTGGATCACTCGGTTATTCTTTTTTCTTGAAAATGTCTCACATGGGGTGTGTGTAGATGAAACACGGGCTCTAAATTGAAGTGGTGGGTTTTAAAGAACACCGCTTCAATTTAGGGTTGAGTAAGCCCCTGTGTCGTGCACACACTCTGCTGATTTACCTGCCTCTCTGGCGGCAGGGAGGGGAGGGTGAGCTGCCAGTGGGCAGAGCGGTCCCTGGGCTGCAGGGGGGCAGGCTGGTGCTTCCCTCCATGGCAGCAGCAGCCACCCCCCAGGCAGCACCCACCTGCAGGCACTCAGCTCGGGTGGTCCCAGGGGACACCGCATCTGTGGAGGGAAGCACTAAGTCCCCGTGCAGCTCAGGCAGGCAGACACTTGGGGTGGGGGGGGAGAGACCCCACCCTCACTGCCACTCTTCACTGGTACACTGCTTTTCTTGGGCAGAGGCTGCTTTCCTGGGCTGCTGCCAGGCTGCCTGAAAGGCTTTCAGAGCCATGGAGCTGCATGGAGCCCGGTGCTTTGCTCCGCGGCTGTCAAGGCAGCAAACTAAAACTCCTTCAAGGAGTCCCCAAGTCATTTAAGGTACATTATGCCATCAAATTTGCTACAGCAGCCAGAATTAAATGTGCAATACACCAAGGCATGCAAACACCAACACCATTAAAGAGGTTCAAAAGCATTTAGCCTACTTTAAAAAGTGTTGTGTACACATGCCCATCATTTAGTTTACACACGGCCATAATAGGCAACAACCACATCAAACTGATGCAGCCGAGCTCTAGACCAAGTCAGTAGGGAGCATGCTAGAGGGATGCTGATGCCAGGGAAGACTTGCAGGCCTACAAAATAGGTAGAGAATGACTGACAACATTATGTGTTAGTTGAATTAATAAAACAATAAGTAGTTGGAATCCTCTGTATGTTAATGTTGACCATTAATTGCTAATGTTCTGTTTAGCTGGGAAAGGATGCTAACAGGTGCTGACATGAACTTGCTGCAACCAACTGTTAAATTATCCAGAGGACCTTGTTCACAAAGGTAATTGTTAGAATTCAGACTCTGAACAATGCAGACCTCTCCTCTCTCAAACTCCTTGGCTCTGAGCGATTTCTGACAAAGACAACATTAATGAGGCCATACAAGGGTTGAGGCAGGATCCCTACTTCTCCCTGCATGACGGTCTTGGAGTGAATTATGATGTTGGCACAAATAAATAGCAAGATACATGTGCGGAGTCTTTCAGGTTAAGACATTAGCAGCCAGGGAGCCACAGCAGCATGAAAAGAAAAAGACAAAGACTGTTTAATTGCCCCCCAGAGAAATTCTACTAGCTGTTCTTTATTTTAAAAGATTTATCTGAGTAATTTTCATAATTTCCTTTATGCAACTTCTGAAAGATTCACTGCCGTGGCTTTGAGTGATGCAGTTGCTGCTGACCTTTCTGACTGCTTCCATAAGTTCTGTTCCCAGTTGTCCTTCTGTATCAGTAGTATCACCAAGATAAACTGACTGCTGCAAGATGAAGGGTCTTCATCACTGCTTCTTTGGATTATACCGATGTGTTTGTTTGAAACTCTGCCACCCTTCACTGGTGCAGCTTGGTGAGATTCTAACCTTCATCATCACTAAAGGATGAACTTTACTATGACGAGACTAATAAAAGATCATCTCTAAAATAGTCGCATAGCAATTACAAACCATTATTTTGGGGTTGGAAGGGAGTTAGATTATGCTGAAGTTCATGTTAAGCGTGCAGATTGCATTTAAGTGGTCAAGAAATTAATGCACCTTTTTCACTTCTTATAAAAGTATCAACCTTTTCAGAAGAATGTAGAGATGGACACTTGAAAGTAATAGCCATATCTGGACCTTATAAATTGCTCTTTTAGATCTGCTCATGACCTATTTGTTTTCTTTGTCTCAACAATACAAGATTATTTTTGCCTTTTTATCCTTCCAAAAAAACCATAACTGTTTTTAAAAAAGCTTCTTTGAAATTGTTTTGGTAGTAATTTAGCTATTTTTTTTTCACAAAACTAAATACAACTCAATAACAGAGGTTGACCACAATGCTAACGCTTTTCAGAATGGTTCTTGAAAAGGGACCTGAAAACTTTCTTAAATTATAGGAATTGCAGACGGAAGACTTTTGAGGACAAAGTTCAAACTACTTACGTTCCGATTCACGGCAATGGAGTTAAGTTTCTTTCATCTGCTGAACTTAAGTCTATGCCATTTAGGGCATTCCTATATGGTGTAAAGCAGGGCTTTGCAAAGATATCCATGATAATTCTCTGGGTACAAAGTGCAGAACTGGAAGCTGTATAACCTCATTAGTGTGGTTCTGCTAGTAAATAGGCAGCGCTGTGCAAATGTAGCCATAACTGCCTGTGATGCTGAAGATAGTGTGTAGCTCAGCATAACCTCACAAGGTGCTACATCTTTGACTTTAGATCTGCCTAATCCTTAGTTCAGTGAGCACTGTTGGTGCCTTCCATTGATTTTTCGTAGCCCATTGTACACGCAGTGCTAGTTTACTGCCTATAGCACATTCTCTGTGCGTTTACCAAGGGGAAAAAAAAATGTAACTTTCCAAGCATAGGGGTTTCTACCTTTTACTATGGAGAATTAGTCCAAATCCTTTATAACCCTGATTTTCCTGATTCTTTATAGTTATTTTACTATGTTTTTCAAAATGAAACATATTCAACAACAGACCATTAAAAATGTAGACATAAATACAATTGTAAGTACAAGACTAAATATGTGCAAATCAATATTTCCTTTGCTAACTTCAGCAAACCCTGCTTACTGCTAGCATTGGAAGGTGAGCTGAATCAGTGAACCCTAGCAGCTATCACTATATTTAAAACTGATATGATGCCTAGAGTGTCCTTGCACATGAGTTTCTAGATGCTTGTTTTAGCTCGGTGGTAAGAGTACTTTATGGCCACATCTACACAAGCGGTGGACTGAGCAGTTGTCATGGTGCAATCACTTAGTACTTGCATTGCCAAGTAATGCATGAGTATGCAGTAACCAGAGTTACTGTGCAGTAGCAACCCCGCATGTTTTTTTCTGATGCTACTGCATGGTAGCAATGAGCTATTGTGCAGTAAATTGTTACTGTTGCGTAGCATCACATCACACTTAGTGCCCCTCCAATGCCACTGCACAGTAGCTCATTGCTACTGCATAGTAGCATCTTGTGTAGACACGGCCTATAAATACAGACCAGATAAAAGTAGATTAAGCATGTGAAATTGGTTTGGTAGGTAGATGAGACCAGTAAAGTTTGAGTTGAGGATTCTAAGCTTCTCCAGCAAACCCTGATTGTCTTAGGAAACCTAACCCATTGATCCTGCAAAGCTGAAATCAAGCGGGCTCCATGCAAGGTAGAATGCAGAGTCTGAAGTCTAAGGAAAGCTCTGCTAACTTGTGCTATCATCTCTTTCTTCCAGAGGAAACAAAATCGTTTCTGCTTTGGATAATGAGAATCTCTCCAGCTTCACTAATAAGTCAGAAGCAGGCGTCCCTGTCGTCGTAGTCTTTTTAGACTTCAGGAAGGCATTTGACACGGTCTCTCACCCCATCCTCATTAAAAAGATGGGGAGCTGTGGCATTGACCCCTACATGCTTGAGTGGGTCAGAAACTGGCTGATGGGGCGCTCCCAGAGAGTGGTGGTGGATGGGTTGTACTCGACCTGGAGAGATGTTAGTAGCGGGGTTCCCCAGG